>CM034146.1:155788876-156988876 GCA_019776745.2 Taxus chinensis
CCTACTGTGAAAAAGACCCAGCTCGCTCCTTCTACCATTAGATCTCCATCATATTGAAATCACATTCCCAATTAAAGAATATTTAAAACCTCCTAGCATAACTACCTGCCTAATTATCAACTCTCAAATAACCTAAGACTCCATTGGCATTCTCACCAATGCTCTTTACTTAATTAGAAAGAAAATTACTCAAAAACTCCCACTCTCTGTGCAATGTAATGGTCTAGTACAACACCATAGTATACATGAGAGGACAATTTTGAATATATTGTACTTGTCTCATGATTTTTGACCCTCTAATGTGATGAAGGACCACTGAGGTTTTCCTCAATTTGAAAGTATAATGATAAGTAGGAAGTACAGTTTTTGAATATTGCATGTTAAACATTTTCAACAACTTATCGATACAAGCCTCGTGAGACATAAAATTTCTTGTTTCATTCTTTGTTGTATTTTCATCTAAGGATTTTTTTAGCTCCTAAATCCTTCATATAAAATGTGTGAGATAGCTTTCCCTTAAGCTTATCAATGTCCTACATAGTAGATCCTATAATAAGCATATCATCATCACATACAGTAACAAAATAATATAGCTCCCATTTTTAAGCTTCTTGACATAAACACAATCTTCAAATTCAAGTCTCAAATACCATGCTCATGCATGAAACTATCAGAACCTCATGTACCATTGTCTTGCAGCTTACTTGAGGCCCATATATACTCTTTTTCAACATACACATTAATTTATCCTTACAGTTGATTTCATACCCAAGTGACGGTTGCATATAAATCTCTCATCCAATCATCATCAAGGAAATCCATCTTCACATATAGTTTCTCTAAATGAAAATCATGTCACTGCAACTATACTTTATACAGTATGTATGGAATTCTTTTTAACAATAGGAGAAAATATTTCACCAAATTCAATACTTGGTTTCTTTGGAAATACTTTTACTATAAGCCTTGACTTGTATCTTTTCTATCCACCCTCTTCTTCATTGATACTTATAACCCACTTGTTCTGCAATGTCCGCTTACCTGTTCACAACTTAACCAAATTTCAAGTCTAGTTTTGTTCCAAGGAGTCCACATCCTCATCCATGCCATGATCCCACTGCAGGTGGGTCTTATCTTGTATTTCTTCGTAAAAAAATTCTAGTTCACCATTATCAGTCAATAGTAATAAGATATAAAAGGTGTAAATCTTAAAGTAGGTTTACTTACCCTTTATGACCTTCTCACTGAAGATTGGGGTTTACAAATCTCATTTGGACCTCCTTGACATTTTTTTTCTAATTTAGATAGTAATCGATGTCAATCACCTATAATCGATGCTGGTTATACTAACCAATGCCAATTTGGATCTTTTGTAGCTAATACCTATTCAAATGACCAATTCTGGTCAGGGGTCAATTGACACCGATTACTGTGTAACCCTGTCGATATTATTTTAAAATCCTAGAGTGCATTTTCATTCCTAAAATTTTAAACCTGATTGTCCTCAGGGTAACAAAATTTAATCCCTGTACATTCTCTTTTCACTGCATTCAATGTCACGGATTCTAATAATTTTAGAATTTTCTAAATCAAAAAAATGGAATTTGAAATCACCAGATCTATAACCAATAAAATAAATCACCTGGATTTTGCATCCAACTTTTTTCTATTTATCTTATCAATATACACAAAGCTTCTCAAACCAAAACTTTAAGAAACAAATATCTACCTCTTTTTTTATCCAAGATTCCTCTTATATTCCTCCATCTAGTGAACTTGAAGGCCCATGGGTAATCACATAAGCTATTATATCAACTACTTCTGCCCAAAAATGCAAGGGAAATCCAACATGTATTCACATACTTCTAGCATGTTCCATGATCATCCTGTTCATTCTTTCTGCAACACAATTCTTTTGTGGTGTTCTTGGAACCGTTATTTCTCTACGTATTCCATTAACTAAACAATAAACATTGAAATCCTTTCTACAATATTCACTACCATTTTCAGATCTAAGGAACTTTAACTTTGAATTTGATTCATTCTCAACAAGGTATTTCCATCTTTTAAAAGTCTCAAAAACTTTAGATTTATGTTTAATACAAAAAACCCATACTTTTTTTGTAGCATCATCAATGAAAGTAACATAATATTGAGATTCTCCATGAGAAGCTACCTAGGATGGTCCCCAAACATCAAATTGTACAAGATCTAATTTTTGCTCCTTAATTGCCCCAACCTTGAGAAATATCACTCTCATTTTCTTTCCAAAGATATAATGCTCACAAAAATCAAGATCTAAATCTTTCAAGTCTAATAACTTACCCATGGCCTTTAAGATCTACATTCCTTTTTGACTCATATGGCTCAACTGATTATACCACATGCATGCATCTTAATCCTGAAGTAGATAACATAGAAAAGGAATCAATAACACAGGTAGATAAATATAACATTCCAACCTTCTTACTTATTTCCACAACAAAAGCACCCTTGGTGACTTTCCAAGAGTCTGTTGTGAATGTAACTATGTAACCAGCTTCACGTAGTTATGTTGCAGAAATAAGATTACTCTTAAGGCTTGGCACATGTCTCACATCTTTTAATACCGATGTATTTCCATTTGCAATTTTAGATGACATTTCCCTTTAGCAGTAATATTGTAAGGTTCATCATCACCCAAATAAACATGCCTAAAATTTCCTTATACATAGTTTCTAAAATAACCCTTTTTAGGGGTTGCAAGGAAACAAGCTCTGGAATCTAAAACATGTGATTCTATTCTATTATCCAAAGAAAGGGCAAAGTAAATATCTCAACCCATGCTGATAACTACGACGAGATTTCAGTTGCTAAAGGTAAAAACTTACAGATCGTAAAGGTATGTTCCTTAGTTGAAAACCATATTTTATTTGCTTATGAAAAGAATTTAATTTTTTTAATTGGAAATATAAATATCTTAAAGGTTTAATCCTATTTTGGGACAACATAGTATAAAATTACAGCCAAATTCAAAACTTGCTAGGAAAAAATAGAGCCCTATTAATCGCAAGATAGAGCCACCTAATGAGAAAAGAAATTGTCAAGTTAACTGAATATGGGATTATTTTTCCCATCAAGAAATCAAGTGAGTTACCAAACTTGTGTCTGTTTGGAAAAATAATGCGAGATTCAATTGTGTGTAGATTTCAGAGATATTTATAAAGCTTCATTAAAAGATCATTATCCACTACGCAATATAGATCACATTTTTGAGAATAGTTTGGGTTCAGATAGTCTATCATTATAATATGGTTAGATGGGAATATGAAAATACAAGTTTGCGTAATGAAGATTGGTACAAGGCAACATTCACCATAGATTAATGGAAGGACTAACAAAGTTATAAAATAATGAGTTTTAGTTAATTTTGTAATTCTTTTAATCAAGGTGATAGAATGCTAATGGACATGGAATGACATAAGCCTGAATAGGGTAAATGCATATAAATAAGGATTTATTTATATGATGTTGAGGGGTATTTTTAAAGTAATTCTTGTTGAGTCCATCTTAAGCCATTAGAAGACAAGTTCTTAAATCAGGGTAATTGAATGAATGTAGTTATCTATATCTTGAATCCCATAGTTTGATACTTATTTGTGTAATGCACGATGGTACTATTCATCATGTGGTATCATAAGGTTTACAAATGAAGGGCTATAGATATTGATGACTAATAGTCAAATTTGAGTGTGTGAGTTGAGATTGAAAGCTTACAATTGAAGAGTCATGAGAAGAAAGCAGTGTAAGATTTTTCTTGAGATGAAAATTAACTTTGAGAGAGAGAGAGAGACTAGAGAGAGTAGCAGAGAGACCAAAATACCATGTTTTAATCCTAGGTGAGGTGTGGAGGAGATCAAGGAAAAATAGACTTCCCTTCAAGAGAAGAAAAGAAAGATATGGATAAGGAATAGTTGAGTGATAGAGCTAAACTAAGGATGTTCACAATCTCCTACTTTAGAGAGAATAGTCCCAAGATGAGAGAAAGAAGAGATGATAAGGCCAAGTGTTTCACCTGATTCTTAGAACATTTCTTCAAATGTTGACGAAACAAATAGGGTAATGGGCAGACGAAACAAATAAGGGTAATGGGCATAGGAGGAATACCTATTGAGAATGTTGGTTGGTAGGTTGTTACGCGTGTATGACTTCTGAATCCATAGCTGATCAGTGAGAGCTTCCTTTTTTACTTGTAGGAACTACCTGAAATGGAACAAAAGACCACCAAATGAAAGTTAAACAATAAATGTAGTGGACTTCCTAGCATGTTCTAGATCCAGGAAGTGTGATACTTCCTAGATGGCTGTCAATCTAATGTTTAAAACAACTTAATGCTGGTAATAAAGTAAATCCTACTATAGTTAAAATTATTTAGGTATCTCATTCATATACAATAAGAAAATTCATTCACAATAGGCTACGCTATTATTGAATCTAAAGGTCAAGGTCACTGTCAGGATACCGTTAGTGGTCAGGGTCAGATTATGGTCAGTTTAGGGTATTTGGTGGTGGTTTTAGGCTCTGATATGGGTTTTTGGTAAAAGACACAGAGACCGACGCTGGTTTAGGTTAACCAGGGACGGTTATAGATAACCAGTGTCAGTATGGTCGGGGTATAGGAAACTCAATAAAACTTGACTGGGTGATAGATCTCGGGATCAGATAAAAGGTGGGAAGGGCAATGGTGAGATTCGTATGGATTCTGAGATATGCACAAGAATGATGATAGGTCTAGGTATGGGTGGTGTCAAGGGTGTGGGTAAAAAGGATGGTCAAGTTTGGATGGAGGTAAAAGGGTGGGGAATGGAAATGAGAGCAGAAACCAATAACAAATGTAAAAGGATCTGCTTAAAATGACAAGGAACCAATGGAGGTTAACAAACTCACTATTTGTACGAGCTTGATGCCTGGTTGGTAATGGTGGGCGATCACATGAACTTGGTGTAGTGCTGGAAATTCCTCAGATGCTCCCATGAAGGCAGGTGGTTGTGTGATTGCTTCGGGTACTGACTATGGGTGTTATGATGTTGGTACAGATGTTGGTTCTACTTGCATGCAGCTCTGGTTTCGTCACTTGTTCTCAGAAGATCTCTCTCTCTCTCTCAGAACGTGTGCCAACCCTCAAAAAACAATGTGCCAACCTCGAAAAAAAGGTTGTTTTAGGAGTTAAAAGGTAACCGACGGTGGTTCCAGCTTAACCGGTGGCGGTTAAGGGTAACCGACGTCGGTTAGGGTGGGATTTCCTAGGTTTACTAAACTAGGAAGATCCCCTTGATTTTCTGGGATCTCGTTTCTTTTTACCTCCACTGATCAGACTGGAAGCTTCCTTCTAACATGTGGGAATGTGGTTAAAGGGAATGTATTCATTGATTTTTAGGGTTTGGGTAGGTTTTAGTTAGTTATGGCAACTTACTAAGAATAGGTCTTAAGATGAGGTAGCTTGATGAGGTGTCTAGGTGAGGTGGATATGTGGGCGTTATCCCAATTAAGATATTTAAATAATAAATATTGTGAGGATAATGAATTAATTTAATTAAGTTAATTAAATTAATATTATAGTAGGATGAAGGGGGCCATGGTTAGGTGGATGTGTTCAAGGTATTTATTTAACGAGGAACCAAGGGGAGTGTGACCTAATTTTAATGTCTACATTTTGCCCCTTTTTGTTGTGTGGCTTGTATTGGTAAGTGACGCTGAAAAAAATAAGATGTGGTTACCCCAAGTGTGGGTGAAGTTGATCCCCCTCAAACCAGGAACTAACGAGGCAGAAGGCAGAATCGGTGAGTGGTTTGATAAAAGGTGAATGTGATGAAGAGGAGGGTAGGTAACGGGGGAAAATAAGGAAAAAGAGTCTACTTAGGTACTCTAGGTAATGGGTCAGGGTCAAAGGTAGTAACAGTCAAATGCACGCACATGTATAAATTGCAGCATAATACCAGGATGAAGAGTAGGAAAACTCTACATTATCTAAGGTCAATATGTTTATCAAAACAAGGTTGAAGTGATTCTGGTATCCAAGGTATAGGATATGGTCAAGAAACATGACACATGTCAGGTGCAGGAACGTGTAGGTGTGTTCCAGTACACCAAAGGTTAGGTTAGGATAAATGATCACGACAAGAGGCAAGGTAAGGTCGTTAGGTCAATCAACACAGGTAACAGTGCTACAAGGTATAGCGAACACATGAGGTCAATAGGTCACTAGCGATGTTCTAGGTCCAAGAATCTAGGTCATGAGCATGGGTAGGGCCAAAGTATGGGTAAAATAACGAGGTCCCCAAATGAAGATGAGGGTTGGTAGTAAATGATGAGGTCAGGAGGGTGAGGTAAATGATTAGAGGAAAGGTTGGGTGTGGAAGAAAAGTGACGGGTAGGGTAATAGGGTAAATTTCTGGGCCATGTGGAAGAGAGGGTAACCGATGCTGGTCAATGGTAACCAATGCCAACATATGGTAACCGATCACGATAAGGTAGGGCATGCGACTGATGCCGGTGAAGGTAAAACCGATGTCAGTTAGGTCAGTTTTATTATAAAAACAAAAAATCTACATTTTTTATTAGTCATTTATCTTGTTACGAATTAGGAAAATGAAACCAGAGAGAGAGAAAAGGGAAAAGTGTCCAGACGGAATGGAGAGTTGAGTTGGTGAGCCGAACAGTGGGTGATTGGTAGTTGAGAGATGGGTCCATGGGATTGGATTGTGTGATTTGATTAGTTAGAGGCGTGGGTAGCGATTTGGTGATGACAGAGGCCAAAGAGGGATCAGGCGGGCCACCGGTGTAGCGGTCATACGTGCCACCATGGTGATGGCAGCATGATGAGGTAAGTGTCAAACTCTTGTTGTGCTTTTTTGAGGTAGGGTAGTTAGTAAAGTGGGGTTTGAAAAATTGGGATTTTTGTTTTTTGGGGGGGAGAAAAAGAATTTTGAAATGTGGGAGGGTGAATCGGTTAAAATAAGAGCTGGGAAAGAGTAAAATAGTAGAATAGGGTGTGGGAGGTGGTTAAAGAGAGGTATAGGTGAGGATGGGTGGGTAGAAGAGGTAGGAGAGGGAAGGGTTTTGGGGGACGTGGATTTTAGCTGCGACAATGACCGGCGTAGGTCGAGTTTAGCCGGTGTCAGTAGGGTCAAACTAGGATTGGTCACGAAACAAGTTACCGATGTCAGTTTAGGTGTGACCAGGGTTGGTTAGAGATAACCGGCACCAGTTAGGTTTTAGAGAACGAGGGTCCAAAAGGGTAGAATAGGGTGCGTTGTTGAAAAAACTAGAGTAGGCACGTGGAAAAATGGGTTTGGGGAAATGATAGGGGGTGAGTATGGGTATGATGAAGGTGAATAAATTTTTTGCTTATATTGGATGTAGGGGAGAGATCAGCTGTAGATGAGAGATAGGGTATCATCCCTGCTCTTGATAGTGTGAGGCATGGCGACTGCTGAGGAGTGGCAACACATTGAGGAGGCGAGCTTGAGTGGGGTCTGGTGCTATTGACATTTGGTCCGACAACTAAGTCTGATGGTTTCTCTCATTGATAGATGGGATTCAATGACCAACATGTTCCACCTACCAATGGGTTTGATGATAGTCACCCTGGAGGATGTGTTTAGGATCCTGCGGCTACTGATACTAGGTACGCAGGTGTATTCGATATCCTCCAAAGCCTCGAAGGAGTTGATGTTGATAGTGTATAGAGAGGGACTGGAAGACATGACATTCCATAGTGTCAGTGTGACCTATGGGGGGATGTACATATCCCATCCAGAGGAGATGAGGCTCGTTGTTCTATTGATGGAGGTAGTGTGTTGTTCTGTACTGGCTGATGCAGAGCGAGGTAAATTTCCCTGATTATCGATGGGGGTATTACATGACATGATGATAGATCAAACTTGCTTTTCCTGGGCACCAGTATTCCTAGTGTAGTTATACAGAGAGTTGTGGGTGTATGGGTGTCTGCGTAGTTTCAGCCTGTGTTGTACCTTTTTACTACATTGTTGGGCCTATGAGCACATTGTGTGTGTGCAGCTAGTTGGGATGCCCTGAGAAGATGCATTTATATCAAGATTGGTGTGGGTGGGGTATAGGCGATGGGTACCTATGATTGGAGAGCAGTGATCAGATAGGCCCACACATGATGTAGCCTATTACAAGCATTTATTAGAGGGGTTGTCTAGAGTGGACATCATTTAGAGACCATATGTGGGTTATCCCTCATTTAGGCATATGCATGAGGAGCTAGATGGACTTCAGTTGGTGAGATAAATAGTGGGGTGCCGTGCCAGGGAGCATGAGATGATCCCAGTTGACAGGGTTAGACGACACTTTGGGCTACCATAGGACATACCTCCACCCTTCCTGTAGTACAAGAGGGATGATGTGGAGAGGCCATTGCTTTTACCATAGCCGAAAGTGCCCACAGGATAGGAGGAGTAGGTGGTAGACCAAAGGATTGATGACGTCGGGGTTATAAATAGATACAAAGAGTGGTGGGTAGCTCATTTATGAGTAGTACCACCCAGGCAAGGGCAGCCAGAATTAGCCACCATCACAGTGCATAGAGATGCCCTACAGGGGCAGGTGGCGACCCTAATTACCTATTTGGGTAGGGTGCATTCACAACTTGCACACTCAGAGGTAGAGGTGGCTAAGTTACATGCACAGCTGGCTAGTCTTTAGGCCCAGATGGCCCAGGGTGGTGATGGAGATGGAGATGGGGATGATGGTCTGGTGGTTGCCCTATAGGCACAGGTGATAGGGTTGCAGGTCTAGTTGGGCATAGAACAAGCATAGATTGGGGCTTTATAAGCCCATATACAAGTATAGAGGCAGGGGATGATGGTACCACCACAGGCACTGGGAAAGGGTCCTAGTTTAAAGGAAGGGGTGGGATAGGTACAAGGTTAGAGGCCGATGAGACCACCACAGACAGTGGCCATATCCAGGTTGCGGGAGGCGAGAGAGGAGGCTAGGTACTACCAAGACCAGTTGACGGTGGTAGGGATAGACTGTTTATCATATGTCGAGTACAAGGCATAACAAGACTCTAGTGAGAGGACCATATCATGCACCCATAGCATGGAGATCACAAGGGGCGAGTGAGCCCGAAGACATGGTGATGGTGAGGCCACTAGTTCTTGGAGGCCAGCTCAAGTGGATGCACTAGCAAGGACCCAGCCACCACTTATGATGGGTGGGGAGATGTTAGTAGGTCACCAGAAAGGGGCCGAGGAGGTAGAGGGTATAGGTGATACAGATATGGAGGATTTCTGCCGGGATGCCTTATATATGGCTCCCAATTTTTACAGAGTTTTTTATTTTTGATATGTACCGATCTGCGTGGTGAGAGATTGTTATATTTTTTATCATATACTAGTCTGCGTGCTGAAGAGAGTGAGGATGTGTTCTTTATACCATGCGGGTATGGGGTGAGAAGGGTCAAAACCAATGTGTGGTTTTATAGGCAGAAGGGTGATTTCCCCAGATTTTTTGAGCTTTTCTAAGACAGAAGAATAAGGTTCCCCAACTAGGGTATATTTCCATTGTTCCTATCTAAATTGAAAAGTAGGAACGGGTGAGAGGTTAGATGAGGGCCTAGCCTAATTTGATGGATGAGCTGGGCCAACTTTAAGTACCACTCCATTAGCGGTCTCTTGGCCTTTGAATAATTATTTTACAGTTTGGAAGAAGAAGAGGTATCATTTGAATTGAATGCCAAATTCTTATTTCTTAATTGGATTTTCTTCTCTTCGATGGCCCAAATATCTAGCTTTCGTGCCATGGTGAATGCTTCGTCGAAGGTTTGGAAAATTTTGACCTATAGGGTTGGTGAGAGATGTATAGAAAAAGCCCGCGTTAAGAGTTTGATGAGTTTGGTTTGCGATAGTTAAAATGTGAGTTGATTAATTAGGCTACACCAGCGAGCAAAAAAATCTACAATAGATTCCTCATCATACTAACGCGTGGAGTATAGGTCAGTCATGGTAACCTTCTTAATGATATTGATGGAGAAGTGATCCAAGAAGACTCGGGATACCTGATTGAATGAAAATATAGAGTGTCTAGGTAACCCACTATACCAATCTAACACAGGTGTAGTCAGAGACATGGGAAAGGTCCATAAGAGCAAAGCATCATCTTGGGTGATTAGGTAACACCCACGTATGAAATACCACAAATTCTACTGCAGGTCTTCCTTGCTATTGAAATGGTTTAATTTAGGCATTTCCTAATGTACATGGTATGGACAGATAGGAATGGATGGGTGGATAGGCTCATTAAAAATCTCATCATAGTGAGAGTGTTGCGAGAGCCAGAAACTGATGCCTCCATTGTCTACATCATTTCCATCATTATTTTGATTAGGTCATTAGTAGGTTACAATGGCTGGGTACCTCCTGTAGCGTAACAAGGTTGGTGTTGGGCATGTGATGAGGGTGGCATTCCAGTACATGGTGTTGTCGTATAGGTAGACTGTGAAGGAGGGAGTGAGATAGGGGGTACCTACCCAGAATGAATGATAGATGAAACGAGAGGCTACTGATAGTAAGTATATGGAGGTGGAAGGGTCATGGTAACTCTAGTAGCTATGGGGGCTAAGGACTATGGAATAGAAAGGACAATGCTTTGAAAAGGGGTAGGGGTCACTGACACAGGAGGTGGTTGTGTAGCTACGGGTATATGTGAGACAATAGGAAAAGATGAGGTTGTGTTCATTATGGTTAGCAAAGGTGTAGTGGATGTGGCGAGTACAATGTATGTAGCAGACGTGACAGTCATAGCAGGTATAGGACCTAGCTACAAAATGACCGGGGGTAAGGTAGATGTGGGTAGCACGGACCCAGATGGAACTGACACGGGAGTGGGAACGAGAGTGAGGAGGGTAGATACGGGCATGCCATATATCAAATGACCTGAGGCATCTCAAGTAGATGAGTGGGAAAGATAGAACTATAAGGCAACAGGGTTTTGGTCAAGGAGTCGTGCGAACTCCTCATCTCATATAGCGATAGAGATAGGTTGGATAAGTTCCATGACTAGTGATAAAATGAAAGGTGGGAAAGGACTAGATGGAAGTGGTTGACAACTGGCGTGGAATATGAGGGCGCTAGCTTTTCAATGCGTTAGTACCATGTGAACATGTACTAATGTGGTAAGACTACTTTCTGTAAGTGACATAGAAACACAACACATACATGATAAATAGATGGTGGTAGGTGAATTGGGGCTAAAATGGAAGCTAGAAAATGCTACAGGATAACCAATTCCACTTAGGGTAAGCCGACGACGGTCACAGTTAACCGTGGTCGATCACTGTGGAACGTGAACAGTTGGTTAAAAATAAGGTATAAGGCCAAATCTGATAGGTATGCCAAATATTGATGAAATTTACAAGGTCAATGTATATGATAAGAGTGATAGGGACTCTGAATAATTGAAGAAGGTGAATAGGTGTCCTTTTCGGTGGGTTAACCAAAATGACACTGAACCAACACCGGTTGGGTATAATTGATGACGGTCAAAGGATAACCGACGATTGTTGGTGGATCGACACTGGTTACTTTGGAATTGAAATAGTGCTGAAGAAAATTTTGTTGTGAGTTAAAATTTGATGTGGAATCAGACCCATAATTCTAAGAATGATGAGAATATGGTCTAGGCACACTCATATGAAGTTGGAATACACCAAATGTGATGAGAAGCGTCCATGGAGAAAAAGGAAAAATGAAGAATGTGACCTCTCAGTTCAAAACACAAGCCAAGTAGAAACACTAAGAAAAATATGATCCTGAGAGTGCTTTTTATATTATGTTTGTTTATCTTATGCTATTTAAGGACTGACTCATGAACTGTAGAATAGAGTTTTTTGGTGAGGATGGCTTCTTACAAAGAAGGAAATCTAAAAGGTGAGGTTTTAGGTTTTTTATGGTGGGGGCAGGCCACACTCTGAGGTATGACTTGATAGAGCAGTGAGCTGGGTGCCCACTGTGTTGTGATCATGTGATCACTTACAACTTATTCCAGGTAAGATGTTATTTAAGAATATGCATATTTTTTAATTTTTGTGGTGTTTGGATAAGAATCAAAGAATGAGAAAGAGAAATAAAGTGCTTTCTATGATTTGTTTGTCAACCATCAACTAGGCATGACTTCCAGTGTATAGGTTTCCCTCAATTAATGTGAGATAATGCATAAAATTAGAATGAAATGCTATGATTTTTAAGCCCAAATCGAAATATGGAATTCGATGACACAATGAGAGGAATAGGAGAAAGTTTGATCTTTCACTAATACAATGCAAATGAAATAAAAGAACGGTTCGTTTTAAGCACCAAAATATAATTTCTTTGAGACAATAGAAAGAACAAAAGATTCCAAGGGGAGGAATTTAAATGTAAGAACCTTTTGCAAAGGAAAAAAACATGTAAGCAACCTTGAATGGGTCCCACCGGGCATGCCAAAATGTTTTACCTGATTCTTAGACGTTTCTTGGAAAATGACGAAATAGATAAGGGTAATGGGCTAGGAGGAATACCTATTGGAATTTTGGTTGATAGGTTGTTGCACACGTATGACTTCTAAATCCACAGTTGAACATGAGAACTTCCTTTTTCTTGGAGGAACTACCTGAAATGGAACACAAGACCACCAAATAAAAGTTAAACAATATATGTAGTGGACTGCCTAGCGTGTGCTAGATCTTGGAAGTGTGGTACTTCCTGGAAGGCTGTCAATCCACTCTTTAAAACAACTTAATGCTGGTAATAAAGTAAATCCTACTGTAGTAAAAATTATTTAGGTATCTCATTCATTAGCAATAAGCAAATTCACTCACAAGAAGTTAGGCTATGATGGAATCTGAAGGTCAAGGTCACTGTCAGGATACTGTTATTGGTCAGGGTAAGGTTTTGGGCAGTTTAGGGTATTTGGTAGAGGTCTTAGGCTTTGATCTGGGTTATTGATAAAAGACAAAAAGACCGATGTCTATTTAGGTTAACCGGCAATTAGGTATAGTTGGGGTACAGGAAAAGTAGTAAAATTTGGCTGGGTGATAGATCCGGTATTAGATGAAGGTGAAAGGGAAAATGGAGAGATTCATATGGATCCTGTACATGCACAGGAATGATGAAAATCTAGGTATGAATAGTTTAATGGCATGGGTAAAGAGATGGTTAAGTTTTTATGGAGATAAAATGGTGGGGGATGGGAATGAAAACATAAACTAATAAAAAATGTAAAAAGATCTACTCAAATGACAAGGAAAAAATGTAGGTTAACAAACTTACTATTTGTGCAAGCTTGATGCCTAATTGGTAATGGTGGGTGATCAAATGGACTTAGTGTAGTGTTGGTGCTTCCTTGGATGCTCGTGTGAAGGCAGGTGGCTGTGTGATTTCTCTGAGTGCTGGCTATGGGTGTTTTGATGCTTATATAGATGTTGGTTCTGCTTGCATGCAGCTCTTGTTTTGTCACTTATTCTTAGAAGATCTCTCTCTTTCTTGGAAATGTGCCAACCCTCTAAAACAATGTGCCAACCTCAAAATAAGGTTGTTTTGGGAGTTAAATTATAACCAACAGTGGTTCTGGCTTAACCGATGGTGGTTAAGGGTGACTGGTGTCGGTTAGGGCGAGATTTCCTAGGTTTACTAAACTAGGTAGATCCCCTTGATTTTATGGAATATCGTTTCATTTTACTCCATGGATTAGACTCGAAGCTTCTTTCTAACATGCGGGAATGTGGTTAAGGGGAATGTAGACATTGATTTTTAGGGTTTGAGTAGATCTTAGTTAGTTATGACAACTTACTAAGAATAGGTCCTAGGATGAGGTGGTTAGATGAGGTGGATATTTGTGCATTATCCCAATTTGGATATTTAAATAATAAATATGGTGAGGATAATGAATTAATTTAATTAAAGTAATATTATAGTGGGGTGAAGGGGTCCATGGTTAGGTTGATGTGTTCAAGGTATTTATTTATCAAGAAGGGTGTATGAGTGGGTTATGTGAAAATTGGTATAGGTGATGGAGATGAAGGTAAAATAAGAAGATTACCCCAAAAGTAAGTGTCGAGGACCATGTCTTGTATAAGGTAATCAATACGTAATAAAGAAGGTAAAATATTAGAGGGGGCAATAAAGCCACCTGATTGGTTAGGATCATATTGCGTAGATCATACCTTGGAGGAGGTGATGAACGTAAGACCCTAAAGGCATTGCATGATTGATTTTTCTAAGGGTGAAAAGTAGTCACATGAGCACCAAATGTCAGAGTTCCAAGAGGTCCCTTGAGGTAGTAGGAAATGGGAGTGGGAATGGTGAGAAGGGTGAAAGGTGGTTAATTAATTAATTGTTTATATGGTATGAGTTAGCATGCTCTTTGGGCAAGATATCTGAGGTCATAATGGGCAAGTCCATGACTAAAATTCTTTTGTTTTGACTTATATTTGAGATAGACTGATCGATGTGGGAAGTCTATATGGGATGAAGAAATGAACTTCTTGAGGTCTTCATGAAGCTGATCAATGTGGGAAGCTTTAGATTTTTGTCTCTCTCATTTTTTTACTTTTTTAAGAGATTTGACATAGCTGTCCTTCGAGGGAGCAATCTATTTATAGAAGCGATTGCTAAGAGGAAGATGTACTTTTGAGAGAGTCATCTTTTTATTAAAAGTTTGACTCAAGGAGTTGGGTCCCATGTGTGGGCGTTGAAGTCATGGACAAGACCAAGGTGAAAAATAAGATTCTTACCTAGAAAGAAGGGTGAAACAACCATGGGATCTCATCTAAAGGTAGAAAAAAAATATCCATGAGAATCATGCTATGTATAACACTATGGTACACATATTCAAGCGAAGATAACAAGTGATTGATATGCACATGATTCTTGTTTAATCATTGGTGAGGTGTAACAATTGGATAGTGCTCAAGGGACGAGCATGAAAAGATGTAAAAGGTGAGGTAGGACTAAAAGTCAAAAGTAGAATGATTGAAGATGCAAGGAATTAATGGGCTCAGGTTCAGGTTTACCATCGAGTGAATATAAACGATAAGCACCTGATCCATAAGTATGGGTCACGATGTATGGTCCAAACCAATTAGGAGTAAATTTGCCCCATTTACTTTTTTCTGCTTTGGTTACATGTTGATTTTCTTTCAGGACAAGGTCACTGACTTGGAAGGTTCGTTCATGGAGACGTTTTTTTGTAGGCACGTTTGATAGGTTTTTGGTAAAATTGAAGGTGGTCAAGAACATTAAGACGGTGTTCATCTAATAACTCGAGATGTGTTAAACAGTCCTGATGAAATTCATCATTAGTGAGCATATCATGGAGAGAAATGCAGAGCGAGGGAATCTAGACTTCGAGAGGTAGAACAACCTTTGCACCAAAGACCAGAGAAAAAGGTGTGGCCGCAATGGAAGTACAGATACTAGTGTGGTATGCCCATAGGGAAAAAGGAATGTGTGTATGCTAGTCCTTCCCAGTGTCATTAACCACTTTCATGAGAATTTTTTTTAAGGTTTTGTTAGTGGATTTGGATTTTCCATTGGTCTGTGGGTAATAAGGTGACGAGAATATTAGCTAAATGCCGAAGGCGTCTCAAAGTTTTCCTAATATTTTGTTTTTGAATTGTTTTCCATTGTCAGTGATGAGGCGATGAGGAACACCAAAGTGAAAAATGATGTGATGATTGATGAACTCACACATTTTCTCACCATTTATGGAGATGAACAGTATGGCTTCAACCCATTTTTTGTAGTATTAGGTAGCAGTGATGATCCATTGATTTCATTGAGAAGAATGGGGGTTGATCTCTTCGAAAAGATCCAAACCCCATTGAGAGAAGGGCTAAAGGTCACGGGTGACCTGTAAGGCATGACTGGGTGTATGATGAAGTTGGCATGTTGTTGGCATTTGACACAATGTTTGACATAGTCGCAATAATCATGGTTGAGGTTCAGCCAATAATAGCCTAGGTGAAGAATATTCTTAGCAATAGTAAGGACACTAAAGTGACCTCCACATATGCCATCGTGAACTTCCTTAATGGTATAAGGAATTTCAGAACTCGTGAGGCATTGTAAGAGAATCTCATTAAAGCAGCGCTTATAGAGGAGGCCCCCATGATGACGTATTGGGAGACCTTTCTAAGGAAGGTGCATTGTCCATTATGAGTGAGATCAGGAGGTAAGATGAAGAGAGAAAGATAGTCGGAATATTGTTTATACCAAAGGTCACTCGGGTCTGGGTCGACAGTTTTGATGGAGTAAACATCATGAGGTAAATAAGAAGGTGATTAGAGTCATTGTATGCTGACAAATATTTTAGAATCAGTAAGCAAAGTAGGTATTTGAGCGACCAAGTAAGCCATGGTATCTACAAATTTTTTGGATGAATAGGGGACGGTTTGAAGAGCGTAACAGTCAAAGGTGATCAAAATTATGTCTACACGATGTTTATACTTTCGAAGTATCTCATTACGACATTGGTATATACCATTGACTTGGATTATGACCAATTGGGAATCACCAAAGATGTTGATTGATTTTACATCTAGGGCATAGGCATCTTTGAGACCTAATATGAGCACTTCATATTCGTCAATATTGTTTGTACAATCAAAATCAAGTTTAAAAGACAAAGGCATGGGTTCACCATCAAGTGGAATGAGTATAACACCAGCCCCACCCCCACGCTGACACTTGGAACCATCGAAGAAGAGTTTCATTTGGCAAGCGAATTCATCTAGGGAAAGGGTAGCAATTGACTCATCTGAAAATTCAAAATTACAGGGTTGATCCCGGGAAATAGGTGTGTCAGCCATATGGTTAGTGATAACTTGGCCTTTGATTGACTTTAGATGAATGAATTCGAGGTCAAGGTCAGCTAAAAGCATAAGCCAGCGTGTGGCACATTGATTTTGGTAAGGTTTGGCATACATGAAGTGTAAGGGGTTGGTGTTGGTCACAACATAGGTTTTTTGGTTGAGTAGGTAATGACAGAGTTTTGTGGTAATGAAAACTAAGGCTAAGAAAAGTTTTTTGGGATGGGTGTATCGAGTTTCTTAGTCCAAAATAGTATGGCTTATATAATAAACCGTCTACTCCCTGTGTTGTTCGTCCCAATGAGTGAGCATGGGCCCCAAGGAGTGATCGGTAGCAGAGATGTATAGGTAGAAAGGTTGATCGTCTTTAGGTGGAATGAGTATGGGTGGTTGAAGGAGGTATTGTTTTAACTCCTCAAAAGCTTTGTGGCAGTCATCATCCATTTAAAGGAGACATCCTTCTTGAGCATATGATGAAATGGTTGACACTGATAAAATAATTGTGAAATGAAACATGTGAATAGATTGTAACTTACCTTGTAGGCTACAGAGTTGTCTAAGGTTAGTGGGTAGATGCATTTCCAGAATTGCCTTGACTTTAGCAGGGTCAACTTCTATACCATGTAGGGAAACGATAAATCCTAAGAGATTTCCTGAGAGGAATGGAAAGATGCACTTCTTAAGCTGAAGACGAACATGTAATATTTAATGATACAGTCAAAGATGGTATTTAGGACGGTGAGGTGCTCTGAGTGGTGTTTGGATTCCGCCAAAATATCTTCCACATAATCTTCCCATATACGATGCATGATGTAATGGAAGATATATGTCATAGCCCGCTGATATGTGGCTCCAATGTTTTTAAGGCCAAAAGGAATGACTCGATAGTAGAAGGTCCCACAAGGGGTAATGAATGTGGTTTTTTGTTGATCTTCTAGGGCAAGAAAGATTTGGTTATAACCCAAGTAGCCATCCATGAGTGATAGCATCTCATGACCAGTGGTAAGCTCAACCATTTGATCAATACTGGGTAAGGAGAAGTTGTCTTTTGGGTAGGCTAGGTTGAGGTCACAGAAATATGTGCAAATGCAGAGTTCCCATGTCACCTTAGTGATAGGGACAATGTTAGAGATCCAATGATGATAATCAATGGGTAGGATGAAGGAAATGAAAAGAAGATGCTAAAGTTCTTCTTTAACAAGAAGTGCAATGTGATGGTGCATTTTCCAAATTTTTTGTTTGACGGGTTTGGCATCGGGAATAGTTACAATATTGTGGACCACTATGGTGGGGTCAATACCAGGCATGTCTGCATAAGACCAAGTAAACACATGGTTATGATTTTTATGAAAAGAAGTGATGGATTCTTGTTCAGCAACATCTAATAGTTGATTCATTCAACATGGTTTTCATCTCAAAGGGTAACGACCGATGAATATATGAGTATTCTGTACCAAGGTAGATGAGTATAGATTCAACATCTTGACATTGAACGACATTAATTAAAGGTGTATTTTCATTGATCATTTCAAGATACAGGAAGGGAAGAGAGGAAGGATCCTTGCCCTTGCGTTGATAAGTCAAATGCCTCAAGGAAATAGTGTTTATGAAATAAAAGTTAGGAGGGATAGATTCAAGATCCATCGACTCCATTGGTGAAGGTGGCGATGAAGGCAGAGTGGGTGAAGAGGGTGGAGAAGGCTTGATGTCCTCGATGAGTTAAATGCGGGCCTGTTTGGTAGGTGGTTCAGGAAAGCTAATACCACTACGGTCGTTATGTTTGCGGTGATATATGGAATAACAGTATGGCAGCCTTGCTCATAAAATCCAAAACCAAAACCCTTCCACGCACATCAATGCAAGAAGGTGTGGGAAAAATAGTGATTGGTGAGTGATTGGAAGTCAGTGGAAAATGGGCAAGTTTGTGACAGTGGTTTGGTTGTGTAAGTGGTAGTGTCAAGTCCCCCATAGGTGAGATTGGTACAAAGGTGAGGAGTACCATAAAGGAGGTGTTCTCCTATGCGGTGATCATAGCGAGGGTGTTGGTGAAGACTTCCATACTCTTGTGGAGTAATGAATGTATTAACACTATATAGGTGATACTCCCCCAAAGTGAGGCATTGAAAAATTCCTTCTAAGGGATCAGTTGTTGGTATGTGGATAGCTGGAATAGATGATGTGTCGGTGGTCGACGCGGAGGTGGAGGTAACAGATTGTGAGGCTGATGGGTCGGCCGTGGAGGTTGTGGCAGCGGTAGGAGTGGAGAAGGTATGTGTGGTGGAGGTATCG
Organism: Taxus chinensis; assembly: GCA_019776745.2. Classification (NCBI taxonomy): domain Eukaryota; kingdom Viridiplantae; phylum Streptophyta; class Pinopsida; order Cupressales; family Taxaceae; genus Taxus; species Taxus chinensis. The sequence goes on from CM034146.1 coordinate 155,808,021, forward strand.
GCTTTACTGGTAAGTGGAGGTGTAGGTGAAGGGATATTGGTCATGGAGGTACATGCCTTAATGGGTATAAGCACGTCATTGGGTCAGTAAAGCATGTTGCATGTTTTAAAAGGTGATGGATCAGCTGGAATAGTATAGGTGTTCCCTTCATTCTCAAACTTTATACAACAATGCAAAGTGTAAGGAATACAACCCATGACATGAATCCATGGTTTTCCAAGCAACAGGTTACATTGAAATTCTCCCTCCAAGACGTAAAATAGCTTTGGAACAGTGTGTGGGCCCACGCAAATGTGGAGAATGAAGGTTCCTAGTGTAGAGGTGATGGTGTCATTAAATGAATGTAACATGACAGGATGTTTATGCATGTAATTGTCATGTATGCGCATTTGATCAAATGCATGAGATGAAATGATGTTAATGATAGTACCCCCATCGATCATTACACATCGTACACATATATCATTGATGTGGATAGAGATGAAGAGAGCTGGGTCTGGCTCATCAGTTTGGTGCAGTGCGATCTCTTCCTCTGAGAAACTAAGGGAGGCTACTTGGTGAGTAGGGTGAGGTGTGGATAAAGGTGGAAATTTGGTGAGAGAGGCTACGTGATGGGGTGTGATAATGGAGGCTATAGGTGTAGGGTCATTGGGTAAAACCTCAATAGATTGCAGGACCTCCATGAGAGCTTGACGATGGGATTCTGAGGTTTGGATGAGGTCATATAAGGAAATTTTGAGGGGGATTAGTGTAGTTATTTGAGAATAGCACGGTGTGTGACCCCATTAGAAATAGGATATGTGGGGCCACGCATAGTGATTTTATGTGTGGGTTTAGATGGTATGTTGGGTATAGAATTGGTTGGTGAGTCAGTTGCCTTTTCCTTGCCTTTTTCCTTCTGAGCATGGGTAGCAACGTGAATCATATTGATTTGAGGGGAGTTGGTGAATGGAGAAGGTGTAGGATGAGTGGTGTAACAACATGACGGGAAAAAACTTACCAAAGGAGAAAAACCTTGTGAGGTGAGTTGGGCACAATGACATTTGGGTGATGGTGTGGCAAGTTCTCTGATGCAAACCATGTTAATTTAAAATCTTGTGGGTGGCTCTAAGAGTTGAGGGGGTGGAGGTAATGGTTGTTGAGTAGGAAGTGAGGGAAGGATTGTGGGAATGGGTGTCGGTGAAGCACGGTCCTCATTAAGAAGGTCATCATCATCAAAGTGTGCTTGAGGAGGACACAACTAGATAAGGACAGTTCTCAAAGCCTTGCAGTTCTCCACATCGTTCCCTGGCACACGATGGTAGGTGTAAATTTTACTGTCATCAAACCCTTTTGGCTTGGTTTTGAGGGGGTCATAAGGTCTGAGTGGCGGTAATGTGATGACATAAGTCTCAAGGAGGTTGGTTAAGATTTTGGCATAGGACGCTGCTAGTGGGTTGCAATGGGAAGTGAAATTGGGTTTGGGTGTAGGTGTGGCTGATTTTTTAGGAACGGTCCTTGCAAGAGAGGGAGTGGGTCGAGCTATAGTGTTGGGTGTTGGCTTGGTATTGGATGTTGGTCACGTTTCCTTAGGTAGGGGTATGATAGATGAACATGAAGGAGGTTGTATGGTTGTTTTGACTACCTTATTGGAGGGTAGCAGATTTTTGTCTTTGGGTTGCACCTTCTTGGGTAAAGTTGATATGGGTGTACAAGATCTAGAGGGAAAAACAGATGAGGGAATAGGGCGAGTTACCCAAGGGGATAACGAAGGTGCTGTGAAGGTAGATGACACAGGTCATGCAAGGGGTGTGAGGGATAGAGATTGAAGTGTAGTGGGTAGTGAAGAAGTTGCTGAGAGTATTGGAGGTATGGGTGGTAAAGATTTTTACAGGTGTGGGTGTAAGTCATGTTGGGTGCTTGGGTATGTTAGAGGTTTGCGAGGAAGGAATGGGCTATTTTGTTTTTGGTTTACTAATGAATGGAGGTTTCTTAACCATGCTGGAAGGTTGACATCCTAAGATGGATAGAATGGGTGAAAGTGATGAAGGTATGATTGGCGTGGCAGGGGTGTGAGTCTATGGGTTTGGTTCTTCTATTTGGGTGTCAGAGTAGGTTGGGTGTTGACTGTGGAGGATGTATATAAATCTAGTTTGACCAGTGGATGAGTAAGGCTAGTGGTTGGGGTGACCCCTAAGGTAGTAACAAGTTTAGTTGAGGAAGATGATGTAGGTGTGGGTTTGGATTTAGATGTATGTTGGGTTACGTGTGAGGGTGTATGTTTAGCTATGATAGGTGTCATGGAAGAATTTGTGATAGAGGTGGTTGAATTTGGTTTGATTGGTCAAAATATCTTTGGGTACATAGTGGAAGTGTCAGCATGTGACATCTTCATCTATGTTGAGACAGGGAGCAGAAGATGCCCCCACAGTAAGGCTCTATCCACATAATCTAAGTGATCAGCTAAGCATGAGAATGGAATGTCTTTAGGCGGGGTTGATGAGGACCTAATGGCTATTCCCGTAAAGTGTGTCTTAGAGATAGGGAATTGGTTAGCTTTAGCTTCCATGGATAAGAGAGATGAAAGTAGGTCTACAGGATCTTGGGTAGCTGATGGAGAATGGTCACCAAGAGGAAAAGGTATCTCTAATAGATCCTTAATTAGTGGAGGAGAGAATGGGTGCTCCTCTGTAGGTGGAGGAGATGATGGGTGCTCCTCTGTGGGTAATGGAGATAATCAAGTATCCTCCACGGACTAAAAAGTATTGTGGGTGATGGCTCTCTAAGTGGAGAGGTCAAAGGTGAAATAGTCTCGATATTAGCAGAAGGCTTCTCCACAGGTGATGAAGGAGGTGATAGGTCTTCCTCTGTAGATGGAGGAATAGGTGAGGTAGGTTCCAATGCATAAGGAGGACTTCGAGATAGAATTTCCTATATGGAAGGAATATGAGGTAATTGGGAAGCAATGGATGCGTTACTGAAAAATAGCATGGACCTCATGGGTATAGCTATCATGAGTTGAGGTCTCACTGGTTTGATCAGAAGAAGGGGCATGATTGGGAAAGGATTTCTTGAATAATTTTAGGTTTTGATTGGTTGGTGTGTTAGGTTTATCAATAGTTAACTCACCTTTTTCGAGCATTTCTTGGACAATGTTTTTGAAAGTGATGCAATTTCCGTCACTGTGACCCTTTACTCGATGATAGTTATAGAAATAATGTTCTTTATACCATGCGGGTGTGGGGCAAGAAGGGTCAAAACCAATGTGTGGTTTTATAGGTGGAAGGGTGATGGCCCTAGCTTTGGTGAGCTTTTCTAAGATAGAAGAATAAGGTTCCCCAATTGGGGTATATTTCTATTATTCCCATCTAAATTGAAAATTTTGAACAGGTGAGAGGTTAGACTAGGGGCTAGCCTAATTTGATGGATGAGCTGGGCCGACATTAAGTACCACTGCATTAGCGGCCCCTTGGCCTTTGAATAATTGTTCTGTGGTTTGGAAGAAGAAGAGGTGTCATTTGACTTGAATGCCGAATTCTTATTGTGTAATTGTATTTTCTTCTCTTCAAGGGCCCGAATCTCTAGCTTTTGTGCCATGGTGAATGCTTCGTCGAAGGTTCAGAAAGTTTAAACCTGTAGAGTTGGAGAGATATGTCTAGCAAAAGACCGCGTGAAGAGTTAGATGAGTTTGGTTTGAGGTAGTTGGAATGTGAGTTGATTAATCAGGCTACACCAGTGCAAAATGAAATATGCGATAGATTCATCATCATACTGACACGTGGAGTATAGGTCAGTCATGGTAACCTTCATAATGATATTGATGGAGAAGTGATCGAAGAAGGCTTGGGCTACATGATTAATTGAAAATATAGAGTGTCTAAGTAACCCACTATACCAATCTAACGTAGGTCAAGTTAGAGACATGGGAAAGGTCTTCAAGAGTAAGGCATTATCATCGACGATTAGGTAACACCCATGTTTGTAAGATTGAAAATTTTGTTTTGAGTCTTCCTTGCTATTGAAACAATTGAATTTAGGCATTTCCTAATGCACGGGGTCTGGACGGATAGGTATGGATGGGTGGATAGGCTCATTACAAATCCCATCATAAGTGTGAGTGTTATGGAAGCTAGAAACTGATGCCTCCAATGTCTGCATCATTTCCATCATTGATTTGATTAGGTCATTGGTAGGTTACGATGGCTAGGTGCCTTCTATAGCATAACAAGGTTGGTGTTGGGCATGTGAAAAGGGTGGCATTCCAGTATATGGTGTTACCGTATAGGTAGACTATGAAGGAGGGAGTGAGATAGGGGTACCTACGGGTAGAATGAATGATAGATGAAATGGGAGGCTACTGATAGTACGTATATGGAGGTGGAAGGGTCGTGGTAACTATAGTAGCTATGGGGACTAAGGACTGTGTAATAGAAAGGAAAATGCTTTGAAAAGGGGTAGGGGTCACTAACACGGGAGGTGGTTGTGTAGCTACGGGTATATGCAAGAAAATAGGGGTGGATGAGGTTGTGTTCATTGTGGTTGGCGAAGGTGTAGTGGATGTGGCAAGTGCAACAGATGTAGCAGACGTGGTAGTCATAGCGGGTATAGGACCTAGCTATGAAATGACAAGGGGTAAGGTAGATGTAGGCAGTGCGGAGCCAGATGGGACTGACACAGGAGTGGGAACAAGATTCGAGGGGATAGATACAGGCATGTCGTATATAAACTGACCCAACGCATCTCAAGTAGATGAGTGGGAAAGATAAAACTATAAGGCGGCAAGGTTTTGGTCAAGGAGTCATGCGAACTCCTCATCTCCTGTAGCGATAGAGATAGGTTGGATAAGTTCCATGGCTGATGATAAAATGGAAGGTGGCAAAGGAGTAGGTGGAAGTGGTTGACAACCGGCGTGGAATACAAGGGCACTTTCTTGTCAATGCATCAATACCATGTGAATAGGTACTAACATGGTAAGAATGCTTTCTGTAAGTGACACAGAAACACAACATAGGAAAGATAAATAGACGATGGTAGGTGAATTGGGGCTAAAATGTAGCTTGAAAATGACACAGGCTAACCGATGTCTGTTACGGTAAACTGACCCCAGTCATAGATAACCATGGTCGATCACTGTGGAATGTAAATAGTTGGTCAAAAAAAAGGTATAAGGCCAAATCTGACAGGTATGCCAAATACTGATGAGATTTACAAGGTCAATGTAAATGATAAGAGTGACAGGGATGTTGAATAGTCGAAGAAGGTGAATAGATGTCCTTTTGGGTGGGTTAACAAAAATGACACTGAATTGACGCCAGTTGGGTATAACCGATGACGGTCAAAGGGTAACCGACGATGGTCACTGGACCGACACTGGTTACTGTGAAATTGAAACAGTGATGAAGAAAATATGGTTATGAGTTAAAATTTGATGTGGAATCAAACCCAGAATTATGAGAATGATGAGAATATGGTCCAGGCACACTTAGATGAAGTTGGAATACACCAACTATAATTTGAAGCATGTAAGGAGAAAAATGAAAAATTAAGAATGTGACCTCTCACCTCAAAACACAAGCCAAGCAGAAACACTAAGAAAAATATGATCCTAATAGTTATTTTTCTATTATGTTTGTTTAACTTATGCTATTTAAGGACTGACTCATGAACTATAGAATAGAGTTTTTTGATGAGGATGGCTTCCTACGAAGAAAGATATATAAAAGTTAAAGTTTCAGGTTTGTTATGGTTGGGGCAGGCCTCTCTCTAAAGTATGACTCGACAGAGTAGTGAGCTGGGTGCCCATTGTGTCGTGATTGTGTGATCACATACAACTTCTTCCAAGTAAGATGTTGTTTAAGAATGTGTATATTTCCAATTTTTGTGGTGTTTGGATAAGACTCAGAGAACGAGAAAGAGAATGAAAGTGTTTCCTATGATTCGTTTATCAACCATCACCTGGGCTTGACTTCAAACGTATAGGTTTCCCTCAACTAATGTGAGCTAATGCAGAAAATTAGAATGAAATGCAATGATTTTTAAGCCCAAATCGAAATATGGAATTCGATGACACAATGAGAGGAATAGGAGAAATTATGATGTTTCACTAATGAAATACAAATGAAATTGAAGAAGGGTTATTTTTAAGCACCAAAACATGATTTCTTTGAGATAATAGAAAGAAGAGAAGATTCTAAGGGGAGGAATTTAAATGTAAGAACCTTTTGGAAAGGAAACAAATATGCAAATTTTCACCTAGGAATGAATGAATGCAAGGAACCCCAAATGGGTCCCACCAGGCATTTTAAAATGTTTCACTTGATTCTTAGACGTTTCTTAGAAAATGACAAAACAAATAAGTGTAATGGGATAGGAGGAATACCTGTTGGAATGTTGGTTGATAGGTTGTTACACGTGTATGACTACTGAATCCACAACTGATTATGAGAACTTCATTTTTTCTTGGAGGAACTACCTGAAATGGAACACAAGACCACCAAATAAAAGTTAAACAATATGTGCAGTGGACTGCCTAGTGTGAGCTAGATCCTAGAAGTTTGGTACTTCCTGGAAGGCTGTCAATCCACTCTTTAAAACAACTTAATGCTAGTACTAAAGTAAATCCTACTATAGTAAAAATGATTTAGGTATCTCATTCATCTACAATAAGCAAATTCACTCACAACAGGCTAGCCTATGATGGAATCTGAAGGTCAAGGTCACTGTAAGGGTACTGTTATTAGTCAGGGTAAGGTTTTGGTTATTTTATAGTATTTGGTATAGGTCTTAGGCTTTGATTTGGGATTTTGATAAAAGACACAGAGACCGATGTCGGTTTAGGCTAACTAGCGATGGTTACAGGTGACCAGCGTTGATATGGTCGGGGTACATTAAACTCAATAAAAGTTGGTTGGGTGATAGATCTAGGATTAGATGAAGGTGGAAGGGAAAATGGTGAGATTTGTATGGATCTGGGACATGCATAGGAATGATGAAAATCCAGGTATGAATAGTTGAATGGAGTGGGTAAAGAGGTGGTTAAGTTTGTATGGATATAAAATGGTGGGGAATGAGAATGAAAACATAAACTAATAAAAATGTAAAAGAATATGCTCAAATGACAAGGAAACAATGCGGGTTAACAAACTTAATGTTTGTGCAAGCTTGATGCCTGATTGGTAATGGTGGGTGATCAAATGGACTTGGTGTAGTACTGGTGCTTCCACGGATGCTCCCGTGAAGGCAAGTGGTTGTGTGATTGCTCCGAGTGCTGGCTATGGGTGTTATGATGCTTATACGGATGCTAGTTCTACTTGCATGCAACTCTCGTTTTGTAACTTGTTCTCAGAAGATCCCTCTTTCTCAAAAATGTGTTAACCTCAAAATAAGGTTGTTTTGGGAGTTAAATGGTAACCGACGGTGGTTTCTACTTAACTAGCTGCAGTTAAGGGTAACCGATGTCGGTTAGGGTAGGATTTCCTAGGTTTACTAAACTAGGAAGATCCCTTTGATTTTCTGGGATCTCGTTTCATTTTACTCTGTGGATTAGACTTGAAGATTCCTTTTAACATGTAAGAATGTGGTTAGAGGCAATGTAGGTATTGATTTTTAGGGTTTGTGTAGATCTTAGTTAGTTATGGCAACTTACTAAGAATAGGTCCTAGGATGAGGTGGCTAGATGAGGTGGATATGTGGGCATTATCCCAATTTGGATATTTAAATAATAAATATGGTGAGGATAATGAATTAATTTAATCATATTAATATTATAGTGGGGTGAAGGGGGCCATGGTTAGGTGGATGTGTTCAAGGTATTTATTTATCGAGGGACCAAGGAGAGTGTTACCTAATTTTGTTTTTTATTTATGAAAAAAATTCTCTTGGAACAAGCAAGGAAGGAAAGGATTTGAGGCTACTGAAATAGCTATTTCACATTATCCTATTTTAGGAAAATTTCAATTTTGACAAGGACTTCATGATGTATGCACTTTGAGGTGCTGAAACCATTTTAGCCATTTTGACTCAGGTAAATGATGAGAATATAGAGTAGCTCATTGCTTTCTTTGGGAATAGTTTGCATGACTACAAGACAAGGTACACTTTTCTTTCAAAATAAGTACTTACTATAATTAGAGGTTTAAATAAATTCAAGTATATTATTTTGAATAATAAGATTCATGTTCTAGTTTCTCACCCAAGTGTTAAAGCATTCATGTTGAATAAGGAATCTAATGAGAAATGATTAGGTTGGATTATAAAGGTTATGGAGTATGATGTTGATATCTGTGTTGCAAAAATAGTCCAAGGAAAAGGATTATGTGAACATTTGATTGCTGATGTGGAAAAGTAACAAGCTGCAGATCCATTTCAACACGATGCAGTTTCATACCAACAACTTGAAATTTTAGTACAACCTAGAAATCAGCAACCAGAACTCAATCCAAAGGTTCCAGGATCAAGTTGGATGACTAATTTTATCAATTACATATAGTATGGTATCTATCTGAAATTTTTGGAGAAGAACAAATGAATGTATTTCAGATTACAAGCCCTACCTTATGCTTTTATTGATGGCATGTTGTTTAAAATAGATATCAATGATTTTTTTCCATGTTGTGTTGATTATGATAGAGTGCAGAAATTAATCTTTGAGTTTCACGAAGGACATAAAAGAGAACTTTTCACATCGCATACTACAACTCTTAAGATCATAAAAAGTAGTTACTGTTGGCCTAGCATATTCAAGGACTGTTTTGAATGGATTAAAAAGTGTAAGAAATGTGCATTCTTTGTTTGAAAAGAACGATTAGCTTCGCTACCATTATAGCCTACTTCAATGGTTCAACCATTCATGCAGTGGGGTCTTGACTACATTAGCATGATAAACCCTCCTTCATCACAAGTACATATGTGGACCTTGACTACCACATATTATTTTACTTTTTGGACTGAGGTAGTGGATTTTAATGAATATAATGAAACTTCAATATTATCATTCTATGAAGGTATAGTTTGTAGATTTGGTGCTCCATCTACAATCATTTCTGATAATGCCTTAGCTTTACTTGGAGTAAAGGTAATAGATTGGAATGTTAAGCATGACATTTATGTAAGTACTTCATTTAATTATTACTCATAAGGTAACAAATTAGCTTAAAGTACTAATAAAAGTATGCTTAAGATTATTAGAACACTCAAAGACAACAAAAGAGCTTGGTATCTAATGTTAAATTCAGCACTTTGGGCTCAGAGAGTGAATCCTAAGAGATTAGTTGGCAATTCACCTTACAAAATTGTTTATGGTGGTGAGGCAAGAATTCCTAGTTCAATTGAGCTACCCGCTTTAGGTTTATTACATCAGATGGAATTACTTGAAAATGAACCAATACACGTTCTTTATATAAAACTCGTGGAACTGCAAGACCAAGCTCACTTGATGATGGATCTAAGAATCAGAAATAGATCAAGAACACGCTTCATCAAAAGAATAAGTTTATAATTTGTAATGAGGGAGACATTTTTCTGAAATGGGATGTTGATAGAGAAAATCCAAGAAACCACACAAAGTTTGGTATAATCTGTAGTGGTCCTTACATGATTTCATCTTGCAAAGAGAAAAATGAATTTCATCTTTTAAACTTGAATGTAGAGGAACTTCCCATTCCTTTGAATGGTATGTTTCTCAAGAACTATTATTGAATATCGTATAAGTACTGGTTAGAGTAGGATTTCCCTTTCAATAAGTGCAGTTCATACACACTTGCAATGTTTTTCAATTTCAATAAGTGCATTCGTACACATGATCTAGTTTACCAAATCCTTTCTCACCTTTAGTTTGATTTTCAAAATGGTTAGTTTTTCAAAAAATCACAAATTTTGGTTATATGATTTTGACTCCATGCCCAATGGATAAAAGAAACGAACTAGTATTAAAGCTAGCAGGAAAAATTCCCCACAGGATCCCCAAAAATGTTGACATTTCTACATGCATGCAAAAAGGGAAACTCTGAAATTCATTTCAAATGATAAGTGTTAATGAGATGATAAACAACTCAAAAAATTCTTAAGTGCAGAGCAATAAAATGACAAACAACTCTAACCAAAATTTGGGTTGTTTAAGTAAAAAAATAGAATAGTAACGTTTTCAAGTACTCGCAGTGTCTTCTTCTCCTTTTCTAATAGATTTCCAGTTGCTGGAAAGAGAAGCATAATCTAAGAAATTTTTCAAGCCACATTTCTAAATTTACATTTAGTAAACGTATACAAAGGAGAAAAAAAATACAGTAAATGTTTTGTTTACAAATGATTTCCAAGTGGAAACCCAATTTCAAGTTCAAAAAAAATGGAGATCTACCACCATATATTGACAAGAATATCTAACATGGTAAAAAATGAGATCCCTATGAAGATAGCATACATTAAGTTTATATTAGAAACTATTGTTTATGATGACATCGACACACATGATACATGCCACATGTAGAAAAAATTCCCTCTGTCCATATGCAGTTATGCCTTCAACACCCTCTCAGTAGGTTAAAAAGTATTCAAGCATGTGATTGTAAACAAAGTAGAGCAAAATCAAATACCATATTTCATATATGCATTCATGAAGTGACCTACTCTTATGGAACATTAACCCTCATTGAGTCTGGTAGATATTGATGTTTTAAAAACTACTGAAAGGGAGAGGCTTGGAAAAAACATAAAGTTCACGCAATCATTCATGTGTTTCCATAGTACTCTAACATATTGACACCTAAATCCTCTTTATATGAATACTTTTGTTGGTTAGAACTTTTTCTTTGCCAAATATTTTGATATATACAAACAAACATTGGTGTAACCAAGCAATATATTTTGGCACAAGATTAAATAATCTAAACTTCTTGTTCAGATCATTGTAGAATTGGATTCACACAAAACATTTTATAGTACATGACATATAGAGAGTTCCAAAAAAATATAGAAACATAAATGATTTATGAAACAAAGACAAGTGACATTGACATAGAAGTAGATTTTTATATTGAAGTGCAACTGCAAGAATGAGATTATTAGGGCCTGCCAAAATGAATGAATTAGACATGTTAGGCCTCTGAGACTTTGACAATAATAATGACTTTTCACAACATATATTGGTAGGAAAATTTCACACTAGGAGATCACACTTCATAGATTTTCCTTGCACTAATAACCAATCTCAACACCTTTTTGACACAAACCCTTTCCAACCAATGCTCATATATGCCAAAAAACAACTATTCTAAAAAATATTTATTGAACATGTAGCTGACCATAGAGACCACCCACCACTAAAGATGATCATTCAAGGGATTGTGGGCATAGGAAAATCATACTTCATCAGTTACATTAAACATACACTATAGAAAACCACAAGTGGAAGACATCCTCCCTTGCTACTCTTCACTCCAACTAGTGTTGCAAGATTCAACATAAAGGGTAAAACTATACATATTGGGATATGCATTCCTATACAAGAGATGAAGATATTATAGGTATGATCATTAACATTCTTATAAGAAAAAAATGAAACACATTGAGTATGTTCTCATAGATGAGATGATATTCATACCCCCAAAAATTATTAAGCAATATAAACAACAAGTTGTGTGAGGCCTTCCCTAGAAAAAACAATAAATAATTTTAGAGATACTCTGTTATACTATTGGGAGACTCAAGGTAGCTTCCTCCCATGAAGGACATACTAATGTAAGCAATGAGGTCAATTAGACACTCTTTGGAAAACCTTTGGCATAGTCATAACATTAGACAATAATTTTCGTCTATAGGGATTCAAAACAATAATAACTACAATTTAGACACTTGCTATCAAACATTATAAATGCATGAACCAATAATAGTCCAGTTCTGAAATATTCTCATGTGAAGAAATTACTCACACATGTCATTGAAAGAAAAAGATAACTGTAAAGGGTTTAAACATATACACACAAACAAACAAACAATATGGCTGTACAATACACAACAAACATATACTCATGGAAATTCACGCTCCCATTGTGCTAAGTACAACCAAACAGAGCACAAATCATCCATTGTAAAAACTCAATGATACTCAGCTTGAGAGAGATTGCATATGGTAGTAAATTATGATAAAATACATCAAATGGCTATAAACAAGGTTGGTTAATAGGGCCATCGGCCAATTTTTTGTGTCATCTACCATACATAATAAAAGCCCCCTGACTTGTCACTCTTTGTAGTCGTCGATTTAATAAAACACACTAGACCACCATGGGACTCACAAAATAGGAAACGCTTTCTAATACCTCCCAAAACATGTGTAAATCATTGAAAACTACCACTCATAATGGTGTGGGATATTTCAATACATAAATCGAATAACAATCGTGAGACTATTGTGAGTGCACTCATCAATGAACGTGCATGTCTTCTCGGTATTTACATTTAAGTGCTATAGCCACATGTCCAAATCATTGCATATATCCAAAAGGAAAAATTAGGAAAGGAAGTTGCACTCATTATGGAATCCTCTCATTTTTCTAAATATGTAACATCATGAATATAACGAGATTTCCCTCACCTACGCAGGTAATATCTGCACCTACATTCATTGGTTTAAATTTATAGGCATTCATTGGTGAAAATTTGGATTTTTTTTGGTTTACTTTTATTTTGAAACCCCTAGGTATACATATGAATTTTCAATTTCTGATTTTTAAATGAAAATAAATACCATTGTTTTAATTTGGTTCTTGAATTTTGTTGAAAAATCAAATCTAAACATAAAACATATAGTACTTTTTAACTTCATCATGGACTAACTGCACATTGCATGTTTTTTTTAGAACAACCATTCTTTGGATATTAATTTTTTTATATTTGAGTGTCAATCCAAATATTTGGTGCATGGAGGAGGTTTTTCGTTATCATAGAAAACCTAACTTGTTCAATAATGTGACAATTTATATATAAATTATAGTAAAGTTGAGTATTGATCATATTCAATCTATAAAAAGGTAAGGCGAATTTACTAAATCTATATGAAAGGAAGGGAATATAATACTTTGGTCCAATGATGTTTTTTAGGCCCTTCAAGATTGAATGTAATTACCATATTTTTTCATGGTTTTTCTATTTGTAACTTCCTGAAATATCACAAAGCATTGAGATTGTTTCACCAAATACAATGCACATATGAATAACTTGATCAACTCACCTTTTCCAACATACTATAATACCATCGCAACATAAGAGGTTTTTGAATAGGGTATAAAATTCATCAAATACATAATAGAAAGTGGTTTTTTTCTATTATTGATTTGCAAATAACCTTGGCTGATTTAAATTTAAATTATGGAATACATTCTGTCGACACTAAAATTTTCCTCCATAATTTCTATTTCATTAATGTATGTATTAGGAATAGGATGTTGTTAAGTATAATTAGTAGTAGCGTCTGATAGAAGATAACGGCGCCGTCAGTATGGTGTCGCCAATAATGTGGAGTACGGTAACAGTCAGAGTACAATAGGAATGTTGTAAAAAGTAAATATTTGTCGTAAGTGGTTCGGTAATGTTAAAATGTCAAAGTTTGGGTAAGTAGAGAAGTAGGGTCTACATGATTAGGAATTAGAAATATTATATTGGTAATAAGGACAAGGAGTGAGGTCATAAATATTTTGTGTATTTTATTTGTAAAAAGTCTAAAAATATGGAACCCATGTAAAATGATAAGGTTTATCTTATCTTAAGAGATAAGCTTACATGTACAGATAAGAGTTAAGGTATGGAATATGATTCGTCAGAGTGGATTTCTTATCCTATCTTAGAGATAGGATGGATAAGCCTGGAAGTTCTATAAATAGAGAGGCCACCCCCCTCATTTAGCATAGAAAGAAGTAGTGAGAAATATTGTAAGAAGTGTGCAAAGGAAGCCATCAGTTTAAAGGTGTGTTGAAGAAGCCATCAAGAGGTGTAATTGTAAAGTTTCTCCCATAGTCTTGGTGAAAGGCAAGTGAAGTCAATAACACTTGAAGTCATGGGTGAGATTGTAACAATTTCATGTTAATATTATAATTTACTTTGATATTTCAGATTTGTCATCATTCCGTCTTATCATAGTCGATGGTATTCTTGTGTTCGGTTGTTGTTTTGTTTCCAGATTACATCCACCAAACTAAAGGCTGTGCATTAGTAAATAATCATAGCACGAGGAGTTCCCAGTGAAGAATTATCATAGTGCCGGATTGGTGATGACATTTTGGTTCCGTTGCCGGGACCATTCCTCGTTGGTGGATTTTCTGGAGAGATATTCCCACTTAGTCAAAAATCAATTGGAGGATAACCTTGTTTTTACTGTGCATAGTAGTTACCATGGTAAAGTCATTTTTATCGTGAATAGTAGTTACCATGACAAAGTCATTTTTGCTGTGAATAGTATTTATCACAGTAAAGTCACTTTTTACCGTGAATAGTATTTACCGCAGTAACTTCATTTTTTACCGTGAATAGTGTTTACCACAGTAAAATTAGTTTTTACCGCAGTAAGTCAAGTTTTACCATAGTTTACCGTGGTCATTTCTATTTTACTGTAGAAAGGTGTAAAGTCACTTTCTAGTATAGTGATTCCAATTATTTGTGCACATAAGTCTTGTCGATTGTACTTGTGGGTTGGTGTTTCACGGTGGTTACTTTTGAAAATGGGAAAGATTCCTATTTTTTCAGCTCAATCTAATGAAGATGCTTATTCTTTCATTCAAGAGTTTAAGCGATCTTGTATTTGTAATGGCCTTATAAGAAGGGAACAATGGACTGAATTTTTTCCTACCTTTTTGGATGGTTCCGAACTTAGGTGGTTTGAAACACTAGGTGATAATGTGAAAAATTCATGGGATTTATTAACTGAAAGTTTTCTTGAAGAATTTGGTGAACAACAGAAATACGCAGATCTCATGATTGAGATCACAAAGCTATCCCAAGGAGAGAAGGAGAAAATAAGGGATTATCATGCTCGTGTTCTAGAGCTAAGGAGGAAGCTCGATGCCCAGATCCGGAAGGAAGGACTAGCGGATGGGTTGATGAATGGCGTGGATAATCTCCTCTGTAAGCACTTCATTCTTGGGATGAAGCCAGAGATCAGACAATGAGTGAAGTATGACTGCCCAGCTACCATTGAACAAGTAAAGGAGATTGCAAGAAGGCAAGAAGAAAGCATGGAAGAGGAGCCCAAAGAAATTGTTGTTAAAGTAGAGCCTACACCAGCACCTTTGGTCCAGAATCCACAACCACTCCCGGTGAGCACAAATATTTCTCCTAGTACACCTACTGAGTATGAAGATCTGCTTAGGAAGATGGGCTAGTTAACTATTAATATTCTTCAAGGAAAGGAATTTAGTTCTCAGGGAGGAGATAGAGGTCCAAAAAGAAATATTTCTGAAGTTGTTTGTTATGGTTGTTATAAAAAGGGTCATTATAAGTATAATTGTCCGGATAGAGCTTCTACATCTGGTACAAGGAGATAATGATAAAGGAAAAGCACCTGTGAATTCTCTTGATGTAGTAGATAAGAGTAGAAATAATGAAGTAGATGTGTTTGTAACAAAAAGAAAGAAAGAAAAAGATAATCAAGATGGAACTGATCCTAAGAAGATGAAAGGAGAAACTAGTAAGAAACATAGGAGAAGAAAGTTGGGTGTGCAGGATTTTCTGATTTCACAGGGGCAAGGACCATACTCCATCTTGGAAGATCTGTCCAAAAGGCCTGCAAATATTACATATGGTCAACTCTTGGCTGTCTTCTGAGAAGAGGCAGGAGTTGCGAGGTGGACTCAATGCTCGAAGAAGGAAGGAGGTTGAGGTCCCTATTTTGGAGGCAGAGGCAGATCCCTATGCTCCACAAGCTGAGGTATTATGTAATGGTATTTCAATTCATGATGTCTTATTTGATGGAGGTGCTGCAGTTAATGTAATGACCGAGTCTGTAATGAATATGTTGGGTTTAAAAATTGATCGCCCTTCAACACTTATGTTAAGGTCATTAAATAAGGGAAAAACTAAACCAGAAGGTGTAGTTTCAAATGTGGCAATATCTGTTATGGGTGTTGTATGTGTGGTAGACTTTCAGGTGATGAAAAATGGTACTGTTGCGTACCCAATGCTACTGGGAAGACCATGGCTAAGGAGAGTTCATGCAAGAAACTACTGGAATGAAGGTTTCATGACACTTGGACGTGGTAGAGAGAGGGTGAAGATAAACGTGATCCCTCGACATCATAAAGCAGAACCTGTGGATTCAAGTGATGAAACTGAGGATTGGACATCCTCTGATTACTCTAGTACCAGTGAAGTGGACACTGAAGATGAAGAAAGTGAGTTGGATGTTTCAGTCATGGATATCCTGCCAGTCACACCAACTCATGACCCCATAAAATTATTTGAAGAAGAAGTTGATGATCTTCTCCAACAAATAAATATTGGTGATGCTTTGATGGAGAGTGAGAAGGAATCCTACCTCCAGCTCCTTTGAAGGTACATACACCTATTCACTTTTGATTACAAGGAACTCCGTCAAGTAAGTTGGGTAGAACATTGTATTGAGCTGGTAGATGGTGCTAAGCCCATAAAGCATATGCCATATAGAATGAATCCTAATTTTTCCAAGACTGTAAAAGAAGAAATAGATAAGTTGCTTGATGCAGGATTCATATTTGCTGTAGAGAATTCAGAATGGGTTTCTCCCATTGTGATCTCAATAAAAAAGAATGGGAAGCTACGTATTTGTGTTGATTACAGGAAGCTCAATAAGGCAACAAAGAAGGATCATTACCCTCTTCCATTTTCAGATCAGATCTTGGACGAAGAAGCTGGCCAGGAGTGCTAAAGTTTTGTTGATGGATATAGTGGCTACAACCAAGTTCGTATAGCAGAGAAAGATCAGCTGAAGACCACGTTCACCACTCCTTGGGGAACGTTTGCTTATAGAGTTATGCCTTTTGGGTTGTGTAATGCTCCAGCAACATTCCAGTATTTGATGAATAGGGTGTTCGAACCCTACATTGGGACCTTCATCAGAGTATTTCTGGATGATTTTTGCATCTATGGGAGAAAGTTGGACCACCTGCACCAAATGGAGACAACATTTCAAAGGTTAGATGAAGCACAAGCCTCACTAAACCCTACAAAGTGTGTCTTTGGATGTTCTAAAGGCATTTTGTTAGGGCATGTTATATCCAGAGATGGTATTGGTACTGATCCTGATAAAGTTTCGAAAATCAAAGATTTACCATTTCCTCTTAATAGAAGTAAGTTGAGATCATTTTTAGGCCATGTGGGTTACTATAGAAGGTTCATCAAGAATTTCTCAAAGATTACACAGCCACTAACCCAGTTCTTGAAGAAGGATGTTACTTATGAACCAGGAAATAAGGTGCATGAAGATTTTGGACAATTGAAGGAAGCCCTGGTGTCTTCACCTGTTTTGAAGAATCCAGATTGGAGCAAGCCATTCATTGTGTACACTGATGCCTCAGATGCAGCACTAGGAAGTACTTTGAGCCAAAAGGATGAAAATGGGAATGAACATCCAATTTACTTTGGGAGCAGACAAATGAGCAGTGCTGAGGTAAACTATACTGTAACTGAAAAAGAGGCTCTGGCTATCATTTTTGCTGTAAAGAAGTTTAGAAATTACTTGCTAGGGCAAAAATTTATAGTTGTAACAGATCACCAAGCTCTGAAATATATTGTCAATAAGCCTAACCCATCAGGGAGGATAGCAAGATGGATAATTTTGCTACAAGAATTTGAATTTGATATTATAGATAGGCCAGGAAAGAAGCATGTCAATGCAGATGCACTCTCTTGAGCCTATGATAGTTTAGGATCATCTTGTGATGATGATGATTTTCCCGATGCAGCATTGTTCTCCCTTGACACAATCCCTAGTGAATACATAGATATTTGGAATTATCTGAATGAATTCAAGTTTCCTGATGGTGCCAATGCAAAGACTAAGAGAAAGATTACTCAAGCCAGTCGTCCATATTCTATTCTGCATGGAGCATTATTTCGAATAAGACCTGGTGGACAGTACAAGAGGGCAGTTGCACGTGATCAAGGAAAGGAACTGCTAGAAGAATTCCACAATGGTACATGTGGAGGGCACTTCTCTGGATAACTTACAGCAAGAAGGATCTTGGATGCAGGTTATCATTGGCCCACTCTTTTTAAAGATTGTTATAATTATTGTAAGACATGTGATATTTGTCAAACACATGGTAACCATAAGACTTCATCAACTCCATTATGTCCTATTCTTCCACTTGGTCCCTTTGAAAAGTGGGGAATAGACATTGTAGGTCTACTTCCAACTACATCACGTCAAAATAAGTATATTGTAGTTGCCACAGATTATTTAACCAAGTGGGTTGAAGCTAGGCCATTGAAAACAACTTCCATGGATGAAGTGGCAAGGTTCATATATGAACGCATTGTCACCATATTTGGTTGTCCATTAGAAATTGTAACAGATCAAGGAAGCCACTTCATTAATGAGGTGGTAGAAGCCCTAGTCAATAAGTTTTCTATTAAGCACAGGAAGGAAACAACATACAAGCCAAGCACAAATGGACATGTGGAACGAAATTTTTTTGTGTTGTGTCAAATTCTAGCAAAAGATGCAGCCTTGCAGGTACATAAATGGGATAAAAGGATTCATGCAGCATTGTGGGCATATAGGGAAACATCAAAATCAGCAACAGGGATACTCCCCATTTCAGTTGGCTTATGGCAATTGATCAAGTTATTCCTATTGAGTTTGATATTCCCACGGTCAGAGTAATGAAAAATGAAAGAATGGATGAAATTGATTCAGTAAAAGAAATGTTGGTACATCTTCATTTGTTAGAGGAAATGAGGGAAATAGCTAAGGATACAAGCTATAAGAAGAAAATGAAGCAGAAGGACTACTTTGATCAAAAGATCCTGTGGTCTCCATTTCATGTGAATGACTTGGTTCTAGTATATGATTCCAGATACAAAAACAAGAAGACAGAGAAAATTTCTTCCAAAATGGATGGGGCCCTACAAAATAGCAGCTGTGCATGAAAATGGTACGTACCGACTGAAGGAATTGGATGGCACTCCCATTACGAAATGGATAAACCACGACAAGTTGAAGATTTTCCAAGCACCAGAATAGTCTACTCCGAGGACGGAGTAGAAGCTAGGAAGGGGGAAGATGTCGACACTAAAATTTTCCTCCGTAATTTCTATTTCATTAATGTATGTATTAGGAATAGGATGTTGTTAAGTATAATTAGTAGTAGCGTTTGATAGAAGATAACGGTGCCGTCAGTACGGTGCCGCCAATAATGTGGAGTACGGTAACAGTCAAAGTACAATAGGAATGTTGTAAAAAGTAAATATTTGTCGTAAGTGGTCCGGTAATGTTAAAATGTCAAAGTTTGGGTAATTAGAGAAGTAGGGTCTACATGATTAGGAATTAGAAATATTATATTGGTAATAAGGACAAGGAGTGAGGTCATAAATATTTTGTGTATTTTATTTGTAAAAAAGTTTAAAAATGTGGAACCCATGTAAAATGATAAGGTCTATCTTATCTTAAAAGATAAGCTTACATGTACAGATAAGAGTTAAGGTATGGAATATGATTCGTCGGAGTGAATTTCTTATCCTATCTTAGAGATAAGATGGATAAGCCTGGAAGTTCTATAAATAGATAGGCCACCCCCCTCATTTAGCATAGAAGGAAGTAGTGAGAAATATTGTAGGAAGTGTGCGAAGGAAACCATTAGTTTAAAGGTGTGTTGAAGAAGCCATTAAGAGGTGTAATTGTAAATTTTCTCCCATAGTCTTGGTGAAAGGCAAGTGAAGTCAATAACACTTGAAGTACCTCATGGGTGAGATTGTAACAATTTCATGTTAATATTATAATTTACTTTGATATTTCAGATTTGTCATCATTCTGTCTTATCATAGTCGATGGTATTCTTGTGTTATGTTGTTGTTTTGTTTCCAGATTACATCCACCAAACTAAAGGTTGTGCATTAGTAAATAATCATAGCACGAGGAGTTCCCGGTGAAGAATTATCATAGTGCCGGATTGGTGATGACAGTACATATGTATTTCATGTTTTAGATTTATAAATTATTAAATGATCAAATCTTAATATATTTAAAATTTGAATTCAATTTTACTTTGTGATGTAGGGAAATGTTTTGTAGTTATTGCGATAGAATTTAACGAAGAGCGAATAGATTACTTCTTGTCTTGCTGTGTAGAGGGGAATTTTTATTGACTTCCACAAGCATTGATGGTGAAGGCATTTATTGTCCCACTCAGATAGTGGTAGTCACTGGAACTTGGCTTCAACTACATCCTTTCAAAAAATCAAATATGTGGTTGTTTGAAGACAATGAAGTACATCAAAAGATAGTTCACTATTCACATTTGATTCTTACAAAAAATATTAAATTGATGAAATATTGAGGTAGGGAATTATAAAGGAATCTATAGAAGGTTCATGACTCATATCATGTAGAAATTATTGCTACTGTCAAGCGTAGAGGTTATCCTTGTTGTTCATTAGATTGAATTTGCAAAGGTATGTTCTTGATGAACTTAATTTTAATATTTACTTCAATGAATTTTTAAAAATTTTGTAGTATTTTAAATTCTATTTAATTGCTTACTCAGATTTTTGCATAGGTTATTAGTGCCAAAAACACTTCAACCTTCACGTGGTTGGTTTTATACAATTTTTCCCCTTAGGAAATATGAGACAAACATGAACCCACAGAGAAAAAATGAGGGATCGATTCAGCCAAGCGAGATCACATTTCATGATTTTCAAGCAAGTTGAAGTGGGCTGAGAATATTGCGAAGGAGATAGGAAGTTCGAGCTGGTTTGGGTAATGAAGAAGCTAAAAAGTTTGAAATTTGGATTTTGGCGGTAGGGTCGCTCGGAGTTAGGCCGAAGCAAAATTTAGGGACTTGGTGAAAAAAAGCATAGGAAAAGGTGTGAAGTTCCAAATCCATAAATTCTAAAATTTAGACTTGAGGGTTTGGGATTTTGGAGGTTTCACAAGCTCACGGTGAACAGTGCTAGGCTGGCATAAGAAAAGGTTTGAAACCAGAAGTCTTAAATTAGGACTTCGGGATTTCACAATTTCAAAGGTTTCATGTGCTAGGTGGATAATTAACTCCTAAAACCCTGAGTCCCAAAATTCATGAGCCCTAAAACTGGGAAATTCCTAAACCCTGAACCCTAAAATTCTCGAAAAGAAAAAGGTCCAAAACCTAAAGTAAAAATTTTAGACTTCGAGGTTTTAGAATTTTGGAACTTTTTGCTTGAATAATTAATAGTGACACGCAACATGATTTAAGAGTCCGAACTCCAAAGTATAAATTTCATAATTCAGGGTTTCGACATTTTGGAACTCTCAATGCAACCCTCTAGATTAAAGGTAACCCAAACTCCGAAATCAAAATTTTTGAAGCTCTGAATCCATAAAGTCTAAATTTTGGACTTCAGAGGTTATGATGCATTGTTGGAGTCCATAAAGGGAAGATTGACCACTTGCATTTATTGCAGTATGGCACCTTCATCTTCAGATGGCCATAAATCTTCACTAGGAGCTCGGATGATTACAAAATACGAATCTTTGAAGAGCTCTCTTTGTCCTCTACACAAGTACAACTAGTTTCTTAATTTTTATGAAACTAAGTATTCCAAACTAAATAAATATAGTCCACCATTTTATAGGGTTTTTCCATATTTCTCACATACCCAAATGATGAGGTATGGGATTCTTTTCTTCCATAAAAAGTCAAAGCATATGGAATTATGGGTTCTTTAGTGGTACCCATCATTGTTGCAGGTGATTTTAATGTATTTTGGGGTGGTTGAAGCATTAATTTGAATTCTTTTCTCTTTTATCCTCTCATTCTTCCTATATATTGTAAGGAGAGGCTCATTTCAATGTTGGACACCTTGTATATGACCCTCCCTTTTTTTTCTATAGAATATTTTGTGGGGATTCCAAACCTCCCTACTGGACATTGTTATGCAAAATATATGCCTTTCATCTTGAATGTAATGTATTTTATCAACTTTGAGAGCAATAAAATTAGATCTCTGGATGTTCAAAAAAAAATTTGTGTTCTATTTCATCTTCCTGATCTTTCATTACATGTAAGGTTATTGTGTATTGTTGTGTTTTCATTGAAATATTGTAGTTGTGTTGTGTTCATTATGGAGGTTGTTCAACACTCCTTCTTGGTACATCGCCTTACCTTCGAGTAGGTTTTAATTTTCATACACTTTCTCTAACTCTGTATCCTTGGGAAAAAATTAGATAAGTGTTAGATCTGCAACTCTCTGCACTTTGAAGTAGTTTGAACTAGGATAGGATACAAAGTTGTTCTTCTCTAGAGGGTTATCCTGATTATAAAGTCCCACACTTTGGGTTAACTCCATGTTTGATGAATCACACTGAATGTCTCAACCATTCACTTACAAGAAATCAGGGGTGCTGTGATTTTTCCATAACAGTTGGAAATGTTAGTAGAGAATTTATTATTCTTGAAGCCAAGAGAAGATAAGGGAAACTAAATATTAAAAAGGAACAATAAACCAAAATTATAATTTCACCACCTATATTATAAAAATTTATTATTAAAATTCTCATTTCAACACTTGTATTTTATAAACCACCTATATTATTCACATGTTGGGAAATGGAAAGCTTTACAATGACTCAGACTCGACTATTATATGCTTTTGAAAATAATAGGACATCGAGATTTTGAAATTGAGATGGAGAAAACTAAGATGTTTTTCCATAGAATGTACCAACACGAAGGTGTAGGATCTATCGAGACCTTTCTAGGTGCCACAAAGTCCAAGAAATCATCTAGTGAACTTATAGTATCTTTTTCTCTTAGGGATCTTAAGGGACTACGTCTAGACAAAGTATCCTAGAACCACTGAGAGTATAAGAAACAAAAAAATGAGTCTATTAGCATTTATTAGGCCATCTTGATGCATGCACGTAATAGTTTTGTTCCCATGAGCATTTGTTTGAAAAATATAACATCAAACAACTCTACATTGACTTAGATTGCACTATTTGGTGCTTTTGCAAACAATATGATAGTGAGAGGACTAAATTGAGATGGAGAAAATCGACATTGAATTTCATATAGCATACCAATGTGGAGGTTTACAATCGTATGGGACCCTTTTAGGTGCCACAGAGTCTGATAAATCACCCAGTAAACTTATAGAATATTTTTTGTCTCAAGGCTCTTAAGGGACTATGCTTGAACGAAGTATCCTAAAAGCAACGGAATTGTCTCACACCAAAATGAATAGTGAGTTTGTTCCCACAAACTTTCATTTCAAAAATATAGCATCAAATAGCCTTACATTAACTCAAAGTACAAAAATTTTCATTTGTGAAAATAATAGGACAATGAAACAATAAAATGGGGATGGAGAAAAGTGAGACATTATTTTGTAGAAGGCATTGATGTGGAGGTGTAGGATCATATGAGACCTCTTCAAGTGCTACGGAGACCAAGATATCACTTGTCAAAGTTATAGCCTTTTTTGGTCTCAAGGATCTTAAGGAACTATGCTAGGACGAAGTATCCCAAAAGCAATAGCACCATCCCGCACCAAAATAAAGCCTCCATTAGAATTTATATGGCATCCAGACACTTTTTAGTAGTATTTTTTGTCCCACAAGATTTCATTTCTAAAATATAGCATCGGACAACATTACACTGACTCAAAGTACATTATTTTGTATTATAGAAAACAATAGGAAAATGATAGATCAAATGGAGATGCAGAAAAATATGACATTATTTTGTAGAGGGTCCTGACATGGAGGTCTAGGATCAGATGAGACCTCTTCAGATGCCACGAAGACCAAGGTATCACACATTGAAGTTATACAATTTATTTATCTCAAGGCTCTTAAGTGACTACGCTGAGACGAAGTAGTGCAGAAGCAAAGAAACCATCCCACACCAAAATGAAGACTTTACTAGATTTTACCTATCCATCTAAATGTGTGTGCATAGTCAATTTGGTCCCACGAGCTTCCATTTGTAAAACATAGCATCAGACATCCTTACATTATGTTAAAGTACAATATTTTACATTGTTGCAAAAAATGAGAAAATGAGAGAACCGAATAGACATAGAGAAAACTAAGATAGAATTTTATAGAGGTTACTCACTTAGAGGGGTAGGATCAGACAAGAATCTCTAGGTGCCATGAAGACTGAGATATCACCTGAAAAACTTATAGAATTTTTTGGTGTCGGGGATCTTAAGGGATTACACTCGGATGAAGTAGCTCAGAAGAAACGACATATTCATGCACTAAAAATAATCCTTCAATAGAATTTACATAGTCACCATGATGTGTTGGCATAGTAAGTTTAGTTCCAAGAGCATTTGTTTGAAAAATATTTCATTCGACATCCTTACACAAACTCAAAGTACAATATTTTGCACTTTTACAAACAATATTACAACGAGAGAACCAAATGGAGATGGATAAAGATGAGATAGGAATCTATAGAGGGTACCAACATAGAGTTTTAGGATCAGACGATACCTCTCCAGGTAAAACGGAGGCCGAGATATCACCCATCGAATTTAAATTCTTTTTTGGTCTCAACTCTCTTAAGGGACTACACCCAGATGACGCAGCCTGGAAACATTAGGATCGTCTATAATAAGAATGATGCCTCCACTAGTGTTTACCTAGTCACTTGGACATGTTGGCATATTCGGTTCAATGCCACGATTATCCATTTACAAAATAATGCATTAGACAACATTACATTGACTTAAACTACATTATTTCACATGATTAAAAAATAACATACTACGAAAACCAAATAGATATGGAGTAAATTGCGATAGGATTTCATAGAGGGTCCAAATGTGGAGGTGTAGGATCATACGAGACCTCTTTAGGTGCTATGTACATTGAGATATCGCCTTCTAAATTTATAGTCTTTTTTTGGTCTCAGGGCTCTTAAGGGACTACGCCTGAATGAAGTATCTCAAAAACAGAAACACCATTTGGCACCAAAATGTTGCCTCCAATAGAATTTACCTGGTCACCCAAATTTTTTGGTGTAGTTAGTTTGGTTCCAAAATCATGCGTTTGTAAAATAATGCATTGGAAAACCTTAGACTGACTCAAACTACATTATTTTTCATGGTTGCAAACAATAACCCAATGAGAGAACCAAATCAAGATGGATTAAACCATGATATGCTTTCCTATATGGTCCTGATATGGAGGTGTAGGATAAGACAAAACCTCTCCAATATCCATAGAGACTGAGATATCACTAGTCAAATTTATAGCCATTTTTGGTCTTAGGGCTCTTAATGGACTACAGCAAAATGAAGTAGCTTGGAAGAAACATCACCATCTGACACCAAAAAAAAACATCCACTAGTGTTTACCTAGTCACTTGCACATGTTGGAAGAGTCGTTTTAGTGCCATGATCATCTATTTGTAAAATAATGCATTAGATAACCTTACAATGAATTAAATTGTAGTATTTTTCATGGTTGTAAACAATAGCACAATGAGAGAACCAAATTGAGTTGGAGTAAACTATGATATGAATTCCTAGAGGGTCCCAATGTAGATGTGAAGGATCAGATGATGCCTCACCAAGTATCACATATACTGAGATATCACTCATATAATTTAGAGCCTTTTTGGTCCCAGAGCTCTTAAGGCACTACACATGAATGTAGTAGCCTAGAAACAAGGACACCCTTAGGATTTAAAATAAACTCTCCATAAATTTTAGCTTTAGGTATGAGATTTTAATTTTCATGTTTCCCTCCTGTTTCGTTCCCTCAACTTTTTCCTTTCTCTCTCCATCTTACTTAGCTTTTCCATTCTTCCTCTATGTCCACACACACTGCTCTCAATATAAATATAAGATATGAATTTACAATAGAAAATATAGAATAGGATTTGTTACCAAAATTAGAAAGGACAATGACCATGTAATATTACCAAACAAAGGAGTTTCATATCGGTATTATGAGTTGGGTGAGTGCCAAGTATTGAGGATCATATTCGGTATTTTGGGTATCACCATCAAAGAGAGTACCTCCCCTATCAAATTGGTTATTCAGTATGATGTGGAAGATGATAAAAGAAAATGAAAGTTGGAGAATTAGATTTTGCATGGGTAATTAATACTAAATATCAACAAAACTAATATGGACTTCTGACTTCCTATCAACATAGTCACTTTTCCTTGAAAATTAAAACTTTATCACTGTTACTTAGTAATAAGAACTCATAGATTCCATACTACTCGAATAGGAGGGCATGAAAATATTAGGACTTATATTTCCAAGTCTCGTGCATAGAACCATCATTCAGTCTACTTGTACAAAATAAGCATAGAAATAGGGGAATGGCTAAAAACACATAGGGAGTTTAACAATTCACCTAGTAAATATTTTTTGTTTAGTTCGTGAAAGTGATTCAGTTGGCTTATGGCTTACTGACCTTCCATTCATTGATAATGCAGGTTATGTGATAAACCCATGGATGCTTTCAAAAGTGCATTGAAAAATATAGGAGTAGTTGATCAAGCCTAATGAAGGGTGTGATGTGATTACAATTTTTTTTTGACAATGTATACATATTTAGAGGTCAAAACACAAATATTACAAATATATATGTCTTTATAAATGAAATCCAAGTAATGGTGTCTCTCTTATATCCAAGGATTGAGGACTACTGGGGTCTGTGGCAAGATTTGGAAATTCAAGGATTCATCAAGTGTCTGAATTATAATGTCATTGTATCTGGAGAAAGATTCTACCAAACATTTGAGTAATGCACTCTTGAAAAATAAAATTGAACCTCAGAAATCCTCTCAAATTACCATTCTAGGTCCTGGTCCTAGGTCATGTTCCTGGTCCTATTTTTGTTTTCTGGTTCTAGTCCTGGTCATGGTCATCGAATATGGAAGTTTTAAGAAAGGAATCCAAAGTTGAAGAATTATTCCCATTTATATATATTGGCAATGCCAATAGCAAGTGGAAATACTATGTGGAATTCAGTTGGTGTAAGGTGGGGTTGTGCCCTTTTTGGTTTTTTCTCATTGCATCATATAGTAGCCTTTTCTAGTATTATCAGAGAGAACTCCCCATGCTTGTGTGATTCTTTTAAAATCTCTCATCGGCTCTTGGGAACTTGTTTTTATCATGATGCAATAACAAGGCTAGTGTTAGCAGTGGGAATTAACAGAAAAAAGAAAACAAATTTGACTGGAACTACTTACGAAATGCATTCATTCGCTTCAAGCTTATCTTTATAAATGCGATTTTTCTTTCCAAGTTCTCCAGATTTTCCAAATTTGGGGGTGAATTGACATTCTGAACCTCTGAAAGCGTGAAAAAAATGGCGAGTTCATTTACCCCAACATTCCTTGAAGTGATTTTAAATGAAATGAAATTTGGAATTTGGAATGGAGGGTGGCATGTTGGTTGACATTGATTTTCCCGCCCCTGATTTACTTATTGATGATTAATTGATATTAGTTTGGATTTATTTGCCAGTAGTATGATAAGTACATTTTTTAGATTGTCTAAATCACCATCAGGCTTATTCATGAGAATATAATTATTATTGAGGTATGGTGGATGCAACTCCTTAAATCCTCCCATAATTATGAATACTTTTCCTACGGAACCTCATACAAGTAGATATATGCTACATAGTATAGTGGGGATAAGGCTAGTTAGTGCTTCAAGAATGAAAAGTGAAAAGGTGAGCTCTAAGGAGTTGTAGAAGGAGTTGGAGTCTAAGATTTTGGGAGAGCCTTAGGGATGGAAGAAATTTAACTAATGAAGCTTTTAATTACTTTCTGGGTATACTTAGATCGTACGGTCCATGCTTGTTGCAAAAAACATTGTCTTAAGGGGCATAGGTTACAATTTTAGTAAGATGAACAACGGTGGTGTTTGGAGCCTTATGAATCAAGATAGTGATGGTCCCTAATTATTTTCTTAGGTTTTTTAATAGGGGAGAATACTAAGAAGCATTGAAGAATGCAGCAGGTTCATGATAAAATAGGAACTAGTACAAAGATACCATGAGCAAAAAGAAGTGCAAGTAAGGTAAATACACATATACACATTGATAAATTGTATAAAATAATTACTCAAATTAAAGATAACTCTTTATATACATATATTATATAAATATTGATTTACAAAGTTTCATGCATGTTATACATTGAAAATACTAGTATACAACACCACTAAATGAAAAAATAATCCATAATATATTATATATTCAAGTGCACATCATATTAGTTTCATACAAAAATAATCTCATATTAGGTATCATACAAAAATATCGAGTTTCAAATTGTATTAACATGCACAATGAATATAAAAATGCACGAATATGT
The DNA here is from genome assembly GCA_019776745.2 of Taxus chinensis. Lineage (NCBI taxonomy): Eukaryota > Viridiplantae > Streptophyta > Pinopsida > Cupressales > Taxaceae > Taxus > Taxus chinensis. Next base: position 155,836,515 of record CM034146.1, read on the forward strand.
CATATAATATCAAGTTAATGCCATATAGGCATACAAAATATAATGTCATAACACACACACACACACGAATGTGTGTGTGTGTGTGTACACACACACACACATACATACATACATACATACATATGTATGTATGTATATATATGTATATGTATATGTATATGTATATTGTGTGTGTGTGTGTGTGTGTGTGTGTGTGTGTGTGTGTGTAAATATATATTATATATATTATATATATATATATATGTCATATAGACATACATATATATACACATATACATATACATATATGTATGTTTGTATGTATGTATGTATATACATACATATACATATATCCCTCTCTTAGCCTTGCTCTGAAGAAGGCCCTCCCTTAGATCTAGATGGAGATTTGTGAAATGACTTCAGATCCTCCAAGGGCTCCATACTACTAGTCGTCTATCGTCATTCAAAACTCGCCTGTAGTTAAACCTGTATAGATGCAAGCAATTTTTTTGTCAAAACTTAATATACAAGTTTTCAACATGTTTAAGACCATACTAATGAAATTATTTACATTTACACGCGCTTATCGCAATCTCTCGGTCACGTTGAATCTACATCTCATGCTCAGATGAGTCATCAGGAGCTCTTGGAGAAGGAATGGGGGCATCAAAACATGATGTTACTCGAGGATTTCGTGCCCTCGAAGTAAGTATGGAGGGGGTTGAACCCTACATACACATAAGATCAAAAAATCAAACATCAAAATTAGTCAAAATAAAACTATGTTAACAATAAAGTTTCTGAATATAGATACGAAATATTTATGACAACTAAGTACATGTATGTACATAATGAACAACATTTTAAACTAATTATAATCAACATACAACTATTTTTTTTACCCCATGCACATGCCTGTGAATCATATGAACAGGACTACTACCTGTCGTAATTAACTCCTGCGTAAACATAATGAAGGCCATTATTAACATAATTTAATAATGAGCTACAATGAAGGGCATTATTTTAAACATAATTTAACATAATATTAATTACATGAGCTATTTAAATGAAAATACATGTAGTAATGAATACCTCGGTGAGTTGTTGCACGTAGATGAAATTGTAGTGCGGAACATACCTTTCTCTACTCGTTGTAGAGATGGTGTTGTGTCTAGTGAGGTGATTAACTTTATCAAAAATATATCACATGTCAAGTTAGATTGAACATATATAATATATATATATATATATATATACATAGATACATATAAGAAACATACATATATATATATAGACATATATTTGTTCATATAGTTATCCAGTCTAGTTTCATACGTGAAAATTTTTACACAATTAAACATTCTAAAATTACCTTTTTGTGAATGTATGAATAGGTATGGTGCTCACATCCCATGGTCAGGATGATGACGCCCCTCATGCACATACTATAATATCAATGCATACATGTGTACAAATAGAATTATTTCAAAAATTTAACATATATAAGTAAATAAAGTACTCATATATTTTTGGTAACATACATAATAAAAAATAACAAATACCTGGAAAGGTGTCGGTGATGTCTAGAATCTAAATGTATCACTCAAAAATGGTGTCTAACATAGTGACATTATCATGTGTACTACCGAAGGATAACTCCACCAACACCCTAGTATGCATGAAAGTATCATCCTCCTCGGGCCCCAAGCATATGCTACCACATGACGAGAAAAGATGTGGCTTCATATTCGTACTGCATGAGGGAATACTCTGTGTACCTCCACAAACATCTGGACTAGAAATGTCCCTCATATGTCAGAAAAGGGTATCAGATATCCCCTAAAGTGCATGGATTGTATCAATCTCTATTGTATCCTTCATAGTTGAAGGAATAATATTAGGGTGAGTAGGATGTTTTTTGGGGACTCTACCTTGTTGAATAGATACATGTTGTCCACCTAGTTAATCTTGTGTAGAGCCTTTTCCTCAGCCTTGGAAATTCTATAAATCAAAATAGTTTTGGATCTCGTTGAGAATAAAATTTAATTATAATTTCCTCAAAAAGTATAGTGGAACCTCATTATTATTGCAAGGTGGACAATTAAACACCATCCACCATTGGTCCCAAAAATTATTTTTAATCATATCACTATTAAACCTGTGGATTGGAAACCATTTGCGTGACAATGGGATAGGAAAATTGATGTGGGGGTTCATTAATAAGGCATATATGATGTATTTTGTAATTTATATTTTCTTTACATCTGCATATTACGATTTGTTGGCGTAATATTCCCTACAATGTTCTTTATATGATCTCCAACAATCAATTTAACTCGTCGTCACTTGAACTTGAGACATAAATTCCTCCAATGTGTTTGCAAGAGAGGCATGGTAGGGGTTAGTAGAATTGGAATCCCTCATTTATTTTATTAATTCCATAATTTTAATCTTGTTTTCCACTATATGGGCTACTAAATCCTCTAGACTACGTAGGGGATTTTCAACAATTATAGGAGGGTTCACTCAAATTGCAGGGTTTGGTTATGGTTGAGGTGGAAATATAACAATAAAAAATGTATTCAATTAAAATTCTACTATGTCATTACCAAATTTCAAGCAATTCAGAGAAAATAATTTTTCCTACCTCTTCTTCATGGTGCCATTGTCGATTCCAATCTCCGTGGCGATTCTCAGACGATTGTGGGAGCTAGATGTAGCTGAATACAAAATTCAAGTGCAAGGTTTTACTGTGCAACTCAAATTTGGTGAAAAATAAAATAAATAGGGCTCAACCCTTTTTATTTATAAATCAGTATAACACGTACATGTCATAGGTTCATAAATTACCAAACAAAACATAACACGGTCATGTTTTTCTCATTTTCATTTTTTTTACTCTTTTTGTACCCCCTAGATTAGTGCAGTTACCCAACTATGGGTTGTCAGTGCAACATGAGGCCTACAGGCTTGTCATTTTCCTAGCATTATTTGAGGATCTGAGGAGTTAACCATAGTCAAACCAAAGTTACATTGTATATTCAATAGTAATTGGATGGTTGCAGTAAGTACAACCTTCAATCATAATTAAATAATAAAAATTTATGTTATATGTGCTAAACAGAGCTCCAACAATCTTAAAATTAGTACATTATGGGTTAAATATGTCTTGCACATAGGAATAAATATCTAAACTGAATATCTCCTAATATTATTTTATGAAAATTGATCGATCTGGGTTTGTATCTATAGAGGAATCAGGTTCCATGTATCTAAGAGAAAAATACACTACATCTCCTTGGTTTTTTGTTTGTATGAAGAAGAAAGAAGAAAATATTGAGGATTAGATGGTGTTGTATTTAGGCATAACATCTTGTTGTATTGATTTTATTTTTCTTCTTCTATGAAATTTTGTTATGTGCACACTAATATTGTGGCTACCATTTCATATTCCTGATATTTATATTTTATTTTGATTAGTCGTTGCCTTAATTAAGAATTTGAGAGTTCTCTTTTCTTTTATCTCACTTATGTCTCGATAAGATTTCTCTCTTTAACTCTTCCTCTGCAAAAAAAAATGTTTTTCCTTTCATGTTAATCTTTTCTAGTATTTCCCTTACTGACATCAAAGAACATCTTGAAACTTGGGTCTAGATGTCACAAGGACATTGCAGTTCAAAGTCTTATGGTTGACCGATATAATTTTTTTGAAGATAAGTCAAGCTAGGTGAATTTCTTGACACATTACCAAAAAAAAAATGCGGTCTCTTGTAAATGCGTTGCTCTCTTAATATTCTTAGAATGGTGTTTATGAGGAGGCTCAATGGATTTACAAATAAATACCTTAGTTGGATGCCATCTCATCGAGTGCCATGGTAGCCGGATATGCACGAAAGATCCCTTTTCATTTAAATCCCATAGAAGATTCTAAGAAAATGCAACTAGTAAGGGGAAGCCATCGTCCATGGGTGTTGTGAGTATAGCACCAATTTTGTGTCTAATGAGGTATTTTGGAACAGGTCAAAGGACTACATAAGTATATGACACAATGGTTATTTAGCCACTTCATTATCTTGGGACCCCATAAGTGCTTAACCTCCTAAGTCAGGACTTTGGTCAAACCTTGAAAGTGTTTGTTAGAAAGGATAACATCTTGTTAAGTGGTTGTGACCACGTTAGCATTGTATTGTTGGCAAGATGTATTAGATTTTGAATATGACAAGAAATATCTTGGTGGGGGATAATGTGTTTGAATAACGACATGTTTTATGTCACAAGTTTATTTGGTTGGAAGTATAATGAGTTTTTTAATTTTATGGAAAGTTCATTGGTTTAGTGGAGCTCATCGTGCTTAGTGGGATAGTGCATATGTGTCCTTGATGTTTTATGGATGAATGATATAAAATGGATGGGTATTGGATGCATGCGAACTATTTGATACAATGCTAAAAGATAGTTGGAGCCTTGTGGAATGTAGGTTAACCCACCTCGAACACTTCATAGACTACAAATGCTAGTATTTCAGGGCGTGGTCTCCCTTACCTTCATATTTTATATTTTTTGTAAATTTTGGTTATTGATTTGTAATATAATAGAAATATTATACCATTAGATACTTAAGAAATTAGATAATTTAAGCCGATTGTTAGTGCGAAACAATAAAACTACAACTTGTGATTTATGTTACCAATTTTCAATTTGACCATCAACCGTGTTTCTACCACAACCTTATGCATTGCTAAAATTGGATATCATACTTAGTTCCTCGTGTCTATTGGTACAAACAAGAGTTAGATGAGTCCTCAACTAAAAAAACCATTTTTTTCTACCTTGTAAAGTTAGAAACCAATGCAATATTCAGAGACTCGTAAAATAACATTATGAAACCAAAAAAAGAGATGTTGAGGATTGGTTGTGTACCTCGTTATGTGGGGATTCACATCAATATTTATATTGTCCCCAATTGATCATTTGTGCTCTCTTCTCTACCCCTATAAGAGCCATGTTACCTGATTTTGTAGTTTAGGGAGTTGTTCAATGTGGAAAGTTGGTTTTTGTTTCGGCTCACCATTTGGACCCTAAAAGAAGAAACACTTCTTTGCTTTCGCAAACATCTAGTATTTTAACTATAAAACTGATTGTAAACTTAAGTTTGGAAAAAACACATTTCTAGTAAGCTTGGCAAAGGGGTTTTGTAGGCCTTCAGTCGTTGTTTGACTAGGTCAAACTAAACCAATTACAACCGGTGGCTCAGGAAATCCCGTCGCCATTTGTAATCCATTTTTCAGTTCTTGGTTGTGTTGATTCAAGTGAATTATGCATATATAAGAGAGCATGTAGAAAATTTTTGTTACACATTCATCTATCAAAATTCATCTTTAGATGATGTTTCTTTGCCCTCAAACTAAAATTGGTTCTTTTACAACTAGGCCAATTATGACTGATGGCCCCGATAAACTACTTGCAAATTGTAAATTGTTCCCCAATTTTGAATTTTATAAGTTCCTATAAATTCTTAGTATATAGGATTAGATGTAGGAATTCAACCATTGTGCATTTTCCCATCAGAAGACATTTTTTCAAATGTGATTCCTTAGCCTCCAAGCTAAAATAAGATGTTTTCACAACTAGTAGGAAAATGTGAAATAAGGTTGTATGACCTTAGTAAAGAGAATAAACCGTTGTGAAAACTTATTGAAACTTATAAATATCTATATAAAACTCTCCATCGTGGCTTGTGTGAAATGTAATTTTTTTTAAAATAGTGTTTCGTGCTACTCGCTCTACACTATCTCTTTCTCTCCTCGCCCTTAGTTCAAAAATGAAATGAATATGTCCCTTACCCTCTTTTTTGCGTGTGTATTATCATGTAAATGGAAAACTAAAAATGATAGTTATGCTAGATTTAGGTGGATGTCATGTTAGCAATTTTCGTTGATTGATGCTCACATGGTTTTGCAAGATGCAAATAAAATGGTTAAATGATGTGGTTGTAATTCATTTTGTATTATTGTAATTTATATATGTTAATGAAAAAAATGTATTTTTATGGTTACAATAAAGTTTCATCTTCTTATTGCTATCAAATAAAATATTTTCCTTGTCGTGTATGGAGTTGTGATACAATTTTAATTGTTCTTTGTCATCGTGGTTAAATAATTAGCCAAATATTATTTAATTCTCTTCTTGACCTCATTCATAGCTACATTGTGAAACTTATATAATGTATGGTAGAAAGAAGTATTTAGATATAAATAAAAATTGAATTGTGCTCGAAACCCCTTAATTCTACATCCTCCATCGATTATTAGATGGCTAGCAGGTGAGCGTTGACACTAGACAATTGAGAGAAACATGAGATTTATTCCATATTGAGTGATCCTCACTCTGACCATGACCATCTTAAGTATGGATGCTAATTTTTACCAAGTAGTTCTTCTCTCAAAAGTTAAAAGTGGACCTCTTGATGCGTGATCATAACTTGGGGAGACCATAACTTTTGATCCGACTGTTGGACCGTCTTGAAATTTCACAAGGTGGTAGATATACATTAGTATCTATGCTAGGGTCAAATTTTCCTGCAAGGTATGTGGCCATTTTGGTACATTTTCGGTTCCGGATTCTTTCATCTAGTGGCCTCAATTTGGCTTTGCTTGTTTTTTTTGCTTTTGACTAGGTCTTAGAACTTTAATAAGTCTTGTTGTACTTGTTAGAATAATTCAAAATTTCACATGAGCCTTAATTTATAAAGGAATATCTGGCACGAAAATTTTGGGGGCACATCTGAGTTGTTTTGCTAGTAGGTAATTTTTGGATTTTTAGGGTTTTTTGGCATTTTAGAGTTTGTAGTGTAGACGTGAAATAAAAGGAGGATTGTAATGACGTAAAGGATCAGTGTGGATTCCTGAATGAGAAGAAATCTATTTTGAAAATCCTGGTTTTTATTTGTAAAGCTTTTATGTGTGTTTTAGAGGTATTTCGACCTCTTGTAGCTGGATTCACATCACCTTTTATGAGAATTAGGGTGAATTACACATTAGTATAATTTGTCTAGTGAGAAGGGTAGTTGCTACAAGATCATACGGTATACAAATAATATAATTGCATATCACCTTGTAATACACATCTAATGCTTAAATTTACCAGGAATAATCCAAACTTGATTAAGTGTGAAATCATACTCCTTAGGATCTTATTGATTAAGTAAATGAAAAATAGTATATGGACCATATTTGACCTAAAAGGAAATTATCAAAAGGTCAACGTAATCATGTAAGGGTTACATGAACATGAGAGGATATTTTCGAACTGTTATTAATTGTTGCATACACTTGAATGATGTCAACATTCTAAGATGACTAAGATTTTTTTTATACCAAATAAAAAGTAAAATAATGTCACCTTAGTGATTTTTCAACCGAGTAAATGGGGAAAATTGTGATATGTAAGGGACGAACATTATAACCACACCCCTCAACATGGTTTTAAAAAATATTATTATGATTAAAATTAAGAAAAAATATATGTTTGAGGATTGACCCTTTTGAGTCGAGGAAAATCTTCTCCTGCATATCATGATCATTACAAACTATGTATCTAAGGAAAGTAATTAGAATGTATGGTTAGTTGTAACAAATTAAATAAAAATACTGTCACATTAGTACTTAAATGCTATTATGAAATGAACACGTAATCTATTTACTCTTGAACTAATAATGTTATTTTCTTTCATGTGAACCTTCCTTGTTACAACTGAGATAAATTACAAAACCAAACAATATCAAACTTACAAAAAAAACATTAGAGAAAACATTAGTAGCCTCATGTGGGAGCATATGTTCCTATCAAAAATTGTGCTACATCATTCTATTGGGATAAGGGAAACAAGAAAAATTAGAGGGAATCATTACAAGTGAAATGTCAACTAAATTAAAGATATCGTAGTCTATTTTAAAGATGAGTGAAGAACTACATGTTAAGCTATTTTCAAATAATTAAGTTCAATAATGGAATATGACGGTACAAAATATGTAAAATGGGAAAGTTTTGTGTCATGGATGGTGCCTATACGGGATTCATATTATAGTTGAATTATTATGTTGTGCCATGTCATTTAGGGAAAGGTGTCCTGGATGTGAATCATGTATTTTTCATGTTATCTATATGGAATAATATTTTAATTGTCTCAATTTTTATGCATTATCCTAATTAATCCCTTTTGTTGTCGTGTATCAAGAAATATAATTCAAAAACAGTTATTACGGTATTTTTATAGTTATATTTGTGTGTCAAATTGGTGGGTGTTAGGAAATAAGAGATAAAATATGTAGAATAATCCCTTACAGAATTGCAACAGTAGAAACTAATATGCAGAAAATATTACAGATCTCAAATAAAAGTGAAAAATAAATAACACAACACAGAGAGAAAAGATTTAACGTGGTTCACCCAATTTGGGCTACGTCCACCAAGAATCACTTTCTTAGATTTTATTACAAGCCTCCACTCTCTTAATACAATACCTAGATCCATTTGGAGCTATGCTCAACAAACTCTACAGAATTCACATCTGAATTCAAAACACATCTGCAATACATTTGCTTGTCTTTCTATCATATACATAAGACCATATAAATAGACAACTGCTTAAGAAGTTTTACAAAACCATGGGTATCAAACAATGGGCAAAAACAAAACTATCCCTTAAACCTATGGGTAGCCGAAGAGGTGGTTTTACAAAACAATAGGTACCGAAGAAAAAACCATGGGCCCAAAAACAACCCATAATGGTTACCCATTACCCATGGGTTAATAAACCACCCATGAAAATTTGCTTTGGGGGCTTCGCCCCCGAACCCCCTAACCCGCTCACCGGCAAGCAGGACTACCGTAAAAATACCCGAGTGTAACACATAGAAGGTGTACCACACTCTAACATGAAAATAGGCTCCATAATCATAACAGTGGGCGTTACGGAGATGATTATAGGTAATTGTTATTTTTACTAGTAACAGGGTTCTAGTAACTCTAAAAATCTTGAATTAATAGTCACTAATGCATATGACTAAGTTTACAACATGAAATGATATATATGACTAGCTAACTATGTAACAATTTTTTTTTTTCAACCCTTCTACTTGCACTATCGTTGAAAAGAGTATTTATACTCATAATGGTTGTTCTTTGACTTATTTGTTATATGATTGTGATCATAATATCAGACCATGATAAATTTAACTCGATAGTTACAACTACCATGTAAGTTATCTGATTATTAAAAATCGAGGTAACCTCCATCATTTCCTAGAAAAATATTTGAACCATCATGTTAGTATTATGACAAAGAGTCTTCCTGAATGTAATATAATAATTAAATATGTGATGTACACATTAAGGATTTAACTATCCATAGTAAGTATTGTTGATTGAAATATGATTTGATACCTAAATTATTAGGTGCTCTCATGAGTGAACACTTGGAATAACTTGATTATATTATAATGAGTATTACTAAGATCTATATAGTAATCCTAGATCTTTAACATTGCAAATACATTTAAAAGGATAACTTGATGGAAATATTTGGCCATATTGATAATTTTTGCTCGCTTCCCCTGTAGTGCCTACTTCCCTTCGACACCTTTTTTGTTATTGATTATGATATTGTCAATTATACTTATTGATATTATTGTAGTTTTTGATTTGGCATGATGTTAGATGTTAGAGATCATGGATTGATGTTCATTTCGATTTGTATATCATGCATGTGGATTATTACAGACATTTTATATTAATGTTGATATATCGTTGACATGGTTATATATATATATATATATATATATAACCATGTCAACGATATATAAACATTAATATAAAATGTCTATATCATGCATGTGGATTATTACAGACATTTTATATTAATGTTGATATATCATTGACATGGTTTTATATATATATATATATATATATATATTGGACATGTGATATTTCGTCATATTGAGTAGAAATTTGATAATTAAACTAATGTTGTGATCTTTTTGATATGGATGAGATGTAGAATAGAAATCTTGCTAGAAATTGTAAATGATATCGTATTTTCCTAGATGATATTTGATTCATATATAGATGATGGTGAATTTATATTGTATATTTTATCCTAGATGTTTTTGATGTGGCCATGAGGCTGAAGGAGGTGTTATGTGTTTTACAGGTAAACATGTCACAACAAACATAAGCAGGATAGGAGACCAACCACATTGGAATTTTAGGTGAATACAACAAGGGTCACCATGCAAACATGTGTGTGTGTGTGTGTGTGTGTGTGTGTGTGTGTGTGTGTGTGAATTATTGTTAGGGGGAAATTGTGACCAAGGGGTTATGAGTTGTATTTTGTTTATATTTTTCTTACTTAATGTAGTATGTGATTTTTAGTGATTTAATTTCCTTGTTTTAATTATTTAGAAAATGATGTATTCTCCCCTTTATCTTAATGGGTTTTAGTTTCATATTTAAGTTAATTAATCTTGTTATTAACTAATTGTGGATGTGAAAAAAAGTATTCATTTATTAGACTAGACGGCTCTTGGGTTTTGTGTTGTAAGATTGAGTGCTGGTGACCTTGAGTGTTGTACACTCTACCCCCTCATGGAAATTAGAATTTAGCCTTAAGGTCCAATTTTGAAGGCTTGTGGGACAAGTTAAACTTGTCTCACACCTCTTAAATTTACATGTGAACCCTACCTATGGGTTGAGGGGTGTCAAAATTAGACCCCATTTGTGTGTTTTGGGAAGACAAATTGTAATTTTTTATTACACCTTATTACATGTAATTATTTTTAGTCCTTGAGGGGTGTGGGCTTGGATTGTGTAAGTAAAATGTCATTTCTTCACCCACTTATTAATTGCTCTTGGGAGTTTGAAGTTTGACTTGTACAGTGGAGTTGAAGATGAGTGATGTGGCATCCTACATGGATCCACCTCACCCTCCTCTCTCCCTTTTATATTTATTCAAGTTCTATTGCTTGTATGAGGGTTACTTCATTCTTTTTTGCTCTTTCATTTCTTGGAGTTAGTAGATTTTGGAGAGCTTGTGGTCTTATGGGAGCTTGTTGGTGATTGCTTAGGTTTAAAGGAGTTTGGAATTTGACTCTTGGAACAAGCTATACTATGGAAATGTAGGAGATTTACTTTTTCCTATGTTATTCCTTTCATTGTGTTTATGTGCTTGTTTTATTGAGTGTTTGGAATGATTGTTGGGTGCTTGGGTAGATTGCGTATGTGTGGTGTAGGGGGGTACTATGGTGAGAATTTATGTAGCTAGGCATAAGAGTTATTTCATGTTTTGGAGGGAGTTTTTGGTGGTTTCCCCACCTTGGGATAAGGAATGTTTACATTTCCTAACTTGTTCTTGTATAAGGGAGGAATAAGAGAATGAGGGAGACATAAGAGTATGTGGGAGGAATAAGAGATAATTGAAGGATGCATAAGAGTATGTAGGGGATTTGAGATTTAAGTTGGAGATTTTTAAGGTGGCAACACATTTCCCCTTGGGAGTCATAAGTTGCCTCTCCATATGTTCTTGCTCCTTTGGCTCTTCATTTAGAAGCCTTGTATATATTTGTTTTTTCTACTTATTTTGTTTTAAGATTTGAGTTGAATGTGAATTTGGAATGGTTATGAAGTACTTGGTTTGTGATGTGGAAGCTTTTTGTTGGCATGTTTTGGAATCACCTCTCTAATGTAGTTAAGGCTCGCCATCCAATTAGGAGGATGGCTTCTCCCTCTCATTTGTTATTTTGGTTGGGTGGAGAGTGTTGTGTCTCCCCCATTTTTTGTTGTTGTGATCATGAATCATGAAGGAGCTTTCTTGTTGATGTTTTGAACCTTTGAAATTTTGTTAGAATTCTTAAGAAATTCATTCTTGTGAAAATCCTTTATGGTATTCCCACTTAAAGTGGAGAAACTTCTAATATTGCATCTCATTTTAACTACATTCTTGTAAATTTTTTCCTCTTTAAGTGGAAGACATTGTATTAGTAAGTTGTGAGGGAAAAGTTGTTTGATTTTGATATGTAAGTTATATTGAATGTAACAAAAAAGGAGAAAGATCTATTTTGCAAGTTTGTAATTTGGGAAATGAACTTAAAATGAGTTATATAAAAAAAATTATTTTATTCCATTGTAGTTGATTTATCCCCCAAAAAGGGTGGTTCTCTTGTTGTAAAATATATTATTGGAAATAGTGTTGTAAACTCCTTTTTGGAAGGTTGGAAAAAATTGTATTAAGTAATGTTAAATTTCATTGTGTTATTTGAAAAGCATGTATTATAAAAGTTAGTCTATTTATACTTGTTCTTGTATTGTTGATGGAAAAGAGCTCCTATGAAAATTGGTTTCCATTGGATTAATGAAGTATTCGATTAAGTAATTTTCAACTATAAATTATTGCAAATTTATCACAAATTAGCTAATGGAGAGGAAACCTATCTTCTTTTACCTTTTTGCACTACAGTTATTACATTTGTTGGAAAAACAAATTATTAGTGTTAATATTCAACTCACCAATACTAAAATCTATTGTTTTCACCCTACCTTTGATAAAAAAAAATTATACCTATAAATATATTGTTTTACCCTACCTTTGATATACTTTAAATATATATATATATATTATATATATATATATACTAAGGGGGGATATTTTAATATTAGAGGGGAAACTAATTATTATTTTTTATGAAATCACTTAGTATTAAACATGCTATTATTTTTCATATATATATATATATATATATAGACTTACAGTAGGGTTGGAATGTAATGAAATTTATTAAAGTTAAACAACACAAAGGACTGTCTTAGCATGCACATAGGTTGAGTGAGGCTGCGACCATGGGCTAGGTTTGTAGTGGTAAGGGGGGTATGGAGGGGAGGGTCACCGACCCCACCCCCATTCCACCCCCAAACCATTATTAAATAGGATGGGTGCTAGTTTCGGTTACCTTCGCCCCCCCCCCCCCTCCAAATTAAATTTAATAAATTCATTATTATACAAAAAAATTGTGCACCTCTTTGAAGTTACAGCCTGTACAAAACATAAGACCCGCAACCGAGGGTTTTCTCCATTGAAATTTGTAACACACACACACACTTTTATATATATATATATATATATGTATAATCTCTCTCTCTGTATATATATATCTGTGTGTGTGTGTGTGTGTGTGTGTGTGTGTGTGTGTGTGTGTGTGTGTAACCATATATATATGTGTGTGTTTATATTTCAGTTTTTGGGTCCACCCATTATAGGAGATAAACAAAAATATTAAAGATACACACACACACACACACACACACACACAGAGAGAGAGAGAGATATACACACAAATTTTCTCATACTTAAATGAAAACATAATTCCAAATCTTAACCTCGATTAAAATGGGACAAAAACCCATTTGCCCATTTGGGCAGATACAAGAAAATGAACTAAATGAAAAGAATAAATATATTTTGAATCCCCAATGAGGGTATAAACCAAATAAGAAGAGAAAAGAAGCATGTTCATTCCTGCAAGAGCTTGAAATGGCCTCTAATGGCCTCCCTTCCACCTCCAACAACCTGTAAAACAAAACAAAGAAAATGAATCAAATGAAATGAGAAATAAGACTTCATAAGCATGCTTTAGGATTAGATTGCCTATTTCCTAATCAAGGGTCCAAATTTACTCCATCTAAGGGATGAGATTCATCCTGACACAAAGTAGGTGGAGAGTGAATGAGTGAAAATTATCCTTTTTAATTTAAATGTTTTATTTCAAAAATATGGGTTGACTTTTGAAGGGGTTACTTTATGGGGGTATGGAATTTGTGTTGATTATCCTATCTCAAATTTTAATGAGGGACCTTGCTAGTTGTTTCAACATTGTAGAAATTAAACAACCTTGGGATTTAATTTCTTTGGTCACTTTTACCCTTGACACCCCATGGGGGAATATTCAATTTCGGTAGGAATTAATTTATTATTTAAATAATCCTTAGGGAGATTAAACAAGTTTAGTCAAATCAATGCATTAAATTTTAATGCAGATTTTAAATATTGTGTTATCATACAAAATTATTTATTAAAGTCATACCCTTAGACACATTAATGTGGAAATTATCATTTTTAAAAATGTTTGTGGGCACGCTTTTAAAAAAAATATTCCATAAATTTTCTAACTAAACCTAGGCTATTATTGTGTCTCGTGTGGGTATTTTTAGTGGGCATTACACTTAGTATCAGAGCCGTGGGTTAAAATCTAGGATCCTTGGGCACACAGGGAAATGTGAGACACAAATATTAAACCTAGGAAAATACTAAACCTAGACAACAACTTGCCTGAAAGATTGTATATTTTAGTAAATTTATAAAAAAATGGAATAAAATCTAGAATGATGAACTAAATCTTGCCTTGGTCTTTGTAGGAGGCGTGGATCAGATGAGTGGTCCTTTCACATAGACCTAGATATACCACATCTAGAGTAGGCCATAGTGGCCATTCTACCTTAGATTTTATGGACACTTCAAGATGTCAATGCTGTTATATGTAGAGGGTCCTTAGGAAGAGGATTAGCCAGAAAAGATAGGGAGCCATCTGTTAAGGCTCGTGTATCTCCTTGACATGGTGAAGAGCATAGGGAAGAGAACTCCCATGTGGAGTTAGCCAAAGTAGAGTCACCATAGAGGGGACAGGGAGACAAGATTTCAAGACACATGGATAGGTCTCAGAGCCCTAAACCTAGAGATGAGCATGCAGAGATGCCTACAGGCTATCACTCGATAGCTCTAGACCATATTAGGGAGATCTTGAAGCTATAACCATCTCACTATTCTAGATATATGGGTGGATTTCATGCAGAGGCCTCATTGGTGAGCTTGAGTGAGTGCTTCAAGCTTTTCCCTTGTACTACCAACATGAAAGCTTGTGCTATGATCCATATTATGAGGGATGGAGCTAGTTTTTGGTGGAGGATCAAGGAGAAAAAGTTCCATGTTGATTCAAATATGGTTACATGGGAGCTCTTTGAGGAGCGGTTTAGGGGTAGGTACTTATCCAAGAGGTTTATTCAATAGCGGAGTATGAGAGTCGATTTCTGGACCTACTCCAGTATGTTGACTATATACAGGATGAGAAGGTATGGATTCAAAGGTTCATTAGGGGCCTGAATTTGGACTTGCGTGGTCTGATGTGCATTCAATTCCCACATACCTTAGGAGAGGTCATGGAGAAGGCGTATATTGCAAAGGAGACACGAGGAGAGATGTAACAAGCGAGGGACAAGGTTCGGAGACGTATCTAACAGATGCAGGATAGCATATCGAGGAGGTCAGTTCCTCCTCCTCGTGGTGGATAGGGTTCAGTACAGTCTTCTTTCAAACCAGCACAATAGTCACCTCAGTAGCAGCAACAAGATTGTCCACCATTTAGGCCTACTCAGAGGTTTGACACATAGAGAGGACAAAGTATGGGGCCTCCTCCTAGGGGTCCCATTAGGACACAGGGTACATTGAGAGTGCAGTCAGTAGGAGCTCACCAGTAAAGACATCAACAGTCCATCGCTAGATGATCAGGATCCAAAGAACAGACCTCTAGAGTACCAGCTAGAGTTGCATCTCATTACAGAGGACCAGGCAGTTATGGTTGTGCCGTTTCCAAAAATCATTGGAGGGAGTGCCCACATAACCCTAGTGAAAAGGGTAAGACGTAGATTTCTTAGCCTAAATTTGGTGACATGGGGCGTAGCCATCAGATCTATGCAGTGGTCAAGAACCACCAGGCTAAGCACCAGAGTACCATAATAGAGATGACAAATAGCATTGGTGTTATTTCTACCTCCATTTTGTTTGATTCTGGTTCATCATATTCTTTTATTACGCCATCCTTAGTAGAGTGTTGCAGGTTGGTGGTAGTTAGGAAGGGTCTTAGTTGGGATGTTGAAATGGCTTCTGGAGCTAGAATTTTTGTATACTCCTTAATAAAGGAGTGTGTAGTGGATTTAGAACCCTTCACCACTACCTCAGATCTTCGCATCCTTACTTTGGGGTTTTATGGAGTCATCTTTGGCATGGATTTGTTTTTTGCACATAGAGCCAGATTGGGCTGTTACCATAAGACTATATCATGTAGAGATGATTTAGGAGTTGAGTCAGTGGTAGCAGGGGTTAGGAGGCCCATTTCTATTTACACCATCTCCGCTATGAAGCTTAAATAGTGTGTGCAACACAGTTGTTAGATGTATGCTGTTATGATTAGTGACATATCAGAGGATGAGTCTAGTGGACCATCCCTTGATGATCATCCTATCTTAAGAGAGTTTTCAAATGTTTTTATAGGGGATCTACCAGGTTTACCACCCCCACATGAGATAGATTTTCACATAGATTTGGTTCTGGGCACAGATCCTATCTCTCAAGCACCATATCAGATGACTACTCCTGAGCTCTGAGAGCTCAAGTTCCAGCTTGAGGGCCTTCTAGAGAAATGCTTGATCTGTCCTATTATATCCCCTTGGGGTGCACCAGTGATTTTTATAAGGAAGGAAGGATCTCTATGGTTTTGTATTGATTACTGCCAGCTGAAAAAAGTAACGATCAAGAATCATTACCCCCTTTTGTGCATTGATGATTTATTTGATCAGATGAAGGGGGCCATAGTTTTCTACAAGATATATTTTAATTTAGGTTACCATCAGTTGAGGATCACGAAGGCAGATATTAATAAGACCACCTTCTATACGAGATATGGCCAATATGAGTTCACAGTAGTGCCTTTTGGTCTGACGAATGCCCCCGCAGTGTTCATGAGCTTGATGAATGGGGTATTCAACACATTCTTGGATCACTTCGTGCTCATTTTCCTTGATGACATTCTGATTTACTCACTTATGCATGAGGAGCATGAGGAGCACCTTCGCTAGGTTCTTCAGTGTCTTCATGAGTAGCATCTTTATGGGAACCTGCAGAAGTGTGGGTTCTTTTAGACAGAGGTGTAGTATTTGGGCCACATCATTTATGGGGAAGGTATGGTAGTTGATCCTTCTAAGATTTGAGTTGTTATCAACACCATTTACTGTGACAGAGGTATGTAGCTTCATGGGTTTAGTAGGATATTACAAGAGATTTGTTCAGGACTTCTCTCAGGTTACGCACCCCATCTCTTTCCTTCAGCAGAAAGGGAAGAAATTTGTTTGGTCAGATAGATGTGAGCACGCTTTCTAGACACTGAAGGAATTCCTCACGACACTGCCTATTCTTGTAGTACCATATCCTGAGGGTGAGTTCTTCATATGCATAAATGCTTATTTGGCAGGAATTGGAGGCGTGTTGATGCTGGAGGGAAAAGTAGTGGTTTTTGAGTCTCAAAAACTCAAGGATTATGAGCTCAATTATCCGAATCATGATCTTGAGCTTGTGGAAGTTGTTCATGCCTTGGTACGATGGAGACAATTCCTTCTTGGCTGAATATTTACACTCAGGGCTGATCACTTAAGTCTTTGCCACCTCTTCACGTAACCCAATCTCAATGCTCGTCAGCGGCGTTGGATGGAGTTGATTTTTGAGTAAGACATGGAGATAGAGAATGTGAAGGGGAAAGAGAATTTGGTTACAGATGCTCTTAGCAGACACAGACATGTGGTTATGGCCACTTTTGTGGGCATAGACTTGGGGAGCCCATTTTTGCAGCAACTTCCTCATGATAGCTTCTACCTTGTAGCTAGAGTAGAGATTGAGTCTCAGAGACCACTTGAAAGGAATTTTGATGGTTTTTCATTAGAGGTAGATGGCCTCCTCAGGAATAGAGGTTGGATTTATGTTCCTAGATATGGACGCTTGAGACAAGACATTTTAAAAGAGGCTCATCATGCACCCTATTCAACCCATCTCAAGGTGAAGAAGATGCATGCCACTTTGAGACAGTTGTACCATTGGAGGGGACTTCAAAGAGATGTGGCTCAGTTTTTGTCACATATTTTAGAGTTTCAGAAGGTGAAGGTGGAGCATCAGCATCCATCTGGCATTCTCTTCCCTCACGCTATATTGGAGTGGAAGTGGGACACCATTTCCATGGACTTCATTGTTGGCTTATCGACGTCAAGATACCACCATGACGCCATCATGGTTACGATGGATGAATTGATGAAAGTGGCTCATTTTTCCCCGGTGAAGACCACCTACACAGCTAGTGTAGTGGCTCAGGTATATCTTGAGGAGATAGTCAGGTTGCATGGGATTCTGTGAAAAATCATTTGTGACTGCGATCCTTTGTACACTTCTCACTTTTGGACTACGATGCAACATGCTCTCGGGATGAATATCAATTTTAATATAACATATCACCTAAGAAAAATGGATAGAATGAGCAGGTGAATTAGATCTTATAGGATATGCTTAGGATGTATGTTATGGATCATCATTCGAGATGGGAGGAGTACCTATACTTGGTGTAGTTTTCCTACAATAATAGTTTTCAGAGTTCAATAGGCATGGCTCCTTTTCAGGAATTATATGGCAGAGAGTGCAGGACACCTCTTAGTTGGGACAGGTTAGAGGAAAAGGTTTCTCTTGGGCCAGCGTTACTATAAGACATGGAGTAGTAGGTTGTTATGATCAGGAAGAGATTGCAGGAGGCGCAGGACAAGCAAAAGAAGTATGTAGATCAACATAGTATAGATCTTAGTTATGAGGTAGGCACGAAGGTTTTTCTTCATGTCACACCACATAAGAACCCTATCCACTATAGAAAAGGTTCTAAGTTAGTTCCTAGATTTGTGGTTTCCTTTGAGATATTAGAGTGTATCACCCCTTTGGCCTACCATCTAGCATTGCCACCTAGCTTGTCTCGCGTCCGTGATGTGTTTCATGTTTCAATACTTGGACTTCGTTACAAGTGTAGGATTAGGGTCAAGTGATGGTGGAGCCCATCCACATTTCAGAGTGCAGGATCCTCGACCTTCAAGGTAGAGAGATTGACCAGGTTTGAGTGCAGTGGGATTGATATGATGAGACTGCGGCTACATGGGAAGAATGTTACATTGCTACGAGTTCCTTTTCCATACCAGTTCCAATGACTTCTAGGAGGAAGTCGATTCTAAGGGGAGGGGGATGTAGTTCCACTTCCCTTCGACACCTTTTTTATTATTGATTATGATACTGTCGACTATAGTTATAGATATTATCATAGTTTTTGATTTGGCATGATGTTAGATGTTAGAGATCATAGACTAATGTTGATTTCGATTCGTACATCATGCATGTGGATTATTAGAGACATTTTATATTAATTTTGATATGTTGTTGACGTGGTTATATATATGTTTTTCAGACATGTGATATTTCGTCATATTGAGTAGACATTTGATAATTGAACTAATGTTGTGATCATTTTAACATGGATGAGATGTAGAATAGAAATGTTGTGAGAAATTGTAAATGATATCGTATTTGCCTAGATGATATTTGATTCATATATAGATTGGAGACCAACCACATTGAAATTTTAGGTGAATTCAACAAGGGTCATCATGGAAACATGTATTTTTGTGTGTTTGTTTGAATTATTGTTAGCAGGAAATTATGACCAAGGGGTTATGAGTTGTATTTTTTATATTTTCCTTACTTTATGTACTATGTGATTTTTAGTGATATAATTTCCTTGTTTTATTTATTTAGAAAATGATGTATTCTCCCTTTTATCTTAATGGGTTTTAGTGTCCTATTTAAGTTAATTAATCTTGTTATTAACTAATTTTGGATGTGACCAAAATTCTTCATTTATTAGACTAGATGTATCTTGGGTTTTGTGTTGTAAGATTAAGTGCTTGTGACCTAGAGTGTTGTACACTCTACCCCCTCATGCAAATTCGAATTTGGCCTTAAAGGCCAATTTTGAAGGCTTGTGGGATAAGTTAAACTTGTCCCACACCTCTTAAATTTCCATGCCAACCCTACCTATGGGTTGAGGGGTAAAAATTAGACCCCATTATGTGTTTTGGGAAGAAAAATATTAAGTCTTTATTGCACCTTATTACATGTAATTACTTTTTGTCCTTAAGGGGTGTGGGCATGGATTGTGTGTGTAAGTAAAATGTCATTTCTTGAACCACTTATTAATTGTTCTTTGGAGTATGAAGTTTGACTTGTAGGTGAAGTTGAGGATGAGTGATGTAGCATCCTACATGGATCCACATCACCCTCCTCTCTCCCTTTTTATATTTATTAAAGTTCTTTTTCTTGTTTGGGGGTTACATCATTCTTTTGTGCTCTTTCATTTCTTGGAGTTAGAGGATTTGGGAGAGCTTGTGGTCTTGTGGGAGCTTGTTGGTGATTGCTTGGGTTTGGAGGAGTTTGGAGTTTGAATCTTGGTACAAGCTCTACTATGGAAAGGTATGAGCTTCACTTTTTCTTATGTTATTCCTTTATTTTGGGTTTGTGTGCTTGTTTTTGTTGAGTGTTCGGAATGCTTGTTGGGTTCTTGGGTAGATTTCCTAAGTGTGGTGTAGGAGGGGATTATGGGGACAATTCATGTAGGAAGGCATAAGAGTTATTTCATGTTTTGGAGGGAGTTTGCGTTGGGTGCCCCACCTTGGACAAGGAATTCTTGCATTTCCTACTTGTTCTTGTATGAGGGAGGCATAAGAGTATGAGGGAGGCATACGAGTATGTGAGAAGCATAAGGGGTACTTAAGGAAGGCATAAGAGTATGTTGGAGATTTGAGATATACATTGGAGGTTTTGAAAGTGGGAACCCATTTCCCTTTAGGAGGAATAAGTGGCCTCCCCATAGGTTCTTGCTCCTTTGGCTGTACAGTTAGAAGCCTTGTATATTTTGTTGTTTCTCTTTCTTGTAATTGTAGTTTGAGTTGAATGTGAATTTTGAATGGTTGTGAAATACTTGGTTTGTGATGTGGGAGATTGTTGTTACCATGTGTTGGAATCACCTCTCATTGTAATGTGGTTAGGGCTCGGGGGCCAATGAGGAGGATGACTTCTCCCCCTCATTGGATCTTTTGGTTGGGTGGAGAGTGTTGCCTCTCCCACCATTTTTTTTGTTGTGATCATGAATCACTAACGAGCTCTCTTGTTGGTGTTGTGAAGATTGGAGCTTTTGTTGGAATCGTTAAAAAATTCATTCTTGTGAAAATCCTTTTTGTTATTCCCACTTAGAGTGGAGAAACTTGTACTATTGAATTTCATTTTAGCTAAATTCTTGTAAAATTTTCCCACTTTAAGTGGAAGACATTGTATTAGTTGTTGTGAGGGAAAATTTGTTTGATTTTTGATATGTAAGTTATATTGAATGTTAACAAAAAAGGAGAAAGATCTATTTTTCAAGTTGCTTTGGGATGAACTTAAAAGGATTTATATTAAAAAAAATTATTTTATTCCATTGTAGTTGATTTATCCCCCAAAAAGGGTGTTACTCTTGATGTAAAATATATTATTAGAAATAGTGTTGTAAACTCCTTTTTGGAAGGTTGGAAAAAATTGTATTAAGTAATGTTACAGTTCATTGTGTTATTTGAAATGCATGTATTATAAAAGTTAGTCAATTTATACTTGTTCATGTATTGTTGATGGAAAAGAGATCCTATGAAAATTGGTTTCCATCGGATTAACGAAGTAGCCTTATTGCAAATTCTAGTAAGTAATTTTCAACTATAAATTATTGCAAATTTATCACAACTTAGCTAATGGAGAGGAAACATATCTTCTTTTACCTTTTTACTCTACATTTATTACATTGTTGGAAAACAAATTATTAGTGTTAATATTCAACTCACCATTACTAACATCTATTGTTTTATCCTACATATGATAAAAAAAAATTATACCTCTAAATATGTATATAAAAAAATAGGGATATTTTAATATTAGAGGGGAAATGTATTGTTTTTTTATGAAATCACCTAGTATTAAACATGCTATTAATTTTCATATATATACATATATACTTACGGTAGGGTTTTAATGTAATGAAATTTATTAAATTTAAACAATACAAAGGACTTTCTTAGCAGGCACATAGGTTGAGTGAGGCCACGGCCATGGGGCAAGTTTATAGTGGTGAGCAGGGGTATGGGGGGAGGGTCACTGACCACACCCCCCAACCCATTCCACACCCACCCCATTATTAAATGGGGCGGGGGTGGGGTC
The DNA here is from genome assembly GCA_019776745.2 of Taxus chinensis. Lineage (NCBI taxonomy): Eukaryota > Viridiplantae > Streptophyta > Pinopsida > Cupressales > Taxaceae > Taxus > Taxus chinensis. The sequence goes on from CM034146.1 coordinate 155,858,689, forward strand.
GGTGACCCTCCCCCCTACAAATTAACAATAATAGACTCGCTATTATACCAAAACAAAAACTGCACACCTCTTTGTAGTTACGGTCTGTGCAAAACATAAGACCGAGGGCCGAGCCTTTTCTCCATTGAAATTCATTATATATATATATTGCAAATTCTAGTAAATAATTTTCAACTATAAATTATTGCAAATTTATCACAACTTAGCTAATGGAGAGGAAACATATCTTCTTTTACCTTTTTACTCTACATTTATTACATTGTTGGAAAACAAATTATTAGTGTTAATATTCAACTCACCATTACTAACATCTATTGTTTTATCCTACATATGATAAAAAAAAATTATACCTCTAAATATGTATATAAAAAATAGGGATATTTTAATATTAGAGGGGAAACGTATTGTTTTTTTATGAAATCACCTAGTATTAAACATGCTATTAATTTTCATATATATACATATATACTTACGGTAGGGTTTTAATGTAATGAAATTTATTAAATTTAAACAATACAAAGGACTTTCTTAGCAGGCACATAGGTTGAGTGAGGCCACGGCCATTGGGCAAGTTTGTAGTGGTGAGCAGGGGTATGGGGGGAGGGTCACTGACCCCACCCCCCAACCCATTCCACCCCCACCCCATTATTAAATGGGGCGGGGGTGGGGTCGGTGACCCTCCCCCCTACAAATTAACAATAATAGACTCGCTATTATACCAAAACAAAAACTGCACACCTCTTTGTAGTTACGGTCTGTGCAAAACATAAGACCGAGGGCCGAGCCTTTTCTCCATTGAAATTCATTATATATATATATTGCAAATTCTAGTAAGTAATTTTCAACTATAAATTATTGCAAATTTATCACAACTTAGCTAATGGAGAGGAAACATATCTTCTTTTACCTTTTTACTCTACATTTATTACATTGTTGGAAAACAAATTATTAGTGTTAATATTCAACTCACCATTACTAATATCTATTGTTTTATCCTACATATGATAAAAAAAAATTATACCTCTAAATATATATATATATATATATATATATATATATATATATAAAGGGGGATATTTTAATATTAGAGGGGAAACTTATTCTTTTTTTATGAAATCACTTAGTATTAAACATGCTATTAATTTTCACACACACACACACACACACACACACACACACACACACACACACACACACACACACACACTTTCTCATAGTTAAATGAGAGCATGAATCCCAATCTTAACCTTGATGAAAATGGGACAAAACCCCATTTGCCCATTTGGCCATATACAAGAAAATGAACTACATAAAATTAATAAATACATTCTGAATCCCCAATGAGGGTATAAACCAAATAAGAAGAGAAAAGAAGCATGTTCATTCCTTCTAGATCTTGGAATGGCCTCCAATGGCATCCCTTCCACCTCCAACAACTTGCAAAACCAAAGAAAGAAAATGAATCAAATGAAATGAGAAAGAAGACTTCACAAGCATGCTTTAGGGTTAGATTGCCTTTTTCCTAATCAAGGGTCCAAATTTAATCCATCCAAGGGATGAGATTCATCCCTACAAAAAGTAGGTGGAGAGGGGGTGAGTGGAAATTACCCTTTTTATTTAAATGTTTTATTTTCAAAATCATGGGTTGAATTTTTTAAGGGGTCACTTTATGGGGTAGGGAAGTGTTCATTATCCTAACCCAATATTTTAATATGGGACCTTGCTAGTAGTTTCAACATTGTAGAAATAAAATAACCTTGGTATTTAACTTTATTGGCCACTTTTACCCTTGACATGCCATGGGGGGATATTCAACTTTAGTAGGAATTAATTTATTATTTAAATAATCGTTAGGGAGATTAAACTTGCTTAGTCAAATCAATGTATTAAAGCATAATGTAGATTTTAAATATTTTGTTATCATGGAATTTTTTTTTTTAAAGTCATCACCTTAGAGACATTAATGTGGCAACTGATGTTTTCGAAAACGTTTTGTGGACACGCTTTTCAAAAAAAATATTCCATAATTTTTCTAACTAAACCTAGGTTGTTCTTGGGTCTCGTGTGGGAATTTTTTAGCGGGCATTACATCCCCTTCTATATCATGGGATAGTGGTGAATGAATAGAGTAAAGAAAAATGATTTCAATGCATACTATTATGCTAAAATGAAGTATGGAAATGAAAATTATTATGATTAGTTAGTTCTTCTTATGGATATTGGCAAGTGGATTTATATTTGATTATAGTATGAACTATAATCAAGAATGACTTTTCCCACAATAGATACTAATAAATCATGCTAAGCTTGAGCATTCCTCTAGTATGTCTTCATTAATTTTTGAAAGATTTAATGATCTTAAAAAATATTCATAGGTAGCAGGGATAGTCCTGATAGTTCACATTCTTACTTGATCTATAGGAATGTCTAGAACCTAAGTTGAGACCAAAGTTCATGCTAAGCCAATACCATTGAGATAATATTTTTTAATTGGAGAACATGCTTATACACCGCTCAACTTGGAACTAGTACAACATAGAAAACTAATAATGTAGCTCAGATAAATCAAATAAACTTTGAAGATGACTCGAAACTACCAAACAATTGAGTGGAAGATATGCAACAAAATACCTCAAAAGTGAGATCATAACCCACATGTTGTGTGCACAATTAAGTAATGACCAATTTATAATTATAAAGTAGATTGTAGTTTGTAAAAATAGAATTGAGATTATTTAAGTTAACGCATTTTTCTACCATGTGTAACTAATTGTGATCATGTGTGAAGTGGTCATAAAGAGATAGTAAGGAAGGTAATAGGAAGGAAATGTTAGGGAAAGCTAGAGATGGGCCATGTGCTATGAATCTCTCATAAGATACTTCTATAAATCACAACCGCCCTTCCAGTATGCCCCTTCAAGCACATACTTAGTGGGATTAATATGCCAACAACATGCAAATAGAAATCAATATTAAGAGTGAAAAATAAATGTACAAAATATGAAGGGACTCAATTATGGATCTCCCTTTATGGACTATGTTTAGGCATTTTGGGACATCATATAATGTTATAACCTTTTTGTAAAACTTGGAGAGGGATAAACAAAGTAACCTTGCCACAAAACCCACTTGAGTTATGCACTCCAATGAACACACAATCTACAAAGACATGTTCAATGGCATTCATGCTACATTGTGTGTCGTAATTTCATGGCCAAAAAAACATAACAAGAAAACATATGCCAATAACATGGGAGAAGGATAAGCCACTAAAAGTTTATAAACATTAAACAAAGCAGAGTATTTCTACAAAACCCAAAAAACAAATCATTTGTTTTCAAAAATGGTATTTGTTAATTTTTTTAATTGAAACCATTTCTCACAATATCAAACAATGACATCTCAAATTACAAGCCTATTTTTACATAACATGAAAGCGAGATAAGGTTTTTTAAAAGTTTAAGATGTTTTAATAGTAACAATGACAAAAACTTGAGGTGTTTGAGCCATCTTAATAATAGTAGCAATGGAGCAAAACCATCCACATTGGAGGGAAAAACAAGCAATGGAGCAAAACCATCCACATTGGAGGAAAAACAAGCAATGAAGCAAAAGCATCCACATAGAGAAAAAACAAGCTAGTAATCCCGAGGAGATGGTTTTCTTTTGTTTCATTGATTTTTTCGAACATTTTTGAATAAATCTCAAAGTGCCGCTTATTGCGACACCCTCTTTAGAATTGATAGCTCACTCAATTACTCAAAAAAAATACGTTTCTTGCACACATTATTCACACGTGTTTTTGTGATGAGATGAAGGATATTGACATTACATGATTGATATTTAACTAGCAATTGCAATTGAGTTGCAAATTACGCTGGAGATAGTAGCAATATTTAGTTTATTTGAGTTGTATTTTGGGTTGATATTGCATGGATGTCTATACGTCATATTTTTGTAAGACACAATTATGATAGTTGCCAAACTAAGTCACATTTCGTCATTTGGTCAAACATCGGACATTTATCTATTAAATCTTTCGAATCTCAAAAACTTTGAACAAGATATATGACCAATATTATTTTCCAAAAAGTAAACTATAGAATTCACTTTATAAAGAATAAAATCAAAATCAGAAAACTTTTGAATCTCAAAAACTTTGAACAAGATATATGACCAATATTATTTTTCAAATAGTAAACTATAGAATTTACTTTATGAAGAATAAAATCAAAATCAAATATCTAGGATAGTAAATATCTAGGATTGTAGAAAAATATCTAAAATCCGGCAATCTTTAAAATATCTAAAATCTAACAAGAGAGTAAATATTGGAGCCGCCGAAATTTGACACTTTCCAGCAAGAGCATCTTCAAAGTAGATGCCTACCGGCGAATAAAATAGCTCAACTATTATGGACGAAAGCCCCTATCTAGCCGGTGTGATCTGACTATTTCAACTGTTTTACACGGTCCGCGTATAAAATTCAGATTGTTTACCACTCTTGTGCGTAGTTGATTATTAAACCACGGAAAGTCAAAACAAGCACACGAAATTTAGACGGTGTATATGACATGTAAGTGATGATGATAGGGGAATTTAGGGCTCAAATAAATATATGCTACATATCGACTGACGTGAGCGCTGACGCCAAGGAAGTAAAAATCATTGAACAAGCTTAAAATTATTCAATTTGGCCACTTCCTTCGACCAAAGAGAGAGGCGGCGGAGGGAGAACGGAAAGATATAAGTATGCCACTCCTGCTCCAAACGAAAACACCTCAAACATGGCTACTCTCAGAGAAGAAGATGAAGGAAAGCAGAGTATTAAGCTTCTGACTCTTTGGGCGAGCCCCTACGGCATGCGTGCATTGATAGGTCTGGAAGAAAAGGGCATTCATTATGAATCTGTGGAACAAAATCTGCAGAACAAGAGTCCCCTATTGCTGCAAATGAACCCTATCCACAAGAAGGTGCCTGTTCTCATCCATGGCGGCAGGCCTGTAGCTGAATCTCTTATTCTTCTTCAATACATAGACGAGACATGGCCCTCCTCTAACTCTACTGCCTTCCTTCCTTGTGATCCATATGACAGAGCTATTGCCCGATTCTGGGCAGATTTTCTTGACAACAAGGTACCTTATAAAACTGCATTTATTATAATATCTGATGAGGAATTAAATTTATATACATTGTAAAGAAAAATTTGGACGTTATTTTTTTTAGAAATTTAGTGATTATACAATGATTTATCTATTCAAGGGTAGAAATCCCATTAAAACTGTTTTAGATATAAAATTATGAAATGAAGTTTCTTCAATCAATAAATATTTTTTGACCAGTGGAATGAGCTGGACGTCTTTGCAAGAATTTAATTTTAGGCGAGTTCGGAAAATAACTAGCCCATTTTACCAACTCGCCTATACCTCATTGGCATGGAATGAAATATTAATCCACCCAAATTTTGTTTATTTTTCAGAATTCAATTTTTACATTTAATTAAGATGAATAGTTTGTAAGTGATATAATTTTATTAGTATATTTGTAACAATTTGGTATATTGTGGCCTGATGGTGAGGCTGGAGTGCTCGCGAGTTTTAATTCCTTAGGTCCTAAAGGACCGGTTACCCTTGTATTTACATAGCCGATTGAGAGGACTCGCTCTGCATTAGCGTGCCACAGTGTGCCAGTGTTTATAGGTCTCCTTCTATATCTAAGAACACCATCTTCAAATAAATATTTTTTGACCAATGGAATGACTTGGATGTCTTTGCGAGAATTTAAATTTAGGTGAGTTCGGAACATAACTAGCCCATTTTACCAACTCGCCTATACCTCATTCGCATTGAATGAAATATTAATCCACCCAAATTTTGTTTATTTTTAAGAATTCAATTTTTACATTTAATTAAGATAAATAGTTTGTAAGTGATATAATTTTATTAATATATTTGTAACAATTTGATATATTGTGGCCTGATGGCGACTCTTGAGTGCTCCCCAATTTTAATTCCTTAGGTCTTAAGGGATTGGTTACCCTTATATTTACATATCCAGTTGAAAGGACTCACCCTGCATTAACGCACCACAGAGTGTCCCAATGTTTATAGGTCTCATTGTATATCTAATAAAACCATCTTCAAGTAACATGAATAAAACATTAACATGTGACACTATATTTATGTATCTATGCATATGCTAATATTGAATTGTAATTTGGTTTTCAGGTTTGTTATCCAGGGATGCAAATATTTAGAACCAAAGGAGAAGAGCAAGATGCAGCTAAGGCCGAATTTTTGCAAAACTTGCTATTAGCAGAAGGAGAGCTCAACGGAAAAGATTATTTTGGAGGAGATAAGTTTGGATTGGTGGATATAGCGTTGATCCCCTTTATCTCATGGTTCCATACATTTGAAAGTCTTGGAAAATTTAAGATTTCGTTGGAGGAGAAATATCCAAATATTACGGCATGGAGAAAAAGATGTTTAGAAAGGGCGAGTGTAAACAAAGCACTTCCTCCACCCGAAAAAGTATTAGAATTTGCAATTCAGATTAGAAAGCGAGTTTTAGGTGAAGGAGTCTAGTATGTTTGTTTGGTCGGACTTCCCTCTTCACTTTTGTGGTTTCATAATATGAAAAATAATAATATTATATTATCTTTAAATATGCATCCTACCACCCCAACCCTGATATATTAATTTTTATTGTATAGTGAAATTGTTTTTACGATGTGTAGTACAAAAATAAAAAATTACATGGATTTATATTTGCAATGACATGATGAAATATATAATTATAGTTTATCTTAAGGTTATGTTCTCTTATTTCTTTATTAATTATGGGAATATGATCTCGAAAAAAAAAAAAAAAATCAAAGCTGAGCAATTATCATTCAATCTTAAATAATTCAAAAAAAAAAAAAAGATTTAATTTAATTTAGATATTAATGTCCACTACGGGCCAAGAATCGTTGATGGGAGAGAAGGATATATTACATGAATCTAGTACATAAAAGGAGAGACAAATGCATATCTAAAACTATAAGGAGATAAATAAAATAAAAAATAACAATTTTGCGCACTGAAGGTCAAGATTTTGAAACCAATAAAATGTATGTTGCCTAACAAATCTTGACCTCGTAATCTGGGTACATGCGATCTTTTGATGTTCCTAAAGTCAGTTACTTGGAAGTAAGAATTATTATTTATGGATTATCTATATGTGAGGACTTCAATTTAAATGTTTTTTTTTATCAAAGTTAAAGTATTTGGTGAATAACTAAAGCTAAACATTTTTGGTCTTCATATTGAGTGAAACTCCTTAAAGATCCATTATAATCTTTAAAAAAAAAAATATCTTCCACAAATCTCATAATATATGAGAGACTTGGATACAAAATATTCTTTAAAAATAAATTATACAAAACACAAATAATATTAAAAAGCACAACTTAATACAAAATTTAAAAAAAAAACACGAAATAAATTAGCAACTATGAGCTTCCAAATTTCAAAATGATGCATGATAAAATTTCATCAACAAGTAGTCCTTCGGGAGATGAAATTTGAGAAGAAACCTATTATTGATTACTTTGAACATTCTTGGATTTTTCTGGTGGATTCTCATCAAGACCATATCGTCTTCAACTTTTGAGTAATTTTCATACTCTTCGAGATTAGTTCATTAAGTACATACCATTTTAAATGAGTAATTCTCTGTTTAGTTGCATTATCTGTCTATAATATGAAGCACAACCTTAAGGTCCAGTCAAAATGAGTACAACAATTCATATCAAAAAATGAAGTGTCCTCCGGTAGCATCCCAAATAACAGCCCAACAATTAATAATCACGGGGTCTGTAAGGGAGAGATTCAGTCACATGTCATATGAGAAAAATCAGGGATAGATCCCTCTAATATGAGAAAAATATTCAAAATCAAAAAATTCCTATTAGAGATAATTTCTACTTTATAAAAGTGATTTTATTAAAGTTTCTTTATTAACACTTAAAAAAAGTCAGTATCTCGAATTATTATTTTTACTTTCTGAAAGCTACTTTATTAAAGCATTGAAAAATTGATGCTATTCAATAATTGTTGGACATTTGTAATTTCATTATTGTGTTCTTTCTCTACATGTATCTAAGTCCTTTATATGCATGAGGCATTTGTAATTTGTTTGAATAAGTAACATGAAGTGAAGCTCAATCTTCTTCTCTCCTCTTGGGTGTTCTATTCTCCAATATTTTTTCTTATTCTATTTATGTTGTATTTTATTTGCCTCATATTTGTTCTATTTTATTCAATTTGAAGCTTGATTCTACAAAGTCGTATTAGAGCGGAGAAGATCAATTTGAAGCAAAGCATGGAGATCTTAGTAGCAACGACAGCCGAATCTCTAAGACAATCAATTTGAGTGGATTTTGGTTATTTTTTTGGTATGTGGGCTTTGGTGTTGAATTGGAAGTTTAATTGGGGAAATTTGTAGGATTGGTTTGATGTTTATTATTACCTTATAGTACATGCTTTTGGTACTTTGTGGATTTCAATAACTTGAGTTAAGATTTGAAAGAGAATATTGTCATACCCTCTTGAGATTACATTTTGTGAAATTATATTTTCTTCTAACAACCATGGCATCCACATCTGGTGCATCCCTGTCAAGTTTACAAACCCCCATTTTCACATGTTAAAATTATGAATATTGGTCATTGACCATGAAAGCCATGTTTAGATCACACGATGTGTGGGAAATTATAGAGAATAGGTATGTGGAGCGAGTTGATCAAGCATATTACAACGTTCTCACACAAGTTGAGAAGGATCTCTTGAGGGAGTAGAGGAAGAAGGCTAGAAAATCCCTCTTCTACATACATCAACATATGCATGAAATCATTCTTTCTAGAGTGGAAACAACCAAGAAAGTAAAGGAGGCATGTGATACCCTTCAAGTGGTTTATTAAGGTATGGACAAAGCTAAAAATTCTAAAATACAGTTACTTAGAAGAGATTTTGAAACAATGTCAGTGAAAGAATCAGACTCTATAGAATCATTTTTCACATATATAGTTGGGTTAGTAAATCAGATAAAATATCATGGAGAGAATATTGAATACAAGAGGGTAGTTGAGAAATTACTCAGGTCTTTACCTAAAACATTTGACCCCTTAGTTATGGCCATAGAAGAAACCAAAGATTTGAACCAGTTTTCTGTTGATGAGTTACATGCATCTCTAATAAATCATGAGAACAGGTTGAATAAGTCACAAATATCTCTAGAGCATGCATTTTCATCCCAATCTTTTGTAAGTCATGGAAAAGGTATAGGTGGGTTCATTCCTATAGGGAGAGTAAGATATTATCCTAGAAGTCGACACAGTAGCAGTCCAGAAACCTAGTTAGAAGAGGTCAATATCAGAACACTAGTGGTCAAGTATTTGAAAAGTATCATATTCAATTCCACTATTGTAAAAATTTTGAGCATTATGCACATGAGTGTAGGAAAAAGCAATTTTATCAAAAAAAATACAAACAGAATCATTCAGTAAGCACTCCAACAAGGCCCATGTTTATTATGTGTACTAATATTCTTGAAACAATAGTTACAAATTCCTCTGTTGAATGTAATGTTATCCAAGAATTCCTTTGTGATATCTGGTACCTATTTTTTGGTTGTAGAAATCATATGATAGGAAATAAGGATTTTTTTTCCAATTTATATAAGTCAGTACAAATTGATGTTACTCTTGCAAATAATAAAAAAGTTACTACGTTGGGAAAAGGGACAGTTAATATTCTATCTAAAAAGAGGAAGCAAATGTTAATGAATTATGTTTATTATGTTATTATTCTGAAACATAATATAATGAGTATTGGTCAATTAGTTCCAAAGGGCTACAGAGTTTATCTTGAAAACAATGAATGCGTTTTTTTGATATATTTCCTATCAACCAGCTCATTAATAAAGTACAAATGACTAGCAATCGAATGTTTCATTTGAATATAAGACCAGTTATGAGAAGAAAAATAACCCAAGTTGTTCATGAGACTAATTTGGCACATTCTGAAGAAGCCATGCAATTCAGCTCCGAAGAAAGCTCTAGAGTAACCTTCAAAGAAAATCATCCTATCTCCAAATAACATTCTAAAGGTACGTCCAAAGTAGTAGAGAGTAGAATTGGAAAACTACAAACAACGTTTCATTCAGTTATTAAAACATAATCTTGGATTTGGCATCTTAGATTTCAGCATTTGAATTTTGGAGCATTAAATTTTTTGCATAAAAATAATATGGTAAAAGGTTTTTCGTTAATTGAAAAACCAAAAAGAATATTTGAAGGTTACATTTTGGGAAAGCAACATAGAGAGAGATTTCCTATAGGAATATCAATAAGATAAAAAGTGCCACTTGAAATCATGCATTCAGATTTTGTGGACCAATGCAGACACCTACAATAGGAGGTTGCACATATTTCTTGACTTTCATTGATGATTTTCAAGAAAGACATATTGGGTATATTTTTAAGACACAAGTCTGATGCTTTTGCATACTTTCAACAATTTAAAGCTCTTAAGAAAAAACAAAGTGGTTATTACATCAAGGTTATTAGAATTGACAAAGGTGGTGAGTATATTTCAAATGCATTTATGAATTTTTGTAGACAACATGGAATTCACAAACAATTCACCGCTAGATATGCATCACAACAAAATGGCGTTGCATAGAGAAAGAATCAAACCATAATGAAAATGGATTGAAGTATGTTGAAAGAAAAGAGTCTTCTGAATGAGTACTAGGTTGAGGTAGTGGCAACTTTTGTCTACATCATTAATAGGTGCCCAAAAAAGAGTGTCAGAAATAAGACTCCTTAAGAAGCATGGACACAGAGAAAGCACAGTGTTTCACACTTCAAAGTATTTGGTTGTGTGGTGTATGCACACATACCTGATGAGGTGAGGAAGAAATTGGACAACAATGGCAAGAAATGCATTTTTGTTGGTTATTCTGAAGATACAAAAGCATATAAGTTGTTCAATCCTATTACAAAAAAAATAAAATTAGTAGACATGTCCAGTTTGTTGAATATGAGGAATAAGATGGTAGCATAGAAAAGAAAGTGAGTATAGCAACAACTACTCCACATGATGACATAGTGGATGAAGAAATTTTAACACAAGGAGCAACAAACATTGTAGATCAATCTACACCTCAATCTGTAGGTAGGAGATCTTTAAGAATTTAGTGCACATCAAGGTTACAACAAACACCACAAAGGACACCAACATAAAATTCATAAGCAGAGATACATGGAGAAGGTCCATCTACCTTACTAGATGATAGCACTTCACTAAGTACAATGTAATAGAAAACAAGGAGCCTCAATGAAATATATGCTAATGATTATAATGTTGATCCTTCAAATGGATTTTTTTTTTTGCATTTTTTTCTCAAGTAGATGATCCATCATCATTTGAAGAGGTTGTAAATGATGAGATTTGGGTACAAGCTATGAACGAAGAGATTGATTCAATTGAAAAGAATCAAACTTGGGATTTAGTTGACTTGTCTGAAGGAAAGGATGTAATTAGTGTGCAATGGATCTACAAAACAAAATATAGTGTTGATGGAAAAATTCAAAGGAATAAAGAAAGGTTAGCTGCTAAAAGTTTCACACAATAGCCCAGACTATATTACAATGAAACTTTTGCTCCAGTTACACGATTAGACATCATAAGGATTGTTTTGGCCATAACTGCTAAAAAATGGCCTGTATATCAAATGGATGTTAAGTATACATTTTTGAATGGTTTTCTTGATGAGGAAGTGTATGTGGACCAGCCACAAGGCTATGAAATTCAAGGACATGAAGACAAGGTCTACAAGCTAAATAAGGCACTCTATGGACTTAAGTAAGCTCCTAGATCTTGGTATAGTCGGATTGATTCCTACCAGATCTAGAATGGTTTCCAAAGAAGTAGCAATGAGTCGACTTTATATATCATAATCAATGAACAAGGTAAAATTTTGATCGTATGCTTGTACGTGGATGATTTAATTTTTACTTTTGATCTTTCCATAGATTCTTTTAAGGTTGCTATGAAAAGTGAATTTGAGATGAAAAATTTAGGCCTTGTGAGATACTTTCTTGCCATTGAACTCCAACAATATGAAGATGGCATATTTATTTCAAAAAATAAATATACTAATGATATCTTGAAAAGATTTAATATGTTAAATTGTAAGGCAGCTCCAACACCAGTGGAAACATGGTTAAAGTGGAGTAAAGAGGATGGCAGATCAGTTATTGATCTGACACTATTTAAGAGGCTTGTTGGTAGCCTCATGTATTTGACGGCCACAAGGTTTGACATCATGTATGGTGTAAGCTTGATTTCAAGGTTCATGGAGTCTCCCAAAGACTCACATTGGAAAGCAGGTAAAAGAATTCTGAGCTATGTCAGTGGAACAAGGAACTATGGAATATTTTATTCCAATTCAGAAGAATTCACACTTGTTGGATACACTAATAGTGTGTTTATAGGAAATATAGATGATAGGAAAAGCACTTCAAGTTATGCTTTTCATTTTGGAACATGTGTTGTTTCTTGGGCATGAAAGAAGCAACCCATTGTTACTCTTTCATAAACCAAAGTTTAATATGTTGTAGCGATAGGTGTAGGTTATCAAGTTGTGTGGATGAGAAGGATATTGTCAGATTTGAAGCATACTCAGGAAGAAGCCACCAAAATTTTCTGCGACCACAATTCCATAATTGCTCTCTCCAAAATTCATGTCTTTCACAAATGAAGCCAACACATAGATCCTTGGTATCACGTCATAAGAGAGTTGGTTAATAACAAAGAGATATTTTTGGAATTCTACAGATCAAAAGATCAGATTTTTGATATATTCACTAAGGTTTTAGCGAAAGATACCTTTGAAAATGTCAAACATAATCTAGGCATAGTTAGTGGTAGAAATTAAGGGGGAGTATTGGAAATAATTTCTACTTTATGAAAGCCACTTTATTAAAGTTTCTTTATTATCACTTTCGAAAAAATGAGTATCTAGAATCATTATTTTTAATTTATTAAAGATAATTTATTAAAATAGAGAAAAAGTGATGACATTCAATAATAGTTGGACATTTGTAATTTCATTATTGTGTTCATTCTCTAGATGTATCTAAGTCCTCTATATATGTGAGGCATTTGTAATTTTCTTGAACAAGTAACAAGAAGTGAAGCTCAAGATTCTTCTCTCCTCTTGGGTGTTCTATTCTCCAATAATGTTTCTTATTCTATTTTATGTTGTATTTTATTTGCCTCATATTTATTCTATTTTATTCAAGATTACAGTTCTAACATCTTATTTTTCACCTTATCTAAATGTATAGAAAAGAAAGGGAAATACTTCACAATGGGTATAACATTACAAATACCAAGCGTAATAGAGGAAGGCATGAATCACCCACTTACTACTTTCAAATCCACATTTACCATCCCAAGGTTATTATCAAAAGAGGAAGCTTTTTGTGTGCAATTTTTAATATCCTCAAATTTAGTTATATCTAATGTAGAGTGGTAAACATAGAGAAAAACTCATGAATTAACACATTCACCACTGCATTGGCTATTTGATTCTAATTATGGATTGAAAGAAATATATATATTTCTATCAAATCATCGGTTGGCCCATTTCTCTAATTTTCATCATGAATAGGTTTTGTCAATTCTTATGTTCTTAACAAAAAAAATTGAGGATTGAACCTATGTTAAACAAGGCCTTTGTGATCACAATTACCAATAACTTTATTTTTATAAATGAGCTTCTAACCTTTTTTTACATGCTATTTCTTTCTCCTAAACTTCCTTTCCTTTGACTCATTCCTATCCCAGCGGCCATTACCTCTTCCCTTCTTGTTTTACATGTCCCATCTTTTCAAGTTGATTTGGACACTTCTTAAAGACTCCTTAGTTTCATTATTTCTAACCCTCGTCCATAAAATTCTGATAAAGAATATTTTGATCAATCTCATAAGCTTCTTATGAATCTCTTAAAGTTTAGTGGATATATATATATATATATATATATATATATATATATATATATATATATTAGAAAATGAAAAAAAAAAACAAAATCTGGAGACAAATATCTACAAAATGAATCGATTTTTAAATGGTTCTTAATTGGTTGTCTGGGAAGGTATGGAATGGGCAAGAATCTCTAAACAGCTAGCCATTTTTGTCAAAACTGACTTTAAAAAGCTTATGACAGTATTGAATGACATTTCATTTTGGCGATGCTTGAAGCGCTGGGCTTTGGTTCGATTTTCATCGCCTCTGTCAAAATGCTTTTTGTAGATGCCACTGCCTCTCTATCTTTTAATGGTCATACTTCCGAGTAGTTTGGGATTTTTCGCTCTATTAGGCAAGGTTGTCCTTTAGCACCTGCTCTTTATGTGCTAGCCGCTAAAGGTTTTGGGTTTCTCCTTGCCCGTGCTCAGGATCAAGGGCTTGTGAGAGGAATTCAACTCCCTTCCCTGACTCCCCTTCAACTTGTCAATGGGTATTGTTGTAGATGAATCCTTTCTCACGCTCCTGGAGGAAGAAGAAAATATCAATAATGCCATGCAATGTTTGGACACGTATTGTTTAGCTTCATGTTCCAGAATCCAATGGAGAAAGACCTAGTGCTTAAGGCAATCTTTTCTCCACAAGCCTAGCTGGCTTAATCATTATGACTAGAAATACATCTAGCATGGAGAAATTTTTAAATTTCTGGGTATCCCCTTTGCTTTTGATGTTGCTCCCAGTCAATTTTGGTAGTATTTTGTTTGGTTCACGGAGTTCACGGATGAAGCCGAGCTAAAATGGAAGAGTTCGGTCAATGCAAAACCAAGAATCTCGTTTTGCCTAGGAAACACGAGTTTGGGTTGCTTGGAGTAGTGGCATATGCATCTAAGGAGCTTGGACATGTTGCCAAGTCCATGTTAAAACTCAGTGAGTTGGCGTTTTTAATTGAACTGTGAAGCAAATGAGTCTATGTACATTCGGGTTATGATGGTTCGGTGGTCGCGAGAGAAGCTACCACGCACCAGGCAGTAGGCATGTTGCAGTATAGTAGAAGCCTTTCTGAGCACTTCCAACAAGCAGGTTGTCCAACTATATTGTTATCTATTCAGTATCGAATGCATCCTCAAATTCAAGATTTTCCTTCAAGATATTTTTATCAAAATCGATTAAGTGATAGTGAGAGTGTTACCAGGAGACCTGATGAAATTTATTACAAAGATTCTCTATTAAGACCTTACTTGTTTTACGATGTAACTCATGGAAGTGAATCTCATAGAGGTAGATCTATTTCATATCAGAATATTCATGAAGCACAATTTGCTTTGCAATTATATGAGAATCTCCAATGAGTCACTAAGTTGGCAGGCATAAAGGTTTTTGTTGGAATTATCACACATTACAAGCTACAACTTAAATTTTTGCACCGAGAGTTTGATGTTGTCCTCAAATCTGATGAAGGAAAAGGTTTATATATCAATAAGGTAGATGCCTTTCAGGGCTAGGAGCGTGATGTAATCATTATGTCTTGTGTCTGAGCTTCAAATCATGGGGTTGGCTTTGTAGCTAATGTTTTCCGCATGAATGTGGCACTAACACAAGCTCGTAGAGCGCTTTGGGTTATGGGCAGCGCAACTGTATTGAAGCAACTTAGTGAATGGGTTTAGTCGTGGGAAATAGCTCAGTTATAAGCCACAGCAGTTCAACATAAGCTCAAGATACTATTTTGAGGAAATAAAGGATGAAGGTGTTAATTGGGGTGTCTGGGCCAAATTCAGCGTTCGCGGAGGTGCATATGGCAAAACACTATCACCTAAAAATGGTGTTCTACCTGCCATGTACATAAGGAAATAGCCTAGGTTGAGCTGAGCTAACGCTCACACGGGTAAAGTAAGAGTTGTAGAGTTGGTTCCCGAGCATGTCGAATGGGATCCAAGGTGGCTCACTGAACTGATTAAGTAAGGTCTTGATCAAGCTTCCCCAGCTCGCGGAATGTCTAGTGCACTCGGTGAAGAATACAGAGGCTAGCTTGGTGGTGAATCTATGCATCAAACATGCTGTTCAGTTTTCAATACTAGTGAGAGCACTCAACAGCTTGAGGTAAAGGAGCTCATGCTTAGAAATGAAATCAACATTGAGCGAGATGGTGTTTCGGTTGGGCATGAATTAAAACTCGGAGGAGTATGACATGAGTAATAAAGGGGAGACTCTATCGAGATAGGGTGGAGTAATATCGAGTGGCTCGATCAAAGCGCGATGAGAGAAAAATGATGAATATGGTGGCAAGATCATTGCAAGATCGTGGTTCAGTAAAGTTTCAGGCTCGAACAAGGACTCAGTTCGGAGGTGAGTTTGAGCCCAGGAAAGGTAATATCGTTTCCTAGATGAAGAGCTCAGTGACTTCGTGGGGAAGCTCACATATGTTTCATGAAAGGCAATGTGGAATGCATAAATGGCCTTGAGTTAACCATAGAAAAATGATAAGAATCAAGTTTGAGAGCTCACCATTCAAAGGAATCAATGCAAAAGAGCTTGATTGCCAAGGCAAGGAAAGAGTTGGTGTGGGGTTCAAAATCGAGTGCAACACCGAGTTGGGCTATGTGCAGACTCTATCCACATGGACCCCCCTCCTCTTCAAGTCAAACGGGTCAATGGGGGGTCCCGACATTATATTAATTAATTTAATATTTTTATTTAAATATTTTTATAATAATATTTATTATTACTATTTAAATATTTTATTTTAATATTATTTTAATTAATTGAGAAGACTAGGTCATCAGGCAATTAATGACTCGTGATGGAACCTTCTCAGGTGGTTCAACTAACTGTAATAAATACATCAAGGGCCTTCAATTTAGGAATGTAATTATGACCTTTCCTCTTCTTTCTCACATATTCTTCTATAAATGTAAGTTGGAAGTTCATTTCAAAGGGTTCTAATAGTTCATATTAGCTGGACAGTTAGATATCTTAGGCGAGTGTATGCTTTTCAAGAGTCCTCTCTGTTCTGCAAGTTGTTCTTGTGTGTTGAGAGAACTTTCAAGTCTCTTCTTCAAGACTGTAATGGTAACTATTGCCTCTTCTGAATGTATGATGTATTGTGCATGTTATTGAAGCAATAAAAGTGTGTGTTTTGTGACTAATCTTGGTCCTTTCATCCTTCTGTGCTTCTTTGTGCCTGTCTCGTACTTGCAGGTACACTATGCAAGTTTAAGTTTCTATTGTAGGTTCTTGGATTTATGTGCTTATCGAGTGGTGGAGTATTACATGTAGTTGAGTTTTGGTGTCTATTCACCCTTCTTGAGTTCATCCTTCTTCACTAGGAAACTAGTATATTTCTCGATCTGATAAGGTTTAACAAAGGGAACACATGTGTCTTAGTTTGTGGTATCTTGTACCCTCTCTAAGTTGTAGTAGGTGAAGTTGACCTGTGGTGCACACATCCTCTTCAAATTAACCCTTCCCGATTTTAGAAACACCCTTTATTTGGTGCATCACCATCCCTTGTATAGTTTCATTTATGAAAATCTCTTTCCCTAAAACCCCATGAAAATGTTAGCATAGGACTAGATAATCATTTTTATTACACTTGGAGTAGTACAACACTTAGATTAGGAAGAGGAAGCCGGCCTTCTCCAGAGGTTCACTTCGAGCCCAAGTCCCACAGCTTGAGAGGTGATCCCATGTGTCCCAATCACACTGAATGTCCTATTCACACCTTGGCCATTCGGAGGGTGCAATAATTTGGCGACAATAGATTTTGGCACACCTGGTGGGATAGAGTTGGTACTTCTCTTCTCACTTGCACAAGTCAAATTACTTAGCGACTCTATATCTCTGGATTCGAAATCTCAGTGTGGTAACTTATGCGAAGAATTCAGACAAGAGCTTCTTCAAAGAAAGGAAATTATCATCATATCAAACTTTCCTTGTCTCCTCCAAAGAGAAGAAGAAGAGGCATTTCCACATCCCCAGTTGTAGATTTATCTAGTAGGGGTCATTTGAATCCTCCTTACGGAAGATTTCCTCCATCTAGGAACAATCAACCTTTCATTGCTATGGCGAGGAACCAAGCTTTTCCCCCATTCAATGCAATCAGTCCTCTTATGTTGGCTAAACATGACCCAATACCTATTGCGGCACTCAAAAGTTTACCCTTCTACACGAGGGAAACTCACGTTACTCCAGAGGAGCATATCTTTGATGTAGCCAACATCTGTGCAGTACGTAATATCACAGAAGACAATGTTACAGTTAGAATTCTTGCTGCCTCTTTCAAGGGAAAAGCACTTCAATGGTTTTGTGGGTTAGGTGTTGGCACTATAACCACTTAGGACGAGTTGGGAGAAAAGCTATGTAAACAGTTCGAAGACAAAAGTGATGACCTATCACTTTTGGAACAACTCACTACTATGAAGAGAGCTTCCCCAGAATACATGAGTGATTTCAACTTCTGATTCCATAGGTCTTGGAATAGGATTCCAGTTCTTGTAAAGCCTTCTACACATAATGCATTCTTGTACTATTTGTGAGCCTTGAATAGCGATGTAGCAGTTATGATCTAGTCCATGGGAGGGACTACACTTCCTGATGCTTATGAAGTTGCCATAAGTGTAGAGAATTCTTTGATTCAAGCTGGAAAGATAGCTCCACGACCACCAATGCCCTTTTCTCCGGATGTTACGAATCATCAGCCTATCATTGCTCCTATTCCAGTAGACTCCAAGCAACCATCTCAATCTTCCCCCGCCTCTTCAAATGACCTATTTGAAGTCAAGTCGCTACTGTAAAATTTTGGAAATGAGATCATTGCACTCAAAAGGGAACAGTTTCAATGCAATCATCCATATCAGCCACAAAATCAGTAGTATCAGGCTAACTTCCCTCCTTTTTAAGGAAACAATTAGCCTCAAAATCAAACTACAAGTCAAGTTGCAAATGTTAGGCCCTTGAACTTTCAGAACCCTCTTGCAGCTAGCTCATCTAGAGCTATAGTACATGTTCAGAATAATCTAGTTCAAGACTATGAATGGTGCTATCCTTGCTCTCAACCCCACAATCAAAATATTTGTCCCAATGGGGTTCTTAGCCAGACCCTTATGGTTCAAAGTGTATCTACCCCTTCAGAGTTAACAAACAATTCATCTACGCAAGAAGCAGCAGATCAACTACAGGCACCTAAAGAATCCACTTTGCTAAATTGGCAAGCAGAAGATTTTTTTGAGTTAAATACCGATTCTTCATCAGTGGCAGCAAACACTTGTTCCAAAAAGAGAGAAATGGAGCCTCAACCTCCCAAATTTGATCTAGTGTCCACTTCTCAACCTAGGTTACAAATGGCTATTGATAGAAATGCTGGAAAGAAATCACCAGAAACACCTACTAGCCACGCCGAAGGGAAAAATGGTTCTCCAAGCATCACGGTACCCAACAAACATTTTGTAAAGGAGGACCCCAATGCCTAAAAAAGTGTCATCAAAGTACGAGTGATTCCCTTCATCATAGTAGAACAAATGAAGAAAACCAATCTAAGCCTTACCATGTGGGATGCGTTCTCGATCCCTTCTCAAAGAAACATGTTACAAGAAGCTCTGAACTGTTTTGGTACAACCAACAGATCACCAGGACATGGAGTACAATTGCTACAAGTTTGTGTGAACCGGAAGGGAAAATTATTCCTACGGAAAACAAACCATCGCCATTCTACATTTCCCTGATCATTGGCAACCACCTGGTACATAATTGCATGATCGATTCTGGTGCTAGTAGCTTTGTCATGCCTAAACAAATTATAGATGTACTAGGCATACAATATGCACCAGTTGCAAGAGGGGTTGTTCAGTTGGATGGCACAACTATTAAGACTATTAGAGTTATCAAAGGAATTCAACTTACCATCCATGCATGCCCAAGTTTGTCATTCACCCAAGATATATCGGTCATTGATCTCCCTCCCCTCTTTGCCATCTACCTATCACGGGATTTCACCGCCAAGATGGGCAGTTACCTATCATCCGATTGGTCGCATATGATTCTCAGGACTCGATACGGAACCAAAGTAACTATAAGGGCAGAACCAATCTGCCATAATCATGTAGAACCCTACACTGCTAGTCCCATAAATGGAAATTACACCATCGGCGATCCCAAAGAGGAAGATGCCGATCATAAACTAGCCACCCTTATTGAAGAAGTCCCTGATACTTTGTTAGATGAAGTAATTATAGATCATCAGTATGATCCCTACACTGATGTATTGGTAGAAGAAGAAGCTGGTTTGCTGGTCTTGGAAGAAACAAGATTAGGTACTTACTATATCCATGAAGAAGATACGATCATACCACAACTGGTCAAAACACCAAGTGATTCTAAAGGATGGTGGTAATTGTTCTTCGATGGCTCAATAAGTAAGAATGGATCCAGTGTTGGTGTTATGTTAATTTCTCTAGAGGGAGATAAGTACTTCTCATCTTTCTAGTTGCAGTTCAGTTACACTAACAATGTTGCTGAGTACGAGGCTCTTATGCAAGGAATTCAGCTAGCCCAAAGGAAGGGGATCAAGGCACCCTGACTGTTTTTTAGGACAGTGAGCTAGTTGTTCATCAAGTTTCGGCAGGTAGTGCATCCAAAAATGATCTTTTAAGATCATACAAGAATCGAGTCTAGAAACTGATTGAAGATTTCGAAGCTTTTGGGATCCATGCAATTCCTAGATATCAAAATCAAGATGCGGATAGGCTTGCTACAATTGGTTCACACTACAACGTACCAGTTGATATCATAAAAGAATGGCAGAAATTTGTTAAAATGGCAGTTTGATCGGAAGTCCCTGATAATGTAAGTAGTTGGCAAGTGTTCGATAATGACAAACAAATTGTCCTCTTCCTACAAGAAGAGGCGGAGTTTGCTACAAAGAATCAAGATAAGTTGTAGGAGTCATATGGTGAGCAAATTATCCAATTGAAAAGCAACAAGTTACCAAAAGGTTTAGTCACTTTGGAATCCATTTTCAATTCAGATGACCAAGCCAAAAGACAAATCCCTAACATGGTGGTCAAAGAAGAATATTTTAAGGAAGTCGAAGTATCAAATGAAAATTTTCTTAAGATCAGAAAGGTGTGTACTTCTGAAGAGAAATAACATTTCATCAAACTTTATCAAGAGTATCATGGCATCTTTACATGGAGCTATAAATATCTGTGTGGTTTTGATCCATGTCTAGCA
Organism: Taxus chinensis; assembly: GCA_019776745.2. NCBI lineage: Eukaryota > Viridiplantae > Streptophyta > Pinopsida > Cupressales > Taxaceae > Taxus > Taxus chinensis. Next base: position 155,879,991 of record CM034146.1, read on the forward strand.
AAACATACCATCAAACTGGATCCTAATGCTAAGCCAGTTCGTTAGAAACAAAGACTAATTAATCCCAAAATTGAGCCACTAATGAGAAAGGATCTAACCAAGCTCATCGAGGCCTGTATAATTTTTCCCATCAAGCATTCCTCATGGGTAGCCAATTTGGTTCCCGTGAGGAAGAAGAACGGAGAGATCCGATTATGCATAGATTTCAGGGATTTGAATTGTGCATCATTAAAAGACCATTATCCTCTTCCGTCGATGGAGCATATCCTTCAAACGGTGGTAGGAGCTCAAATATTTTATTTTCTCAATGGATATTTAGGTTACAATCAAATCCTAGTCCAATAATCTGACCAATTCAAAATGATTTTCACTACCAAGTGGGGCACTTATGCCTATAATAAAATTCCATTCTGATTGTCCAATGTCGGGGCTACTTTCCAGAGAGCCATGGACATGACATTTAAGGGACTAATCAATGATATTATTCTGGTTTACCTTGATGATATAACTGTATACTCTAAGCATGCAAAAGATCACATCACACATCTAAGGAAGGTGTAGGGAATTTGGGGTTTCACTTAACCCCAAGAAATGTATTTTTGCAGTGCACGAGGGAAAATTATTAGGGCATGTTGTTTCAGCAGAAGGATTATCAATCGATTCAGCTAGGATTCATTCGATTATGTCCTTGTCTCTCCCAAGTCACAAGAGGGGCCTCAAGAGTTTTCTGGGAACCATAAATTTCATGTGGAGATTCAGCCCTCAATTTACGACATTGGCTAAACCACTAACAGCCATACTAAAGAAAAACATGCCATTCTCATGGACAAAGGAAGGACGAGAAAGCTTTGAAGCCATCAAAACAGCCATTTCTCAAGCTCCCATGCTAGTGAACCCCAGGTTTGACAAAGATTTTATTCTTTATGCTTTTATAGGTCAAGAGAGCATTTCAAGGATCCTCACCCAATAAAACATCAACCTAATGGAGCAACCAATTGCTTTCTTCAGTCAATCCCTCAAAGACTATGAGTTCAAATAATCATTCATTGAAAATCAATTCTTTGTGGTTATTCAAGCTTTGAAGAAATTCAAGCACATGTTGTCCAACAAAAAGATTTATCTGATGGTGTCTCATCTAGGTGTCAAGGAGTTTTGGCTGAACAAAGAAATGAACGAGAAGCATGCTGGATGGATCACGAATGTAATGGAGTGTGACGTGCACATCAAAGTCACTAAACTTGTCAGAGGTAAGGGTTTGTGTTAGCAACTTACTGCAAACATGTAATCAAAAGGTAATGAGGACCTGACACTCCTAAATATTAATGAGGATGTTGATCAAGCTGATTGGTTATCCAAAATGAAGAATTTCCTCTTCTCAGGAGCATATCCAGCAAACATGGATAAAAACCAAAGACAAACTTTCCGTCTTCAATATATCCCATATGTTTTGGTAGATAGTGTTCTCTTTCGAAAAGATTTGAACAGTGTTCTCCTTCAGTGCGTAGGACCGGAATAGGTAAGTAAGATACTAGAAGAATTTCATGATGGCCTATCTAAAGGACATTATTCCACATGAACAACGGCTACCAAGATCATGCGAGCCGGCTACTATTGGCCAAATTTATTCAAGGATGCCCATCTCTGGGTAAGGAAATGTAAGGAATGTGCTTTTTTCACAGGTAAGCAAAAGTTAGCAGCTCCTCCGCTACATCCAATTCAAGTGGATCAACCCTTTGTTCAATGGGGGCTGAAATTCATCAGAATGATTAATCCTCCATCCAGTGACAAACATAAGTGGGTCCTTACTACAAAAAACTATTTTACTCGATGGACAGAGCCGATAGCATTAAAAGAGAGAAATGAAAAGGCAGTTTCAGATTTTTTGGAGGGTATAATGACGAGGTTCGGTGTTCCATTTACAGTCATTTTAGACAACGTGCTGGCATTTCTTGCTATGAAATTGAGTGAATGGGCTATTAAAAATGTGGTATACCTCAAAACTTCATCCAATTACTATCCACAAGGAAACGGATTGTTGGAGTCTAGCAACAAAAACCTCATAAGGATTATTAAGCACACAATGGAGACTAACAAGAGGACTTGGCATACACAGCTTAAGACTGCCTTATGGGTAGATTGGATCACACCTAAAAGGGCCATTAGAAATTCTCCTTTCGTTCTTATATATGGAAGAGAGGAAAAAATCCTACTCTCATTGGAGTTACCTTCTTTGGAGTTGGCTCATCAACTTGAAGTTATAGAGAGTGATCCTCTGACAGTAAGGTTTGTTGAACTCATGGAGTTAGAGTAAGTACGAGACAAGGCTATGAAAACTTTGGAGTAGCATCAGGCTCAAGTTAAAAAAACTTTTGATAAGAAGGCATCTGACAGGCATTTTCAAGAGGGATATTTAGTTCTCAAATGGGATGAAGATAGGGCCAAACCAAGCAGGCATGCCAAGTTTGACGCTCTCTAGAGTGGGCCATACATCATCACAAGTTGCAAAGAGGAAAATTCATTTCGTCTATCTAGGCTCAATGGAGAAGAACTGCCCATTCATGTGAATAGGATACATCTCAAAGCTTGTTTTTGAGAAGCATTCCACCCCTTGTACAGTTAAATTAGGTGTTTTCCTCCAAGTTCTTATTCACATTGTTGTGTTTTGTTGTTTTGATTTCCTTGTTGCTATGTTTTTTTTTGTTCTGCACATTGTTTCGTCATTGGAAGGCATTAAGGAGAAGGAAGGTTCAAGGTTTCCATAAGAGTTTCAAAAACTACTTCATTCAAAATTTTGTAATGTTTCATAGATGTCAAGCATTCAACAGTTTCAATATACTTCATGCTTAGCATTCCATGGAGGTCCAGGATAACGACAATGTTCAAGGAGATTCTGGGATGTGTCAAATAAAATCATGTTACTTTCAGGATTCCAACACAGACTCCATGCCCAATGGATGACTTAAGGCTACTGGAATCATGCTTAGCAGGAAATCATCCCCGAGAGGTCACCAAAAATGTTATCCAATTTTTCACACATGGAAAGATTGGACAACGGGGTCATATCCCGTTCAAAATGAAATAATAGTCCAAGGAACCCACCTTCGGTTATTATCGAGATACAATAACTAAAAATAATTCCTAAATTTCATATGAAGAGATCACCTAGCATCGAAAGGCACCCAATTGATCTCAACTCAGTGAAGAGTTTGGGGTCGAGTTGATAGAGAACCCAGTGTCAAATTGATAGTCATCTTGGAAATCATCCCTGTAGAGTCTCTCAGTTGTAAGAGCTCAATGAGATCTTGTTAATGCAAAATATAGCTAGTTGAAAATTCTTGAATGAAGGGAACTCTATAAGGATCTTGGTAGAGATCGATGCAAAAAGATATGAAGGCTAAGTCAGGGAAAGCTAAGTTAACATGAGGCCAGGTCTAATCTATTAGACAGTGCTCAACCAACCACTTGGGAGAATTATCTTGTTTGATCGAGATGATATGAGATTATGCAGATATGACAATGAGGTCATCTGGTACTGTTTTAATGAAAAAATGTTTACAACCAAGCAACCAAATACATATCAATCAAAATCTCATAGCACTCTGTGGAGAGGGTTGCTTGAAGGAGGCACTACACGTTCTTCTTACAACACACAATCCATCTATACATTCTTCAACATATCTTCATCTACTACAGGCTTGCATTGCTAAGAAAGCCCTTGTTGAGGGCAAGCAAATCCACTCTCATGTCAATGGCAGGGGACACACGTTTGGAAGATGCACACTACTACCAAATAAACTTATCTACATGTATGACAAGTGTGGAAGTTTGACGAATGCTCATAAAGTCTTCGACGACATGACTGAACCAGATCTCTTCTCATGGAATATGATAATTGCAGCTTACAGAAGGCATGGACATCCTATACATGCATTCAAACTATTTCACGGAATACAATGAACACCTGACCACCCTGATCACCTAAACATTCGTGTATAGCTTGGCCAATGGAAAAGAATCGATCATTTGAGGATGAAGCTTAGATGTTTTAGCATGGGGCACTCAGTCGAGCTGGACAAGGTCGTGAGCATTCAAAGTTTTTGTTTGGTTTGATAGCAAGTCGAGAAGGAAAAGTTGGGGTTCAAATCTGTGCTAAGGCATTGGCTTGGGAGAATTTCATCCCTTTTGTCATGTGGGACTTTGATGACGACAAGCCATTGTAAGATCCCCACATGGGAAATATTTCAGTATATTGCCAAGGTCGGAAATTTGATGATGGCAAGCCAAATCGGTATTTCCGCACATAGGACATCTTTATCCCAATTTCCATGGTGGAAAATTTGTAGTGGGAAGCCAACACAAGGTTTTCGCGTAAAGGGGGTCTCGAGTTTCATCTTTCCAAGGACGTGAAAATTTGAGAAAACATCGCCAAGCATGATAAAACTGTGGCAAACCATAATCAGATTTCCGCGAGTTGGAAGAAAGAGTGCCAGGTGGAAGTGCTATGGTGGAGTGCCAACATGAAAGTTCTGCTCGTGGGATATTTTCAGCTCTTTGCCTAGTCGGGTGGAAAAAATCATGCCTCAACCCCGCACTAAAGTATGCATGAGTTATTTGCTTAAAATGGGAATTCAGGAAGCCTAATGCCAAGTGGTATTTTAGTGGATGGCAAGCCAGAGAAGGAATTCCACGTGTGGGAGATTTGGGGTGGTATGACCAAGTCAAGATGTGGAAATTGGGAACCGACCTGCCAAGGCAATGTATGGCAAAATGGATTCATAAGTCCGAGATCCCCACTCATATCCTGTGGACTTCCTTGATACAAACACCATGCCAATTTGACTTGGCATGGAACGGGGATATTCAAGTTGTTTGAACCAAGGCAATTCAAACTACTATTTCCACACAGAACCTGTCAACTCAGCTAAGTGGCGGTCCTGAGTCACTCGGAAGGTAAGTCGGGGAACGTGTGAATGAGACCGTTGAAGTGTTTAATAGGATTTGACGTGGTCATCGCGACCTGGCCAAAAGTGAGTATGACACGAAGATAGGTGAGGGGCTCATTCAAATTAAATGGTAGAGTGATCAAAAACGTGTCAGCTAAGTGTCAGGTGAAGGCCGAGGATCTCAAAATCTACGTACCCACGAGCCTGGAAGTTGATACAATTCCAGGGCTCATTGATTAATGCAAAAATGGGAGGCCTGCTCAAAATAATTTTACAATGGTAAGCTCGCAGAGGCAGTAAGAATGCCGGGCCAGGGTATTAGTGAATACAATATATATATTTTCACTGGCATTTTTCAGACCTTCCTCGGCTGAGCATTCAGCGCACAGGTGACAGGACTTTTTCTAGACTCAACGAGATATAAGGCAGGCTGAGGTAGCATTACGAGACCACACACTAAGTTCAGGGATGAAGCCAAGCTAAAATGGTAGAGTTCGATCAATTTTGGGGTCGATGCAAAACCAATAATCTCGTTTTGCCCAGGAATCACGAGTTTGGGTTGCTCGGAGTGGTGGCATATGCATCTAAGGAGCTCAGACATCTTGCCAAGTCCACGTTAAAACTCAGTGAGTTGGATTGTTTCATTGAGCTGTGAAGTGAATGAGTCTATGTATATTCGAGCTCTGATGGTTCGATGGTCGCGAGAGAATCTCCTATGCACCAGGCAGCAGACATGTTGCAGTATAGTAGAAGCCTTTTTGAGTGCTTCCAACAAGCAGGTTGTCCAACTATGTTGTTATCTATTCAGTATCGAATGCATCCTCAAATTCGGGATTTTCCTTCAAGATATTTTTATCAAAATCGATGAAGTGATAGTGAGAGTGTTACCAGGAGACTTGATGAAATTTATTACAAAGATTCTCTATTGAGACCTTACTTGTTTTACGATGTAACTCATGGAAATGAATCTCATAGAGGTGGATCTGTTTCATATCAGAATATTCATGAAGCACAATTTGCTTTACAATTATATGAGCATCTCCAATGAGTCACTAAGTTGGCAGGCATAAAGATTTCTATTGCAATTATCACACCATACAAGCTACACCTGAAATGTTTACACCGAGAATTTGATGTTGTCCAAAAATCTGATGAAGGAAAATGTTTATATATCAATACGGTAGATGCCTTTCAGGGCCAGGAGTGTGATGTAATCATTATATCTTGTGTCTGAGCTTCAAATCATGGGGTTGGCTTCGTAGCTAATGTTCACCGCATGAATGTGGCACTAACACGAGCTCGCAGAGCGCTTTGGGTTATGGGCAACGCAGCTACATTGAAGCAATCTAGTGACTGGGTTCAGTCATGGGAAATAGCTCAGTTATAAGCCACAGGAGTTTGACTTAAGCTCAAGATACTATTTTGAGGAAATAAAGGACGAAGGTGTTGATTGGGGTGACTGGGCCAAATTTAGTGTTCGCGGAGGTGCATATGGAAAAACACTATCACCTCAAAACGGTGTTCTACTTGCCATGTACATAAGGAAATAGCCTGGGTTGAGCTGACCTAATGCTCACACGGGTAAAGTAAGAGTTACAGAGTTGGTTCCCAAGCATTTCGAATGGGATCCAAGGTGGCTCACTGAACTGATTAAGTAAGGTCTTGATCAAGCTTCCCCAGCTCGTGGAATGTCTAGTGCACTTGGTGAAGAATAGAGAGGGTGGCTTGGTGGTGAATCTATGCGTCAAACATGGAGTTCAGTTTTCAATACTAGTGAGAGTGCTCAACAGTTCGAGGTAAAGGAGCTCATGCTTAGAAATGAAATCAACTTTGGGCTTGATGGTGTTTCGGTTGTGCATGAATTAGAACTCGAAGAAGTATGACATGAGTAGTAAAGAGGGGACTCTACCAAGCTAGGGTGGAGTAATATCGAGTGGCTCGATCAAAGCGCGACGAGAGAAAAATGGTGAATATGGTGGCCACATCATTGCAAGATTGTGGTTCAGTCAAGTTTCAGGCTCGAACAAGGACTCAGCTCGGAGATGAGTTTGAGCCCAGGAAAGGTAAGATCGTTTGCTAGATGAAGAGCTCAGTGACTTCGTGAGGAAGCTCACATATGTTTCACGAAAGGCAATGTGGAATGCATAAATGGCCTCGAGTTAACCAAGGAAAACAATAAGAATCAATTTTGAGAGCTCACCATTTGAAGGACTCAATGCAAAAGAGCTCGATTGCCAAGGCAAGGAAAGAGTTGGTGTGGGGTTCAAAATTGAGTGCAACACCGAGTTGGGCTATGTGCAGACTCTATCCACATGGACCCCCCTCCTCTTCAAGTCAAACGGGTCAACGGGGGGTCCCGACATTATGTTAATTAATTTAGTATTTTTATTTAAATATTTTAATAATAATATTTATTATTACTATTTAAATATTTTATTCTAATATTCTTTTAATTAATTGAGAAGACTAGGTCATCAGGCAATTAATGACCCATGATGGAACCTTCTCAGGTGGTTCAACTAACTATAATAAATACATCATGGGCCTTCAATTTAGGATTGTAATTATGACCTTTCCTATTCTTCCTCACATATTCTTCTATAAATGTAAGTTGGAAGTTCATTTCAAAGGGTTCCAACAGTTTAGATGAGTTGAACAGTTAGATATCTTAGGTGAGTGTATGATTTTCAAGAGTCCTCTCTCTTCTGCAAGTTGTTTTTGTGTGTTGAGAGAACTTTCAAGCCTCTTCTTCAAGATTGTAATGGCAACTATTGCCTCTTCTGAATGTATGATGTATTGTGCATGTTATTGAAGCAATAAAAGTGTGTGTTTTGTGACTAATCTTTGTCCTTTCATCCTTCTGTGCTTCTTTGTGCCTTTCTCATACTTGTAGGTACATTGTGCAAGTTTAAGTTTTTATTATAGGTTCTTGGAGTTTTGTGCTTATCGAGTGGTGGAGTATTGCATGCAGTTGAGTTGTGGTGTCTGTTCACCCTTCTTGATTTCATCCTTCTTCACTGGGAAACTGGTATATTTCTTGATCTGATAAGGTTTAACAAAGGGAATGCATGTCTCTTAGTTTGTGGTATCTTGTACCCTCTTTAAGTTGTAGTAGGTGAAGTTGACCTGTGGTGCACACATCCTCTTCAAATTAACCCTTCCCCAGTCTGGAAACACCCTTTATTTGGTGTATCACCATCCCTAGTATAGTTTCATTTCTGTAAATCTATTTCCCTAAAACCTCATGAAAATGTTAACATAGGACTAGATAATCATTTTTATTACGCTAGGAGTAGTACAACACTTAGTTTAGGAAGAGGAAGCCATCCTTCTTCAGAGGTTCACTTCAAGCCCAAGTCCCACAGCTTGATAGGTGATCCCATGTGTCCCAATCACACTGAATGTCCTATTCACATCCTGGCCATTCGGAGGGTGTAGTGATTTGGCGAAAACAACTACCTTGTCAAAAGAAAAAAGAAACAATATTCCATTCATTAATATCAAAAGTTGTTTTATGTAATTGACTGATTTTCTCAAGCTGACATGCAACTTCTATCATGTCTGGCCTAACATCCCTGTCACTTGCAAGGTAGCCCAGAGCCAACTCTGAAACTACACTAATCATGGCTTTAACCTAAGGGTTTTTCTGTATCACTAAATGTGGATATACCAGTTCATCCAAATCTCTAGTTTTTATCACGTTTACTGCCATAATAGAAAGGTTGATTTTGTTGCTTTTCCTGGTTGTATCCACTGCTAATTTGGCAGAGAGAAGCCCCACCAAAATAACCCCAAAGTTGTAAACATTATATTTTTCTATCGGCTAAAACCATGGATGGTACTCTGGATCATTATATTCAAGGGTGCCTTGCGTAGTAGTGGTAACATGGAACGTACAAAATCTGCTACTTTTATCCTAAAATTTTCATAAAGGAGAATATTAGTGGATTTCACATCTCTGTGAACTATAGGCGGATTGATGTTATTGAGGTACGCTTGGCTAGGGTGGCAACAAAACCTCACCATGTTTCTGGAAAGTACGGATTCATTTTTTGAATGTGATTATGAAGAAATTTATGCTTTCAGCCTATTGCACAATATCATTCATATTATTCGAGGAGAGATGTCTTCTTGTCTGTAGTGTAAGTTCATAATGAAAAAAATTGTATTCAATAAATACATGGAAATAGGAGGTCAACATATGGATAATTCAGAGAGAAAATTGGAGGTCAAGAAGGTAGTCCTTCTACACACAAATTTAGTGGGTCTTATAGGGAGAATTTCTTTAATAGCTAGCTGTTCAAAGTCTTCAGCTTGTGTTGATTTATATTCACTCTTCAAAATTTCTATGTTTAATTTGATTTGGCCCTTATTCAGAGTTGATTCTACCTACTATTATTAGAGTTACGGTCAATTTCTATCCTAGATATTAGGAAATAAGTTTGGTTGAGAGTACAAGATGGTGATCTACATTATATCACCTATTTCAATCATGGTATAATAATTCATTGTAAATATGACAAGAGAAATGCCACTCTAGATCATGTTGGGTGCATTGTATTTTAAGAATTCCAAGTTATAATACTTCAATAAGTCTTCTGTTATATTCACAACCATTTATGCATTTTAGTATTTGGTTGACTGTGCCAGGTAGCTTCCTTATTCTATCTAAAATGATAGGAATAGATAAACAGTTACTTGTTTAATATGAGTTTTGAATTTGTATGCAGGAATAAAACATGTAATTTTACTAACAGTGTCATGGAGCATTTATCTTGAAACCCTTTGAAGATTGATCACAATAAATTACATCATGCTTTACTTCACATTTTTGCAATCGTGACTGCAGGTTTTGGTCGGGTTGTGGAGACGCTAAAGGCAATGGAGAGGTGACTTGTAAAACCTTATAAAAAATACATTTGTCTACTATTTCTGAATTTTCCTCTTTGTAAAATAACTTTCATACGCAATTAGGAGTGAGTACGAATGAATATAGAATCGACAATGTACAAACCATGCTACTTTGATTAACAAAGCTAATAGTTAATAATGTAAATTGAAAAAAAGGCAATGTATCTTTTACTTCGTGGATTTTTTAACAATAGGGTTTTAAATATAGTGCTTCTTTTTTATATTTTTTTAAACTATCGCTTAACATATATTCATTTTGGTTCATTCATACACTCATTTATTCATCATGCTCACTAATCAACCAAAAATCCATCTACATACAATTACTACTACATTTCCTACCTACGTTGTGTTCCACTCCCCAGTCAAATATAACGCACATTATGGAACAAAAAACCATCCGATCCCTTACGGTGTCCACATCACACACTCCATTGTGTGATTGCTAATTGGATAGTTGCGGCGAGGAAAAAAAATGTGGCGTGGAAGTAGAAACTGTTCTAAACAGCGCCCTCTTTGATAGTTTTCCAAAAATCAATACCATGATGGGTTAAATCAATCCTGTTATGGATTAAAAAAAAATTCTGATAGGTAGAGATCAGGCCTACAATCTGATGGTCACCCCTACCTGTCTAAAGGAAAATTCATGATGGTTTGGTCATATCTCTACATTTCAATTTACACTTTTAGTAATATTCTAAATTGTTAAAAAGTCATAATTAATATACATCATTTTTAAAGAACTTTAGAATGATGAAATTATTACTTATTGACATATTTCGATCTTACATATATGAATTTATTATTTGTTTAAAATGTATATTGTTTAGTTTATAACTAAAATTAGATGCTTTGTGTCATAAGACTTTTCAACCTGTATTGAACAAAAATAATCTATACCTAATACATTATGTATTTGACTATTGGTAAATTTTACGATTTGTAAAAATATAAACTTTACAAATTACAGTTTCTATAAATATTTACATGTCTAAATTTATGGTCTAATTTTTTGTTTAGTTGTAATTTACAGTTAAAATATGAAAAAATGGTCCACAGACCATCAAATTTCAAGCCTGGTAGAGATAAACCAATAACTGAATATCTCCTCATTTCATGTTACACAAATTGATTTGTCTGCATCTATATGTACACCTGAAGCTGTTTCAATTGTCTTTGAAATAAGAGGAAAATCCTACCTTCTAATGTTATGTAGAAGAAAAGATTAAGGATTGGGAGGCGCTGCATTCAAGCGTATTATATTTTTGTATTGATCTTCTTCTTCTACATCTAGAAACATGTGCTTCATGCAATAACCCTTTGCAGTTCCATCCTCGAGATAGGCAACGAATACCACTTTGCCTTCCTGCTCTTTATCTTTTACTTGAGTAGATGTTGTAGAGAATCACGACTTTGAAATTACCTCGCATGTTATTCTAACATATTTTCTCTACAAGATATTTCTCTTTCACAGTCTTCCTCTACGTGAAATCCCCCTTTGTGTCTTTTTTTGTTTTCCAACATACTCCCTAATTGTGCCAAAATAAGTGCTTTAGAGTAGGATGTGGATATCCATCTCAACAAAATGGAAAGGGGTTTTTTGTCAGATGTAATTCCAAGTGCCCTGGTTGAAATATAGGCAAAATGTGGGAGTATATACATGGCACATGAACTTTTTGATAAAAATACTCAAAGAAATACGGTCGTGGAATGCCATTTTTGCAGGATATGCACAAAATGGGTTTGTTGGAAAAGCCATAGAAATTTTAATGCAATGCTTTTAACAAATATTAAGCCAAAACCCTCAATGTATTATTGACAACCTCCCTACCTATGCCATCGAGAGAAGTTTGTAATACATTGGCATCTGCATGAAGTGTGGATGTTGACAAATAAGATGCTTTAGAGAAGGGTATGGATAGGTTATCCATCAAATGAGTTGTTGAAATAGTTAAAAATGTTTTGGATAGAAAATACACTAAAGAAAATTGCTTCTTATCCATTGATAGGAGACTACGGGGGGAGTACCTCAACCAAACATGTTCTAACCAACAAACATTGTGGAGAATGCTCAAATCATTCTGTGTAATGGGTATAAAATATTTCAAGAAATGTAATGGTGGAATTTTGGATGTATGTAAACCACTTGACAAAATACCTAAAGCTAATGTGGTCTCGTCGAATGCAGGGATCACGATTTTTTCTTTAAAAGGTACGATTTTTCCATTTTCACTTGCACTAAATTCAACTTTCATCATTTCTTATATTTGGAAATTAAATTTTAATTATTAGGAAATGTAACTCCAACTAATGGTAAAAATATTCATTTGGAACTGTCAAACATCAAAAAATAAATTATGACCCTAAAAGTTATGTGCATGGAACGCCACACCAAAATATACGGCAAACCTAAAACTCTTTGCATGACACTTGGTAACATGCGAAACTATGTGGAAACTTAAAAAATTTGTTTGAACTTAATTAAAGATCTTACATGTAGAATTTCTAAGCCAACTTAGCTTATCAGTAACTTGTAGTGACGTGATCATTTTTCGTAAAATGCAATTAATTTCAGCCTATGGTTACTGCTTAGTTCGAGCGAAAATGAGACCATTTCCACCTATCCCTAGACCGCCAGCAAGAGAATGGAAATCCATTTGAATTTCAATGAAAGTGGCTTCGGAGACTAGTTTTGTGAGTGATTTTTGGGTTGAACTTGTCACTGAGTGATGAGAGTTATTGTCGCTATTACGATAACTTGCCCCAGAGTTTCCCTTGTATCTTGAGCTTTGCTCTTTGTAATAATATTATGTCAGACATGATGAATTCTATGTATATGGGAGAGTACAAAAGAATCCTTAAACTTTGTGTTCAAACTTAAAACGAGTGTTTTCAAGGCCCAATTTGTGAGAACTTTCGATGTTTCATCTAGCTTGCACCAAAATTGTAGCTTTAGCTAAACACACCTTCTAAGGGTTCTGTTGACTCCTAACTAAATTTGGAACCTTGTATATATCATTTCCACACTTTATATAGTATGAATTGATCAAATTTTTTTATGAATGCTTTTTGGGAAAATATGATGTTTGTCTCTCTTCCCTTTTCTCTTTCTAGAAGTAACTCTAATATTTTGACTGATTCTAAAAATGTAATTGAGTTATAAATGTCATGGGTTGGAAATGAAATGAATATTTGATAATGTAAGTGATTACATGATATAATGAATAGAAAGGAATATTAAATCCAAAGTTTCTCTATCTTCCCCTTTCTCTCTCTAGAGATAATTATGAAAATATTGATTGGGTTTTGAAAATGTAAATGGGTCAAAATGTATATGATTCGAAATGAAATGAAAATTAGATGCGTGATGTTACGATGATTTGAAAAGAAAGTGAATCCTATATTTTTTTCCTCCTTCCCTTACTCTTCTATCTCTATCCTATCTTTATCTCTCTCTATTGCTTGTTCTGATTTTTTGAAAGGACGGATGCGTGGAATTTATGCTTGACTGTAGGGGATTTCCATAATCATTCCTAGGACTGATGTAACATTGGTTGCAGGTACTCCGAATAAGAAGAGTTTTATGGATGTTATATGTTGTAATTAATGTGTTGTCATTGTAATATTATATTCACCTTGTAATACATGCATTACCATAGAATAATAATATTTATTATTGTTCAAAGAATTGTTCTTTTTATATTTTGAGAGGAGAATGCCAATGTGGCTATATTTTATACTGTCGAATTGGATGTGAAGTTGTACTGAATGTTGTACCTATGTTATAAAGATATCAAACTAATATTTTGATATGTTAATTATTGGTTTATTTCCTTAACAATCACAATGCTTTGTAGAATCTCCTCTCATCAAAACGAAATAAAATAAAAGAATGAGCTATAATGTGTATATTACTTCCCCATCTCATTTGATTGTTTTCCAGGGTATAAAAAATTGATCTTGTTAACATATTATGACCTCATTAATCATCTCCTTCTTTCACACCTAATACATGTTATTAAGAACGTTTTTACATGAATATTTGATGATGTGATGATTCTACACTTTGAAACCTATCATATTAAGACGAGTGAGGTGATCATGTCTTCTTGATGTAGGTATGACCATATCATGAATATTTTTAACCCCCGACCACATAATTTTCCCTTCGTACCCTAGTGGGTGGCCAAAGCCTTCCAAGATAGTTGGTGATTGTACCTATTATTGATCCCTTGTGAGATCTAAATTATGTGATTGGAGACTATGTTTTGAATTACTTGTGTATTTACCCAACAATTGAAATAGTTATTTATGAGGCTTTTTCAATGTTTAAGATTATTTAGGATATCTCTCTTTCAATATACATTTAATACTTGTGTGTCTAAGAGAAATGAAATGAGTTGTCTTGTGTGAGGTTGTACTCCTTATAGTCTTAAATCCCTAAGTGTTACTTATGTGTTATAGGAATAAATTTGTTCCGAAATGATTTTGTACAGGACCAAAGTAACCATGTAAATGTAGTTAGTAAAAAGGGTAAATAAGATTATTCTATGGAATGCCCACTATGAAAATGGTAAACCTATGAGTGATGTCAAAACAAACTAACATGGAAAATGTGATCATAAAATAAATGTAATAAAGTAGAGGTCCACAACTAATACAACAACCTAATAAATCGAAACGTAAATATGATACATGATCACATGCTTTGTTTACATAAATATGAATCAATTTGGACTCCATTTGGAACTCTAGCCAAGGTATTGTGAGATTAGGAGATTGCACTCCATTTGGACTTGTAAAATTTAGTAGAACCCTTGGCGTAGTTAAGAATATATTGAATCTAGGATCACTCATGAAGTAAAATTTATGGTTAAAGCATGAAATTAACTTGTTGATACTGAGAGTGAACTCTTAAGAAGATGAAACAAAAGTAGTTTGAAATTTGAAATTCGTCACTTAGATTCAAGGAAAAATATCTATAAGGGGAACACAAGTGTAATGTGCCCTTCCATGCACAATATTAATTCCTAATTGGAGTAACGGATTCTGAATCAAGAATGATATAACTTAGTTAGTTATCATACATAGTTGTTTGTAATAAATTTAATATTAAAATAATTTATTGTTAGTATTAAAAAATGCTATGAAATAAACTTAGGATATGGTTTTTATTGATCTAGTAACTTTCCTTTTTCTTCTTGTGAATTTTCCTCCTTGTAACGAGAGTATTTTTCCAAACCAGTAAACACGATTCTTTCAAACAAATCGTTAAGTCAAATATTAGAAGACACATGTGTGTATATACGTTCTTAATCACAATAAAGCTATATAAATTTATTTCCATAAGATAATCATAAAATTCTAAAGGAACCACTATAGGTGAAATTTTAAACAAAAACATGCAACCTAGTTATAAAGGAATGAAGGGTCCCATGTTATGTGTTCTTCATACAATTAAAGTCAACTAATAAATTTTTGAGAAACAAACCTTCAACGTAAGAATTGAATATTAGGAGACTCATCATTTTCTAAAATTAATTTATTTAACAAATGAGCTATGAATAGCTAATGGAATTGGAGAAAGGAACCAACTGCACATTCTCCATTAAAGACTAATGCTCTATAAAGTAAAGTAATTAAAGTTTGGAAAAATAGGAAATTTTAGACCTTATGTGTTTAATTCTATTGAAAACTATAAGGTATTACAATGGAAACCTAAATGTAATCAATATGTAAACCATAAAAGGCCATGTCATGGAGTATGCATATCTTGTGTTTCTTATTGTTATTGGGTCATTATCTTGGTTTATCTTGTTTGAGTAAGACATTGAATGTACCCTATGTTATCATATTGTCCTACATGATCTTGAGTTTATTTATTTGGATCTCATGTGGTGTTGTGTAGCGTGTAATTAATGTCAAAAAAAATGTATTCCATTAATTTCACTATTGAAAATGTGGGCATTACATATGGTATCAGATCAGAGGTTCATGCTATTGAACATATGGGATAGATTTGAGTTCTAATGATCTTGCATGGTGGTGGTGGAGATGGGAAGAGTAATGTGATATATGTTGTTATGTGACCAATGTTGTAATTGTTATATTATAAACGCACATGTTATGCAAGCTACTTAGTGTGTATTTTTTATCATGTTGATGTGTTTATAATGAAAGAACTTCCTCTCCTTTTTGTGGAATAAATGAGGATTTCACGTGTGATGTGCCACCTTGTTGTGTGTAAAAATAATGTTATTGTGGATTACAAAGTGTTGGAGTGTTTTGTTATTATGTGATATGAAGGTGTGTTAATGTGTGGCATGAATAAATTGGTGTATAGTGAATTGGATTTTATCATGATGTCCCAACCATGTTATGATGAATCGTGTGTGTCACCATGTTGTATTGCATGTTGTAATTTTAGTCATTGTTTTCATCATAAATATAATTTGTGTAAGATGTGATGGTTCATGTCATGAATTAGGGGCATATGGTGATTGTATGACCCCTATTGTAAAGTAATTGCGCCTTAGGAGCATAATTTGGAAATGTTATGTATCATAATTGTTATCGCCAAATCATTGCACCCTCTGAATGGACAAAATGTGAAAAGGACATTTGGTGTGATTGGGTAACATGGGATCACCGCTCAAGCTGTGGGATTTGGCTTGATGTAAACCTCCATAGAAGGAGACTTCCTCTTCCTAAACTAATTGTTGTACTACTCCTAGTGCAATAAAAATGGTTATCTAGACCTATGCTAACATTTTCATTGGTTTTAGGGAAAGATATTTGAAAGAGAATAAATTATCCTAGGGATGGTGATGCACCAAATAAAGGGAGTTACCAAACTTAGGAAGGGTTAATTCAAATATGGTGTTGTGCACCACAAGCCAACTTCACCTATTGCAACTTAGAGAGGGTAACATGATACCAAAGACTAGGAAACATGTGTTCCCTTTATTAAACATAATAAGAAAAATCAAATTATCAGTCTTCCACTGAAGAAGGATGAACTTGAGAAGGGTGAACAAGAACCAAAACTCAATTGCATGTGGAAATTTTATGTATCATAATTGTTATCGCCAAATCATTGCACCCTTTGAATGGACAAAATGTGAAAAGGACATTCGGTGTGATTAGGTAACATGGGATCACCGCTCAAGCTGTGGGATTTGGCTTGATGTAAACCTCCATAGAAGGAGACTTCCTCTTCCTAAACTAATTGTTGTACTACTCCTAGTGCAATAAAAATGGTTATCTAGACCTATGCTAACATTTTCATTGGTTTTAGGGAAAGATATTTGAAAGAGAATAAATTATCCTAGGGATGGTGATGCACCAAATAAAGGGAGTTACCAAACTTAGGAAGGGTTAATTCAAATATGGTGTTGTGCACCACAAGCCAACTTCACCTATTGCAACTTAGAGAGGGTAACATGATACCAAAGACTAGGAAACATGTGTTCCCTTTATTAAACATAATAAGAAAAATCAAATTATCAGTCTTCCACTGAAGAAGGATGAACTTGAGAAGGGTGAACAAGAACCAAAACTCAACTGCATGTGGAAATTTTATGTATCATAATTGTTATCGCCAAATCATTGCACCCTCTGAATGGACAAAATGTGAAAAGGAAATTCGGTGTGATTGGGTAACATGGGATCACCACTCAAGCTGTGGGATTTGGCTTGATGTAAACCTCCATAGAAGGAGACTTCCTCTTCCTAAACTAATTGTTGTACTACTCCTAGTGCAATAAAAATGGTTATCTAGACCTATGCTAACATTTTCATTGGTTTTAGGGAAAGATATTTGAAAGAGAATAAATTATCCTAGGGATGGTGATGCACCAAATAAAGGGAGTTACCAAACTTAGGAAGGGTTAATTCAAATATGGTGTTGTGCACCACAAGCCAACTTCACCTATTGCAACTTAGAGAGGGTAACATGATACCAAAGACTAGGAAACATGTGTTCCCTTTATTAAACATAATAAGAAAAATCAAATTATCAGTCTTCCACTGAAGAAGGATGAACTTGAGAAGGGTGAACAAGAACCAAAACTCAACTGCATGTGGAAATTTTATGTATCATAATTGTTATCGCCAAATCATTGCACCCTCTGAATGGACAAAATGTGAAAAGGACATTCGGTGTGATTGGGTAACATGGGATCACCGCTCAAGCTGTGGGATTTGGCTTGATGTAAACCTCCATAGAAGGAGACTTCCTCTTCCTAAACTAATTGTTGTACTACTCCTAGTGCAATAAAATGGTTATCTAGACCTATGCTAACATTTTCATTGGTTTTAGGGAAAGATATTTGAAAGAGAATAAATTATCCTAGGGATGGTGATGCACCAAATAAAGGGAGTTACCAAACTTAGGAAGGGTTAATTCAAATATGGTGTTGTGCACCACAAGCCAACTTCACCTATTGCAACTTCGAGAGGGTAACATGATACCAAAGACTAGGAAACATGTGTTCCCTTTATTAAACATAATAAGAAAAATCAAATTATCAGTCTTCCACTGAAGAAGGATGAACTTGAGAAGGGTGAACAAGAACCAAAACTCAACTGCATGTAATACTCCACCACTTGATAAGCACATAACTCTAAGAATTTGCAATAGAAACTTGAACTTGCATAGTGTACTTATAAGCATGAGAAAGGAACAAAGAATTAGAAAAGGATGAAATGACCAAGATTAGACACAAAACACACATTTTTATTACTTTAGCAACATGCACAATGCATCATACATTCATAACAGGCAATGGTTTCCATTAGAGTAATGAAAGGATGTTTGAAAGTTCCCTCAACATACAATAAAAGCTTGCATAAGAAGTAGGACTCTTGAAACATATGCACTTGTCTAACTGTCTAACTTGTCCAACCCCTGATGGAATGAGCTTCCAACTTACATTTATAGAAAAATTGTGTGAGAGATAAGAGGAAAAGTAATAAATTCCTTCCTAAATTGAAGGTACATGATGGTTCATTTATTACAAAGTTAGCTAAACCACTTGAGAAGCTTCCATCATGTGTCATTAATGACTCGTTGACTTAATCTTATCAATTAATTAAAGGAATATTTAAATAAAATATTTTAATAATAATAATAAATAATAAAAATATTAATTTAATTCAATTATGGTGGGCCCCCCTTAGGACTGGTTTGCACTGAGTGGGGGGATTCATGAGAAACAGTCAAAAAATACCATCTCGGTGGTTGACGTGCCAAGCTAACTCACCGAGTTGGTGTCGAGCTGTTCTGACCTTCACCGAAAATGAGCTCCATTTTGCATTGACCTCCTCTACCACTTACAATGGTCATTGCTGAGTGACTCAGCATACAAATTGACTCATCTCGAGTCAACTTCTTTTCCTAAAAATTGAGCTTACATCTATGTTGACAAGTGACTCAGCATTAATTTAGCTCGCCAAGATATCTTTTCGACTCTTTTGCGGGCTTTCCTGACTAGTTGAACTTTGAGTTTTCCATTGAAAAACTCAACAAAGTTAATTAGAACGAGTTATCAAGAAATCCCATTCTCAAGCTTGTTGATCAATATTGAGTTCCTCTGAACTCATACAAATCGGCCCTACAAGCCTAAAATGCTTCCACCGCTGAGCTCCAAAAATGAGCTCTCCACCGAGCTCTTCCTTTGTGACAAACAATTTTTCAACTCAAATCAACTCGGTTTGAGCCTTAAGAACTCCAACTGCTGAGCTATATCTGCTGAGCTCCACACAAAAATCATAGAATTGAACACCCTTCTACGAGCTCTGACTACAACCTTACCACCAAGTGATTCGGTTTTAACTCAGATCATCCCAACTCCCTTGATATTCCTATTCATCTTGCCAATCTCATGTTGACTCAAAAATTGCAAGAACGGATCAGCCAATAGCTCACCATTTTTCAACATAGTTTGACCTCCCTTATTCTCCTCATGAGTCCACCTTGATACTACGTATCGCTCTATTCACTATCAAGTTTGAGATTTACCTGACTCAACCCATTGAGACATCTTTATTTCTCCTAGGTACTCCTGATCCAAGGTGAGTTTCCCTTCACGAGCCCAACCGAATTTTCAAATGACTACCTATGAGTTCGTTTCCGTAACTCCTAGCATGAGCCCATTTCATCCTCCTTGAGGAATTTAGCCATCTTTAGGATCACTAAAATGAGCCATTCCTTTGTGTCCTCATCCATGAATCCTTCGTCTACCTAAACTCGTTGACACTGGTAATATATCTGCATTCTTTAATCTCACAAACTATGTGTCATCTCTACCTAGTGATGCATATTAATAACTCCTTCAAGTCTTTCTCCACATTGATATGGTGACAACGTGTGGGCACACCTACATTTCTTCATACTTAAATTTTTTACATAGATCCAGGTTTTCATCTCGTGATGTTTTGAACACAAGTTACTCATGCATGTTTCATTCGCTAATTTCCCTTACCTCGCGTGAAGCTTGCTACTCTTCTTGCAAGATGTTACATGTTGATCTTACCTATGAGACCTAGTCTCTACCTCCCCTTCGCTTGTATATATCATGACTTGGTTCCATACCAAGTTTGAATTCATGTATAATCTAAGCTCACTAAAATTTCCCTCTATCTGTGAATCCTTGTGAGCCAAGCTACTCATTATTAGGCACCCTCACATATAGAACTTGATTTCTCAATTCAATTCTCAAACGTTCCCACACCACTTGGAACTTCACTCAATCCTCCACCTTTAGTTTTGTATCTTAATCACTTACATACATGGTGGATCACTCACCATGACTCGGTCATCAACCACATCCTATGGCAACTCTAACTCAAGTGGTAATTGTTTGGTAGACTTGACATTCCATCTTTCCTCACTCAGAGATAAGCCCTGGACTCACATTAGCATTTCTCCACCATTGTCTCTTTGTGCCCAGGATCCCAGCGTATATTTCCCCACTTGGTAATGCTTTCCTAAATCTCCCACGTCCTGGAAATGCGTGTCTCAAACCCCCTGACGTGGAACCTTTACTTTGGTTCGCCATCACCAAAATTCCAACTTGGCTTCCCACCTTCAATATTCCCTATGCGGAAATCCTACCTCATCTTTCCAATATTATAATTCACACTTGACCAAAATTCATAATTTATCACACACAAACCCTCTCGATATCCATCCATCTGACCTTATTGATGCAACTTGGCCTCCACTAAATACCAAGTATCGAGCTCATCCTCCCATGTTGGGTTGACATTCTGCATGTTTTATGAAATAGATTAATCTATCTTATCATGGTTGATACGAGTTCATCTTGGCTAGATCCCTGTGAGTTATCCCCATTCTAGGAAAATTACAAAATTTTCTGTTTTGAATTTAACCCCGACATCTCATTTGTTCAACCAACGAGTCACTACACTGAGTTTAATATTTGATATCACTATATTGAAACTCCGAAGCTTATACCTTCGAGGAATGTGCTCACCCATCAATTATACGTCAAATTCATCCCGTTAATGAACCGATATGCCCACATCTATTAGCAAAACTCAATCGAGAACACCTTTAATCGGCCTTTTGAAGTGAACTATCACATCGTTATCTTGTCCAACTTTGTCAAGAGATAGAGGTCAAAGATTCAATGGAGCACTCATTCTTTTTTGCCTCTTCATGTCATGTTTCTAACTTGTTTACACCATACTAACAACTCAAACAAATCTTGGTTCCATGTCTTGCAAAAGTTTCTGTGAGTTCACTTTTCCATGTGCATGAAACCCTCTAGGTGATCTTTCCCTCGAGTTATGTTTCCAACCAAGTCTTCAATCAGTTGTTCTATCAGCCCCTAAAAACTAAGTTCATTTCCAACACTTGACATGCATGTGAGTTCTATTAATCATTGCTTGATTCGCCCCATTCCTTTATACTATAGATTTTTTTGAAAATGGCTCAACCCAAGCTCACCATAATTGACTTCAAACTTGTCTACTTGCATGCCTCTTCATAACCCAATCATTGTAAACCTTATTAAATTTACCTCCTAGGATGTGAACTCAACGCCAATATCACCCATGTTTGGAGCCCTTAAATGTTATCTCTTCAAACTACCGTATCTTTATTCAATGTCTCGAGCTTGAGGTTGAACTTGAATAACCCTTTATGGCTGACCTGTTAGCTCACTGATGTTCTCCAATTGATCTGAGTTCCCTTTTCCGCATGACCAATCTCCTACGGATAATACTTGTATTTCATTACCTCAACCCAAACCATCTTCATGTTTTTTCCATGTTGAGCCTTGACTCGGTTTCTTAATTAAATAATTCCTTCATGGAGATATTTTTCCTTCTCACTTATGAAGCCTCTTTTGTGTTGAGATTGGCTCGCTGATCTACTCAATGTGTTATCCCTTAACTTATCCCCTAATGTGGATCCTCTCATAATGTTATTTTTATCTGAAAATGACTTTGTTACAATCCTTCTTGAAACTAGAGGGTAATGTAAGTAAACAAAGACCCTTTTAAACCTTATTTATGGATTTTTATCATTTTTTCATGAGTCATTTGAGAGTGAGCCTCTCAAATGTAAATTTCCTTGCTCTGAGTAAATCCTGAGCTTTGAAAAGATGGGAAAGGTGAAATAATTTAATATGTTCTTCAATCCTCCTGGAACATCATAATATTCTCAAATCCTCTTGCAAAATCATAAATATTCTCAAAACTCAAAACTTTCCCATAGACCCATAATTACTTTAGTGAAGACCTAGAGTTCAACAAGACCCCGTTGTCCAATTTTGTAATGTGTGCAAAATTTGATAACATTTTTGGTGACCTCTCGGGGATGATTACCTGCTAAGCATGATTCCAATATCCTTAAGTCATCCATTGGGCATGGAATCTATATTGGTATCTTAAATATGATTTGAAGATGATCTGACACATCCCAAAGTATCCTTGGTTTTATTGATCTTGAACTTTTTGGTAAGGCAGGAAAAGTACTGAATTTGAAAAACATTTGACACTCAAAAAGTGCTGTGAGATTCGAATGAAGTATTTTGAGGAATTAGAAATCCTGCAACTCTCTTGAAATTTAAACCTTATTCTCTTTGAAAATATCCAATGATGATAAAATGTGCAAGAATAACATAAGACACAACAACAAGAAAAGCAAAAGAACAACAAAACACAACATTGTGTATAAGCACTTGGAAGAACACACCTAACTAATCTATGTTAGCGCTGCAATGATCTCAAAATCAATCTTTGATATGTATCCCATTCACATGAATGGGATTTTCTTCTCCATTGATCCTGGATGGACAAAATGAATTCTCCTCTTTGACACTTGTGATAACATCTGGACTAATCCAAAGAGAATCAAACTTGGCGTGCTTTACTGGTTTTACTCGATCTTCATCCCATTTGAGAACTACATCTCCCACTTGAAAATTCCTATCATACACCTTCTTGTCAAAATATTTATTAACTTGAGCCTGATGTTGCTTCAAAGTATTCATAGCCTTATTTTGTACTCCTTCAAACTCCACGAGTTCAACAAACCTTCCTGTCAGAGGATCACTCTCCATAACTTCAAGTTGATGAGATAATTCCAAAAAAGATAATTCCAAGGAGAGCGGAAGTTTTTCTTCCCTTCCATATACAAACATGAAAGGAAAATTCTCGATGGACCTTTTAGGTTTGATTTGATCTACCCATAAAGTATTTTTAAGTTGTGTATGCCAAGTCCTCTTGTTAGTCTGCATTGTGCACTTGATAACGCTTATGAGGTTCTTGTTTCTAGACTCAACGAATCCATTTCCTTGAGGATAGTAATTGGATGAAGTATTGAGGTAGACCCCATTTTTTACATCCCATTCACTCAACTTCATACCAAGAAAATCCATTTCATTGTCTAAAATGACTGTAAACACAACACCGAACCTTATCATTGTACCTTCTAAGAAATCAAGAATTGCCTTCTAAATGCTTTCCTTTAATGCTACTGCCTCTGTCCATCGATTAAAATAGTCCATTGTAGTAAGGACCCATTTATGTCTGTCACTAGATGGAGGATTATTCATTTCAATGAAATCCAAACCCCATTGAACAAAGGGTTGACCCACTTGAATTGGATGTAGTGGAAGAGCTACCAAATTTTGCTTGCTAGTGAAAAGGACACATTACTTACATTTCCTTACACATAGATTGGCATATGTGAACAAATATGACCAATAATAACCAGCTCACATGATCTTTACAGTAGTTGTTTGTGCACAATAATGTCCTCCAGATAGGCCATTATGAAACTCTTCTAATATTTTACTTACCTGTTCTGGTCCCATTCACCAAATGAGAACACTGTTTAAATCCCTTCGAAAGAGAACATTATCTACCACAACATATGGAATATGCTGAAGACATAAATCCCATATTTTTCTAATCCATGTTCACAGGATATAATCCTAAGTAAAGGAAACTCTTTATTTTGTATAACCAGTAAACTTGATCATCACCTTCATAAGTGTTTAGGAGCATCACATTCTCATCATCTTTTTATTCCATGTCTACAGTTAGTTGTTGACATAAACCTTTACCTCTAAAAAGTTTGGTAACTTTGAGATTTACATCATATTCCATCACCTTTATGATCCATACAACATGCTTTTCATTCATCTCTTTGTTCAATAAAAAGTCTTTGGCACCTGGATGAGTCACCATTAGATGATTTTTTTTGTTCGACAACATGTGCTTGAATTTCTTCAAATCTCAAATAACCGCAAAGACTTTTTTTTCAACGAATGAATATTTGATCTCATAGTATTTAAGAGATTGAATTAAGAAAGCAATTGGTTGCTCCATCATATCGTCATTTTTTTGGGTGAGGATTCTTGAAATAATCTCTTTGCTTGAAAAAGCATAAAGAATAAAATCTTTATCAAACCCAGGGTTCACCAGCATGGGAGCTGGAGAAATGGCCGTTTTGATGGATTTGAAGCTCTCCCTTCCTTCCTTTGTCCATTAGAATGATATGTTTTTCTTCAGCATGGCTATCAGTCATATAACCAATGGTGTAAATTGAGGGATGAATCTCTGCATGAAATTTATGGCTCCCAAAAAACTCTTGAGATCCTTCTTGTGACTTGGGAGAGATAAGGACATAATCGAATGGATTCTGGATGGATCAATTAAAATTCCTTCTACTCAAACAACATTCCCTAAAAAATTTACTTCATGCACTCCAAAAAAACATTTCTTGCGATTGAGTGAAACACCAAATTCCCTACACCTTTGGAAAACCTTCCTTAGATGTGTGATGTGGTCTTGTGCATGCTTAGAGTATATAATTATATCATAAATGTAAACCAAGATGATTTTTTTGATTAGTCCCTTAAATTCCATGTCCATGGATCTTTGGAAAGTAGCTCCGACATTGGATAATCCTAATGACATTTTTTTGTAAGCATAAGTGCCCCACTTGGTAGTGAAATTCGTTTCGACTTGATCAGATTCTTCGACTAGAATTCAATTGTAACCTAAATATCCATCAAGAAAAGAAAATATTTGAGTTCCTACCACTATTTGAATAATTTTCTCCATTGATGGAAGAGGATAATGATATTTCAACGAGGCACGGTTCAAATCCCTGAAGTCCACACATAACCGAATCTCTCCATTCTTCTTCCTTAGAGGGACCAGATTGGCTACCCATGAAGAATGCTTGATGGGAAATTTTATACAAGCCTTAATGAGTTTGGCTATCTCCTTTCTAATTAGTGGCTCAATTTTGGGATTAATTGGGCTTTGTTTCTGACAAATTGGTTTGGCATTAGGGTCGTGTTCAATGGTATTTTGTGCTAGACCTTGATCAAAACAACGCAGGTCTTTATAGCTCCATGTAAAAATCTCGTGATACTCTTGAAATTTTTTAATGAAAGCTTATTTACGTTAAGAAGTGCATACTTTTTTGATCTTCAAAAAATTTCATTTGCTACCTTGACATCCTCAAAATTGTCTTCTTTGACCACCATGTTAGAGATTTTTCTTTTGGCTTGATCATCTGAATTGAAAATGGATTCCATAGTAACTAAACCTTTTGGTAGCTTGTTTCTTTTCAATTATATGATTTGATCACTATATGATTCTTGCAACTTATCTTTATTTTTCGTAGCAAACTCTGCCTCTTCTTGTAGGCAAAGAACAATTTGTTTACCACTATGGAACACTTTCCAACTACTCACATTATTAAGAACTATAGGTTGAATAGCCTGTTGTTGCAAATCAGCAGCACCCCTGGATGTAAATCAGGTTTCTAAGTTGATGTTTCAGGCATCCAGTGTGATTGCACAACATTGAAACCTCTCTCCAAGTGTGGGACTTGTAAAATGAGAGAGGAATCTCCAGATTAGAGGCTGGTTCCTCAAACTCCTTTGATAAGATCTGTTATTTGCACAATTGCAGAGGTTTGAATCCTAATCCTACTCTAAATTCCAAGGAGACAAAGATAGAAAGTGCAAAAATTGAAACTAAACTAATAGGTGATACACCAAAGGAGTGGTGAACACTTCTTGTTCATGAAAATTGACACAATTTCATAAAATGCAACATGAAACATCATACACAAGCTGATAAGATGTAATTAGAGGTCTGAAATGAAGCAAGACAATACAAACAAAGGACTGAAAATTGATCACAGAGTCTGCATTGTCATTTTTCACTGTCAAAATCCTTGCATTTGCAACATCAAAGAGGCAGAAACCTGTTACAATCATGAAGAAGGTCTGATACTTGCAAAAATCACTTGTTGAAGGTGAAAGAAGAAGCTTGCTATCCAAAAAAAATGTTCAACCTCAAAAAATGAGCCAAATCTGGCTTTTACAATGCATGGGTCGAGCCCAGGAGAGAGAAAATGTGTAAAAAATGTGGAAGCCATTCCCCATTGAATGAAGATGCATTAAAACAGCATGGGTGTCCTTACAGACCCATGCCCTGACATTTTTGGCCATGCTGAAGAAGAATGCGACCCATTTTGCATTAAAACTGGTTGTTGAAACGTCATTTCTGGCCATTACCACGTGCCAGAGGCGTTTCTTGATTTTATCTCTCCAAACTCAACCAAAATGCAAAATTGACCCTGGAATCATGTAGATAATTTCACCAGCTTTCCATTGATATAAAGAACATGAAAATCTGAGCTCTGGATCGAAAGATATGGCGATTTGAAAATTTAGGGCAAAAACAGGCCAAAATCGGATCGGCGGGCAAAAGTTTGAATTTTTACCCGTTTGGTCTTTGGAAAAAATTTCAAATTTTCCCCGCGCTCCGCCACTCCAGGTGCCATGTGGTGGCTTCCTATTGGCCGCGGGCCTCCTAAGGGAAAATTTCCCACAAAAACTCCGCCGAGCCATAACTTGAAAAATATGAGGAGTTAGGAGGAAAACTTTACCTTTCTGGAAAGCTGAGAGAGAGCTCTATCCAATGGTGCCATTTTTAGAAAGATTTGAGTGCCTAAAAATCAAAAATGGAGACTGAGGCACAAGAGAGGTAAGAACACAAGGAGTTAGCCACAAAAATGAGTAGGGGCACATTTTGGATAACAATTTTGGCGACTCAGAGGGGTCATCTGCCTGCTAGATGAAGATACCAGTTGCCTGAAGCAGCCCATTGGGCATGGAGTCATAAAATTTTCTGTTCGGAACCCCAACTGACTTATAATGTTGCAAGGAGGAAGATGTAATATCACCTGATGGAAGCAAGGACTACAAAACATCTCCAGGGATAGCAAGCCTGTGCCAAAGCACTTAGGGAAAGTAAAACAACCTACAGCAAAACAATGTGCACAAGCACTTGGAGGAATGAAAACCTAAGCTAATATTTACAAGGTGGAGAATTTCCCTTTAGTAGCAATGCTTTAGATAGATTCCATTGACTGGAATCTGCAGTTCTTCGCCATCCAATGAAGACAATTGGAAGGCATTGTTGTCCTTACACTTTGTGACCATGTATGGGCCACTCCAAATGGCATCAAATTTTGAATGCCTTCCCGGTTTTGCTCTATCTGCATCCCATTTTAACACTAGATCTCCAACTTGGAAAGATCTACTCTTGGCCTTCCTATCAAAGGTCTTCTTGATCAAATCTTGATCCTTCTCCATTGCTTGGGATGCCTGATCTCTGATCTCTTGGAGCTCCATCAACTCTGCATATCTCACCTCCATGGGCCCAAACTCTAGCAACTCTAACTGCTTCATGAGTTCCAATGTTGGCAACTCAAGTGACATGGGCAAGATTTCCTCTCTTCCATAAACAAGCCTGAATGGAGAGTTACCTGTGGATCTCTTGGGAGTTATCCTATCAGCCCATAAGGCTGATTTCAGTTTGGTATGCCAAGACCTCTGATTCTCATCAAGAGTCCTCCTAATGATCCTCAACAAGTTCTTGTTTGTAGATTCAGCCTGGCCATTACCCTGAGGGTAGTAGTTTGATGAAGTACTTAGGTAGATCCCGTTCTTGACAGCCCACTCAGTCACCTTGGATCCAATGAATGCTAATGCATTATCTGAGATTATTGTAGCAGGTATGCCAAATCTGGTTACTATCCCCTCATAGAAGTCTAAGATGCTAGACTCATTTGCTTCCTTGAGTGCTACTGCTTCAGTCCACTTGGTGAAGTAGTCTGTGGCTATCAAAATCCACTTATGCCCTTGGCTTGAATTGGGATTAATGACTCCAATGAATTCCAAACCCCATTGCATGAATGGCTGGTCAACTGAAATTGGATGCAATGGAAGGGCAGCAAGCCTCTCTTTACCTGTGAAGAATGCACAATTCTTGCACCTTTTGATCCACGCAAAGCAATCACTGAAAATCTTGGGCCAATAATAACCAACCTTCATGATTTTTAGAGCTATCACTCTTGGTGCAAAATGACCACCAGCTGGTCCACCATGGAACTCTTCCAACACCCTATGAATCTGATTTGTGCTAATGCATCTCAGTAGCACTCCATTCACATCTTTCTTGAACAAAACACCGTCTACTATGGCATATGGGACAGCCTGCAATCTGAAGTGTCTTCTTTGGGTTTTGTTCATCTCTGGAGGGCATAGGCCTATGCTTAGGAAGTGCATTATACCTTGGGTCCAGCAAGGAGTGGGGACAACATTATCCTCTTCTTGAGTGCTACCTTGCACATGGCTGTCTTGAACTGTCAAAACAGCCTCTTCTTTATTGCATACTCCTTTTTGCTTTCCCAGAATCAGCTTCTCACACAATCCTTTTCCTCTTACCAGCTTGGTGACCTTGATCTCAATGTCATACTCCATGACACGAGTGATCCAACCTGCCCTTTTCTCATTCAAATCCTTGTTGAGGAGGAAGTCCTTTACTCCCGCATGAGAGACCAACAACTGAACCTTGTTGTTTGAGACTAGATGCTTGAATTTCTTCAAGCTTCTGATTACTGCAAGTACATGCTTCTCAATAAAATAATATCTCACCTCATAGTCATCTAGGCTTTGGCTGAAGAAAGCAATTGGCTTCTCATCATTGTCCTTGTTCTGTTGTACCAAAATGGCAGAAATGGTATCATTACCCCCAAATGCATAGAGGATGAAATCCTTGGAGAAGTCTGGGTTGATGAGAGTTGGTGCTTGAGAGATGGCTTCTTTGATTGCTTCAAAACTCTCCTTGCCTTCTCCTGTCCATTTGAAAGCCATGCTTTTCTTCAACATCTTGGTGATAGGTTTGACAAGGGCTGCAAAATCTGGGACAAACCTCCGAAACAAAATTTATTCTCCCTAAGAAACTCTGAAGTGCCTTCTTGTGGCTTGGCAATGGTAGTGCTCTTATGGCTTCAACTCTCTCTAGATCAATTGCTAATCCTTCTTTGGAGACAATATGGCCAAGGAGCTTTCCTTCATGTGCTAGGAAGATACACTTCTTAGGATTCAAAGACACTCCAAATCTCCTGCACCTTTGGAAGACTTGTCTCAAATGAGAGAGGTGGTCTGCTGCATTCTTTGAAAAAATAGTGATATCATCAAGATATATCAGCACCATGTTGTTAATCAAACCTTTGAACGCCATGTCCATTGCTCTTTGGAAGGTAGCTCCAGCATTGGACAGCCCAAATGGCATTTTCCTGTATGCATAAGTTCCCCATTTGGTTGTGAAGGCTGTCTTGAACTGATCTTCTTCCTTCACCATAATCTGATTGTACCCTGAGTAGCCATCAAGCAATGAAAACCTTTCGGAGCCAGCAACAACTTGTAAAATCTGCTCCATAGAAGGAAGTGGGTAATGGTCCTTGAGAGATGCTCTATTCAAATCTCTGAAATCAACGCACAATCTGATCTCTCCACTCTTCTTTCTGACTGGAACTAAGTTGGCAACCCAACTAGAATGCTTGATTAGGAATATGATTCTTGACTCAATCAACTTGTTCAATTCCTTCCTCATGAGAGGTTCCATGTGTGGATTGACTGGCCTTTGTTTCTGCCTGATGGGCTTAGTATTTGGATCCAACTCAATGGTGTGCTGAGCTAACTTGGGATTGAAACCTTTCAAATCTTCATAGCTCCAAGAAAACACATCAGGGAACTCTTGACACAGCTGTATGAACTCATACCTTTCTTGTTCAGTTGTCATCTTTCCAATTTGCAATGGTTTGTTCTCTTCCACCAAGATGGATACTGAATCTTCTCTCTTGACCTGAATGTTTGCTTTCTCTTTCCTAAACTGATCATTGGGATTGAAAATGGACTCCAAAGTGATAAGTCCCTTGGGTAACTTGTTAGTTCTCAGCTGTACCACTTGGTCACCATACTGCTGTTCTAATTTTTCCTGATTTTTAGCTGAGAACTCAGCTTCTTCTTGTAAGAAATGGATGATTTGTGCTGGTCATTCTCAAACACTTGCCAACTTACATTGTTATCCGGCACTGAAGGCCTCACAATCACATGGATGTTTGGTTGTACCTTGTCCTTTTGAATTCTTTCCACAATATCAAAGGCTGCCCCAACTGCTGCAAGCCTGTCAGCAGCTTGGTTTTCTTTTCTAGGAATGGATTTTATGCTAAAGCCCTCAAAATCTTCAATGAGGTCCCACACCCTGTTCTTGTAGCACTTGAGCAGATTATTCTTGATAGCATGCTGCCCCTTAACTTGGTTTACAATCAATTCACTGTCACCAAAGACTTGCAAGTTCTTTATTCCTCTCTTTATTGCCTAATGCATCCCTTGCACCAAGTCTTCATATTCAGCAGTGTTATTGGAGCATGCAAACTGAAATCTAAAAGCTAAATAGTACTTTACTCCTTGAGGTGAAATATGAATAGCTCCACCTCCTACACCTTGTCTACTCCTTGATTCATCAAAAAACAGTTGCCATACTTCATTGTCATCTTTGTGGTTTGGCTTGGTGATGTTAGGAATAGGCTGATTTTCTTCATGTATGCAATAGACTCCCAGCTCAGATTCTTCTATTTCTTGATAAGGATCAAAAGCATGCACCTTGCTTGCCCATTCATCAAGAGTTAGATCCGGGATGCTTCCAACCTTGGTATCAGCTTCATCAGTGCTTGGGTGATCTTCTTGATCAAATGTCGAACAGTTGGCATTGATCTGACTTGGAGTGTAGGGCTCAATGTGGAAGTTTGTAATAGGTTCAGACCTGATTGTAGCTTTGGTTCCATACCTCGTTATGAACAGCATGTGTGACCAATCAGCAATCAAATATCCTCCAATCTTGGCTGTGAAATCTCTTGACAAACATAGAGCAAAGAGTGTTGGAAGGTATATAACTAATACATCCTGTAAAACAACAACATTTGGACATGCATGCAAGGTAAGACTCAAGTTTCTAATCACCCCAACTATTGTTACTGTTGTCCCATCCAACTGCACTACCCTTTTGGATATGGTTTCATATTGAAGTCCTAGCTGATCAGCTATTTGCTTGGGCATCACTGAGCTACTTGTCCCAGAATCAATCATGCAATTGTGCACCAATTGGTTTCCAATGATTAATGAGACATAAAAAGGAGGGGGCTTCAACATTTTACCTTGTTGTCCTCCATGATTCCCTTCAGGCTGGGAAACATTTGTGAGCACCTTCTCTTGCATTTGGACTTGCTAATTCAAAGTTGGCCAGTCCTTCATGGCAGCTTGTAGCAAATCTCTCTGGCCTGGGATAGATAGGGATTCCCACATTGATATATTTACATTTGTCTTCTTCATCTGATCAATGATACTAAATGGTGATGAAGGATCTCTTTGTTGTCCCTTGGTTTGCATATTCATCCCTTGCATGTGGGTAGCAACAACTGGTATTTGAGTTGGTCTAGGAGCTGTTCTTGGCTGCCCTTGTGCATTTACAACTGGATTTTGTTTGCCAACCATTTGTGGAGCCATAAAAGGTTGTGGATTGGTTGGAGCTAATGGCTGTTCTTCACCCAAATTCCTTCTTTTTGACCTTGTGTTGGCTGCAACACCTTGAGAGACTATTTGATTTATGCCACAAAAATCCTCTACCTATCAGTTCACAAGTGTGGTGTCATTTGGAGATGATTGCTGCTGGAATGTATCTTGTTGTTGGTTGTTTCCTTGACTTCCCTCACCCTCCACACTAGTAGTTGTCACCATTAATGCTTGATTCAAGGCACTGTTGAAGCACATAGATTGGTTGTGAGGTTCATTGCATGGAAAACACCAATCATACTCCTGAGAAATGTTGTTTTTTGTTGGCACTAATGCCTTAGAGGTAGATATAGCATTTGGATTATAGGGCTAAAATGGTTTGTTGGCAGGAGGCCTTGCTTGATTTAGATTTATAGCTGGATTGGGTGGTCTATGATGTTGATATGGCTGCATGCTAGGCTGAGCTTGAGGCTAGAAGGAAGGTCTAAAACTTTGGGCTTGTTGCCTCTTGAGAGTAACCAACTCATTACCTAAATTTTGCAATTGCTTCATGACTTCTTGAAGCTCATTTGGGGCACTTGGAGATGAAGTAGAAGCTTCATTTGAACTCTGATTTCTAGGAGTGGGAGAAGGAGCCAAATTAGGTGCTTGATTAGTGTTTGGGCTCTCTAAACTTGGAAACAATGGCATGGGAGGTCTAGGGGCTAGTTTGCCAGCTTGGATCAAACAATTTTCAGCCCTAATGGCAATGCTATAAGCCATAGGGATAGTTATGCCTCCCATGGACTGAATCAACATAGAAATATCAGAATTTAGAGCTTTGAGATAGTAAAGAAAAGCACCTTCTGCTGTTGGCCTAACTGCCACTGGAATTCTCTCCCAAGTCCTTTGAAATCTGAAATTAAAATCAGTCAGCTGCTCATTAGGAGCTCTTTTGATAGTTGTCAGCTACTCCAAAAGGGACAAGTTGTCTTCCTTTTCCCCGAACTTCTCATGGAGGGCTATACATAGCTGACTCCAATTTTTAATAGAACCTGAGGCAAGACTCTTGAACCATTGCAAAGCTTTCCCTTTGAATGAAGATGCCAGCATTTTGACACAACTTGCATCTCATTGATCTCATGGATTGCATAAATGTTAGCAATATCCTTAACATGATCACCAGGTGAGGTCTTATTTTCTCCAGTGAAGTATTGAATGTTCTTCAATGCTAAAACTGGGATTGGATTTTGTGCATTGAGAGCAAGTGGGCTGCTGCCAGTGAAATTGACATAGGGGTTGTTTTGTGCCATTCTAATTGGTCTTAGAACCCTTGTTGACTGAATGAAAGGCCTACCAGGTGGAGGAGTTGAGAGAGTTCTGTTTGGTGGAGATGGAGACCTTTGGATTCTCCTCCCACTTTGCCTTATTCTTGGAGATAACTGCAGATATTCAAACAGAACCTCTTCCTCTCTAGCTCTTGACCTTGTGTTGATTCTTCTAATGAGTTTTTAGGTCTGCTAGCCAAAACTAGCTGATTCTTCCCCTTGGAGTTGCCAGATGTGTAATCTATAGCTCTTTTAACCAAGAAAATTGCAGCAGATGCACATCAACTTTGCTGCAATGAAAATGAGACCTCTAAGGTCCCACCGGGTGTGCCAAAATTGTTGTTGCAAATCAGCAGCACCCCTGGATGCAAATCAGGTTTCTAAGTTGATGTTTCAGGCATCCAGTGTGATTACACAACATTGAAACCTCTCTCCAAGTGTGGGACTTGTAAAATGATAGAGGAATCTCTAGATTAGAGGCTGGTTCCTCAAACTCCTCTGATCAGATCTGTTATTTACACAATTGTAGAGGTTTGAATCCTAATCCTACTCTAAATTCCAAGGAGACAAAGATAGAAAGTGCAAAAATTGAAACTAAACTAATAGGTGATACACCAAAGGAGTGGTGAACACTTCTTGTTCATGAAAATTGACACAATTTCATAAAATGCAACATGAAACATCATACACAGGCTGATAAGATGTAATTAGAGGTCTGAAATGAAGCAAGACAATACAAAGAAAGGACTAAAAATTGATCACAGAGTCTGCACTGTCATTTTTCACTGTCAAAATCCTTGCATTTGCAACATCAAAGAGGTAGAAACCTATTACAATCATGAAGAAGGTCTGATACTTGCAAAAATCACTTGTTGAAGGTGAAAGAAGAAGCTTGCTATCCAAAAAAATGTTCAACCTCAAAAAATGAGCCAAATCTGGCTTTTACAATGCATGGGTCGAGCCCAGGAGAGAGAAAACATGTAAAAAATGTGGAAGCCATTCCCCATTGAATGAAGATGCATTAAAACAGCATGGGCATCCTTACAGACCCATGCCCTGACATTTTTGGCCATGTTGAAGAAGAATGCGACCCATTTTACATTAAAACTGGTTGTTGAAACATCATTTCTGGCCATTACCACGTGCCAGAGGTGTTTCTTGATTTTATCTCTCCAAACTCAACCAAAATGAAAAATTAACCCTGGAATCATGTAGATAATTTCACCATCTTTCCATTGATATAAAGAACATGAAAATCTGAGCTCTGGATCAAAAGATATGGCGATTTGAAAATTTAGGGCAAAAACAGGCCAAAATCGGATCGGCGGGCAAAAGTTTGAATTTTTACCCGTTTGGTATTTGAAATTTTTTTCAAATTTTCCCTACACTCTACTACTCCAGGTGCCACGTGGTGGCTTCCTATTGGCCGCGGGCCTCCTAAGGTAAAATTTCCCACAAAAACTCCGCCGAGCCATAACTTGAAAAATATGAGGAGTTAGGAGGAAAACTTTACCTTTCTGGAAAGCTGAGAGAGAACTCTATCCAATGGTGCCATTTTTAGAAATATTTGAGTGCCTAAAAATCAAAAATGGACACTGAGGCATAAGAGAGGTAAGAACAGAAGGAGTTACCCACAAAAATGAGCAGGGGCACATTTGGATAACATAGCCATTTTGACATGTTTCCTCCCTTCTTTCATGATATTAATAGGTATGTCATATTACGAGCCAATTGTAGAAATTTTATAGGCATCTTGATTTTGATTTCTACAAACCGCATCGATCCCAAAAGCTTCAAAATCTTCAATCAAATCCTAGACTCAGTTCTTGTATGATCTTAGAAGATCATTTTCGGATGCACTGCATACCATTACTTGATGAACAACTAAGTCACTGTATCCAAAGATAGTTAGGGCTTTGATTCCATTCTTTTGAGCTAGTTGGATTCCTTACAAAAGGGCCTCACATTCAGAAACATTTTTCGTGCAAATGAAGTGCAACAAAAAATATGAAAAGTACTTATATCCTTCTAGAGAAATTAGCACGACACCAAAATCAGATCCAATCTTACTCCTCGAGTTATTGAAGAACAATTGCTGAATTCCTTTAAAATTTCTTGGTGTTTTGACTAGTTGTGT
Source organism: Taxus chinensis (assembly GCA_019776745.2). Taxonomy (NCBI): domain Eukaryota; kingdom Viridiplantae; phylum Streptophyta; class Pinopsida; order Cupressales; family Taxaceae; genus Taxus; species Taxus chinensis. The sequence continues at coordinate 155,915,710 of CM034146.1, forward strand.
ATGATCTTATCTTCTTTGTGAATGCAATATGTACCCAACCCCGTCTCTTCCAACAACAACAAGCTAGCTTCTTCCTCTACCAACACATCGGCATAGGGATCCTACTGATGATCTCCAATGACTTCATCCAACACATTATCAAGGAATTCTTCAACAAGAGTGGTTGGTTCATTATTAACATCATCTTCTGCTAGATCACCAATGGTATAATTCCCATTTATAGGACTAGTAGTGTAGGATTCTACATGATTATGGAAGATTAATTCTTCCCTTATAGTTACTTTGGTTCCATACCGAGTCCTAAGAATCATTTATGACCAATCAGCTGATAAATAACCACCCATCTTGGTAGTGAGATCTCGTGATAGGTAGATGATAAAGAGAGGAGGGAGATCAATGAATGATATGTCTTGGGTGAAAGAAAAACTCAGGTATGTATGGATGGTAAGTTGAAGTCCTTTGATGATGCCAACAATATGAGTGACTGTACCATCCAGTTGAACAACTCCCCTTGTAACTGGAACATATTATATGCCTAGTACATCTGAAATTTGTTTGGGCATGACCAAATTACTAACACCAGAACCAATCATGTAATTATGTACCAAATTATCACCAATGATCAGGGATATATAGAATGGTGGTGGTTTATTTTCCTTGGAAAAACTTTTCCCTTCTGGTTCACACAAACTTATAGCGGTTGTTATTACATGACCTGATGATCTGTTAGTTGGACAAAAACTGTTTAGAGCCTCTCACAACAAGTTTCTTTGAGAAGGAATTTAGATTGCATCCCACATAGTAACACTCAGGTTGGTTTTCTTCATTTTTTCTACAATACTAAAGGGAATTACTCCTACTTTGCTGATATTTACTTGGGTGTAAGAATTCTCTTTTTGAAAGTGTTTGTTGGGTGCTTTTTGAAATTTTTTTCTTGAAAGTGTCTTGCATATTTATCAAACGCCACTTGTGGATGAGGCTATGAAGTGGATGCTTGATCAGATTTAGAAGGTTGAGATTCCATTGCTCTCTTTTTAGAATGATTATTTTCCACCACTGATGAGGAATTTGTATTCAACCTGCAAAAATTGTTATCTTGTCAATTTAGCAAAGTGATTTCCTCAGGTGCCTACTGTTGATTTGCTATTTCCTGCATAGATGAATTTTTTGTTGGATCTAGAGTAGAAGATACTCTTTGAACCATAAGGGCCTAGCTGAGAAATCCATTGGGGAAAATATTTTGATTGTGGGGTTGGGAATAAGGATAACACCATTTGTAGTCTTGAAATAGATTATTCTCGATAGGTCTTATGACTCTAGATGAGCTAACAACAAGAGGGTTCTAAAATTTCAAAGGCTTGACATTCACAACTTGACTTGTATTTTGATTTTGAGGATGATTGTTCCCTTGTAAAGGAGGATGGTTAGCCTGATACTTCTGATTTTGTGGCTGTTATGGATGATTATATTGAAATTGTATCCTCTAGAGTGCAATGAGATCATTCCCAAAATTCTGTAGAAACAAATTGACTTCAAATAGGTCATTTGAAGAGGAAAGGGAAGACTAGGTTGGTTTCTTAGAGGCTATTGGAATAGGAGAAATGGTAGGCTTATTTTTTGTAAGATCTGGAGACAATTGCATTGGTATTCATGGAGCTATCTTTCCAGGTTGGATTAAGGAATTCTTCGCTGCTATGGATACTTCATAGGCATGAGGTAGTGTAGTCCCTCCCATGGACTAGATCATAACTACTAGATCAATATGCAAGGATCACAAAGAGTAAAAAAATGCATTATTTGGAGAAGGTTTTATGAGATACAAACTCCTATTCCAAGTCCTATGGAATCGAAAGTTGAAATCACTCATGTATTCTTAGGGAGCTCTCTTTATGGTAGTGATTTTTCCCAAAAGTGATAGGTGATCACTTTTTTCTTCAAACTGTTTATAGAGATTTTCTCCTAACTCATCCCAAGCGGTTTTAGTACTAACCCTTAACCCTCAAAACCATTGAAGTGTTTTTCCCTTGAAAAAGGTGCCAAGAAGTCTAACCATAATGTTGTCCTCCATGATATTATGTACTCCAAAAATGTTGGATATATCAAGAATATGTTCCATTGGAGTAACGTGAGTTTCCCCTGTGTAGAAGGGTAAAATTTTAAGTACTGCAACAATTATAGGGTCATGTTGAGCAAACAGAAGAGGAATACTTACATTTAAAGGGGGGAAAATTTTGGTTCCTTTCCATAGCAATGAGAGGTTGATTGCTCCTGAGTGGAAGAAACCATCCATAACATGGAGTTGATTGACCCCTACAAGGTGATGCTACAATGGGTGATGTTGAGATGCCTCTTCTCCTTCTCCTTAGAGGAGACATGGATAGTTCGATATGTTGATAATTTCCTTTCTTTAAAGAAGGTCTTGTCTGAATTCTTCTAATAAGATAATGCACTGATATTTGAAGTCCAAAGATATTGAATCACCAGGTACTTTAATTTGTGCAAATGAGAATAGAAGTACCAACTCTGGTCCCACCGAGTGTGCCAAAAACTGTTATCACCAAATCATTGCACCCTCCGAATGGCCAAAATGTTAATAGGAAGTTCAGTGTGAATGGGAAACATAGGATCACCTCTCAAGTTGTGAGACATGGCTCGAGGTGGACTCAGGGATAATTTTAGTGGTGAATATTTGTAATATGGAAAAAAATTCATTTTAGGAAAATTTGAAAAGGTCATTTTTTTTAGCAGGTAAGTTTCCTGTTCACCTAAAATTTATAGTATATATTTTTTTGGGGTCGGCTTCGCCTACATTTGAAAACATATTCTATAAAAACATAGGTGATTCCCTGAGTAGTATACTACCACCATACTACCACCAGTACTTACCAACACTGTAAACTTGCATACTCTGAGCACCAGAGCACAATACACATTTGATTGTTGTTAGTAGTTTAGAGTTGGGTGATAGATGATATTTGTTGATGCATGAAAAAAAATTCTTAAGATGCGCGACTCATTGAATTTTCTAATGTGTGACAAAAGGGTTAGTTTTTGACGTGTGATAGAAATATTTATTGACTCGCAACTCATTGAATTTGCTGACACACGACAAGGAGGTATTTCAGATGTGTGACTCAGTTTCCTGTAACATGCAAATTATTTTCCTCTGACATGTGACTTGTTTTCCTATGATGCACAACTCAATTTCCTTTGACACGAGACTTAGTGTTATACCTAATGTGTGACATAATTTTCTCTGACGCGCAACTTGATTCCTTTACTGATGTATGACTCTATTCAGAATAATGGAAGGTATTAGTCTTCAGAATGTGAACACCCAAAAAGTAACTAATAGATATTAGAAGTCCTTGTTCAATTATAGTGTAAAATCTGCTGATATAGATATCACAACTACCATTAACCATATAGCTACCATGAGAAAGAATTAGAGAATTGACTGTGTGGAAGGTAATATTGAGGTGGACATGCATTATGCACAATCTCAACCAAATGAAACCTATGATGATACCATGCCAGATCTTGAAGATATACCTATTGAGATGCCATATATTAAAGATATTCTTCCTATTAGGGTGCAACCAGAAGTGCATCAAGATATTGCAGATACAAATACTCAGCAAAATGGAACACATAAATCAAATTCAAATTCTGGTTCACAAAAGAGGAAGTCAGGTGATTGTGATATTACTCAAAGTTCTACTCAAAAAATTAAAACATTGAAAATGAAAAAGAATATTTGGACCATTGGGAGGACATACAAGTTTTATTGGGTTGCAAAATTTCCATTTATCGAATCTGTACAACCATCTAATTAAGAAGAGATCCCATCTAAATGTATATGTATAGTATGTACATGGAAATTGGGAAAGTAGAAAAAAATGTAAATGAAGCTGAACACTATAGAAAAACACTGTTGAAAACAATATTTGATTGTAACGGGGCAGATGGGTAGAAAATCAAAACACATAGGTGGAAAATTGAAAAATAATGCATGCATGTTAAATAAACAACGGATTATGAAGAGGAACAAAAAAAATGCAGACATCTCATGGAAAAGGGAGGAATGATCACATCGCAAATTGGTAAGATGAATCAAACAAATCTACATGAAAAACTCATACAACTCTCTACTTTATTTCACATACTAAAGAAAGGAAGACCGATTTCTGATTTCCTCGATTTCAAATTTTTTTATCAATATAATGGAATGCCCAATGTACCTCAGTCTCATTGGTCTTAAAGTAGTGCATGGGAAATGGAAAAATTCCTTTCGATGATAGATAAGGAAGATTTGAAAGAGAATGTAAAAAAATCAAAGTTTATCTCTCTTTCAATTGATGAAGTGATAGCAATTGACAACACTACATGGGTATGTATCCATGTCTATACTTTAAAAAATTATATAAGGACACCTCATTTGCTGGGTGTTATGAAAATGGTTGAAAACTGTAATGCCAGAAACATACATAAAATAGTTTTTTCTCATTTGAAAGATATTGTTGGAATGACTGATTATGAAATTGCTACGAATTTGGTATACATCGGAGAAAATGCTGCATTAGCTGGATTAGAAACAACAATTGCCCTATATATGCTACCAATTCACTATATGGCTCACAAAATGAATTTAGAATATAAAATGGTAAGGAACTCTGAAAATTTTGCTAAAGTAGAAGACCTTATAAGATAACTTCATGCCTATATGGCATGCAGCCCAAAGCAATTTCTTGAGTTCCAAAAATTTGAAATTGGAATTACATATGGCAAAAAATTTCTGAAGGATCTTGAGACGAGATGGATCTCTTTTTATGAACCTGCATGTAGATTTCATGAGAAGTATCCTTCATTGGTTGGTTTCATGCACAAATATCGTCATGAAGTTGACAGGGTGAGGGACTTGTTGTTTTGTTTAATTGATTTGGAGACATTGCTTATATTGGTTGGTATTCTTCCAATGTTGAAGGAGATCAATACATTGATGAAGCATGCACATGGGAGATTAATCTATATTGTGGATTTTATATGGATGAGAAAAGTGGTATGTCAAATTCTTGATGTATTGTATTGTTTCCAAGATAATTTTGATACACCTATTTTCAAGAATTGTAAAGATTTATTAGATATTAAAAATCCCAGTAAATATTTGAGATTTAATATCCACGATCACGTCTACATCAATGTTAATGGGAGGGACATACCACTACACATTTTTCATAAACATTGAGCTATTGCAGGATCGAAATGAGAAAATGTTCCTATGACACATAATCTCTTTGAGTCTTTTATAGTCAAAACAAGAATAAAGCTTACAAAAATTTCAGAATCCTTATCATAAAAAATTAGAGAACATTTCTCCAAAATTAAAATTCTTGAAGCAATGGGTGTGATGAATCCTAATTTTTGGAATACTGAAGGTGGTTGTGTAGACTTTGTAAGAAAGCATTTCCATAAATTCATGGGTACAATAATGGAACAATTCACAAATACTTTAGAGTTCAAGCATATGGAAATCAAAGGTATACTGAATGCTGATTTATTAAAGTTTCAATCAACAAATTTTGTAACAACAATGGGGAGCCAATATAAAAATTTAGATGAACCTTGTGAAAGTGGTTCTATTACAAGGTTGTGGTGAGTAATATATCAAAGTTATATCTTACAAGAAGACATCATTGAATATTTCAGATTATATGAGTTATGCCAAATAATGATTCTGGGGTCTATGGAGGATGAAAGGGTTTTCAATACTTTATCATTTATAAAATCAAAATTGAGAAATAGGTTGGATAAAAATCTGGAAATTTACATGAGGTGTTATGTATCTCACTACTCCATGGAAACATTTCCTTTCGACAGAGCAATTACACATTGGAATTCCCTTTCTGAAAGAAGAGGTGTGAATAATACAACTACAAGTACAACAGTTCCCAATGATGAGAATTGAATTGGCGTATCGTCACATTATACAGAAGAGAACATCGAGTTTGAATAAGCTATTGATAATGGATTGTTTCAACTTTAAATAGGTATCTCCTTGACCTTAATTTTATTATTTTTCACCTTACATTTTAATTATGGTTACTTATTCAATTTCATATTAACTCTACAGATGAAAATATTGACTAAGGAGGCTTTTCATCAAATTAAAATTCAACTCTTGTTATCATTAAAGATGTTACAGGTATATAGATGTACATTTATTTAAATACAATTATTTCATCTTTTTTTAAAAACGTGGGTTTACATCCATCCAAGGAAGTTCGCACTTCTCCGGACTGACAATGTCAGGAAACTCACCCATCTATCTACTAATCCAGTTCTCATGTTGAGTTTTCTTAAATCAAAGATCTAGCACACTACGAAGGATGATTTCTCATTTTCCTTCCATATGCTTTTTCACAACCATCTAAAACACAAGAGGTAAGTTAAACCCTATCATATGACATTTCTTGATTTTTTACAATTATATTCAATTTATGTTTATATTTGCGAAATGCTTTTATATATTGTTTAAACTTTGTTGGATAAAATCATACAATCGAATTTTACAAAGAAAGGAAAAATTTTCCATATTAAGATGTTTATTTCATAACACATTCCAAATTTTATAAAATTCATCATCCACGATCGTGTTTGAAGCTAGATCTACATCCACATAAAATTCATCATAATCCATATATATTTTAATGTCATTATCCACATCTAATGTCATCATATCATTATCATAATCCTGACACTCCAATTATTATTAAAACAATTATTCATCTATTTTAAATGTCTAGAAACATCTTTTTCCTAACACAATCTAATTTTTTAAAAACAATTATCCATTATCATCATTCATCATCATCTACATCCATTATAATGTCATCATATCATTACAAGTAGAGAGAAGAAGATTTGAGAACTTTTAAATGTATCTATCGTACTACATTCCAAATTTTCTTAAAACAATTATCCATTATCATCATCCAGATTCTATGATTGTGCTTGAAGCTAAATCTACGTCAACATACAATTCATGATAATCCATATCTATGATTATATTCTAATGTCATCATCCACATCTAATGCAATCATCATTACAAGTTGAGAACATTATGAGAAGGTTTAAATTTTAAGAAATATGATACAAAGTTTGAATTTTACAAGTAGAGAGAAGAATATTCACCTCTTAGTATTAAGATGCCTGTGTCATACCATATTCCATATTTTCTTTAAAAAAATAATTAACCATTATCATAACACCATCACATTCAAATGAAACATAAACACCATATCCAATCTAGAAATTCTATACATAATATATAGGAAGATATAAATTAAAGATTTTAAAGTATTTCAAATTTTCCAACGCCATCACATTCAAGTTTAAAATTTCAAATCTAGATAAAAAAATTCAAATGCCATGACCATCACATTCAATGTTTCAAATTTTCAAATATAGATTAAAAAGTATTTCAAACCCTCAATCAAGCTTTCACCCTCAATCATGAAATATTTCAACCCTCAATTTTATGTACCACCTTCCCCAATGGCTTCCACTCCTATACTCCTTTCCCCAATGGCTTCTCCGCATATACCCCTTTCACCAATGGCTTGAATAATCCAAGAAATAATGAGATATTCCACAACACTGTCTAGATTCTTTATAATTCTTTCTTTTTCCTTTGTTGCTTCTCCATGGGACATCAAACTTGGATATACAGGTGCCTTTACTTTGAATAAAATTTTAGGGTCGAAGCCATGCTCTTTAATTATCCACTTCAGTGTATTGTTTTGTTTGTTAACATAAACAATATTTTCCTTAAAATTCTTCACTGCCGATAAAATTTTCATTGTGGTTTCCAAGTGAACTTGGAAAACCTTTTTTTGACTCTTCAAATTTTCATATTTCAATTACAAAAAAAAGTGATCTCAGTTAAACATATTACTAAAATAAGAAAAGGTCAAATTAATAAAAAATATTGTTTCAAAGTGATAATACTTACAACCGCTCTATCTCTTTTGGAATTTGTAATTGCTACCAAATCCTTGTCTTTAGACCATTTGTTAAAATATACCTGGGATTGAGCACTAATATTTTCCAATTTGTTTAATGCTTTATCCAAAATGTCATCTTTATAGTTGTTGTTATACGTGACAGTCCCACTTCTTACTTGTGTAAGTAAGGAATCCATCTTCGCAGGTTGATTCTGGAATGCAACGTATAAATATCCCTTTGACAATAATTTTCAAAATGACTTATTATCTCAATGATTAGTAATTTTTACCTTTTCTCCCATTCTATGAGTTCGTTGATATGAGGTACAATAAAATCATCAACATGGGATTGAAAATCATAACCAATTAAGTTATCTAAAGGAAATGGTGGCAACTCTTCACCATCTATATATGAAGAAGATGATCTCATTGGAGAGGTATGGGGGCTTTCGGGTTGATCATCGACTGGAACTTGTTTCTACCTTTTTGTGGCATGATCCTATTTGTGATAAAATAAATCAATATTCAAATAAATAAATATAAAGTGAAATATAATGAAACTTTAATAAATTATGTTGAAATAGAAGTATACCTGCTAGCCTTGAATCATCTCACGTGTATTTAAAAATCTTGTTGGTTCATTTCTATCAATGCCCAAGTTATCTTTATCTAAAATTATATTATTTAAAACCGATATGCCCATTGCGCTGGGCTATCCACCGAGAGAGAGAGTTGGAATTCGAAACAAGGAGGAAATGTTTAGTGTCCCATTAGGGGCCAAAGGAATTGGCATGTTTTTACCAATGTTATTTTTTCCTAATCCTTTGGTTGGTATTTTGAATATTATTGGAGGAGGAGGGGGTGGTGCCAATGTTTGTACAGAAGGTGAAGGACTGCAATGTGCTGAAAAGTTTAAGAAAAATCATATGAAAAACTATTAAACTATGCAAAAACTATGAAATTATATGAAGTACTATTCAAAACTTGTACTAAAGTAATAAAATAATACCTTATTGTTGAGAGGTAGCTTGTCACAGTGCTTGAGGTGGCCGTGTTGGAGTAGTAATTGGTGTTTTTTGAGTTGTTTGTTGCTGGGATTGCATAAGTGGTTGTTGAGAAGAGGCAGTCACATGTGACTGAAATGAGTGAGTTGGTGAAGATGATTGACTTTGAGAAGTACGCGTATAGTCAAAAGTCCTTGCATTGTCAGTAACAGTCGATTGCATGTCAATTCAATATGGTAAATTGAAAATACTAAATGGGAATTTGTAAATAATAAATGTTAAGGTATTACTTCTCTATAATTTAACAAATTCAAATGGTTGTCAGTTTAGAGATGAGTGAACTTCCATTTCAGATTGTGAATCTTCCAACACCTCAGTGTGTTGTTGGCCTCTTCCTCTTGATGCTGCCTTTTTTTGAGGAACGGCCTCCAAAACTCTTCTATAAAAATAATAAATATTTAATTAGATTCAAGATGAACATCATGTTAGTATAATGTCAAAATACAAACTTTATAGTTTATACCTGTTGTTCTTGAAATAGAATTAACAAATTCGTCAATGCCTCAACCGTGCTAGTAGGAATTGGTTTTTCTTTTAAATTTAGAAGAGCCTTGTATTAAAGGCCAAGGAAGTAGTTTGTGGAGTGAATGACTGGTTTTTCAGAAAGCGTTGCATTTGTAATGTCATTTTTTAATTTTTTGGATAAAAACATGCACCAATCAAATTTTTTCCCAATAGTTGCAAGAATGTATGGAATAGCCTAATTTGGTATATTCGTTTGACAACCCTGAAAAACTATTCTGGCTTGAAAGAAGGAAATCATAGTGGCAAGAAAGTGGTGTGAAATTTCTTGCGTATCCACACCACATTTAGATTTATTGACATCAGTTGCAAATGCCAAAAAAATGTTGGAATTAATATTAATTTGAATTGTATCAAAATCACAAACTGAATACGAAATGAAAATTGAAAACAGTTTACACTTACAATCGACATGGAACCCGAAAGTCAATTCCAGGTACTTCTTATTATTTTTAATGAGTATTCCTTCATTGTAACAATGGGTAAATTTTTGAATGGGAATCCTTTTAACTGATGAATATCAGTTGGATCAATACTGAATTGAAACATTTGACCATCATCCACATTACGAGTAAAAATAATGTCCTTTGTATTGTACGAGGATAGAAGGTAGTTCATAATGTTATGGTGTATTTCAAAATGGGGCATTCTAACGAGACCACCAAAGTCACGTGCATCAAGCAAATCCTTGTATTCTGAATTCATTTGTAAAATTGTCTGGAAGTGGGGGCACAAAAGGTTCTTGTAGAGTATCTTTCTCTTGGATAGGTCTTATGGGTTGACTAGATTTTCCTCTTGATTTTTGTCTTGGACTTGAGCTGCACTTGTAGTCAACATTGTAGTTATACTTGAGCTTGATTGTACCTAACCTGGATTCCTGTAAATAAGAAAATTTGAGAGACAGAAAGTTTAAATGTGAAAATGACCTGTGGCAGGGTATTTATAGAACAAAATTAGGGTTTCAAAGCCTTAGAAGCATAATTTTTTTTTCATGACATGTGACAGGAAGGTTTCCTGTCATGTATTAACAAATCTTGTTGATGTGCAATAGGAAACCTTCCCGTCGTGCGTCATAAAGCTTTGTTGACCTACCACAGGAAACCTTCATGTCATGTGTCAACAAGATTTGTTGATGCTGTAGAGACCAAATTTGTGTCTTACGACCCCCCATGCCCCGCATCTCATTTCGCAACCTAGCCTCATCACCTAAACCTTACACAATTATTTATTAGTTACCTTATAATTAATAAATCCACATCTCCAAACCTGCCACCTCATTTCACCACCTCATCATGACCTAGTCCTAACCCTAAACTAACCTAATTAAGACATATAACTTGGTCTTCATCCACACCCATGACTAATTACTCCTCACCCATACCAAAATCAACCTAATAATGACTTGACCAAGCCCACAACTAATTCCTCGGGAGAAAAGGAGGGAAAGTTGGCTATTTTACTAAAAATAGCTCACTTTGACTTAACCGATATCGGCTCCTACTCAACCGCCATCGGTTACGTAACCGCCATCAGTTCCCTGTAAATGACCTCCCCCAACCAAAAACAAAGGATCGGAACCTGGGAATTCATTGGAAGGATCAGGAATTCACTTGGCTGAGCAGAGACAAGTGAAGGAAAGAGAGGAGTTTGCAGAGAAGGACATCAAGCCCAAGACTGCAACTGAGTAACCGGAGTCCAGTGACACTCATCCAAGCATTGGGAGAGAAGATAGCTCATCTTTGATTGTCTGATCATCCTACCTGAGCCCTGCCTTCATTATCACAGTCTTTAGACCTGATATCTCCATCAAGAATTAGTAAGTAGTATCTTGTATGTTCTTTTAATAACATTTCTTGGACTCCTGAATCATAGCAATTCTAAGTCTATTCCTAGATCTACTACCCGGTAACACCCTCCATCTAACTTTCATTCCTCTACCCCTACATTGCCCCCAAGAACAGCCCCCATACTCTCTGAGTCTTCTCCATCACCCCATTACCTATCCCCAATCATTTACCATCCTTATAAACACCATAGCCACCTTATAGCCAACCTTCACTAAAAGCCCCTAAACCACTTCCCCTACTGATATCGGTTATTAGAAACTGGTACCGGTGACAGTGACTGACATCGGTCACTGTGATTCAAAACCAAAATGAACCCTTTCCTCTATTGTTTTAACAAGGTAATTAAATTGTAATTTTGCAATAATTTGTGTTAATTCATATTAGCAGGGGAACTGACCACCTTCGAAAGGAAGTCTAATATTTCCTGGGCCCAAGGCAGTTCCCTCATTTATTGTCTAATTAGAATCTGGTTGTCTTGTATTCTTACTTGCAGGTAGTCCTTCCCAGATAAAAAGGAGTTCTTTGCAATCTATCTGATCTCTCTCTACGGTACACACACACCCTCTCAACATTCAACAGGTATTCCTCCTAGCCCTAACCCTTATCTGTTTCTCAAAGGAATGAAAGGATAGAAGTAACTCTATTCCAGGAATGGAAGCATTCTATGCGAAACAGATGCGTGATAGGAATCCTTCCTATCACGCATCAAGAAACTTTGTTGACACGCGATAGGAAACCTTCCTATCATGCATCAACTATATGTCAGTGTCTGTAGTCTCTCTCCCTCAAAAATATTGTGGGCGAAAATTCAATTCTGAAAAAAATGTAAAATTCACCTTTCATTGAAATCGGTTATGAGGATATTCAGTAGGTATTTTCTACCTCTAATTTCCAAGAGGTCTCATAAAATGAATCCTCGGTGAACCTCAGGATAATGCCGACTTCCTCTTACTAAAATAAGTGATGTACTTCTCCTAGTGCAATAAAAATGGTTATCTAGACCTATGCTAACATTTTCATGGGTTTTAGGGAAAGATATTTGCAAGAAAATAAATAATATTAGGGATGTTGATGCACTAAATAAAGGGTGTTTCTAGACTCAAGAATGGGTAATTTGAAGAGGGTTTTGTGCACAACAAGCTAAATTCACCTATTACAACTTAGAGAGGGTAACAAAATACCACAAACTAGGAAGCATGTGCTCCCTTTTTTAAACTCAATCAGACTAAACAAAATATGAATCTTCCAGTGAAGAAGGATGAACTTAAGAAGGGTGTACAAGCACCACAACTCAACTGCATGAAATACACCACTAGTTGATAAACATAGAACTCTAAGAACTTGTAATAGAAACTTGAACTTGCATAGTGTATCTGCAAGCACGAGAAAGGTACAAAGTAGTATAGAAGGATGAAATGACTAGTATTAGTCATAAAACACACAGTTTTATTAGTTCAAAACAATACATAGTGCATCATACATTCAGAAGAGGAAATGGTTTCCATTATAGTCTTGAAAGGAGGCTTGAAATTTCCCTTAGCATACAAGAACAGCTTGTAGAAGAAGTAGGACTCTTGAAAGATATGCACATGTCTAACTCTCTAACCTATCCAACCCCCATTGGAATGAGCTTCCAACTTAAATTTATAGAAAAAAATTGTGAAAGAGAAGAGGAAAAGTAATAAATTTCTTCCTAAGTGTAAGGTACATGATGGTTCATTTATTACAAAGTTAGTTGAACCACTTGAGAATCTTCCATCATGTGTCATTAATGGTGCGTTGACTTAATCTTATCAATTAATTAAAGGAATATTTAAATAAAATATTTTAATAATAGTAATAAATATTATTATTAAAGTATTTCAATAAAATTATTAATTTAATTAAATTATGGTGGGCCCCCCTTATGATTGGTTTGCATTGACTGGGGGGTTCATGAGAACCGGTCAAAAAAGACCAAATTGGTGGTTGGATCACTGAGCTAACTTACCAAGTTGGTGTCGGGATCCTCTGGAATTCACCGCAAGTGAGCTACCTAGTCACTTATTTTCCTGGCAATTGAGCTTGCATCTATGTCGACCAGTGACTCGGCATTAATTTATCTCGTAAATCTCTCTTTTTGACCAATCTATGGGCTTTCCTGAAGAGTTAAACTTCGTGTTTTCCACTGATGAACCCAATAAATTTAATTGGAAAGAGTTATTGAGAAATCCCATTCTCAAGCTATCCATTTGAATACGTTCCCATCAAGTTTATCGATCGATCTGAAGTTCCTACGAACTCATACAAATTGGCCCTACAAGTTTGAAATGCTTCCATCGCCGAGCTCCAAAAAATGATCTCTCCACCAAGATCTTTATTTGTGAGAAAACATTTTTCAAGTCGACTCAGCTCACTTTAATTCTAAAGCACTGCAACTATCGAGCTATACCTACAGAGCTCCATACACTAATGATAAAACTCAACACCCTTCCTATAAGCTCTAATTGCATCCTTACCGCCAAGTGATTCGGTTTTAACTAAGCTCATCCCAAGTCCCTTGATATTCCTCGTTATCTCGCCAGTCCCATGTCGACTAAAAAATTGCAAGAACAGCTTGGCCAATAGGTCACCATTTTTTGACATAGTTTGGACTCCCTTATTCATCTCATGAGCCCACCCCGATACTACGTATCTCTCTATTCACTACCGATTTCAATATTTCCCTAACTCAACCCGTAGAGCAATATTGATTTCTCCTAGGTACTCTTGATCCAGAGTGAGTTTCCCTTCATGAGCCCAACCTAATTTTCAAATGATGACTTATGAGTTTGTTTCCTTGACTCCTAGAATGAGCATGTTTCATCCTCCTTGAGAAATTATTCCATTTTTGGGCTCGTTAAAGTGAGCCATTCCTAAGCATCCCCATTCATGAATCCTTCATCTTCCTAAACTTTTCAACATTGATGATCATTCTACATAGCTCGATCTCACAAATTTTGTTTCATATCTACTTTGTAATGCATATTGATAGCTCCTTTAAGTCTTTCTCCATACTAATACAGTGACAACTCGTGGGCACACCCACATTTCTGCATACTTACCATTTTCATACAGATCCAGGTTTTCATCTTGTGATGTTTTGACCACGACTTACTCATGCATGTTGCATTCATCAATTTCCCTTACCTCATGTGAAGCTTGTTACTCTTCTTGCGAGATGTTATATGTCGATATTACCTATGAGCCCTAGTATCTACCTCCCTTGGATGAGTGTAGCTCGCGAATTTTTTACCTAACAAGTTTGAATTCATGTATAATCTGAGCTCGCTAATATTTCCCTGTTTCTGTGAATCCCTGTGAGCCAAACTACCCATCATCATGCCAACTCACATCTAGAACTCGATTTATCAATTCAATACTCAATCATTCCCACACTGATCGCAACTTTAATCGATCATCCACCTTTTGTGTCATATCTTAATTGCTTACTTACATGACAAAGCACTCACCATGACTCATCATAAACCACCTCCTATGGCCACTCTAACTCGGGTGGTAATTTTTTGGTAGACTCAACATTCCATCTTTCCTTACTCATAGATAAGCCCCAGCCTTACCTTAACATTTCTCCACCATTGGATATTTTTTCCTGTGGTCCAAGAATATATTTCCCCACTTGGTAATGCTTTCTCGAATCTCCTACGTCCTAGTAATACGAGTCTCAAACCCCCCAACATGGAACCTTTACTTCATTTTTCCATCATCTAAATGCCAACTTGGCGTCCCACCTTCATTATTCCCTGCATGGAACTCCTACCTCATCTTGCCAATCTTATAATTCAAACTTGGCTGCAATTTGGAGTTTATCAGACACAAACCCTCTCGAGCTCCCTCCATCCGGTCTCATTGATGCAACTCGGCCTTCACCAAATGCCAAGTATCAAGCCTATCCTCCCATGTTGAGCTGACATTCTACATGTCTTATGAAATAGCTCAATCTAGCTTATCATGGTCGATATGAGTTAATCTTTGCTAGATCCCCGTGATTTAACCCCATTCCACAAAAATTGCAAATTTTTCTCTGTTAACTTTAACCGTAATAGCTCATTCATTCAACCAACGATTCATTACAGCAAGTTTTATCTTCGAGCTCACTATATTGTAACTCTGAAGCATATAGATTCGAGGAACGATCTCACCTATCAATCATACATCGAATTCATCCCATTAGTGATCTGATCTAGCCATAGCTCTGAGAACAACTCAAACTAGATCACCTTAGCTTGACCTTTTGAGATGAACTATCAAATCATTATCTTGGCTGAATGTTCCAAGAGATAGAGTTCAAAGATTGAATGGAGCATTTATTCCTTTTTGCCTCTTGATTTCATGTTTTTGACTTGTATACACCATACTAACAACTCGGACAAAGCCTGGTTCCATGGCTCGTAAAATTTTTCTTGAGTTCACTTTTCCATGTGCATGAAATCTTTCAGGTGAGCTCTCCCTCGATTTTTGTTTCAAACTAAGTCTTCATGTAGATGTTCTATCAGTTCCTAAACATTAAGCTCATTTCCAACACTTGACATGCATGCGAGTTCCATTGATCATTATAGGAGTATCCCCCTACCTTTACACTGTAGATTCATTAAAAATGGCTTCAACCAAGCTCACCATAACTGACTTTGAACTCATCTACCAGTACACCTTTTCATAACTCGATCACTCTAACCCCCCAGAACATGACCTCCTTCGATGTGAACTCAACGCCAATATCACCCATGTTTGGATCAACCAAATTCTATCTCTTCAAACTCATGTCTCTTTGTTCAACATCTTGAGCTCAAGGTGGAGATTGAATTCACCTTTACAACCAATGAATTAGCACATCGATGTTCTCCTATTGATTCAAGTTTTCATATCCTCTTGCCAAGCTCCTCCAGATAATACATGTATTTCATTGACTCAACCTGAACCATCTTCACACTTTTTCCATGTTGAGCCTCGACTCGGTTTCTTAATGAAAAACTTCCTTCATGGAGCTGCTCGAGACTTCTAACTTATGAAACGTCCTTTGCATTGAGCTTGGCTCTCTGAGTAGTTTTCCGAGCTACTTAGTGAATTATCCCTTAACTTAGCCCCTAATGTGGATCCCCTCAGGATGTTATTTTTCTCTGATAAGTGACTTTGTTATGATCCTTCTTTAAACTAGAGGGTAATGTAAGTACAAAAAGATCCTTTTAAACTTCATTTATGGATTTTGATCATTTCTACATGAGTCATTTGAGAGTGAGCCTCTCAAATGTAAATTTCCTTGCTCTGAGTAAACCATGAGCTTTGACAATCTGGGAAAGGTGAAATAATTTAATATGTTCCTGAATCCTCCTGAAATATCATAATATTCTTGAATCCTCCTTGAACATGATATATATTCTCAAAACACAATACTTTCCCATAGGCCCCTTAGTCATGTTGGTGCTTAAATTTGTCTCACCCCATTTGCCATTAAAATCCCTTAGTTTGTGGCCTCTATCACTTTTTTTCTCTCCCCGTGTTGGTGCTTGAAGACTTTGTCCTCCATTTGGTCGCCATGATTAGTTCCTCCTTAGTCGAAGGTCACTTGAAAGTCTTGATTTTTTTCTTCGTTTCTCTATCCATCTATAAGTTTCTGCGAATTGGGCATAAAACTTGGCATGTTCCTTCCCTTCCGTTTTTCACAATTGTGTGTTATTATCCTTGCTGTTTTTGTCCCAAATACCTTAAAAAATGTGAATGGATGTAGCTCAGAGGGTCATGTGTGAACCTTACAACATTTCCAAATTCTCTGTCCTTGAAGAAAATTTCATCTTCAAGCTCAAACATTAGTTTCCCTACATTTTTACAGTTTGACGAGAATGTTTCTCCCGTCAAATTTACATCTCAACATCAGTGGAAACGTGGCCCTTTTTGATTGGATGTGGCTCGGCAGGGAACTCTAAAACTTTTTGGATCAATTTTTACACAAAACTTGTCCACGTGGAGGAACGACACTCATTTTAAGTTACACCTTTTTTTTTGGCCTTGGATTTGCGCCAAGAGGACATGTGGAGGTTTCTACTGCTTTGCCCAGACATAAAAATATTTTTCATGCAGCTGATATATTTTTTGCGGGCCATGGACACGTGATGGGCTAGCGCTAATTTGAAAATTTTCCTCAGGGTCCCACCTTGAAAAAGGTGATAGAGAGACAGGTGGAGGCTTCCGCTAGGTCTACTAGGGACTTAAACTTTTTGAAATTTTTTTTTTTAAGGCCTGCGACATGTGGTGATCCCATGCTCATTCAAGTTCTCTACTTTTTAGGACCATCTTGAATTTGTGCCATAAAGACATGTGGAGGGACCATGCATGTTTGGTGACTGGCCCTCGGATTTTATTTTAAAAAGGTGCTATGAGGACACTTGGAGGCTTTCACTCTCTCTCCCTTTTTTCTTGGACTTTTTAATGACCGAAGAAGACTGTCCCAGACCTTGGACACATGGCACATTCCGCTAAACTCTCAAGCTTTTAACAAACTCTATCGGACTAAGACACATGTTGAGCCTGCGCTCATTTGGGGTCTCTACTTTGTGGGAACCATCCCAATCTGCACCATTGAGACGCGTGGCAATTTGAAAATTCAAAAGGTGGGGAGGTGGACTCTAGAGGAAAATTTGGAAAATTTATTTTTTCCAAAAATAGGTAAAATGGAAAAATTGAGTCACTGTTCCTTTGGGACCCACATAGGGACACATGTGAATCCCATTTTTTAAAGGTAGAGGTGTGGAGAAACTTTAGAAATTTTTCATTTTGTCCAAGGGGTATAAAAAGTAAAAAGGAACCTCCGGGCCCATCTTAACTCAGATCTCCCACGTGGATGGTCTAAATTCAAAAGGGAAATCAATGACAACTATGCATCTGTATCTGATTATCTGCCATTTATGCTGCAAAGCTCCTGGGGATGTGAATTTTTATGGTTTTTAATCATTTGTTGGAGTCTCCTGCATGCCACAATGAAGAGGAAAATTAATTTGATATTCTAGTTTGGTAGTGAAGGTCTGAAAATGTCTTTCACCATTAAAGATGTAATTTGACTACCAGATTTAATCTGCTCTTTTTTCCTTGTCACGTAAGAGACCTATTGATATCTTGGTTTGGTGGGAGAAAATCTGAAAACATCTCTTACCATTAAGATGTGATTCAACTATCGATCTCGATCTGATTTTCCAATTTTCCTTCCTTGGCATGCAAAGAACCATATTTGACAGATTGGAGGAGGAAGTATTTGGTGCGTGAGATGAAGAACAACTTACTCGGTGAGGAATTGAATACTGGAAATATTTTGAGAGATTTTCCCTCTGCACACTTGATAACTTTTTTGCAAATCTAATTCTGGGAGTCATAATCAATGGTCGTAACATGTAATGGTGCTTTGAATGTTTCTAGTTTTGGGGGGGAAAATTTGTTGTAAATGAAATATTATAAATTACATGAATTTTTTGTGCAAATGGTTTGAGTGTTGGAGGTCATGAGTTAACTCTTGAGAGGAAAAGTTTGACAGAGCCCATCTTTCTAAGAGACTATCTAAGGAACCTATTTATCTCTTTTGTGTTAAATTTGATCACATCAAGGTGGTTGCGAGTGTACAACCATCGATCAGCTCTGATATTGTTCTAGAAACTTTCCCCTGTTGATAAATTTAATCAAATTTGAGTAAATCTATGTTGATTTTGAGAAAAATTGTGTCTGCTTCCTTTCTGAAAGTATGCAAATAGTTTTTCTTGTTCCCATTTCAATCTTACATTGAAATCTCTGTGAATCACATAAGATCTTAGCTTTGTGATAGTTTGGTGACATTTACAATTTCATTTATTAGAAGATCTTTCATTTGATAGTGAAATAAACAAATTTAAAATCACTTTACTCCTACCATGATGATTAAGACTGTTTGTTAGACTTTAAGGGTATCTTTTGTGTGATAAAACAGAGGTTGATAATGTTTAGTTAAGTTTTTCCAATTTGATCCTTCATTTTGGATCCTTAAAGTTTGTGTGAAAACGTGCTGATCTGGGCCTCCATTGAAAGCACACCATTCTGGTTAAAGGGACATTTTGGCTGTCTTAAAGCATTATGTTGATCAAGCCTTCCATTTTTGTAAAATTTCTCAAAGATCTGGTGAATCAAAGTCCAATTTGCCTCACTACCTACCAAAATTCCTTTATAAAACACCAATCATACCCATACTACCCCTATTTTTCTTATGTGTGCACAAATGCAAAATTTATGTTACTAAAACATGCAGAAGTAATCATGTTTTCACTTTCTTTATTAGCTCGAACCTTGCTTAGAAAATATCTCCATTATCTAGGGTGAAAACTCATGAGAGTTAGATTTTGTTATACTGATCATATTTTCTTTAAGGCCTTCTTAATAACCCTACAAAGAAGGATATCTCCATCTCCTCCACAAACAACAAGCTACAAAAGGGTCCTCTCACCCTGGTTGAAAGGCACAACCATAAATTAGTGAGGATAGATCAAATCCCCTTAAGGGTGCTACCCATTTCTCCACATCTGAGTGACAAAGAGAAACCTGCATTTCCTCCCAACTACAAAATGACACACAATGTGCTCTGCTTTTCTCTAAGCTTCCTGTCAAAACTGTGATGTTTCTCAACCTCTGAGGGAGAATCAATTTGGGTACCAACACCATTATGGTGCCATTTCTGGGGACCTGATTTTTGTTGCTGGGAGCTGATTTGCATTGCTAAGATTGATTTGTTTATCTATTTTCCATTCGCATCCATTTGACCCGCTAACACCATTCTGACAACATTTTTGGGAACCTGATTTCTATTGATGTGACTTGATTTACATTGCTAGGACTGATTTGTTGATCGGTTGCCCATTAGCATCCATTTGGCATGTCAATACCATTATGGTGCCATTGTTGGGGACATTGTGATTGTAGTCCATATTTTAGGACCTGGTAATCATTTCTTAAATGCTCTAAGTACGAGTACATTATTTGAACATCAACCTATGGTTGGGCCTGTAAGAAGTGTTCAAAGTTACAATTTCTATGTGTAATATTTCCAGTCTCTATAATTATTACACTAAGTTTCATTGATAAATATGGGTAAAGGAAGGCCAGATTATTCCATTTCCAATTTCTAGTGTTGAGATACATTTGACAGATCATATTTTTTAGTGCATTTGCACAACTAAGGTGGAAGTCCTTAGTGGCGACTCCATGTTGATATGATTTTTTTTATAAATATCAGTGACTTAACCTCTGTCAAGTGAGATTTGTTACTAGTCTTTGCAAAGCTGGAAGGAAGAAGATCTTTCTTCACTAGGGATCCTACTAGGACATTATTTCCAGATCTAGGAAAAACAAAGTCAGAAGGAAGAAGATCCTAGAGAGTTATTGGAGATCAGTAGTTAAGAAAAAATACCTCCATTGATGAAAGTGATCAGCCTATCATTGAAGATTGCCATTTAGGCAATTCTGAATCAGGTAGTATTTTTGTGGAATTAAATTCTATATCTGGAGAGGGGCCTTCATTTTAATTTCAAAAGTTTTCTTATCATTATGCCCCTGTGTTTTCTGAAGTTGATAGGGTTTTCCAAGAAACATAGCCTTTAGGAGATATCCATTTTTAAAGTTATATTCCTATGTTTCAAAGACCCCTTGTCCCTTATCAGTTTGATTCTCCTCTAAGGTCACCTCCTCAAAACAACATGGCTTATCCCCCACCTAGACCTCCATTTGTTGTAAATACCTTTGGGCCTATAAATTTTAGGGGGATGGTTAGTTATCCAAATGCAGTTCCCCAAGATGTAAGAAATACACTACCAAAGTTCCAAGGAAATAGTTCTATAACTGGTGATCAACATCTAAAGATCTTTAGCAACATGATGGAAGACTTTGAGATTGAATTTGAGGATGTATATATCAAATTGTTTATCCATACTTTGGAAGAAGATGTAAGGGATTTGTATAAATATTTACTAGATAATTCCATTTATTCTTGGACCAAAATGAATAATGCATTTAGGTTGCAGTATGGTGACAAGACATATCATAGGTTTCTTTTTTCAGAATTTGAGAATGTTAAAAAGAATCCCAATGAATCAGTGCATGACTTCAACCCTAGATTTAATAAGACATTGAGGAGATTTCCTATGGCTCTACGGTCATGTGAGGAGTCGTGTCTTATAAAGTATTTAGATGCATTTGATAAGAAGGCTTCTTACTACTTGAGGGACAAAAACCCTACCAATTTAAGGCAGGCCTTACCATGGCTTTGTAAATTGAGAATAACATTAAAGAAATTGGAAAACCTCCTAAGAGGGAAGGTGTGAAGCTGGTTAACCTGAAGAGACCTCAAAAAAGTAAGGCTGCTGATTTGGAGGAAGTTGTTAAAACTTTGGTAGGTGTTGTCAAAGAAATATCATACAAATTAACTCGGGAAGAGAAAAGAATTCCGTAGAGTTCACAAGGTTAGCATAAGTAACAAAGCTAAGACATATTTACTAATCATCCTAGAAATGAGAAAAGATTTGATGACAGAGGAAAAGGACCCATGTGATCTATAAATAGACATCCCCAAGCAAGGGAAAACAAAATGGGGTTTGATCCTTTGGCTACCAAAGTTACTATTGTTGAAGAAACAAATGTAATTGATTGGTGTTTCATGCCCCATGCTCCATGTGAAGTAGATAAAAAATAAGAATCAGAAGTTGATGATGATAACACTGATGATGATGCATGCATGATGGAGTTATCTATAAGCTCACAATAGAGAGCAACTTAAACTGAGGTGATAAGTGCTAGAACTACTACTAATTTTTGGGATTGCATTCATCAGGTACCTCTTCTTACTCCCTCTCATACTTTAGAAGTAGATATTGTACAAGATTTTTAATTGCCTAATAATGAATTTGAATATTTAAGAGCTTTAATGCTAAAGAAGTATGATGGAGGAATCCCATCTGAGGAAGATAGGTAGTTATTGATAAACATTGTTATTTCTCAAGAACAAGATTATAATACTAGGAGCAAAGTTGTCAAAGGAGTAGGGCCTCAAGCCAAACCTAAAGCCCCATTACTTTCAAATATTCCTAAATAAGATCCTAAGAAAAATACATCTGCCAAAGGCCTTCTTGTCCCAAACAAAATTCATACTTCTCCTCACACCCAACCTGTTAAACATCCCGTGTCATCTGATGAATGTGTCAATCTTCCTTCCAAGGCTACCTTGCCAAAGTGTGTTCCATATGAAATTACCCAATTTTTGAGTTGCTTAGGATTCTTGAGCATAAGAAGAGGGCATTCGAGTATTTGGGATTCAAAGAAGAGAAGAGTGTTTTAGGTAGACATGTGAACATTATGGAGACTCCTCCAATCACTGAAGAGTTAGAAACACCACCAGCATTGGAAGAAATAGGTGAACCACTTGAGTTTTATTTGGGAACATCCTTGGTAGATTCTCAGCTAAATATAGATCCACTCTTCACCACTATGATCATTAAGGACAGATTGCTACACAACTATGTGTTTGATTCGGGGGCATCATGTAATGTTATGCCTCTGTAACTCATGCAATGTTATGAGTGGGGTATGTTGTTGTCCAAAAATTGGGTTTCAAGTGTTAGTGGGAGAGTTCAAATGGATATGTCATATGCCACCATCCCAATTTAGGTCAGAATTTTCAAGTTGTATGGGGAAAAGAAGATGTTGCACCTCATTAAAGATCCCAACAATGAATCTTATCAAGTGTTGTACACAAGTGTTGATGCTGATAACTTAATCGATTTTGTTGATGGGAAAGAGAACAAAATGCATCAATGTAAGAATCTTGAACAAGTAGGCTCTCCATGGACTTTATTATTTGATGGAGCTTGCTCCAAATTTGGAAATGGTGCCAGTGTAGTCCTGATTTCTCCAATCTTGGAAGAGTTTGTTTTTTATTTCAAGCTTAACTTTGAGTGTACTAATGTCATTTCTGAGTATGAAGCATTTTTGTTAGGTTTGATAATTTCTTGGAAATACTATGTTACAGGCATCATTGTTGAGGAGATTCATAACTAATTGTTAAACAAATTAAAAAACTATATGCTACAAAGAATCAAAGAAGGAGACAAAACAAGTATATAGTCTGGGACTTGATTGATATGTTGATTCATTTAAAATTATGTATCATGATAGGAAGTTCAATGTTATGGCAGACAAGCTTGCAGTTTTCGGATCTCGGTTTGATAGTTGTGCAATATCCCCATATTGTGAATATGATGTTGAAGTGCTAACAAGGCCATATGTCCTAACAACATTAAACATTGGAATTTTTTTGATGATGATGGTCAGGTCAAAAGATTTCTGCAGAAAAAAGGGGAGTTTGCTAGTTAGTACATTGATTGAGAGCTAATGGTGTGTGTAGTAGAAGGTAAAGAAACTTTGTTTGGAAAAGACATCATCCAACTGAAAACTAATGACATTCCTAGAGGAGTGGTTTCTCTTGAATCCAACTTTGATAATGTTGATTGCATTATCAATAGGCATATAGTAGCCTCAAGGGATGTTGAGGAGCATGACCTGGGTACAGAGGAGAAACCAAGGAAGATTTGGTTGGGAAGTAAACTGAACAAGGAGGAAAAACATTCCTATGTCTAGTTGTTTAAGAAGTATCAGGAGTGCTTGGCTTGGTCTTTTTTCTGAGTTAAAGGCATATAAGGAGGATTTTTATCAGCATGAAATTCCTTCAGAGTCTAAAGCAAGACCATTCAGATAGAAGAAGAGGCTGATTAATAAACTCCTCTTTGTGAAGATGCAAGAAGAACTGAAGAAACTAAGGGATGGAGGAATCATTCAGCCAATAAGGTATTCTTCTTGGGTTGCAAACTTAATGAAAGTTAGAAAAAATAATGGTGACATCAGGCTGTGCGTGGATTTTAGAAATATGAATAGAGCATAAATGAAGGATAATTATCCTTTACCAAACATGGAGAACATGTTGCAATTAGTCACTAGTTCTGAGTTGTTATCTACTTTGGATGGCTTCTCTGGGTATAACCAGGTGGTTGTGAAGCAATCAGAGAGAATCAAAACTTCTTTCACTACTCCATGGGGTACCTATGTGTATATAAGGATCCCATCTGGCCTGATGAATGTTGTGGATATTTTATAGAGAGAAATGGATGTAGCATTCTTAGGATTTATAAATGACTTAATTTTTGTGTATCAGGATGATGTGACAGTTTTCTCCAGGAGAAGAAGTGATCACCTACAACATTTAGAAAAGATGTTGAAAAGATGTAGAGAATATGGCATTTCACTCAATCCTAAGAAGTGCCATTTTGGGGTGAAAAAGGTAAAGTTTCTCGGTCACATTGTATCAAAGGATGGTGTCATGATTGATCCTGAGAGGGTAGAGGCCATCAGCAAGGTCCCAATTCCAAGAACCAAGAAAGGAATTCATTCCTTCTTTGGGTAGATAAATTTTATCAGAAGATTCATATCAAAATTTGCTAAGTTGACCATTCCAATTACTTGCATGCTAAAAAAGGACCAAGTAATCAAATGGGAAGATGCTACCATTTGGATTTCAAAGGGATCAAAGAAACATTAAATCATGCCCCTTTTTTAGCAGCTCCAGATTACAAAAAATCCTTTTCAAATGTTTTCTTTTGCTTCAGAGTACATTATTACATCTGTCTTGTTGCAGAAAGATGATGAAGGGGCTAAGAGGGAAATTTCCTTCTTCAGTAAGGCATTGTAAGGGGCTGAGACGAAGTACACCATTATGGAGAAGCAAGCATTTTCCTTGGTAAAAGCAACAAAGGTTTTCAGACCTTATATTTTGAGCTTTAAAATTTATTCTTATGTTCCCCACACCATGGTAAAATATATCTTATAAGAGATGGGGGTCTCAAGAAAAAGATGCATATGGGTGAACAAGTTACTGGAGTATGACATGGATATCCAAACCATGAAATTGGTAAGAGGTTTGGGCTTAGCTAAGCTTATGGTTGAAGGAAACCTATAAAATCTTGAGGTGAATGAAGTAGAAGAAGGAAGGGTGGATGTCTTTGAAAAGTTGGTGAATTCTGAGTGGTATAAAATATAATTTTTTATCTCAGACATCTATATTGCCCTAATTATTTGAGTAAAAATCAAAAAATAGATATTAAGTTGGCTTCCTATAAATATGTCATTACTAACTTTGGGTTATCTTGAAAAACCCCTAAGGGAGTCCTCTTAAGGTAAGTTACTAAAGATGAATCCCTCAATATAATTGTTGATCTCCATGGAGGAGTTTATGGGGGAATTTTACTAGAAAATTCATAGCACACAAGATCTTGAGGGATGGTTATTGGTGGCCAACTCTTTTTAAGGATACAACTTTGTTGGTTAGAAGATGTGAGAGTTGCTAGAATTTTTCTAGAAGACTGAAAGCTTCAGGCTCCTTTCCTTAATAGCCTGTATTAATTGAAGCTACATTCAAGCAATGGGGAATGGATTTCATTGGTGAGATTTCATACCCTTAAAGTGCTGGCCATAAGTGGATTCTTGTAGCAATTGATTACTTCACTAAGTGGGTGGAGGCAATCCCCACCAAGAAAGCAACACACCAAATTGTCATAGAATTCATGCTAAACCATATCATCTACAGGTTAGGAGTGCCAGTTAAATTTTTTGTTAACAATGCCATGAGCTTCAAAGCTAAACCTTTGGTGGCAATGTGCAAAGAATATGGGATAAATTTGACATATGCCTCCAAATATAACCCCCAAGGCAATGGAAAAGTAGAGTCCAGAAATAAAAATTTGTTAAAGATCATTAGGAGAACCTTGGAGCTGAACAAAAGGAAATGGGGTGAGAAAATTAAGTTTGTTGTTTGGGCTGACATAACTACTGTTAAGAAAGCTACTGGGAAAATATTGTTTGAGTTTGTGTATGGAACTCAAGCTCTTCTGCCCTGACATATACAATTTTCCTCATATCAATTCATTCAACAACTGGAAGATGAAGAAGTTAGTCCATATGATGCCCACATTAACCAGATTGTTGAACTCGAAGAAAGGAGAGCATCTCACCAAAGGCATGTGAAGTTTAGAGAAAAATTGAAGAATTTATTTGACAAGAAGGTCACTCCCAGAGCTTTCAACATTGGAGACCTTGTTCTGTTATGGGATAGCAGACATGAAGACAAGGGCAAGCATGGTAAATTTGATGCACTATGGATGGGTGCTTACTCCATTGACATTTGGATTGGTGAACATACCTTCTTCTTGAAAGACTTGGATGGTGAATTGCTAGGATTGCTTGTTAATGGAAAGAACTTGAAACATTTCCTGGATTGATTCCCTAGAATCAAGGTGACTATCACTTGTATAGTGTATAGTTCATTGGTTTTTTCTATTTTTTTTGTTTTTTTCTCATTCTTTTCCTTGGTGACCTAGTTTTTATGGGTTTCTCGGTTAATTTTTGGGAGGTGGTTCTGGTTTTAAGCTCTGCAAGCTGACTCCTTTACCCAATGGGTATATTTGGCACTTGTTCTGTTATTTGGTTCTTATGGAACTCACAGGGGGTCCCCATCCCCGAGTCGGAGCCGATGTTGGTACTCAAATTTGTATCACCTGGTTTTCCATTAAAATCCCTCAATTTGCAGCCTCTATCACATTTTTAATCTCCCCATGTTGGTGCTTGAAGACTCTATCCTCCATTTGGTCACCATGATTAGTTCCTCCTTGGTCGAAGTTCACTTGAAATTCTCGAATTTGTTCTTCATTTCTCTATCCATCTATAAGTGTCTACGTATTGGGCATAAAACTCGGCATGCTCCTTCCCTTTTTTTTGCTGCACTTATGTGTTGTTATCCCTGCCATTTTTGTCCCAAATACCTAAAAAAATGTTAATGGATGTAGCTAGAGGGTCATGTGTGAACCTTACAACATTTCTAAATTCTCTTTCCTTCAAGAAAATTTCATCTCCAAGCTCAAACGGTGGTTTCCTTGCATTTTTACGGTTTGACAGGTATGTTTCTCCCGTCAAATTTACTTCTCAACATCAGTGGAAACGTGGCCCTTTTTTATTGGATGCGGCTTAGCAGGGAACTCTAAAACTTTGTAGATCATTTTTTACCCAAAACTTGTCCACATGGAGGAATGATGCTCATTTGAAAACTCACCTTTTTTTTTGGACTTGGAGTTATGCCAGGAAGACATGTGGAGGATTTCGATGCTTTTCCTAGACTTAGAAACATTTTTCATGCAACTAATATAGTTTTGGTGGGCCATGGAAATGTGGTGGGTTGGTGTTCATTTGAAAATTTATTTTAGGGTCCAACCTTGACAAATGTGACAGAGGGATAGGTGGAGGCTTTCGTCGGCTCCACTGAGGAATTAAAATTTTTGAAGAAATTTTCTAAGGCCTGAGACACGTGGTGATCCCATGCTCATTCATAGTCTTTTCTTTTTGGTACCATCTTGAAGTTGTGCCATAAAGACACGTGGAGGGACCGTGCATGTTAGGGGAATGAACCTTGGGTTTTATTTTGAAAAAGCACTAGGAGGACACTTGTAGGCTCCCTCTCTCTCTCCCTTTTTGTTTGGACTTTTCAATGACTGAAGAAGACTGTCTCGGACCTTGGAAACATGGCACCTTCCGCTGAACTCTCAAGATTTTAAAAGACTCTATTGGACTGAGACACGTGTTGAGCCCACACTCATTTGGGTTCTCTACTTTTTGGGGACCATCCCAAGATGTGCCATTAAGACATGTGGCAGTTTGAAAAGTCAAAAGGTGGGGAGGTGGACTCTAGAGAAAAATTTGGAAAATTTTATTTTTCCAAAAATAGGTAAAATGGTAGAATTGAGCCATTGTTCCTCTGGGACACACATAGGGACACATGTCTAGCCCATTTTTTAAATGCGGAGGCACAAAGAAAATTGAGAAATTTGACATTTTGTCCAAGGGGTATAAAAAGTAAAAAGGAACCTCTGGGCCTGTCTTAACTTAGATCTCCCATGTGGATGGTCTAAATTCAAAAGGGAAATCAATGGCAATTGTGCATCTGTATCTGATTTTCCACCATTTCTACTCCAAAGCTCTTGGGAATGCAATTTTTTATGGTTTTTTAATCAATTCTTGGAGTCTCCTACAAGCCAAAATGAAGAGGAACATTAATTTGATATCCTAGTTTGGTGGGGAAGGTTTGAAAATGTCTTTCACCATTAAAGATGTAATCTGACTGTCGGATTCGATCCGATCTTTCTTTCCTTGGCATGGAAGAGACCCATTCATATCTTGGTTTGGTGGGAGAAAATATGAAAATTTCTTTTACCATTAAGATGTGATCCAACTATTGGCCTCGATCTTATTTTCTTATTTTTCCTTCCTTGGCACATAAAGAATAAGATTTGAAAGGTTAGAGGAGGAAGTATTTGGTGCACAAGATGAAGAATGACTTACCAGGTGAGGAATTGAATGCTGGAAATATTTGGAGAGATTTTCCCTCTGCACACCTAACAAATTTTTTACAAATCTGATTCTCGAAGTCATGATCAATGGTCATAACACGTAATGGTGCTTTGAATGTGTTAGACCCTTGGAATATTAACCAAGTATGAAGGCACGTAGGCATGCAAGGTCCTAGTTATGAAAAGGCACACAAGGTGAAAGCGTGTAAGAGAAAGGTTTAAGGAAGAACATAACACATGTGACATGCAAAGGAGGTTCAGGACTTAGTCAATTTGAGCGCCCAGGGTAGAACACGTGAAAATCATGATCAGTTGTGCATGGATAAGATGATAGCCTGGCGACAGGTTGGCCCCAATAGGGGCATTCCTTGGAATCATCTATAAGAACGTCATGAGATAAAGTGGAAAGCTCGCGCTTGGAGAATCATGCTCACATGGAGGACCACATTCGACACTTGGCACCAGATCTGAGGGTGTTGGAAGGTGAGTTGGTAGTGTAGGAGAATTATAAATACAAGTTCCTGCAGATTAAAAGAAAAGACACTAGGAGTTAAGGAGATAAGGAGTTTGAAATACATGGTGAGTTTGAGATATAGTATGGACAGAGCTATGCAGAATTAATGTGAAGACTCTGTTAGTGGATAATTGATTCAGGAGAGAATTTACTAGGAATGGAGTTGTAAATTTTCTTTTGATAGCTTAGTTACATAAGTCTAGTGATATGCATGACTGCGGTCTGCTCTCTGTGACACTCTGTAATGAATCAATGAATGTAATGAGGTTACCTGATATAATATATACATGGTTCTAATGCATATTTCTCTCTTATAAGTTCTCTTTCCTTTCATGCCATGTATGAATGCTTGTATAATTCTTTCTGTCATAATATATGTTTTAGATTCTGTTAAAGCACTCAATCTGAAGTGACTGCAAGGATCTATAGTCCATTCTGAGCCATATGTTTCTTGTATGTCTTAACTTCCCTCCTAAAAACTCTTACACTAATCCTAGATGATGATTCCAACTAAACTCACATAAAAGAGAGACTCGGTACCACGTGTGCCTCAGGTGAGTGCTCAACTTCTACTAGGTGATAGGCCAACGTGCATGGGGGTTCCTTCCTTTTGTGATGGGAGTAAAAATGACTACATTATGGTTCCATTTCCAGGACCTCTTTTTGAAGTTGTAGTGGGATATAGCATACATCAGGGTATGTGTAATGAGTAATGACAGAGTGGTTAACATTGGAAAATGTTGAATCATGGTTCAATAGCATGGAAGATGAATTTTCTCAAAGATTCACACTGGACTTGAGTTTAATGCATGTAGATGGGTAGAAGAGAACATCTACCATGATCTGTATGAAACCTTTTTTTGCTGCTTCCCAGTAGAATTATATGAATTGATTTTAACCAATGCCTCTAGATCAAGTTGGCATTATGTATCACATATGTGGAACAAAGAAGACTACCAAAGGCTACAAGATGCAGATTTTAAGTGGACCCATGTTGTAGATCATTGGTGGAGAGGAGTATTGACTACTTACACTCTGGAATATGCCATTTCCACATATTCTTGTCTGGAGGTTGCTGAGTTTGAATTTCTGTGAGAACCTAGAGGAGTGTTTCTATGCGCTACTCCTCTAGCTATGAAGATATTGATGGTTACCATGAGTTTAGAGGCATTCCCAATGGCCGACTAGACCTTTATGAGTGCTGGGCAAGGGAGCTTGGGTGGAGGAAGGTGACAGATATCACGATAGAGAAGGAGAGGGAATAGAGATTGCTTAAGTATAGTGAAGCATGTGAAAGGGAGATTGCTAGACGACGCGAGGCTGCTAGTGTGATGGATCTATGGAGATAGATGTTGTTGGAAGGAGTTGAGGTTCATGTGGAAGATGTGGAACCTGAGCAGTCTGTGCTACCCCATCTTGGAAAGCACATAAGGGAGACCCCTTTGGCTTCTGGTGAGAGTTCATTGCATGGAGAAAGGAGAGTTGTTAGCACATATCTGTACCCACCCAGTGACTGAGCCCTAGTGCTTGGTTTTCCTGAACCAGGAAGAAGTGTTATTGATCCAGTTAATATCAGTGGAAGAGATAGATCCACGCCTAAGAGGTACAATTTTATAGTTCCTTCATCTATGGCTGCACATATTCCAATATTTGGAGGAGTCTCTGGACAAGGAGGAATTGTAGAAGCTTTCAGTCTCACATCAGGGAGTGGCACGGGACATAGTAGTGGTAGTGGAGCACCATCACACACCATCGACGCATAGTTCAGTGGGACCATGGGGGCACTTGACACAGCTCCTACAGGCTCTATTGGACCCAGTGGTTCTAGTGGATCTGGTGGCTCTGGAGGCATAGGACCTGGTGGACCTAGTGGATCAGGCGGTAGAGGAAACACCAAAGCTAACCAAGGCTCTGGCTCAGGAGGACAGGGACCCCAACCATTACCTCAATTATTCTTTGAAATGTCTCTTCATTTACCAGATTATAGGGGCATTGAGGATGTTATAGAACATGTTCATAAGTGTGAATTGCTATGGCGCGCGAAAGGTATCACAACCCCAAAATGTAAGGCTAGTCAATTTTCAACCACATTGCAAGGGTACGCACATAGTTGGTATAGGAAGTATGACCCTAATCAAATGGTGGTGGACTACACTACTTTAAAGAATTCATTCTTGGTAGAATTCCACATTCCTGAGTTTGAGCAGAAGAGCATTAGTGTTCTGAAGGAGATCCAACAAGGAATGGAAGAGAGTGTGTGGGAGTATGATGCACATTTTAAAACTCTCTTGTCTAATTTATCATATGATATTCATCCTTCTCATCATACACATTGGTTTGTTGGAAGATTGATCACCTCTTTTAGAAGGGACTTGTCTCATAAAACTTTTACAAACCCATGTGAATCATTGGAAGCTGCCCTGCATACTGAAGCTATTTGTAGTATTGATACTGGTGTTATCCCATTCTTGGAGGCTCAGATTGCTGCTATGGAAAAGTAGTTGGAAAAATTATCTGTGAACTCATCCCATGAGACTCACAGTGGTTTGTGTTGCATAGATTGTGAAATAGAGGGACACGTTAAGGATAATTACCCCTAGAGGATGGTATGCACTATGACAATAAATTGTGAAATTTGTCATGGGGACCATGATGCAAGTAGATGTCCCTTGTTGTAGCACATGATTAGGAAGAATGTGTCTTGTTATTGCAAACTTTGCACCTCTACAACCCATGATGTTAAAGATTGTAGTATTAGTGATCATATCCATGAGGCCATTGATCATGGGTTATGCCAAACTAGCATTGCCAGTGGTTCTAAAGGTGAATATCGCCATTATGTGGAGCGCGCAGATGTGTTGGTTGTCAAATAAGGAATTTAATGAAAGCAAAAATCAGGGGATAGAAAGTCCCTCCTCTTTAATGGGAGAGGTTCCATTATTTAAAGTCAAAAACTTATTTACAAATGTACAACATTTAGCTTTAATGAGTAAATCTGATATCATGAAAGTGTTTGATATAATAGATCATCAATACCAAAGGATAGAAGAATTAAGGAATGGGATGATTCAAAAAAAAACTCTCAGGAAATATGGATAAAAAAATAATTCCTTACGCATGCCAGAATGGAATCATATAGAACATAATCATTTGCATTAAAAACCATAATATGTTATTTCATAGACCCAAAGTTCCAGAGATGACATCCACAAGAATACAAAGTTTCTTAAAGTAAAACATACTAATGATTCAATAACTTTTAACAGATAGCAATGAAAGAACAAGAGCAGATGGAAATAGTAAGAGAGATCTTCTTGTATTGATAGCTTTTTTACTCCTTTACACTTTAAAAATAAACAGAGTTCCCACCTCTGAAAATGGCGTAGAGAGCTCATTATATAGCTTACAAATTGGTTACACTTGGTAACCATTTATTTTAACTAAAATTTTAATTAAGGAAGTGCTTGACACAAGATCCTTAATTAGTTTACAATGAGCTCAATTTTTGAAAAAGGAGGAGAGGAGAAGCTAAAAGAGAAAACATCTGCTTATTGCTGAGGAGGGCCCACTAACTTGAGAATCCATTGCATGAATATTTTCAATGCTTCGTCTATCTCCCCACCTTGTGGGACTGATGTGTTGGTAGTGGCTTGAGACCAAGTGCCTATATATTTCTCCATGTCCTTATCAAACTTGGTATGTTCAATGTATTCTTTATTAGCTTCTTCAATAGTAGATTGAAGTGAACAAATATCCTTTATCTTCTCTCTGGTAATAAATTCCTCCTTGAATATGTTTTCTTTAAAAAATGCCCTGAACTAAGTTTTAATCTCTTGAAGAGAGAAAGGAACACCTAAAGTTTCATCATGAAGATGATAGTGAATATCCTTAAAGGTAGATACAACACAAGTCTTGAAAGATTCTCCCTTCTGCCAACTATTTCTCAATTCTCCCAAGGCTTCTTCCAGAACTTTTATTTTCCATTCAACACTGAAAACCCGTGACCTTAACAAGTTTTCCTTGACATCATCAAAAAATTTATTGGCCATCAATATCTTTTCATCATCCTGTTCCATTAGGCAAAGATCTATGATGTAACTAGTCCAACGTTTCAGTTCTTTTTCCATAGTTCCAATAGAGGAGGAGAGTTTTTGTTGTAGGTTGGCCACCTTCTCATTGAGTTTGAAGGCCTCTACAGTAAAATTCAAGCCTATAATGATCATGTCATCTACCATGGCTTCCATAGCCCTTCCATAAGTGGAATATCTGTGTATATTTCTGATACTCTGAACTTCATCCTGAATGAGAATCATAGGGGGTGGAAGGGCAGCCAATGGAGCAAGATCCAAAACCTTATCCTTAGTCAATAATGAATTAATGAAGCTAGAAAGAACTTGATTTTTTTATTCCAACTATTCTATAGTCTATTTTTCCTTCTCCACTCTCTCAATAACCTTCTACAAAGACTGTCTAGTCTACCCTACCAATGTGAGTTCCTTAGGTCACTGCCTTTTTTGTTTTTTCCATGCGTCATCAATGATCAAATATACTCTAGACATCTAGCTAGGGCATCCTCTCTTCTATTCTATTTTATATACCTTTTTCAAACTCAGGATTGGTTGGCTTTTTTGGGGCCATCCCATCCCTAGTTTGAGGGGGAGCACATCATCAATATTCTTTCTTTTCTTCCAACTCCTTTTTCTTGTCTCATAGCATTACTTATCACAAGATACTCGACAAAAAGGGGAAAATGTAGACACCTAAAATTGGTTACACAATTTAGTGTCCCCTGGGTTCGCTTATCTTCTCAAGTAACCCGGGGCACCTTTATATCACCACTGCTCCCTTAGGGTATTAATTAAGTATCTAATTAAAAAACCTATCCTAAGTTTATTTCACTCCATTATATTCCACTCATGTATAATTAAATATTAACTATTTAATTATACCTTTTACATTTTTTCCATCTGCTTACTTACCCCATATCATTTCCCAACCTCCCGTACCACTATTATCCATTCATCCCACATTTTTCTCCCCTCCTAAAATTGTGTAGCGGGATTTTTCCCGTATTTGAGTCAGATGGATGATATTCTTATCCTTCCAATTCATTTCTTTTTTGCCACTTTGGGAGTCTGTCCCCTGATTGGCGCCGAGCGTTTCTTGAACGACGCTGATTTTTTGGAGTGGCACCAATTTTATCTCGGTTGGTGCAAACTATAAGTACATGACCTGAACTTAGTTCTGGTTAAATGAAAGAGAGATACTAGAACATTGAAAAGCTTGAGCTTAGAGCCTTTGAATTGTCAATTGAAAGAAAGAGCATTCTTTCCAGATTAATCCCTGAGAGGTGCACCGTCACTTTTCCCTTGCAGCATCAATAATGTGAAGGTTCTTTAGCCTCTTAGAGATTCAATTTTTCTATTCATCCAAGGTGGAACTTTGTCCACATCTTTGCAGATCCTACATGTTTCCACGATTTGGTCTACATTAACCAACAATAAAGTTCTTTGTAATTTACCCTCGATCAATGCTGACCCAGTCCAGTCGATGGAAATTATCATCAATCAACACTGATTTACCAAAATCTGCACCGTTCTAAACAATTAACGCCATTCACAATCTGATTGACATTGACCAGTCTACAGAAAAGTATAGAACTCAAGTTTCTTGGATCTACTTTACAGGATTACTCGTGTGCATCTGTCTTGTCTCCATTGGCATTCTTTCCATCTATGTCTCCGGATCTTATCCCACTATCAGGTGTCGATTTCATTTGATTTTTTCAGGTTTTTTGTGTTTAGTTTGGTGCATTAACTTGGATAGGTAACAAGTGCAGAAATTATTGATCTACACTCATGTTTGCATGTATCCTGAATGGTATCATCACTTTTTTAGTCAAGTACATTGGTCTAGGTCAATCATGAGAACAAATCCTATATCTAGGCACACCTCACTAGCTCATTTCACTCCACATAAGTTTCCATCACCTCCGCGTTCTACTTCAGATAGGTCTCCATCATATTTTAATTTTGTCACATAAAGGCTCCCATTGTATACTCATTGGTTGCATACATATAGGCTTCATTCACCTACACAATGTCTATCTCATATACCACCAATTATATACCTTTATCAAACACCTTCATCTAGCATCAGGTGGAGGGCCTCAATTTTTTACTTTTATCAAATAGTACAGTCACCATTGCATGCTTAGGGCTAATCACACTTATTCTCTCCCCATGTAGCATCAACACAAGTCTTATACTCCCATAACACAATACCTAGATATTTATACAAAACATATTAATTCTCATCGTCACTTCGTAATGATGCACTCTTGTGCTTTGGTTTGCAATTGACTGTTAAGGTTATACTATACACATGAACCTCACACACTATGCTAGACACTACACTAAACTACACTACACATTACACATCCCATACAAAATGTTTTCTACATACACAACATCATCTCTCTTACATCTACTTATAAATGATGCGATCATTAACCTATGATGCACTCTAGTTCCAAAGGTCATACTTGACTGTTTAGGGTTGACATCTAAAATGGACCTTATCAAACTCACATGTTCAATCACTCATTTATTTGCTCAAACACTCTACAATTTGCACTTTGATAATCACATTTTTTTAGTAATCACATTTCTACCCATTTTATGATGACACACTCTGATTTACAGTTTATTCTTGACTCTCGAGAGTGCATAAATAAATGAACCTCAATGCATATATACACATCCACTTGAGGGGCATACTACTCCTATCTTTCAAATTGCATTCCATTCCACTGCATCCACAACATATTGTATATCTTGGTTTCACTTTTTCTTTATTACATTTATTGGTTACATGTTTACATTATTACACATGGTACATAGATATCTTATATGTCATTATTTTTATCATACACACATGTTCATTCACTTTCCTTTCTAGTTGTGATCACAGACTATGCAAATCTATTACATGCAACAAGGATAATTGGCGCAATACCTATTACCAGTCCCAAAGTGGCTCATGGGGGCATCTAATTTCATACACCACACGTGATATTATATTTATTTCACAACACATTCCTTTATCAAGTTATACCCGCTTTGACAAACTTTTTATCTTTCAAACATGTTAATGGGTGCTTTATGTGTAACATTTATTCTTGATTAATATTGTCTTCCATGGTTTTTTGTTACATTGATTGTCATTATTTTCCATTATTTTTAGGCTTTTCACTTTGTCTTGTGTGCACACTTATCTATTTTTGGCTATTATGGCCTTGATTATCTTGTGCCATCATGAGTGGTGTCCCATGTTTGCAAATTTATTTTTATGGTGTACATTATCTTCTTACATGTTTACAATGTCTTCTTGCATGTTTACATTATCTTAGTGTGTCTTAAATTATATATTATCTTCATGTTTTCTTGTACTAACAATTGTCTCCCATACATTTCATTTACATGCCTTTATATTTACCAAGAACATTTCCTTCCCCCTGTAGGGCATAATTTCAACATATTGGTTGGTCCTCTTTTGGGCTGCACACTCCTTCAGCTACATTTCATGTACCCAAAACAAGGGGGCAGTCATCATATGGGTTAATCAGTCACCCCATACAACATTATACACAACACACCACAGTAATGGTAAAACACAATTTTTAGTTTCTAATAAGGCTTATAATTAGACTTGGGTCCTCAGCACAATGATGTCCTTCTTGAGTGCAACTATCCAAGGGGAAATTACACATTGATTAGTAGTTGAACACATTCGGTAGAACACCACACAAAGAATTATATAAGGAATCCAATCCTTCGCACATTCATTGATTTTGCACACCGTCTATATTAATGTTTGATATTCTAGGGAGTAGTTAAAGGTTAGAGGATGACACCAAAATTTCTTGTCTACACTACTACCATGGCTTAGATTTCTCAAAAAACCAACATTTCATAGTGGTCTAATACTTTGGGCAGTGGTAAAAGGTTGGAGTTGATTACACTAGAGTTTTCTCCCTACACTTATTCTCCCATTGCATGAGATCACCAAAAAATGTTTCCCGTTATCAACATCTTTAGGAACCTTTCTACATCCTTTTTCTCATTACAGATAAGGAGCACATGTTCCTTTTTCACATTTTCATAATTTATAAACACATTTTACACATATACATGCGTATTTGAATACTTTATCATTCTCCTCTTTTATAGGTCTTTCCATATGGGAAGCGGTATTCAACATATTCCACATCATTCACATCAACAAAAATATAAAAATCAACAAGTACATCATAGAATCTACACATGCATTTTCCACCCTAGGTTCATTTTCATCATCATTTTTTGCACTTTCCCCTTCTAAGCATCCACAGTTAAAATTTTTATCACTTCACTCTTTGCCTAGTCCCTAGGCACGCTTGAAACATCAATCTACAAGGTTATCAAGTGTGCATCTCTATCTACTTTATGTTAGAAAGATTTCCACTTACCAACATAAAGGGGGGGAATATAGATAAAAAATCACGCACTTTGGGTAATTATATAGTCCTGATTACATACTACTATTCATATGATGCCTAAGCAAGAATATCACTAGTTAAACCCATGTCTTTGGCTATCTTTCATTGTCGTATGTCGCTTCTTTCAGTATTACACCCTTACTTTATTAATATGCCTAATTATATTCAAACTCTTATCATCTTCGACACCAGTGCCTAGCTAGCATTAGGTGCCCTCATTCCCTATAGGCTTCATTGACCCCTTTGCACCTTGCTCACATTTTTTGGGTCCTTTCTAGCCATTTGAGCATCTTATCTTTTTAGTGGTCAGCCTATTCGGGGTCATATATGTTGGGGTTAGCACAATTTTGTATAGATAATGTATCAGATCTAAGCATACATGTAATAAAAATGGATATTCTACAAGAAGAAATATACAAAACAAGAGACATAAATCAACACCAGATTTAACATGGTTCACAAAGTATGGGCTACATCCACAAAGACATAAGACAATCTATTATCGAAAGTTTTCTAAAGAAATACAATGAATATTTACAATATTCCACACCTCTCAGATGTACATTACTTTATTTCTCTCAAGATTCTCCTTCATTTGCAATAATTCTCTCTCACATAATTATTTTCAAAATAATCAATAACTATTTAAATCCTCTCTTCTAAATCCTATCTTTCATTCTTATATAGGAATATACAAACTTAGGGCACTCATCCATGTAATTACAATCAATAGATCTTCTTCAATGATAAAATCAGATCTACTTCCCATGAGTTAAATAAAACACCCATGCACAGGTAAATGATGTTGATTATCCCTAACTGATGTCAATTCCTCCTTGCCTCACCAATGTCGGTCCCTCCATAACCAATGTCGATTACTGTGATTTTCTACAAGTTTAATATAGCATGTTAATTTGAAGTAATTGAGCTCCACAACTCAAAAATCTCCCACTTGGAGATAAATTACTACACTATTCCTGTATAGTGTCATTCATGGATCCTTCTTAGATTTGTTTCTTCCTCTTCAAGTCTCAAACTCGTAAACCAATAGAAGTGGAGTGTAGTGCCAACTTATCTTTTTTGAATGGTTTTGTTAGTATATCCGTAGGGATTTCCTTCATATGAATCTTCTCCAGTTTCAGTTTCCCATCCTCTAATACCTATTTTGTGAAGTGATAGCTCAACTGAATGTGTTTCGTGCTAGAAAGAAACACTGAGTTTTTCCAAATGAATTACACTTTGACTATTAATAAATAATTTACAATCATCTAGCTCCTTTCCAAACTCTTCCATGAATCTTCTCATCCATATCATCTCTTTGATAGCCTCTGTAGGTACAACATACTCTTCCTCTGTAGTAAATAAAGCCACAACGTTCTAAAATCTTGAAATCCAGCTAACTGTCATCCCACCTACTATAAAAATATACCTAGTAGTATTTATTCTACCATTAAAATCTCCAACCATATCCAAATCAAAATATCCACATTAAAAAATATATGAACCTCCATAGAAAAACTACATGCTCGATATCCCTCTCAAACACCTAATAATCCATTAGACTACTTTACAATGCTCTTTACCGATATTAGAAATAAATATATTCACAACTCCCACTGCGTGTGCAATGTCTAATTTGGTATGAACTATAACATACATGAGTCTCCCAACTGCTAAAGCATATGGTACTCCTATCATGTATTTGACCTGCTCATGTGATGAAGGAAAACTATATTTTCTCAATTTGAATTTTCTAGCCATAGGTGTACTTACTAGTAATGACGCAGAGCTAAGTCAATCATCGAAAACCTATAAGCAAAGACGATATTCACAGAATCAATGATAGAGAAAGAACTTGATGTGATCAAAAATTCATCAACATAGAGAACAAGAATGAGTATGGAAACATCTTTCCGTAGAATATAAACATTTGGATTAGAGTGACACCTAGTAAATCTTGATGTAAGTAAAAATTAGTCCATCTTGTCATACCAAGCCCAAGGGGCTTGTTTAAGGCCATAAAGTGACTTCTTTAACTTACAAACAAGGGAGGGATCATGGACATAGCCCAGAGGTTGTTCTATGTAGATCTCTTCCTCTAGGTCACCATGAAGGAAGGCACTCTTAACGTCCATTTGATCGGATTTCCATCTGTTTTTTGTGGCAATAACTAATGTAAGTTGAATAGATGTCATCTTCACAACCGTAGTAAATGTTTTAGTATAATCAACCCCAGATATCTAGGAGAAACCATTAGCTACTAATCACATTTTAAAAATTTTAACATTTCCATCTACTCCATACTTTGTTTGGAACACCCACTTACACTTAATGATTTTTCTTCCATTCAGAAGAGGGATGAGATCCCAAGTATCATTCTTCATGAGAGAGGAATACTCCTCCATGGCAAAATACAACTCAAGAATACCAGAAGCCTCTCGGAAAGACTATGGATCATAGGTAGAGGTGAAGAAAGAGTGGGGTCCTATGAAATCTGAGTGGGTATGTCTCATATCTAAAGTATCTCAACTAAATCTTTAGCACTTTGTAAATTTTTCCTAGCCCAAAGAGGACCAGGAGGATTAGACTCTAAGTCAGAAGATTTGTCACTTGAGTCAGAAGAGACATAGTCCTCATCATCACTACTGTCAAAATATGAAGACTCAAGAATTTGATGGTTGACAAAATCAAGAAGAGGAGCACGCTCAACAACATCATCATCTGATGAGTCAGAATCCAAATCAGGAAGCTCAAGAACCTCAATAGGTAGAGAAGTATAAGTTGAACAAGACTCATACAACTTAATACTTATCTCAATATAAATCTCATGAGAAGTAGGATTCAACAATTGAAATCCCTTCACACCATCAAGATACCCTACAAAAATATAAGGTTTGGATTGTGGTTACAATGCCTTGTGTTTCTTCTTGGGAATCCCAGTCATAGCCTTGGATTTGAAGAATCGAAAGTGCTCAACATCAGGCTTACACCCAAACTAGGCTTCAAAGGGTGTCATCCCTCTTACTACCTTGCATGGAACATGGTTCTGAATGTAATTAGCACAATTCACTGCTCCATCCCAATACTACAGAGGAAGATACTTCGAATGAATCATACAAGTGACCATCTCCTTAAGAGCACAATTCTTTTTTTCTGATACTCCATTATGCAAAGGGATATAAGCAACAATATGCTGTAAGGAGATCCCTTCAGAAGTATAAAAACCCATGAACCTATTGTTTACATATTCACCTCCATTGTCTATTCAAAGAACCATAGCATACCATTCCATTTGTTTCTCAGCAAGAGCCTTAAAGTCTTGAAAATGTTCAAAGACTTTAGAGTTAAGCTTAAGAAAATATGCCCAAGTATATTGCGAATAGTCATCATTGAAGGTCATTACATAAAGAGGTCTAGTAAATGAAGGAGACAGAAATGGACCAAAAATATCATTGTGAACAAAATCCAAAGGACGAGTAGCTCTCCAAGATTTTCCTTTTTCAAATTTCTTTTTAGGATGCTTTCCAACGGTAAAACCCTCACAAAGACCCTTATGAAACTTGACGCAAGGTAACTCATTGACCATTTAATTTTAGCTCAATTGTTCAAGGTAGCAATAATTTAGATGTCTGAAATGCTCATCCTATAGTTTACTAACCTCATTTGCATGAGTGAGAAAGGAAGTGGACATAGAATCAGAAGTAAAGTGGGAAAAGGTATACAATCGTGAACGGTGATCCGCCTTTCCCTCAGCCACTGTAGTGTCATCGTTAAGCTCATGAATAATCACCGAGTTAGGACCAAGTTCCACTCACATTTCTTCACCAAGGTGAGTAAT
Organism: Taxus chinensis; assembly: GCA_019776745.2. Classification (NCBI taxonomy): domain Eukaryota; kingdom Viridiplantae; phylum Streptophyta; class Pinopsida; order Cupressales; family Taxaceae; genus Taxus; species Taxus chinensis. Next base: position 155,957,518 of record CM034146.1, read on the forward strand.
TTGGTAAACCGATAGGATATTGGTAGAGAGATTAGGATCACTCAACACTTGGTTGAATGTTCCCCCATCCATCTCTACCGATCCACTACTGGAAATCGACACTGTCATGTCATTAACCATTGTGATTTGGGACATACCACAAGGCTCGATGTTGGAGAACTCAACATGCAAAGAAGACATGTAGTGCGAGGCACCGGAATGTATAATCCACGTTGGTGAAGGAGAAATTTTTTCTACAAGGGCCTTTCCTTTCTTCTTATCATATTTAGAACCTTTTGCAGTAGAAGACTCGGCCTTTGGAGCATTTTGTTTGATAGATTCAGGAACACCTAATTGATTTTTCTCAAATAAATGAGTAAGCTGATCAATTTATTTTCTCATACATGTATGCTTTTTATGACCAGGCTTCTTGTAATAGGAACAAAAATACTTGTCTTTCTATTCTCTATGCTCAGAAGTTAAAGTGTTCATGTTAAGTTTAGTTTTGGTCTTGGTTTTCTTCTTAGGTTGATCCTTTTTTTATTTCTTCTTTTCACTCTTCTTTTCCTTACTAGTACTTGCTACAAGAGCATGTGACTTGGACTTGAGAGACCCCATTTGAATGATTTTTTCCTATTCTCAAAAGATTGGGATGAAAAAAATTCAAAGGAGGGCATATTCCAATCCTTTCCTATGGTAGCTTTTGTAGTGTAAAACATTGACACAAAGATAGAATATTCAGGACCTAACTTAGAGAGAATCGACAAGACCAGTTGAGAATCTTTCTTCTCTACTTGACATTCATTAAATAACAATATAGTGTGGAAAAAATTAGAGAAGAATGCTTGTAGGTTTTCAAAATCACTAGGATTTAACCCTAGCAGTTCATTTTCCAACTCATGCGTTCTCATGTCATCTTGTTGTCCAAACATTCCATATAAAATTTTCCACATGGAATTAGGTGTTTCAGATGACTCAATGTGGAAGAGAAATTCAAGAGAAATGAACATGAAAAGAAGACCTAAAGCTTCATCACTACGGTTTAACCACTTAGATTTTTCAGGGTTGTCATCTAGTTCAGTCTCAGTTCCCATGGTGATGGGGAATAACCCTTTACCCCTTAGTTTCATAATTATTTTTGATCTCCATTTAGATAATTTGAAAGGCATAAGAAAAGGAATTGAAAGTGCATCCATAGTGAAGAGAGAGAAATAATGTAGAAAAGAAACACAATAATCACAACCACCTAGGAAAATATAATAACACCCCCTGATTTCAGCACTTTATAGTTTAGTGTGTTGAATACAATCGGGTCTGAGCGTACGTCTTGAAACACTTGCTAACTCACCTTGCAATTAGTGTAATAACGTGTAAGAGAGGAGACCACAATCGTGTTTTGTGGAGCGCAGTAAAGTGACACCATAAAAAAACACAATTGCAAAAAACTAGGAAGGAGGTGAAATCGAATCCTGGTTGTGAGAAAAAGCATCTCATGTCGCGAAGGATAACCCCTTGCAGAAAACTATGGCAGATGCGGTCACTAGTCATAAGCAATAATAAGGATAAAATACAATGTTTTAGACAAACTCAAGATGAGTCTGAGAGATCTTCAGAATGCCGAAAAAGCATGCGGAAGACAAATAGGAGCTCAAAGTGTTATTGTACACTTGAGCCCATGATTAGTAAAAAAATTGACAATAACACTTAAAAATTATCGTTTAAAAATGTCCAATTTAGCTAATTTTAGAGCTTTTGGATTTTTTTTTTAAACGGTAAAAAAATGTTAATTTAAAAGATGATTTTAAAATGATTTAGTAATTGAAAAATAAGGTTAGATTTAAAATTAATAAAACTAGATTTAATATAATTAAATCTAATTAATTTCAAATAGTAAAAACTAATTAATATTTAATTAAATCCTAATTAAATATTTTAAATACTTTCCATTTTAAAGAAAGTCAAATTTAAAACTAAATAAGATCTAACAAATTTAAATGAAACTAATTCCAAATACAACTAGAAATAAATAAATTAGAACAATCTTACCAATTTGGAAACTTGCCCATGAAAGGATACGTTTGAATGAAATAAATAAAATTTAAATCAACTTACCAAAAAAATTTACCCAAAAAGCAAACCATGAGTTGGCGTTTGAGTGGAGTTTAGAGTTTACCAAAAAACATGAGTTCATTGATTTGAGTGTAACGTACTTTAGAGGGAGGATCTACGGTTGCTAGGTCATGGTAGTGGCAAGTGGTAGAGGGGAGATCGCAGGAGCTCACAGTAAGTGAAAAAATGTCCACGTTCTAACAATGCATGAATCAAAAAAGGCCAAAAAAAAAAACAAATACAAGCACCCAATCAGCAAACAAACACCCAATCAACGAGCCAAAGCTAGGCACAAAGCAGCTACAGACCAATGCAAAGGACTGTTCACACTAATGTGAGCCAAAAAAAGACCAGTACAAACTAACTCAGGCATTGATCATGAAATATTTGGCATTGTATCTTGTAGGAAAAAAACACAATTACCAATTTTAAACCTAGATCTCTGCAAAGAAAAACACCATGCAAACAAAGAAAAGACCAAAAAAATCATCTAAAAAATTTCTAGTTTAATAATTTAAAAAAAAAACCAGAACAAAGAACCTCCTTTTTTTTGCTGATCTACTAAATTTAGATTCATCTAGCTAAATGTGGCTACAAAACCCCTGAAAACTCAAGGAGATCTGCACATGCACAAAGAACATAGCAAAACTAAAAAATTTCCAAAAACAACTTGTTAAATAGTGTTAGCAATAATTTCCAAAATATAATGATTGAAATAAAACTTACATGAGGAGTAGAAAAAATGAAACCAAGAGTGATCAAACTCAGATGAAGAATGCACGTTTACTTGATCTCAGCTCTAATACCATTCACCAAAATAAAAATTGTTCACCACGATGAAGTTGCAATCAAAAGGAAATGTAATAGCTCCATCGTAATCACAAGGAGGAATCGATCAATCAATGGATGAACTTGCATAACAAAATAAATCTTGCACATAGAGATAGACAGCGGAGTGTCTTGGCATACTCATAAATGTCAAATGAAGGGATACATATAGGGTGCTGAGTAACCCTAGTGCATGACATACAAGCAGACCCTAAACATAACCCTAAACCTAACCCATGTGAGATGAACCTCCATTTGTGAGTGGAGGACATATAGGATCCCACACACCAACACCCCCCACTTCATCAAAGCTGGGGTAATGGTTATGATGATTCAGACAGAACAAGAAGACACTCCTAAACAACTAAGAAAGATGTGTCAATGGGGCCCGATAACTAAAGGCCTGATAATGTGCCCTTGTAAAAGCAACATCTTCCTAGAAGAAGAAGAAGAGAAGGAATATATAGCCCAAAGAATATGAGCAGCTGCATAATACCTCACCCTAAGAAGAGACTGCAAGTGAAGAAACTTCACCTCAGTGAAGGGATTAGTTAATATATCTGTAATCTTATCAGCTATCTAAATGTACTGAATGTTGATGATACCATCATGAATAAGCTCTCGTATGAATTGCATATGGATCTCAATGTGCTTCATCCACTAATGTTGAACTTGATTTCTACAAATTGAGATAGTGCTCATGTTGTCATAATAGATAATGGTAGGCTACTGAAAGTGGATACCAAACTCTGTCAAAATACCCTATATCCAAACAACCTTTGTGGCAACGTGACCTGCTCCTCTGTATTCTACCTCTGTAGAAGATATCGTAATTGCATTGTGCTTCTTACTAGACCAACTTATAGGACATGAACCAAGAGAGAAACTGTAGCTAGAGCTAGATTTCTGATGATCTAAGTCATCAGCCCAGTCATAATATGTGAACCCAATCAAGTAAATATCCACCCCTCCAAAATAGTGAATGCCATCAGTATAGGTGCCATGAACATGATGAAATATCCACTTAGCTACTTTCCAATGTAGCTCATGTGGTTCCTGCATGAATCTGGACATGATCCCAACAACATAAGATAAATTCAATCAAGTGTGAGTCAAGTAAATCAAGCTCCCCACCAACTATTGATAAAGGGTACCATTAACCAAGGGATTAGAGCAATCAAAAATCAACTTAACCATAGAAAGAAGAGTAGGAGAATACTTGCAATCACACATCTTAAAATGAGTAAGAAATTCAAGAGCATACTTAGGTTATGAAATCAAAATTAACGAGTCATATTGTGAAATCTGGATCCCAGGAAAGTAATGAAGAAGACCTAAGTCAGTCATGGAAAACCTGTTGCCCAAGGTGATCTTCACAGAGTCAATGATAGAGGAAGAGCTTCCTGTGATCAAGAAGTCAACATAGAGAACAAGAATGAGTATGGAAACATCTTACCATAGAATATAAACATTTGGATCAAAGTGACACCTAGTAAACCCTAATGTAAGTAAAAAGGAATCCATCTTGGCATACCAAGCCTGAGGGGCTTGTTTAAGGCCATAAAGAGACTTCTTTAACTTAAAAATGAGGGAGGGATCATGGACATAACCTGGAGGTTGTTCCATGTAGATCTCTTCCTCTAGGTCACCATGAAGAAAGGCACTCTTAACGTCCATTTGATGGAATTTCCATCTATTTTCTGTAGCAATGGCTAGGGTAAGTCAAATAGAAGTCATGTTTGTAGTCAAAGCAAAGGTTTTAGTATAATCAACCCTAGCTATTTTGGATAAACCCTTATCTACTAATCGTGATTTAAACTTTTTGACATCTCCATCTAATCCATAATTTTTTCAAAACACCCAATTACACCAAATGATTTTTCTTCCTTTCAAAAGAGGGGTGAGATCCCAAGTATCGTTCTTCACGAGAGAGGAATACACGTCATCCATGGTAGAATCCCACTCAAGAATACCATAATCCTCATAGAAAGAATTTGGATCAGATTCAGCGGCAAAGAAAGAGTGGGGTCTAAAAAAATATGAGCAAGTACGTCTCATATCCGAAGTATCTCCAATTAAATCTCCAGCACTTTGCAAAGTTTTCCTAGCCCAAAGAGGACCAGGAGGATCAAGATCTGAGTTGGAAGATTTGTCACTTGAGTGAGAAGAGACATAGTCCTCATCATCACTACTGTCATAATCGGAAGACTCAAGGCTCTGATGATCAGGAGGATCAGGAAGAGGAGCACGTTTAACAACATCATCATCCGATGAGTCAGAATCTAAATCAAGAAGTGCAAGAACCTCAATAGGTAGAGAAGTATAAGTCAAACAAGACTCATCGAACTTAACACTTCTCTCAATATAAAGATCATGAGAAGTAGGATTCAATAATCAATATCCCTTCACAACATCAGGATACCCTACAAAGATACAAGTTTTGGATTGTGGTTCCAATGCCTTGTGTTTCTTCTTGGGAATCCGATCCATAGCCTTGGATCTAAAGACTCAAAAGTTCTCAATATCAGGCTTGCATCTAAACTAGGCTTTAAAGGGTGTCATCCCTCTTACTGCCTTGTGTGGAACATGGTTCTGAATGTAATTAGCACAATTCACGGCTTCAACCCAATACTACGTAGGAATAGACTTCGAATGAATCATACAAGTAGCCATCTCCTTAGGAGTATGGTTCTTTCTTTCTGCTACTCCATTCTACGAAGGGTTATAAGCAACAATATTTTGCAAGAAAATCCCTTCAGATGTATAGAAATCCATGAACCTATTGTTTACATATTCACCTCCATTATCAGTTGGAAGAACCTTAATAGATAGTTGCACTTGTTTCTTAGCAAGAGCCTTAAATTCTTTAAAATGTTCAAAGACTTTAGAGTTAAGCTTAAGAAAATATACCCAAGTATATTACGAATAGTCATCAATGAAGGTCAGCACATAAAGATCTCTAGTAAACGAAGGAGATGGAAATGGACTAGAAATATTGTTGTGAACAAGATCCAAAGGACAAGTATCTCTCCAAGATTTTCCTTTGTCAAATTTCTTTTCAGGATGCTTTTCAAGGGTACAACCCTCACAAAGACCCTTACAAAACTTGATGTGAGATAACCTGTTGACCATTTCATTTTGGCTCAATTGTTCAAGGTAGTAATAATTTAGATGTCCAAAATACTCGTGTCATAGCTTACTAACCTCATTTGCATGAGTGAGTAAGGTAGTGGGCATAGAATCAGAAGTAATGTGGGAAAAGGTATATAACTGTGAACAGTGATCTACCTTTCCCTCAGCCACTATAGTGTCAAAATTAAGCTCATGAATAATCACCAAGTTAGGACCAAGTTCCATGCATTCCTTCACCAAGGTGAGTAATTTGGTAAATTGGTAGGAGATTGGTAGAGAGATCAGGAACACTCAACACTTGGTTGAATGTTCCCCCATCCATCTCTACCGATCCACTACTGGTAACCAACATTGTCATGTCATTAACCATCGTGATTTGGGACATACCACAAGGCTCGATGTTGGAGAACTCAACATGTGAAGAAGCCATGTAGTGTGAGGCACCAGAATCTATAATCCACATTGGTGAAGGAGAAAATTTGGCTACAAGGGCCTTTCCTTTCTTCTTATCATATTTATAACCTTTTACAGTAGAAGACTCAACCTTTGGATCATTTTGTTTGATAGACTCAGGAACACCTATTTGATTTTTGTCAAGTAAATGATTAAGGTGATCAATTTGTTTTCTCATACATGTATGCTCTTTATGACCAGGCTTCTTGTAATAGGAACACAAATACTTGTCTTTCTATGCTCTAGGCTCAGAAGTCGAAGTGTTTGTGTTAATTTTAGTTTTGGTCTTGGTTTCCTTCTTAGGTTGATCCTTTTTTTCTTTCTTAGTTTCACTCTTCTTTTCCTTACTAGTACTTGCTACAAGGGAATGTGACTTGGACTTGAGAGTCCCCATTTGAATTAGTTTGTCCTATTCTCGAATGAGTTGGGATGAAAAATAGTCAAGGGAGGCCATATTCCAATCCTTGCCCAAGGCAGATTTTGTAGCGTAAAACATTGACACAAAGACAGAATATTTAGGACCTAACTTATAGAGAATCGAAAAGATCAGTTGACAATCTTTCTTCTCTACTTTAAATTCCTTTAACAACTATCTAGTGTGGACAAACAGAGAATAATGCTTGTAGGTTTTCTAAATCACTATGATTTAACCCTAGTAGTTCATTTTCCAACTCATGCGCTCTCATGTCATATTGTTTTCCAAACATTCCATCTAACATTTTCCACGTAGAATTAGGTGTTTTGGATGACTCGATGTGGAAGAACAAGTCAAGAGAAATGGACAAGCAATGAAGACCTAAATCTTCATCACTATGGTTTAACCTCTTAGATTTTTTAGGGTACTTGTCTGGTTTAGTCTCAGTTCCCATGGTGATGTGGAATAACCCTTTACCCCTTAGTTTCATAATTATTTTCAATCTCCATTCGAAAAAGTTGAACAGCGTAAGAAAAGGAATTAAAAGTGCATCCATAGTGAAGAGAGAAAGAATGCAGAAAAGAAACACAAGAATCACAACCACCCAAGACAATATAATAACCCCCCCTCTTTCGACACTTTATAGTTTAGTGCGTTGAATACAATCGGGTCCGAGCATGCATCTTGAAACACTTGGTAACTTGCCTTGTAATCAACATAATAACATGGAAGAGAGGACACAATAATCGTGTTTCGTGGAGTGTAACAAAGTGACACCGTACACAAGCACAATTGCAAAAAACTAGGAAGTAGGTGAAATCAAATCCTAGTTGTAAGAAAAAATGTCTCACGTTGCGAAGGATACCCCCTTACTGCAAATTGTGGTAGATGCGCTCACTATTCGCAAGCAATAATAAGGGTAAAATATAATGTTTTAAACATACTGAAGATGAGTCCGAGAGATCTTCAGAATGTTGGAAAAGCATGCGGAAGACAAATAGGAGCTCAAAGTGTTACTGCACACTTGAGCACACGATTAGTAAAAAAATCGACAATAACGCTTAAAAATTTATCATTTAGAAATGTCTAGTTTAGCTAATTTTAGAGCTTTTGGATTTTTTTTAAATAATAAAAAAACATTAATTTAAAAGATGATTTTAAAATAATTTACTAATCAGAAAGGAAGGTTAGATTTGAAATTAATAAAACTAGATTTAATATATTTAAATCTAATTAGTTTCAAATAATAATAACTAATTAATATTTAATTAAATCCTAATTAAATATTTTAAATACTTTCCTTTTTTAAATAAAGTCAAATTTAAAACTAAGTAAGATCTATTAAGATCTAACAAATTTAAATGAAACTAATTTCAAAAAAAACTTACAGTTATTTGAAATAAATAAATTAGAACAATCTTACCAATTTGGAAACTTGCCCATGAAAGGATTTAGTTGAATGAAATAAATAAAATTTAAATCAATTTACCAAAAAAAATTACCCAAAAAGCAAACCATGAGTTGGCGTTTGTGTGGAGTTTGGAGTTTACCAAAAAACATGAGTTTATTGGTTTGAGTGTAACGTGCTTTGCAGGGAGGATCTGTGGTGGCTAGGTCATGATAGTGGCAAGTGGTAGAGGGGAGCTCGTAGGAGCTTGTAGTCAATGCAAAAATGTCCACATTCTAACAATGGATGAATCAGCAAAGGTAAAATAAAGTGGTGAAAATCAGTGAAAGGCCACAAATAGACCAATACAAACACCCAATCAGCGAGCCAAAGGAAGGAACAAAGCAGCTATATAGACTAATACAGACTAATGTGAGCTAAACATAGACCAATACAGACTAATGCAAGTGCTGATCATGAAAGAGTTGGTGTTGTAGCTCATAGGAAAAAAATGCAAATACCAATTTGGAACCTGGATCTCTGCAAAAAAAAACACCATGCAAACATAGAAAAGACCAAAAAAAGGATCTAAAAAATTTCTAGTTTAATAAAATAAAAATTAAAAACCAGAATAAATAACCTCCTTTTTTTTATGATATGCTAAATTTAGTTGCAGCTAGCTAAATGTAGCTACAAAACCCCTAAAAACTTGAGGATATTTGCACATGCACGAAGAACACAACAAAACTTAAAACTTTCCAAGAACAGTTTGTTAAATAACATTAGCAATAAATTTCCAAAATATAATGATCGAAAAAAAACTTACACGAGGAGTAAATAAATAATGAAACCAAGAGTGATCACAACTCAGATGATGAATGCACATTTACCCGATCTTAGCTTTGATACCATGAAAGATTTTGTGATAATCGTATCGAAAACTATGCACCACGATGAAGTTGCACTCTAAAGGGAACATAATAGCTCCAACGTAATCACAAGGAGGAATCGATCAATCAATGGACGAACTTGCATAACAGAACAAAACTTGCACATAGAGAAAGATAGCGGAGTGTCTTGGCATACAAATAAATGTCAAATAAAGGGATACATATAGGGTGCTGAGTAACCCTAATGCATGACACACAAACAACCCCTAAACCTAACCCATGTGAGATAACCCTCCATATGTGAGTGGAGGACATATAGGATCCCACACACCAACAAGAAGGAGGCTTCTAGATTCTCCAACCTATTTGGAAAATATTTCATGGGGTCATTAGAGGTTTGCAGATGAGATGATAATGAACGAGGTTGGATATTTTAAGAATTAGATGGGTTGGGTTGAGATTAATATTGATAGTGTTTAGGATAAGTAGTTGTTTGGGGGGTGGTTAATAAGGGGGAATATAGTTAAAGGTTATGATTGAATAGGTTGAGAGATAGGATATTGTAAAGATATGGGGACATAATTATATGGATATGATTATGTTTTTTGTTAATAAATGAGGACGTTGGATTGTGTTTGCATGGGATAAGTTTGAATGTAAAACTAGGGTAGATGAGAATTTTGGGTAGAATGGTAAGAGAATATATGTCGGAAGGATCTCTGGAGAGGAGGTTGATGATTTTTGGTCAATTCTAAAGGGTGTGGTTGTGAGGTGATGAAATTTGCATAGATTTTGGATGTAGAGATAGGGATCATAGTTTAATCATGTTATTTGGGTGGTGAAGGAATTAGATCGGATACCTATACATTTTGGGTAAGGGCACTATCCAAAATAGTAGATGTGAAAGTTATAGAGATGGAATAACTGGGGGTTATGTTGATGTGAGCTAGGTTGGGAAGGATGGGATCCACAAATTGAGTGGATTTTTGATTCTCGGGGATCATAGTGGAAAATTAGTGGGATCGAAGATTACGTTATGCCATGGCAAGCTCATTGATGGCTCTAGGGAAGAACACATTGAGTTGCGAACTAAGGACTTGATTGGATTTAGGATGAAAGTGATAGGCATAAATGTTTTGAAGAGGGGATCCATTGATAAGGAGATGAGTGGATTTTCAGATAAGATATTTCTAAAGTGAAATAGGGATAAAGTCCAGGAGTTCCTGAAACTCCAAGCATCTCGTAGGGATAATGGGAGGACCAAAGGTCTCTAAGGAAGTAGAATACGGAGGTGTCGTTTGTCTCGTAGGGATAGAATGATGGTAGATGAAAGAACTTGTTTAAATGTGGAAATGGTTCTAGACCAGATGGGGATCACTAGAAGGATTTGCAGAAACAATAGGTTGAGGAAGCAAAGAGGAAGTTATCAAAGGGGCACATGAAACAATAGGAAGAGAATATGTTTGTTTGGAAAGATAGTTAGAAGTGGGGATGTTAGATGAATTATTTTGTCCCATTTTTCTAACTTGATATCGAGTAAGAATGGGCATTAAACAAAGAAACAAGAACTGATGTTTATTATCCATATGACAGTAAACTCACAAAACAAAGATTTAATTATCTTTTTATTAGAGGAGTGTGAAAAAGAAAACAAATGGGCTCAAATAACCTAGGAAATGAACAATATAAGGATGTTTTCTGTATTTTTAGATGGCTTCCTCGATATACTGAAAGGTACATGAGGTAAAAATATATGATGACTATCAGTATGTGGCCATGTATAGGTGCCTACCCTTGGACTTCATTCTTTTCAAGGATAAGGGAGTCAAGAACTTAGGTGATATACCGGTAATAACAAAATTATAATGCAACAAAAACATCACATAGGATTTCCTATTGGGTTATGAAATCATAATAGAAGATATTTAAGATGTGTAAATTGATTCGTGAGTTTTGATGTGCATGAAAGACGTAGATGTAAAAAATTACCTCCTACTTAGAATAGATAAGCAAGCTAGTATGGACATGCTATTTTCAAGTCCCAAAATCCAAACATTAGCTTCTATGAGATCACACAAAAGAGAGAAGGAAGAGAGTTGTTGAAAGAGAAAATAAGGACAAAATTTGGATTACTTTGATAATACTATTTTTATTTTTAACAATTTTTAATTCAATAGATGCGTCATTTATTTAAGCAAAAAATTTACCACATACGTAAAAAATTGAAACTCCCACCTACTAGGTTTAGTGGAAAGAAAGGCAGAAATAGAAAAGTGGAAATGAAAAAATGAAAAAAATCACCAAAGAGAAAGTTTGGGTCCCACTGGGTATGCCATAATGTTTGATGATATTTCCCACTACCCTTGCAAGTTAATGCAAGGATACAATAAATTAAGAAAATCAAAAATATGGGAGGGTTTAAGGCTACATCATGATGCATATGATGATGATGATGATGGAGATACAAGCATAAAACATCCTCTTCATGGTGGGCTCAATAACCTACTCAACAAAGAGAAGATAAAAAAATGATTATTAGTAGATAAGATGGTTGGTTTCCTAATAAATTTAGTCGCGAGAAGTGATAAATTCATAGGTTGGATGTGAACTAAATAGATAATAAATATAATAACATATAATGGGTAAGATGGATGTAGATATAAAAAATATAATATATGTAAGGGATGCTAAAATAAATATATGGAAATATAAATGTTGATAGAAAAAATCAAACCTACTCAGGTTGACGATGACCCAAGAATGATTGGTACAGTCAATAGTGACTGACGCAGAGTTGGTCAAAAGATGTAAAAAATAGATTTGTATCTGATGTCAGGATTTTAGGTCTAATTTAAAGATGATAATGAGACAAAAATGATCTAAGGGGAGGTATATCTAATGATGATAAAAATTGGGCCAATGGCGAATGGATATGGTCGACGACAATTGGGGCATTATTGAGGACCTTGATGAGCTAAATGGATGGAAAAAGGGACCTTAAGAAAATCAAAGAAGGATTATATGTGAAATAGATCCAAATTAACCAACAGACCTGCAAGGGTGAGGTGATGGAATAATGGAATGATTCTCAGAAAGCTTCGCATATTCAATTCTCCATGGATGACATGTAAAGGATCCAAAACAAATCGAAATAGGTGATGAGTTATCATAAGAGGAAGATAGAACAGAGAAAGATCATGAGATATCCCGAAATCTAAAAAAATTCAGCCCTCTCAGAAGAGGGGTGGAGGTGCATAAATAAGGTTAACGACGACCCAGATGGGTCACCAAAAACTACAAAATACAATCCACTTAAGAGGTGGAGGTGATGAGAATCTAAAAACTGGAGTTCTAAAAGGGACAAGATTATGATTTTAGCCATTTTGGAGGAGATAATGGTGTATAGAGGGGAATAAATGATGATGGGAGGATAACAAATTGTTAAATGGGTGGTAGGAATCCTATGGTTATAAATGAGGATATTTATGTGTAGAATCCTAAGATAGATTAATGGGTAATTAAATATAATTAGTGGTATGCAAATAATAATAATATTAGCATGGTAATTAGGGATAAATAATGGAGTGATTTACATAATGGATGGGTTAATATATAATTAGATGGGATGAGGGATGGATTTAAGGGGGGTAAGTAATGATAGGATTAAAATGGGATTCGGGTAACGAAAATTAGATTTAGAGGAAATAGGTGGGATGTGGGGGGGATATGGATTTAAGTAGGAAGGGAAATATGAGTGTGAAAAATAATGATAAAAAGGGAGTGGACGTGGGATAGGGGACAAAGGTATAAAAAATTAATATCTACAAGATGCTTGTATTGATGATGCCATGAGAAGACAAGAAGTGCCATGGTTGTAAGAGCGGATGCAGTGAGAATTACTTAGCCAAGTAGGCCTAATCAATATTCCCAATCACTATGGGTGATAGCATATGGAGGATAGAGGTGCATGGTGAATTGAGAAGCATGGTAGATACATGTCGATCATGTTGGGAGTGTGGTAAGACACTCATACATGTTTTAGATGATAGTTACAGTGTTTGAACATGGTTTGTAGGTGTTCACCTAGACCTAGTCTATGTGCTTGGATGCTTAATCAAGCATGATGGTCAATTACAGAGGTTTTAAGTACTTTTGAAGAGTTTTTATCCAAGGTATGGTTTTTATCAACTCTGTTTGGGTATAAATGTGACCTAATCTCATGACCTAGTTAGGAAATTCATGGTGGTTGAGACTATGTTGATATAATAATGATTATGTTAGCATTTTAGAAATTAAAAGAGGTTGTCTCGAAGATGTGAGAAAATATCAAGGTCATATGATGACACAAAACTATGCACTTTGGCTAATTATCTAATGTTGATTACATACTACTATTCATATGATTCCTACATTAGAATAGTAATAATAAAACCCATGTCTTTGGAAACCTTCCTTTGTCTTCTATTAATCCTATCACTCTTAAACCCTTACTTTGTCAATATTCCTTATTAAACTCCAGCTCTTATAATCCTTGACACAAGCACCCAATCAGGATGTCAGTGCTAGTCACCCTCATGCCCTCTAGGTGCCTTTTACCCTTTTGTAATTTAATCACACTTGTTGGGTCCTTTTTATTCATTTCATCATCTTATCATTTTGGTAGTCAGCCTTGTCAGGGTTGATTATGAAATTGAAGAAAAGGAATCTTATAAATATAAATTTATGTTATCATAATAAAGGAGCAAGCACTAAGCGTTAGCTATCACAACATAAGGTTCCATACGTCAAGGAATCTAAGAGCTATATTGCATCCATATTGCACAATCACAAAGGAAAAAAGGGGTGGTTATTCAATATACACTTCATAGGAGTGAAGTTCATTCTATTTCATGCACACATCTATTAGCTATTTAATTACTATCAAGTGCGACTGGCATGAGATCCACCTACGACATAATTCTGCACACATACACATAGAACTACATTAGGTCTAAGATATAGTGAAATGCTTAGTCATAAGTCCACCATTATCAAAAATGAGGATAGTCCAATCTCTCATTTTGTATCTTTCATTTTTAGGATTTTACGTTTGTTTGAGGGTTTTCCTAGTTCATATTTCATTACAGGTTTACAGGGACCTCAATGATCTTTGTACAACCTTGGAGCGACAAAAGGATACTAAAGGTGAATACCTTATGAAACCTTAGAGGAGATTTTTGAGCTTTTTCAGAGACCCAACCACTCAGAAACAGGCCTAGGGCATCCAAGAGTGCCTGTGTATGTCTGCATGTGCCCTAGTCAAGATAATTTCTCCGGATCTACATTTTTCTGATTCTATGTGTGACACTTCTGTCGTTTTGGTCACTTTGTTACCACTCTGAAATAGTCCATATTTCATTACAAATTAACTAAGGATTCTAACCCTCTCTTTGTATTAAGGGTTTATCACTTTATTTCTTAGTTTGTTTGAGTATCATTTATGTACTTAATTGAATATTTATTTATTGCTACAATAAAATAACAATAGGCTTATTTATCAAAATTTTATCTTAATCATTTTTGTGAACTAGTCGCTCAAATCCACCTTATTTCAAGGATTATATTCTTATCCCCGTCACCCATAGTGGTAGATTTGGGTCTCTTGATCATCTTTAGCTTCCTCCATCCTCCCATAGGGTTTCCAAATCAATGGATAAAGTGTCTAAAATAATGGATACAATGGGAAATATCTTTGTAAAATATCATAATATTCCCCTTAATGAAATAAAAACATCTGATAGTGAAAATTTGTACAATGAGGACATTAATGTTGACCAAGACCAATTAAACATAATCACCAATTTTTGAAAATATTTGTGTAATAATCTCATTAATCGTTTGCATAATCTACATGCTTTCATTACTACTAAAAATACTCATGATATTGCCTCAGCTCCTGTTATTTCTAATTCTTTGGCTCCCATGCCCTCCACTCAACTTCTTATTTCATTTTCCATTCCTACCACTACCACTCGTATGATTCCACCTAATAATCTAAATGCACAACATGCCTCTTCTTCGAATACTCCTAATTTAACTTCCGCATATTAGTATATACAGATGTAAATTCACTAGCTATAACTCATTGCCTCTCATGTATCTTTATCTCTTGACTCTGATTCACTTCTTCATACTCCTTTTTCACCTTCCATTTCCACATATCCACTCCTACCAAACTTCAACTCCCATAAGTTCCAAATATTTAAAAGCCAGGGTAACCCACAAGAGCATATTTGATCCTTTCATGGGGCATGTCTTGACAATGCAAATGATCACACTATCTTATTAAAGATATTTCCTTGTAGTCTCCAAGAGTATGTAATGTGTTGGTTCTATGACCTACTTGTCTAATCAATAACCTCTTTCACACATTTAGCCGATGCTTTCTCACTAAATTTTATATCGATACTTTCTCTAAGATTTTATATGCATAACTTGCACAATTTAAATAAAGTTCTAATGAACATCTAGCGGAGTATGTCTTATTATATAAAAACAACCCCGCTAAGATGTCAAATTTTCTTATGGACTCTAATCTTCAAGGGTTATTCATTTGATGTTTACCACCACCTCTTCAAGAGAGGTTTATATTTGAAACATCTCTCTCATTTGATCATGTGTGTCACACTCTTAAGCAATGCAGGGAAATGTTAAGTGGCAAATTTTTCGTAAATTCGAAAATATTAGGGAATTTTGAAATTGGAAATGAAAATTTTTAAGTGGTTAGCTGCCTCTCAATTCACCTTAAATTTCCATCAAAAATTCATTTTTATGGGTTAGTTCACCTACTATTTATATGTGAAAATTAAATTATGTATGTATTTTTCCAATGTTTCTAATCAAAATTTGAAAATATTCACCAAGGTATAATATATAGCCTTGAGGCTAGGGGTTTGCAAGGGTGGATTTAATACATACATCCAACAAATAGTGGTTATATATTCAAATTGGGTTAGATGGCCATCCATTGGATTTCGTACAACCCAGGTTCGACAGAAGCTAATGGATTGTCATGAACACCCTTACAACTATGAAAAATACAAGAAAATTATGCCCTGCCAAATCATCTTTGCCACGAAATTTTTTATCAGAAGTTTTAAATCAATTCAAAAGTGTATTATGGAGATTCACCACCCATTATAAACTAATTTTTTAGAGGGAGGTCTTTAAAATAACCATGAATCTACACGAGAGTAAAATCTTATCTATAGGCAAGCTTAATTTTATGAGAAATCCTCATCCTCTGCATGCTTTAAAATTAAAACACCCTTCAAAACAAATGAAAAAACCTACTAAAGATAAATCCACTATTAACGTTGTCTCTAACAACAAATAAATTCAAGTGAAATTGAATAAGTAAATACAAAGTTTCTTATTGCTCCACAAATTATATTACAAAAAATTCTTGAGATAAATCATAGTATGCTTCCTCCTTGGTTTGACTTAGACCCATATTGCTCAAAATGTAGAAATTAGAATGAGAAATTTCGATGTGAATATCATCAATGTGTTGGACATTCTACAAATAATTGCTTCAAAGTCTACAATATCATCTTATTGTTGGCATAAAATTTCAGCTTCTAGAGTCAACGACCTCTGCACCAATCAATGAAAATCATAACCTCAAAATATTCAATAAACCACTTCTAAAATATGACAATAACATAACTGATTAATCAACTAACCATACATATTGTGGAGTAGCCTGCCTACATCAGGGGTTTTTGATTTACTTGTTTTTCCTACTGACATTTCTCCACCTTTCATTTATTTCTTTGATTGCGATCATTAGGCTACATTCGCTTATGATCACTTAAACATTAGTGCATCCATCAGATCCACATCTGTCAATAATACCAAAGTTTATTCATCATGGCCTAACAACACATGTTCTATTCCACTTCTTGTTGATATTGGTTATCCACTCCCACAAAGTTCATACCTAATGAATAATTCATATGGGTTCATCTAGCTTCACGTTACTATTGGTCCTTTCACCATGTTGGTGTCCTTCCTTATAACAAAAATAGTTGAATGGTGTGAAATTATCTTAGGCCTCAACTAGATACACAAATATTAGTTTATCATCTCCATGAGTAACTTGCATCCCAATTTCATTCATAACAATTAGGTCATATATATAAATGGTGTGCTTCCCTCTACTCAATTTTCATCACCTCCTTTTAAAGTATCAATTGCATCACCTAGTCCATCTACTTCCTTGTGGCCTATTGATTCTAAGGAATAATCTTCTCCTATCTCTCATGTTTGCACACAACCTACATGGTATCATCACTTTTTAAATCAAGTACATCATTCTAGGTCCATCATGAGGACAAATCCTATATCTAGACATACCTCACCACCTCATTTTACTCCACATAAGTTTCCATCACATCCACGTTATGCTTCACATAGGTCTCCATCATATTTTAATTTTTTCACATAAAGGCTCCCAACATATACTCATTAGTTGCATACATATAGGATTCATTCACCTACACAATGTCTATCTCATATACCACCAATTCTAGACCATTATCAAACACCTTCATCTAGCATCAGGGTATACTATACACATAAACTTCACACACTATGCTAGACACTACACTACACTACACTACACATTACACATCCCATACAAAACGTGTTCTACAAACACAACATCATCTCTCTTACATCTACTTATAAATGATGCGGTCATTACCCTATGATGCACTCTAGAAGGTCATACTTGGACTGTTTAGGGTTGAAATATCAAATGGACCTTATTAAACTCACACATTCAATCACTCACACATTCGCTCAAACACTCTACACTTTGCACTTTGATAATCACATATTTTTAGTAATCACATTTCAGACCATTTTGCGATGACACGCTCTCATTTACAGTTTATTATTGACTCCTGAGGGTGGATAAATAAATGAACCTCAATGCATATTTAAACATCCACTTGAGGGGCATACTACTTCTATCATTCAAATTGCATTCCATTCCACCTCATCCACAACATATTGTATATCTTGGTTACACTTTTTCTTTCTTACATTTACTTGTTACATGTTCACATTATTACACATGCTACAAAGATATCTTATATGTCATTATTTTTATCATACCCACATGTTCATTCACTTTCCTTTCTAGTTCTGATCATAGACTATGTAAATATATTACCTACAACAAGGATGCTAGGCACAATACCTATTACCAGTCCCAAATTGGCTTATGGGGGCATCCAATTTCATACACCACATGTGATATTATTTAAATTTTATTCATGACACATTAATTTATTGGGTTATACCCGATTTGACATACTTTTTATCTTTCAAAAATGTTAATGGGTGGTTCATGTGTAACATTTGTTCTTGATTTCTATTGTCTTTCATGGTTATTTGTTACATTGAATGTCTTTATTTTCCATAATTTGTAGTCTTTTCACTTTGTCTTGTGTGCACACTTGTCTATTTTTGGATATTATGGCCTTGATTATCTTGTGCCATCATGAGTGGTGTCCCATGTTTGCTAATTTATTTTTATGGTCTACCTTATCTTCTTTCATGTTTACAATGTCTTCTTGTATGTTTACATTGTCTTATTGTGTCTTAGATTACATATTATCTTCATTTTTTCTTATACAAAAAATTATCTCCCAGGCATTTTGTTTGCATGCCTTTGTATTTACCAAGCACATTCCCTTCCCCCTATAGGGAAAAATTTCAATCTATTGGTTTGTCCTCTTTTGGGCTGATCACTCCTTCAGCTGCATTTCATGTAACCCAAATGATGGGGGGGCATAATATGGGTCAATCAGTCACCCCATACAACATTATACACAACACACCACAGTAATGGTAAAACACAATTTTAAGTTTCTAATAGGGCTTAGAATTAGACTTGGGTCCTTAGCACAACAATGTCCTTCTTGAGTGAAACTAACCAAGGGAAATTACACATTGATTAGTATTTAAACACATTCTATAGAACACCACACAATATATTACATAGGGAATCCAATCCTTAGCACATTCATCAGTTTTGCACACCATCTATATTAATGTTTGATATTCTGGGGAGTAGTTAATGGTTAGAGGATGAAACCAAACTTCCCTCTCTAAACTAATACCATGGTGTAGGATTTCTCAAAAAACCAAGATTTCATAGTGGTCTAATACTTTGGGTAGTGGTAAAAGGTTAAAGAGGATTATGCTAGACTTTTGTCCATACAGTTATTCTCCCATAGCATGAGATCACCAAAAACTGTTTCCCGTTATCAAAATCTTCATGATCCTTTCTACATCCTTTTTCTCATTACGGATAAGGTACACACATTCCTTTTTCACATTTTCATAATTTATAAACACATTTTACACATATACATGTGTATTTGACTACTTGATCGTTCTCCTCTTTTATAGGTCTTACCATATGGGAAGAGATATTGAACATATTCCACATCATCAACATAATCCACATCATTCACATCAATAAAAATATCAAAATAAAAATCAAGTACATTGCAACATCTACACATGCATTTTCCACCCTAGGTTCATTTTCATCATCACTTTTTCAAATTTCCCCTCCTAACCATCCACACTTAACAATTTTATCAGTTCACACTTTGTCTAGTCCCTAGGGACGCTTGAAACATCGATCTACAAGGTTATCAAGTGTGCATCTCTATCTAATTTATGTTAGCAAGATTTTTTCTTAACAACATAAAGGGAGGGAAATATAGATACAAAATCACCCACTTTAGGTAATTATGTAGTCCTGATTACATACTACTATTCATATGATTCCTAATTAAGAATATTACTAGTTAAACCCATGTCTTTGGCCATCTTTCTATCTTATGTCACTCCTTTCAGTATTGTGCCCTTAATTTCTCGATATGCCTTATTATATTCAAAATATTATCATCTTGGACACCAGTGCCTAGCTAGAGTCGGGTGCCCTCACTCCCTCCAGGCATCATTGACCCCTTTACACCTTACATTTTTTGGTTCTTTCTAGCCAATTGAGCATCTTATATTTTTATTAGTCGGCCTATTTGGGGTTATCTATGTTGGAGTTAGCACAAGTTTTTACAAATAATATATCAGATCTAAGCATACATGCAATAATAGCAGATATTCTACAAGAAGAAATCTATAAAACAAGAGACATAAATCAACACCAGATTTAATGTGGTTCACCAAGTATACTCTACATCCACCAAGAAACAAGAGAATCTATTATCCAAAGTTTTCTGAAGATTTACAATCTTCCACACCTCTCAGATGTACATTATTTTATTTCTCTCAAGATTCTCCTTCTTTTGCAAGAATTATCTCTCACACAATTATATTCACAATAATCATTAACTATTTAAATCCTCTCTTCTAAATCCTATCTTTCATTCTTATATAGGAATATACAAACTTAGGGCACTTATCCATGTAATTACAATCAATAGATCTACTTTAATGATAAAATTAGATCTGATTCCCGTGAGTTAAATAAAACACCCATGCACAGGTAATTGACGTTGATTATCCCTAACTGATGTCGGTTCCTCCTTTCCTGACCGATTTCGGTCCCTCCATAACCAATATCGGTTATTGATATTTTCTACAAGTTTAATATAGCATGTTAATTTAAAGTAATTGAGCTCCACGACCCAAAAATCTCCCACTTGGAGATAAATTACTACACTATTCCTATATCATATCATTCATGGATCCTTTACTTAGATTTCTTTCTTCCTCTTCAAGTCTAAAACTCGTAAACCAATACAAGTGGAGTGTAGCGCCAAATTCTCTTTTTTGAATGGTTTTGTTAGTATATCTGTAGGGATTTCACTTCTATGAATCTTCTCCAGTTTCAATTTCCCATCCTATAATACCTATTTTATGAAGTGATACCTCAACTGAATGTTTTTTGTGTTAGAAGGAAACGCTGAGTTTTTTCCAAATGAATTACACTTTGACTGTCATTGAATAATTTGTAATCATATTGCTCTTTTCCCAACTCTTCCATGAACCTTCTCATCCATATCATCTCTTTGATAGCCTCTATAGGTACAACATACTCTTCCTTTGTAGTAGAAAAAGCCACAACCTTCTGAAATCTTGAAATCTAGGTAATGTCATCCCACCTACTATGAAAATATACCGAGTAATATTCCTTTTACCATCCATATCTCCAACTATATCCAAATCAACATAGCCACATTAAAAAATATTTGAACCTCCATAGAAAAACTACATGCTAGATATCCCTCTCAAATACTTGATAATCCATTGGACTACTTTACAATGCTCTTTACCTATATTAGCAATAAATCGACTCACATCTCCCACTGTGTGTGCAATGTCTAGTCTGGTACAAACTCTAACATACATGAGACTCGCAACTGCTAAAGCATATGTTACTTGTGTCATGTATTTGACCTTCTCATGTGATGAAGGACACTTATCTTTTCTCAATTTTAATTTTCTATTCATAGGTGTACTTACTAGTTTTGAATATTGCATGTTGAACCTTTTCAACAACTTATTGATATAAGCCTCTTGAGAGAAATACAATTTCTTGTTATTCATGTCTTTGTGTATTTGCATGCCAAGGATTCTTTTTACAGCTCCTAATTCCTTCATAGAAAATGTCTGAACTATGTTTCCCTTACACTCACCAATGTCCTTCATACTAGATCCTTAACATATAAAAGTTCATATCTTTGATTTTTCATCCAACGTTTTTCTATTTTCTTTATCAATATGCAGAGAATCTTCTCAATAAATTTTTTTAAGAAAATAAATATCTACCTCTTTTCCAATCCAATATTCCTTTGGTATTCCTCCATCTAGTGAACTTGAAGGACCATTTTTAATCAAATAAACCACTGTATTAATTGCTTCTACCCAAAATGCAAGGGAAATCCAACATGCATCCCCATACTTCTATCACATTCCATTATTGTCCTGTTCATTATTTTTTCAACACCATTCTCTTGTGGTTTTCTTTGAACCGTTCTTTCTCTACATATTCCATTCACTAAACAATAATCATTGAAATCCTTGCTACAATATTCACCACCATTGTAAGATCTAAGCCACTTTAATTTTGAATTTGATTCATTCTCAAAAAGGGCTTTCCATTTTTTAGAAGTTTGAAAAACATCAGATTTATGTGTAATACAATAAACCCATATCTTTCTTATAGCATCATCAATGAAAGTAACATAATAGTGGGATCCTCCATGAGAAGCTACAAAGGATGGTCCCCACACATCTGAGTGTACAAACTCCAATTTCTTCTCCTTATTAGTTTCCCCAACTTTGAGACATCGCACTCTTTTTTTCTTTCCAAAGATACAATGCTCACAGAAATCAAGATCTAAATATTTCAAATTTGATAGCTTACCCTTGGCCTTTAAGATTTGCATTCCCTTTTGACTCATATGGCCCAACCGATTATGCCAAATACAAGCATATTAATATGAATTAGATAACACAAAAAAAAGAATCAATAACAAAGTTAGATAAATATAACTTTCTTACCTTCTTACCTTCTTACCTCTTTCCACAACAAAAACACCCTTGCTAACTTTACAAGAGTATCATGTGAATGTAACCATGTAAATAGCTTCACCAAGTTATCCTGCATAAATAAGATTCCTCTTAATGATTGGCACATGTCTCACATCTTTCAAAACCCATGTATTTCTATTCTACAATTTTAGATGAACTTCCCCTTTACGAGTAATACTGCAAAGTTCATCATCACCCAAATAAACATGCCCAAAATTTCTCTGGACATAATTTCCTAAATAAACCTTATTATGGGTTACATGGAAAGAAGATCTGGAATCTAAAACCCATGATTCTATTCTGTTATCCAAATAAATAATAAGATTATCTAGTATTGCCTCTGCAGCAATATTTGTCTCTTTATTTGACTCTTTACCTTTGTTTGGGTTTTGGTTCTCTTTATCCTTTGAAAAAAAATATTTATTTTAATTTCCTTTCTTTCCACATTTCCAATAGGTAATTTTGTTACCTATGGATTTACATTTTCCACCCCTTTACTTTGATTGTCCATTATTCTTACTCTTGGAGCTTTCCTTCTGTCTGCCTCTACTTTCTACATTCAAAGAATTCCCAGATGATGACTCCTCTGTACTTTTCCTACAAATTTCTTTATTCAATATTATATTGACCACATCATCAAACTTATAAATATTATTAGCAGATGTTGTATTACTAACAAACATTACCAAGTTATCCCAACTACCAGGAAAAGAATATACGAATAAGAGTTCTTTCACTTCATCATCAAATGAAATATCAAACAATTTTAATTGGTTTATAATAGATCAGAAATAATTCAAATGAATAGATGTAGATCCACCTTAATGTATCTTAGAACAAAATAGTTTCTTCATCAAATAAAATTTATTTGAAGCATTATGTTTTTAATATAAATTAGCAACACATTTTATTTACTCTACTGTAGAAGTCACGTTTGTAATATTGGAAACCACAGATGCTGCTAGGATCAATCTTATAGATCCCAAATCCTTTCCATCAAGAATATTCTATTATGCATCATTCATCTTTGTAGTTCTAGAATTTTCATCCAACGTAAGTACAAATCTCATTTATACAGATAATCCTCAATCTGCATCTTCGATAATTGATAATTTAAGCAGTCAAACTTCTCTACCTTGTATTTTTTTCCTTTTACAATTTCTATAGATCCCACTTAATCATAAAATCCTCTGTGAGTAAATATTTCAACACATAATACCTTCAAACAAATCTCTGATACCATTTTTTTAGGATAACACAAGGTTATACAGATAATATATTAAATCTAAGCATACATGCAATAAAATTAGATATTCTACCAGAAGAAATATACAAAATAAGAGATAAATTAATACCATATTTAACGTGGTTCACCCACTATTGGCTATATCCACCAAGAAAAAAGTCAATCTATTATCCAAATATTTCAAACAATATACAATGAAAATTTATAATCTTCCACACCTCTCATATGTACATTGACTTCTTTCTCTCAAGCTTCTCCTTCTTCTGTAATAATTCTCTCTCACACAATTATTTTCACAATAATCATTAACTCTTTCAATCCTCTCTTTTAAACCCTATATTTCACACTTATATAGGCATATAAAAACTTAGGGCTCTTAGCCATGCAATTATAATCAATAGATTTGTTTTAATTATAAAATTAGATATAATTCCCATGAGTTAAATAAAAAATCCATGCACACATAACAAAATCATGTTAGCCCTAACCAATGTTGATTCCTCCTTGCCTCACTGATTCCAATTATAGGTGACCGATGTCGTTCCCTCCATAACCGATTCCAGTTACTGAGCTTTCTTGCAAGTTTAATATAGGATGCTAGTTTGAAGTAATTGAGCTCCACAACTCAACAATCTCCCACTTGGAGATAAATTACTACACTAATCTTGTACAACATCATTCTTGAATCCTTTCCTTAGCTTTGTTTCTTCCTCTTCAAGTCTCAAACTCAAAAACCAATAGAAGTGGAGTGTATCTCCAACTTCTCTTTTGCTAATGGATTTGTTAGCATATCTGAAGCTTTTTCACTCATATGAATCTTCTCCAGTTTCTGTTTTCCATCCTTCATTACCTACTATTAGAAGTGATACCTCAACTAAATGTGTTTCATTCTAAAATGAAATGCTGAGTTATTTTCCAAATAAATTATACTCTCATGGTCACTGAACAATTTGCAGTCGTCTTACTCCTTACAAAACTCTTCTATGAACCTACTCATCCATATCATCTCTTTGCTAGCCTCTATAGTTGTAAAATAATTTTCCTCTATAGTAGACATAGCCACAACCTTTTGAATCTCAAAATCTAGATAATTGTCATCCCACCTACTGTGAAAATAGACCCAGCATCGCTCTTTCTACCATTCAGATCTCTAGTGCAATCCGAATCAACTTTCCCACATGAAGATATATCTGAACCTCCATAGCATAACTACATGCTACTTATCACTCTCAAATACCTAATAATTCATTGGACTTCTTACCAATGCTCTTTACCTGGATTAGAAATAAATCTACTCAAAACTCCCACTATTTGTGCAATGTATGGTCTGGTACAAACCATAGTATACATGAGACTCCCGATTTCTGAAGCATATGGAACTTGTCTCATCTATTTGACCTCCTCATGTGATGAAGAAAACTGATCTTTTCTTAATTTGAAGTATCAAATGATAAGTATACTTATAGGTTTCAAATATTGCATGTTCAACCTTTCCAACAACTTATTGATACAAGCCTCATGAGACAAATAAAATTTCTTGTTTTTCATTTCTTTGTGTATTTTCATGCTAAGGATTCTTTTTTTTAGCTCCTAAATCCTTCATATAAAATGTGTGGGATAGTTTTCCCTTAAGCTTATCAATGTCCTACATACTAGATCCTGCAATAAGCATATCATCCGCATATGGTAACAAAATAATATAGCTCCCATTTTTAAGCTTCTTGAAATAAACACAATCTTCAGATTCATGTCTCAAATAACCATGCTCATGCATGAAAATATCAAACCTCATGTACCATTGTCTTGTAGCTTATTTGAGCCCATATATACTCTTTTTCAACCTACACACTAATTTCTCCTTACAGTTGATTTCATACCCAAGTGACGGTTGCATATAAATATCTTCGTCCAAATCACCATCAAGGAAATCCATCTTCACATATAGTTTCTCTAAATGAAAATCATGTACTGCAACTATACTCAATACAATATGTATGGAATTCTTTTTAACAATAGGAGAAAATATTTCACCAAATTCAATACTTGGTTTCTTTGGAAATCCTTTTACTACAAGCCTTGACTTGTATATTTTCTATCCACCCTCATCTTCATTGAGCCTATAAACCCACTTGTTTTGCAATGTCCTCTTACCTATTAGCAACTTAACTAAATTTCAAGTCTAGTTTTGTTCCAAGGAGTCCACATCATCATCCATGCCATGATCCCACTGCAGGTGGGTATTATCCTGCATTTCTTCTTCAAAACTTTCTATTTCACCATTATCAGTCAATAATAAATAAGATATAAAAAGTGTAAATCTTAAAGTAGGTTTACTTACCCTTTGTGACCTTCTCACAAAAGATTGGGGTTACAGATGCTCATTTTGGACCTCCTTGACATTTGTTTCTAATTCAGATAGTGACTGATGTCAGTCACCTATAACTGACACCAGTTCTACTAACCAATGCCAGTTTGGATCTTCTATAGCTGATACCTATTCAAATGACCAATTCCGGTTAGGGGTCAACTGACACCGGTTACTGTGTAACCATGTGGGTATTATTTTAAAATCCTAGAGTTCATTTTCATTCCTAAAATTCTAAACCAGTTTTTCCTTGCGTAACAAAATTTGATCCCTGTATATTTTATTTTCACTCCATTCAATGTCTTGGCTTCTAATAATTTTAGAATTTTCTAAATAAAAAAAGTGGAATTTGAAATCACCAGATCTATAACCAATAAAAGTGAATCACCTGGATTTTGCATCCAAATTTTTTCTATTTATCTTATCAATATACACAAAAGCTTCTCAACCAAAAACTTTAAGAAAAAAAATATCTACCTCTTTTTTAATCCAAGATTCCTCTTATATTCCTCCATCTAGTGAGCTTGAAGGCCCATGGGTAATCACATAATCTATTATATCAACTACTTCTGTGCAAAAATGCAAGGTAAATCCAATGTATTCACATAAATCTAGCACGTTCCATGATTATCTTTTTCATTCTTTCTACAACATGATTCTCTTGTGGTGTTCTTGGAACCGTTCTTTCTTTACGTATTCCATTAACTGAACAATAAACATTAAAATCCTTTCTATAGTATTCACCACCATTTTTAGATCTAAGGAACTTTGACTTTGAATTTTATTTATTCTCAACAAGGTATTTCCATCTTTTAAAAGTCTCAAAAACTTTAGATTTATGTTTAATACAAAAAACCCATACTTTTTTTGTAGCATCATCAATGAAAGTAACATAATACTGAGATTCTCCATGAGAAGCTACCTAGGATGGTCTCCAAACATCAGATTATACAAGATCGAATTGTTGTTCCTTCTTAGTTGCCCCAACCTTGAGAAATCTCACTCTCATTTTATTTCCAAAGATATAATGCTCACAAAAATCAAGATCTAAATCTTTCAAATTTGATAACTTACCCATGGCCTTTAAGATCTACATTCCTTTTTAACTCATATGGCTCAACTGATTATACCACATGCATGCATCTTAATCCTAAAGTAGATAACACAAAAAAGGAATCAATAACATAGGTAGATAAATATAACGTTCTAACCTTCTTACTTATTTCCACAACAAAAGCACCCTTGGTGACTTTCTAAGAGTTTGTTGTGAATGTAACTATGTAACCAGCTTCATGTAGTTATGTTGCAGAAATAAGATTCCTTTTAAGGCTTGGCACATGTCTCACATCTTTCAATACCCATGTATTTCCATTTGTAATTTTAGATGAAATTTCCCTTTACCAGTAATACTGTAAGGTTCATCATCACCCAAATAAACATGCATGAAATTTCCTTGTACATAGTTTCTAAAATAACCCTTTTTAGGGGTTGCAAGGAAACAACCTCCAGAATCTAAAAAACTTGATTCTATTCTATTATCCAAAGAAAGAATAAGATTATTTTTTATTACCTCTATAGAAATATTTGACTCTTTAACTTTTTTTGGGTGTTAGTTCTCTTTATCCTTTGTCCAAAAATATTTCTTTGCATGTCCTTTATTTCCACATTTCCAACAGGTAATTTGCTTACCTTTGGATTTATATATGCCATCCCTTGACTTTGATTTCATATTATTTTTACACTTGGATCTCTCATTTTGTGTTCGTCAAGGTTCTACATTCAAAGTGTTCCCAGATGATGATTCCTCTATACTTTTCATTCAAGTTTCTTCATTCAAGATTATATTGACCACATCATCAAACTTTAAAATATTATTTACAGATGTTGTATTACTAACATCCATTACTAAGTTTTCCCAACTATCAAGAAAAGAACATAATAATAAGTTTCCTTTTATTTCATCATCAAATGAAATATCAATCGATTTCAACTTATTTATAATAGATCAGACATCATTCAAATGACTAGATGTAGATCCACCTTCATGGATGAGATTAATTATGTTTTGAGTTTTTTAGTTCATTCCACAATTATCATTTAAACTAATAAAATGCAAAAGGAAATAGTCAACTCATTATAGAATTTAATTACATTTATTCATAAAGAGCTAAAAATTCATTTTTCCCACACAATCAGTGGGATGTAACTTATGACTACTGAAGTAAAATATGCATGTACACAAAGCTAAAAGAAAAATAATATAGAGAAAATCCATCATTGCATTTGGTTCTTCTCTTTGTCTTCATCCAGTTCCATCTCTTTAATCTTCAAATTTCACATCATCTCTTTGCATCATTGTACTTGAAAAGAAAAGAAGATAAAGTTGTCATATTTGATCTCAGGGTTTAATCTGTATACTTGTCCTAATAATTTCATTTAAATAACAATTGAAGTCAACAAGTATAAAGTACATCAGAAAAGTTGATACAAAATTAAGAATATTATCTTGCAGAATCACATGTGATTCTCATAATCATGACACTAAAAGAAGAAGAAATTTAGTAAGGAATACAAGAGAGGTTGCATTCCTCTATCTTTCTAACTATTTTTTTAGTGTGCACATACATTACTCATATGCATTCAAGACAAATGTAATAGAACTATAGATTTTAAGGGAATCTAGTAATGCATTTCCAACATGTGATCAAGATTTAGGTTTCATGTGGCATAAGGACATCTGTTCAAAAGCATATTTCAAATTTGTCTTGGAAAATAGTTACACACATCCTATTTTGAAAAATAATTCCACATCAAAATTAGTTTACAAGATTGTAGTCTTCATAACTAAGATTAAGTATTAAATGAAGAGTCACAAAAATATTTTCAAATCTTGGAATGTGGTAATGACTCACAACATTGGATATTGCAGCCATTGCACTTATAACAAAGTAAGTATCAGTTTCCATCAAAGGTGAAAATCAACATCTTACTGATGTTTTCAAAACAGAGTATGTTTTTCAAAGAAGTATTCAAACTTCAAACCATTGGAAGCGTATTCAAAAATCATTATAGGAGTAATTGATAAACAAAAGAGAATAAATGGGGAGTATTTTAGTGAACAAGTATCTTTAAATTTCAATCTTGAGCTTAGATAGACTTTATCAAAGTAAAGTTTTTTCTTCTTGCTTAAATCAATAGATTCCTTTAGAATATGACTAAGAGAAGAATCCTTAATTGCATAATCAATGATAAAGAATTATTATTGCACTCAACTAAAGGAGATTCTTTTAAAATCATCATAAAAATGCATGATAATGTTTACAAT
Source organism: Taxus chinensis (assembly GCA_019776745.2). NCBI lineage: Eukaryota > Viridiplantae > Streptophyta > Pinopsida > Cupressales > Taxaceae > Taxus > Taxus chinensis. The sequence continues at coordinate 155,987,267 of CM034146.1, forward strand.
ATATTCAAATCCAAAGAAGTAATAGTTAAAGCTTCAAACAAAAACAATGGAGTATCAAGTTTGTAATACAACTTAAATAATAGTGGGAATGACAACTCATCAAAAATAGTACAAACCCAATGTCTCAAAAACATCCAGGAGTATGCATATATGAGGTTGAAAAATACCTAGAAGAGTTTTAGAAACAACAAACAAGAAAACCTTGTTTTTGGTATGAACAACTCCGATCAATATACAAAGTTATATTTATAAGAAAAAATTGAAATCACCACAAAGCTTAACAAGCCAAGTTCAAGTAGTTGAAATATGCAACAGAAAAATAAAGTAAATCAAATGGAGGACAATGACAGGTTTAAGAAGAATAAAGTATCAAAGAGCCATCAATTTTTGAAAAGATACAGTTAATAGAAAAGAACTTGAAATCATGGAAAATTCCCAAGTGCAGAGAAAGAAAATGAAAAACAACTCAAACCTAAATATGGGTTGTGTAAGTAACAAAAAATAATAGTAAGGTTTTCAAGCACCTCTTAGTAAGAAAATTTTTTGGGTGGAAAAAATTGTGGATTTCTTGGCAACGATATGGAAATCTAATTCCCTCTTCTTAACCGGTGCAACTGCCATATGTGCACACACAAGTAAAGGTGGATTTTTTTGGTGGCCTTGTGGTCAGGGATCCAAAAGGGGCACTCCACTAAACCTGCATAAAAGCTATAAATATCTTGCTAGGGTATACTTCGTCTAAAGACTGAGAAAGGGGAGTGAGAAAAGAGGGAGGAGAATAAATGTTGCAGGTAGAAAATCAGATTCATGCATACACTAGTTAGAAATTTCATCACATGCATTAAAATTAGGAAGAGAAAATACTACAAAGAACAACAAGACCAGTTATAATTTAATGAACACAAAGTATCAATAAACACCTTAGTAAAAAAAGGTTCCAAACTTATTATTCTTGTATTGATGCTCAAGAAATAATTGTACATAGTATGAGATTGGAAGACATTGAGAATAAGGGAAAGTATATAACTCTTTTCACTCATAAATGAGAAAAAACTCTCTCATGAACTTACAAGAATACAACCAGGCTAGAATAATTTCAGAATTAGAACCCCTTGGAATGAGGAGCTCATTAAAATTTATAGGGATTTGGAGTTCTTTTCACCTACCACCCATTGACCCTTCATATGTAATGAGAATTTTCATATTCTTAGGAGAACATTAAGTCTTATTTTTTAAAAATTAAGGGTGACTTATTACATTGAAAACGTGTAACCCCATAATGTTAAATTAGAAAATTGAGGAGAGAGGAAAGAGGAAGGATGATGTGGATGTTGATAGATTCTACTTCTGATAAAGCCTGCTAATCCTTCCAAATCACTTGATGAAACTCTCTGATTTGATGTACTATGAATCTCCAAACTCTTACACACAATGAATAACTTCCTTTGGATGATGTGTGAACACCATAATTAAATACACTATCACATGACTCATTCAGTGACTGTGGGCATCACTCATGGAAATCCACTTTGAACAAATCTTGTCCTAGTTCCCTTCAATACTTCAAGAATACTCGGTTGATTCGGACATGATCCTGATGAATAATCTTATGAATGATATGGCAGTGTGGATGGTGAATTCCACCTCCCACATACTAACCAAAGCATGAAATGATTGTTGAATGAAATTTTTGACATCCTCACTGTCACCTACTCTACATAGTATGATGATAGAGAATTCACTTTTTTCTATCTCTTACTCAGAACTGAAAGGTGCCAGATTCTAACCTATCCATTTATTATTCATTATTTCTTTAGAAAAAACAACTTGCTATTTTTAGTAAGTATGAAAAATCATTTTCCTTGAACCTGAAATGGATGTTGTAACTCAAATTTCCCTCTCTCCCTATCTTCCTCTGACCTTCTAGATAAATTTTATATTTTTGGAAGGTGCTCATGGGACCACTTACTATTTTTTATTAAGATTCAATTTTCAACCAAGTTGACCATTTCAGCGATCGCTCCTTGCAATACGTCTTTTGTATTTAATGCCTCTTTCAAAGTTTCTTTAATTGACGAATTTCCTGAAATGGTCATCCTCCATGTAGAAGACCTATAATTTTTGGAAAGTGAACCTCTGGTGGTCAGATGACTATAATTTTTTTTCTGATATGGTTTTATTCCCAATATCCCCCCTCTGAAATCTCAAACCTATCCGCTCTATAGTTTGGAAGATTTTGAAGTTTCAAATTTTTGACCTGACAGTGCTTCTAGACACAGTAGCCATTCATTGACCTTGAAAATTATAGGTCTAGTTTTCTCCTCTATTTTTGAAAAAAAGTATATTTTTGATGTGTTTTTTATTCTTCTGCTTTAGGTGAAATCTTGTTTCGATCGGACACCTGGTTTGACGGGAAATACATTGTTTTCTTCGTTGAGCCGGAAAGGATATTTCTTCATCATGAATGATTTATGGTGTGAGAGGAGTGTATAAAGGTATTTTTATGATGTTTTTTCATAGAGGAATGAATATTAATAAAAATTTTCTCAATTCATGCATCCATTTACAAGATTTCTCCAAGTTATTATTTCACGGAAATGAGGATTTTCTATTGTTTTTCTTCTTGGTTCTTCGTTTATTATTCTTAGCTCAATGAGAAATAATTCTAAGACCTGTATATCACTATGGGAAAGGTATTTTGATACTTTAGTTGATATGGTTTGAGATTTGGAAATTGTGGATTGATGGTAGGAAGTTGCAGAAGAAGTGTGTAGATATAGTTGTGCATGGAAGTGTTAGAAGTTAGAACTCAAAAATAGGTGAGTATTAAAAAATTTGAAATGAAAGATAAGCAGAGAGACGAGGGAATTTTTTAATGTTTGATTTCCTTAACATATGAGGTATGTGAGGGACATAAAATTCCATGGTGAGAAAGGGGACGACACATGGCGGGGATCCAATGGCAAGGAATGAAGTCTCAAAAAATCCGCGTTAAAGCAATGAAGGGCTGGAAATGAGTCATCTGGGTGACTAGAAGCATCCCTTAGGTAGATGGGAACATTTTTCAAGGTTTCATGCCCCTTACCTATTATGGAAATGAAGGACATCAAAATTTGGCTAACTCCTAAACTCGCTCCAAGAGAACAATATGTAATGATGATAACTTGAGCTCCCGATGGATATTTTTGATGAACTTATATATGATCCTCACTTTAAATGTCATTTTTCATTTAATGGTGGGGCTCTAAGTTCTTTATTCTTCCAATTGATCCCTGAAATCCTTTATTTTGTATTTGGTACTCCACTTGTGCATGTAAAAAAAAACTCGCTGACCTAATGCGCGAAAGTGTTGTGAAAAAATAATTTTACCGTATCGTAGGGCTTGGAATTATATTTCTAGGCATGTTTGTTTTTCTCCTAACTCCATCCGGAGCTCCCAAGATCACTTTCAGAAGCTCAACAATTGTTTTGGCATGTCCACTGCCTAGGCATGTGAACCCTGATTTTGATCAAACTACCCCAAACTCCTCAAATTTTCCCTGAATATTCCAAAATCACTTCCAAAACATTTTTAGGCCTTCAATTCACTGCCATGTATGTTTTTTCTCCTAGGTTCTAATCGAGGGATTTTCTCCATTCCTGGGAAGGCCAATCATAGCCCTTCCCGACACTTCCTAGAGATAGCATTTTGTAATAACTCATAAAATCACCTAGGGGGTTTATTTGAATTTTGTAATTCACGTAGGGGGATGTGTTAACATCAATTGGGAGGACATTTGAACATAATGGGTAGGCCTGGGGTGCATCAGAAGGGTAAAACATGAAAAATTTGGCACCTCTTGGTTAGAAAATTTTTTGGGTGGAAAAAATTGTGGATTTCTTGCCAATGATATGGAAATCTAATTCCCTCTTCTTAACCAGTGCAACTGCCATATGTGCACACGCAAGTAAAGGTGGATTTTTTTGGTGGCCTTGGGGTCATGGATCCAAAAGGGGCACTCCACTAAACTTGCAGAAAAGCTATAAATATCTTTCTAGGGAATACTTCGTCTAAAGACTAAGAAAGGTGAGTGAGAAAAGAGGGAGGAGAATAAATGTTGCAGGTAGACAAGCAGATTCCTGCACACACCAGTTAGAAATTTCATCACATGCACTAAAATTAGGAAGAGAAAATACTACAAAGAACAACAAGACCAATTAGAATGTAATGAACACAAAGTATCAGTAAACCCCTTAGTCAAAAAAGGATCCAAACTTATTATTCTTGTATTGTTACTCAAGAAATAATTGTACATAGTATGAGAATGGAAGACATTGAGAATAAGGGAACGTAGATAACTCTTTTCACTCATAACTAAGAAAAAACTCTCTCATGAACTTATAAGAATACAACCAGGCTAGAATAATTTCAGAATTAGAACCCCTTGGAATGAGGAGCTCATTAACATTTATAGGGCTTTGGAGTTCTCTTCACCTACCACTCATTGACCCTTCATATGTCATGAGAATTTTCATATTCTTAGGAGAACATTAAGTCCCCTTTTATAAATTAAGGGTGACTTATTACATTGAAAATGTGTAAACCCCTAATGTTAAATTAGAAAATTGAGGAGAGAGGAAATTCGTGGAGGAGAGGAGAGAGAGAAAAAAGGAAAGAGGAAGGATGATGTGGATGTTGATAGATTCTATTTCTGATAAAGCCCGCTAATCCTTCCAAATCACTTGATGAAACTCTCTGATTTGATGTAATATGAATTTCCAAAGTCTTGCACATGATGAATAACTTCCTTTGGATGATGTGTAAACACTGTAATTAAATACACTATCGCATGACTCATTCAGTGACTGTGGGCATCACTCATGGAAATCCACTTTGAACAAATCCTGTCCTGACTGCCTTCAATACTTCAAGAATACTCAGTTGATTCAGACATGATCCCGATGAGTAATCTTATGAATGATATGACAGTGTGGATGGTGAATTCCACCTCCCACATACTAACCAAAGCATGAAATGATTGTTGAATGAAATTGTTGACATCCTCACTGTCACCTACTCTACATAGTATGATGATAGAAAATTCACTTTTTTCTATCTCTTACTCAGAAATGAAAGGTGTCGGATTATAGCCTATCCATTTGTTATTCATTATTTCTTCAGAAAGAACAAATTGCTATTTTTAGTAAGTATGAAAAATCATTTTCCTCGAACTTGAAATGGATGTTGTAACTCAAATTTCCCTATCTCCCTATTTTCCTCTAACCTTCTAGATTAATTTTATATTTTTGGAAGGTGCTCATTGGACCACTTACTATTTTTATTAAGTTTCAATTTTGGACAAAGTCAACCATTTCAGCTATCTCTCCTTATAATACGTCTTTTGTGTTTAATGCCTCTTTCGAAGTTTCTTTAATTGACGACTTTCCTGAAATGGTCATCCTCCTTGTAGAAGACCTATAATTTTTGGAAACTAAACCTCTGGTGGTCAGATGACTGTAATTTTTTTTTCTGATATGGTTTTATTCCCAACATCCCCCCACTGAAATCTCAAACCTATCCGCTCTATAGTTTGGAAGATTTTAAATTTTCAAATTTTTGACCTGACAGTGCTTCTGGACATACTAGCCATTCATTTACCTTGAAAATTATAGGTCTATTTTTCTCCTCTATTTTTGAAAAAAATTATATTTTTGATATTTCTTTTTAATTCTTCTGCTTTAGGTGAAATCTTGTTTCGATCGGACACCCGGTTTGACGGGAAATAAATTGGTTTCTTCGTTGAGTCAGAAAGCATATTTCTTCATCGTGAATGATTTATGGTGTGAGAGGAGTGTATAAAGTTATTTTGCTGATGTTTTTTCATAGAGGAATGAATATTAATAAATATTTTCTCAATTCATGCATCCAGTTACAAGGTTTCTCCAAGTTATTATTTCACGGAAATGAGGATTTTCTACTGTTTTTCTTCTTGGTTCTTCATTTATTATTATTAGCTCAATGAGAAATCATTTTGAGACCTTTACATCACTATGGGAAAGGTATTTTGATACCTTAGTTGATATGGTTTGAGATTTTGAAATGGTGGAGTGATGGTAGGAAGTTACAGAAGAAGTGTGCAGATATGGTTGTGCATGGGAGTGTTAGAAGTTAGAACTGAAAAATAGGTGAGTATTAAAAATTTTAAAATTAAAGATAAGCAGAGAGACGAGGGAATTTTTGAATGTTTTATTTCCTTAACATATTAGGTATGTGAGGGATATAAAATTCCATGGTGAGAAAGGTGATGACATATGGCGGGGATCCAACGACAGGGAATAAAGTCTCAAAAAATCCACATTAAAGCAATGATGGGCTGGAAACGAGTCATCTATGTGACTAGAAGCATCCCTTAGGTAGATGGGAACATTTTTCAAGGTTTTATGTCCTTGACCTATTATGGAAATGAGGGACATCAAATTCCACGGGGGTCCTAGAGCTGACACGTGGTGAAGATCTGACGACAGGAAATTTGAGCTCGCACGAACACCCGGGGGCTGAACTAGTGATCCTAGAGGTTACATGAGGATCTAGAGCTCATATGGGGGATGGGAACATTTTTCAATGTTTTATATCCCCAACCTTGAGGGATACGAGGGACAGAAAAATCCCACTAAGCTCCTGTAGCTGACACATGTCCTCCCAAAATTTGGCCTACTCCTAAACTCGCTCCAAGAGAACAATATGTAATGATGATAACTTGAGCTCCCGATGGATATTTTTGATGAAATTATATATGATCCTCACTTTAAATGTCATTTTTCATTTGATGGTGGGGCTCTAAGGTATTTATTCTTCCAATTGATCCCTGAAATCCTTTATTTTTTCTTTGGTACTCCACTTGTGCATGTAAAAAAAAACTCGTTGACCTAATGCGCGAAAGTGTTGTGAAAAAATAATTCTACCATATCGTAGGTCTTGGAATTAGATTTCTAGGCATGTTTGTTTTTCTCCTAACTCCATCTGGAGCTCCCAGGATCACTTTCAGAAGCTCAACGGTTGTTTTGGCATGTCCACTGCCTAGGCATGTGAACCCTGATTTTGATCAAACTACCCCAAACTCCTCAAATTTTCCCTGAATATTCCAAAATCACTTCCAAAAAATTTTTAGGCCTTCAATTCACTGCCATGTATGTTTTTTATCCTAGGTTCTAATCAAGGGATTTTCTCCATTCCTGGGAAGGCCAATCATAGCCCTTCCCGACACTTCCTAGAGATAGCATTTTGTAATAACTCATAAAATCACCTAGGGGGTTTATTTGAATTTTGTAATTCACGTAGGGGGATGTGTTAACATCAATTGGGAGGACATTTGAACATAATGGGTAGGCTTGGGGTGCATCAGAAGGGTAAAACATGAAAAAATTGGCACAGGAGTATAGTTGTCGTGCTTGGAAATTAACAATTGCCATGTTACACATTTGCATGATGAAAGTTGTTTCCAGCTTGGGGACATGACATGGACTGAGCACAATAAATACGTAACATGAAGAATCCAAAATCTCAACTTTATACCATATAATCCATTTACCAATGCCTTATTCATTTGGCCCTGCGGAGTCATGTACAACTTACAACACGAGAGAGAGAGAGAGAGAGAGAGAGAGAGAGAGAGAGAGAGAGAGAGAAGAAGGAAACACATAACACACAAAAAAATTGAAACACAAAAACAATTACCAATGATACAAGACATGGGATAACCCACTTTCATTGAAGCACTTTTCATTCCACAAAAGTTACCCCTGAGTGGGAAACCGTGATTGATGTTGTCCTACGAAGCCTTTGAATGGTTCCAAATAGTAGCCTCATTTCCTTAAATTTTTATTAAAGACATTTTCTTTCATGAGTATTTGTGTAGTTGGTATGTGTGAGTCTACATGAGCTTCTTGATGCTGAGGCCTTTGCTTAAAAATTCCATTGTATTCATGTTCTTTGAAAATGGTTTCATAGTGCAAGTTTCCTTTTGTGTTTATCCACATAGTTGATTCTTCATTGATCATCTCATCATTGTGCCAAAGATGATTTTTGTTTAAATTTCTTGAATATTCAGAGTTACTTTCTTTCCCGGGTCTATGCCCATCAATATCTCTCCATGAGAAACCTTAGATTCATACTTTACCTCTACTCCACTATGAGGCATTTGAGTACTGGTGGAAGGATCGGAAGTAACCTCATACTTGTCTTGTATGGCCATGGCACAAGTTAAGATATCAAGAATCATCTCAAGATATTACACATCTTCCACTACATCCAATATTTATTGTGTAGAGACATCCTTTTTTACATCCTACAGCTCAGCTTTGTATTCCTTCGAAGGATTTTTATTTTTACATCTCAAGGAAACTATCCGGAGCGATTAATTCATCATCTTGGGAATCGCTGCATTTTTTCATTCCTTTGTCTAGAGGATATTCAGCTTCGAAGGCCTCAAAAATCTTGGCTTCAATTTTTTCATCATGGAAATACTCTTCCTCTTCAAATGGGAAATAAAATACCTCAATTTCATCATTGAATCCATCATCCATTGGCTCAGGGGGGGTATCATATTTCTCATCTTTCTTTGTTTCCACATGGCCAGCCTTCACACTGATTGAATCTTTTATATCAAATTCATGTTTGTATTGTAGATTCATAGCTTGCATTAGGAGTTTGAGAATAAGCTCAGGATCTTTTGTTTCTTCCGTGGCTCTTAACAATTTGTGTATAGATAGTTCTTTCAAACCTTTTGTGGGATTATCACAACCTAGTATTTTCCCTCCATGGATGGAATGTCTATGATAATTTTCATCTCCAAATGGGAATGAGAAATTCTCATCTTCATGGATGAGTGTGTAAGCGGGTTTCTTCATTTGAGATTCGTCAAGAATCATTGTATCTTCTTCATGGTTTGTATTTTTTGGTAATTTGGGTCTTCCCTCTTATAAATCAAATCTCCTCAGTGCTTCTTCAATGTCTATACCTTTCCAAGAAGGAATTTCTAGCCCTATCAAGATGGGAATATCATATTCCTTCTTAGTTTTCACAAAGTGATTCATCTGCCTACTATTTTTATACCTGATGTTGGTTTCTGGGCTTCCAGACTTTTACACTGTGTACCTCATATTCTTCCCTGGAAGAAATTTCTCTATGTCTCCCTTCACTATTATGGGTGTGGATGACAAATTCATCTAAATTTTCCCTCCCAATTCTCGATAGAAGCTTTGACTTAGTAATATTCCAAATGAAGTTAGAATGTCTTCTACCAAAATCATCACTGAAACTTTTTTTCCTGGAAATCTGGTGAGATTCACCTTTGAATATTTGACCTTCCCTACAAGTGGGACATCTTTTGACTCCAAAGAGTAACAAAAACCACTAGGTGGAGTCATGGTGAGTTTGAGAGCGTTGGTAACCTTTGAATGCATCACGTTGTTTGAGGCACCAAAATCTATTATGCAATTGTTTAGTACATATTCTCCAATAAAAATGGATACGTACAAAGGATCAACCTTTTCAGTCTTGGATGTGCTCAAGGAAAGCATGTTCTATGAGGGAGGTGTAGGTGGGTTTGTTATTAATCCTTTATAATAGGGTGTTACAACATTGGGTGTAAAACTACCACTCTCGATTTATTGAAAAGATCTCTCAAATCATTCGGAATGAGTCCACAAATATTTGGTTTTAGTACTCTACAATTTTTCTTTGTTCATGTATTCTATGAATTCAAAAGGAGAATATGTGGGAGAGGGTGATGAGGGGACTAATTTTTAAAATAGGACAGGTTTGGAAGTAGGTGTAGAGTTTTGGGGAATAAAGGGGATATTGAAAGGTACACTCAGATCTTTCAAAGTACTAGATTTTATAGGAGCAAATTTAGAATTAGAATTAGAAGAGTCATCGAAATACTTACTTGGAATCGCTATAGACTTTGTATTTTCTATAGGATCAGGCTTCAAGAATATAGACTACGTGGAGGGTGGGAATGGATATCATCGACTAATTATTTTGTTTTGCAGAGTCACCATAGGAGGATCTTCAATCTTATTTTTCTTTCCAACAACAGAGGAAGAGCCCCCTTTCTCAGAGTGATAATGATTGAATACTACACATGAGAATCTAGGTGCATCTTCTAAGTCATCTTCATTGCTTCTCGAATATTCACAGAATCTGATTTGTGTATTATTCTCAAAATCATCACTTTCTAGGAAATCACCACCTATACTTTCTTGTTCAAAATCCTGTTCATTTTCCTTACTCCTACAACTTTCATTGATAAGTGGGGCCTCCAAGGAAAGTGTTTAGGGTTCTCCTAAAATTTTATTTCTATTATTTTGTTGAGAAGATACTCCTTCATAAAATTCCCTCTTAATCAATGTCATCTCATTCACCAATTTTTACAGAAATGAATTTGTTCTCTCATCTATAGGATGTTGGGCATTTCCCTTTGATGGATTCTTGATTTTTCCAGAGAGGATGAGATCATCATCAAGTTCAATGGCCATCCTTAGTTCTTCTACAATATCCCTCGATTGAACTCTTCATAATAAAAATCCCACCTCTAGTTATTGAGCACTAATAAATAATCTCCTGACATTATTTTCAGATGTTGAGTCTTCTTTTTGGTATCCTGTGAAGTAATCAATTGAAACGGGCCACAAATTCTCTCATAGTTTTACTTTCTCATTTCCTCATTTGAGACAATTTCACCAAGAGGTCTTGATAGTATTTAGTTGATTTAAATCATTCCTCAAAGGTAGTCTTGATTTCATTTCAACAAGTGATGGATCTGGTAGGAAAAAGATAGAGCCATTCTATTGATTTTTCTTAGAGAGATTCCAAAAACAATATTACACTGACATATTCATCTTGGACACCAAGAATTCCACATGATATCATGAAATAAGGAATGTCTTTTTCAGGATATTGTTTTCCATCACCTTTAAAATTTGGAAAGTTCTTGCAAGAACTTGTTGGTAGGTTATGAAGAGGTGGTTCAAGAGTGAGAATTCCAGTATTTCTTCCCCATCAAACAATGGGTTGGGGTATTTCTACTTCATCTTCCATCTTCATTTCTGATTTTGCTTCATCTCTAGCTTCTACAAATTCTTCTTCTTCTGGGGACCCAATGCTCAATGGTGGTTGAAAAATGGGAGAATTTGAAGGGGTAGTATCAATAGGATCTTGGATAGGATTTTTAGGTGAATTGATTGAATCCGCGGAAAGAGAAGAGGCTTGAGAGAAATAGTATGGATTATCTCTAATTCATTCTCACTGATTGTGTAAGGCCTTGAAATTGGGGTCAACAATTCCTCTCGATCTATTCAACCTGGTGTATCTCCTTACAATGATATTTTGGAAATTCTTGCAATGTGCATACAAAAGGACGCTGTGGAATATGAAAGGTTACATACAAAAATTAACAGTGTATCTTTTAGTAATGGATTTTTAAGAACTCATTTTTTTGGTTTTTCAATATTTATTTTTTTGGGAGCTTACAGTCATATTTTGGGTGCATATACTAATAAGTTTGTCGCACGGTGGGCACCAAAAACTATTGGTGAGAAAAATTTTCAGGTCAACATAATTGTGGATTTCTTGGAAGCGCTCTAGGAATATAAGTCACTCTACTTAACCAATGCAACTTTCGTATGTGCATGCCCAAGTAAAGGTGGATTTTCTTGGTGGCCTTGTGGTCGAGGATCCAATAGAGGAATTCCACTCACCTTGCGGAAAATCTACAAATCCTTTGCTAGGGAAGACTTTGTCTAAAGACTGGAAAAGGGGAGTGAGAAAATAAGTAGGAGAACTAAAGTTGGAGGTAGAAAATAAGATTCATGCACACACTAGTTAGAAATTTCATCGCATACATTAAAATTAGGAAGAAACAATACTGCAAAGAGCAACAAGACCAATTATAATTTAATGAACACAAACTATCAGTAAAACCCTTAGCCAAAAAAGGCTCAAAACTCATTCTTCTTGTATTGATGGTCAAGAAAAAAATGTACATAGTATGAGAATGGAAGACATTGAGAATAGGGGAAAAGTAGCTAACTCTTTTCACTCATAACTAAGAAAACTATCTCTCATGAACTTAAAAGAATACAACCAGGATAGAATAATTTCAGAATTAGAACCTCTTTGCATGAGGAGATCATTACAACTTATAGTACTTTGGAATTATCTTCACCTACCCCCCATTGACCCTTCATTTGTCATGAGAATTTTCATATTCTTAGGTGAACATTAAGTCCCAATTTATAAATTAAGGGTGAATTATTACATTGAAAAAGTGTAACCCGCTAATGGCAAATTAGAACATTGAGGAGAGAGGAAGTTGGTGGATGAGATGAGAGAGAGAGAGAGAATGAAGGAGGAAGGATGATGTGGATGATGATAGATTCTACCTCTGATAAAGCTCGCTTATCCTTATAGATGACTTGATGAAATGCTATAATGTGATGTACTCTAAATATGTGAACTCTTGCAAAAAATGAAGAAATTCCTTTGGATGATGTGTGAATATCGTGTTTAAATACACTATTGCATGAATCATTCAGTTACTGTGGGCATCACTCATGGAAATCCACTCTAAATAAATCTTGTCCTAACTCCCTTTAATTCTTCCACAATGCTCGGTGTATTTGGACATGATCCTGATGAAGCATCTTATGAATGATTTGATGGTGTCGAATGTGAACTCCACCTCCCACATACCAACCAAAGCATGAAATGATTGTCAAATGACATTGTTGACATCCTCACTGTCACCTACTCTGCATAGTTTGATGATAGAGACTTCACTTTTTTCTATCTCTTACTCAAAAATGAAAGGTTACACTAGATTATACCCTATCCATTTATTCTTCATGATTTCTTAAAAAAAAAACTTGCTATTTTTAGTAAGCATGAAAAATCAGCTGCCTCGAACTTCAACTTGATGTTGTAACTTAAATTTCCCTATCTCCCTATGCTCCTCTCACCTTCTCGATCAATTTTCTATTTTTGGAAGGTTCTTATAGGACCACTTAATATTTTTATTAAGTGTAAATTATGGACCTTGACAACCATTTTGGTGATCTCTCCTTATAATACATCTTCTATGTTTAATGCCTCTTTCAAATTTTCTTTAAGTGACGACTTTCCTGAAATGATAGTCCTCCATGTAGACGACCTGTACATTTTGGAAAGTTAAACTCTGGTGGTTGGTTCACTATGATTTTTTTTTCTAATATGGTATTTTCCACAATATTTCCCTATTAAAATCTTTGACCTATCTGCTCAATAGTTTGGGACATTTTGAAGTTTTAAAATTTTGACTTGGCAGTGCTTCTAGACATGGCAGCCATTAATGGACCTCTAAAATTATAGGTATTGTTTTCTCCTCTATTTGCAAATTTTTTTATATTTTTGATATGGTTTTTTTCTTCTTGTGTTCCAAGGTAAATCTTGTTTTGATCTGATAGCTGTTTTGACGGGAAATCAATTGTTTTCTTCGTTGAGCCAGAAACGAGATTTATTCACTATGAATGATTTATGGCATGAGAGGAATGTATGACGATATGTTGCTGATGGTTTTGGATAGAGGAATGAACAAAAATATGTTTTCAATTCTTGCATCTATTTGCAAGATTTCTCCAAGATTTGATTTCAATGCAATGAGGATTTTATATTATTCCTCTTCTTCGTTCTTCATTTCTTGTTCTTAGCTAGATGAAAATTACTTTTGAGACAAATACAGCACCATGGGAAAGGTATTTTTATTCCTTAGTTGAGATGGTTTGATCTTTGGCAATGGATAAGTGATGGTATGAAGTGTGCAGATATGGCTGTGCACTGGAGTGTTAGAAGTTAGAAGCAGGAAACAGGTGAGTATTTAAAAGTTTAAAATTAATGTTGAGAAGGGAGATGGCAAAAAATTTCATGGTATGATTTCCATAACATGTGAGTGACATGAGGGAAATAAAATTCCATGGTGAGAAAGGAAACGACATGTGATGGGGATCAGACGACAGGGAATGAAGGCTCAAAAAATCAGCTTAAAGCATTGAGGGGCTGGAAGTGGGTCATATGGGTGAACATAAGTCTCCCTTAGGGGGATAGGAACATTATTCAAGGTTTGATTTCACTGACCTGTGAGGGACATGAGGGACATCATAATCCATGGTGATCCTAGAGCCAACATGTCTCGAAGATCCGACAACAGGGAATTTGAGTTCCCACGAGCACTCGAGGGCTGAACTGGCAATCATGGAGGTTACATGAGGATCCAAAGTTCATATGGGTTTTGGGAACATTTTTCAAGGTTTGATGTCCCTTACCTTGAGGGACATGAGGGAAAACAAATCTTGCTAGGCTCCTGGAGTTGTCACGTGTTCTTCAAAAATTTGGCTAACTCTGAAACTTGCTCGAAGAGGATAACTTTAAATGACCATAAATTGAGATTCTGATGGAATTTTTTGATGAAATTGTATATTAGTATGATTGTAAATGGAATTTTGAATACAGTAGTGGTAGGATCAGGAATTTATTATTCCATTTGATCCCTAAAAAATTGGATTTTTGATTTTGTACTCCATCTATGCATTTGAAAAATGTTTTATAGACCTAATGCGTAAAAGTGTTGTGAAAAAAATAATTTCACTATCTTGTAGGGCTTGGAATTATATTTTTGGTTTTTTTTTTCTCCTAACTCCATCCGGAGCTTCCAGAATCTCCTTTGGAAACTCAACAACTATTTTGGCTTGTGCATTGTTTAGGCCTGTGAACCCTGATTTTGATCAAACCACTCCAAAATCCTCAAATCTTCCCTGAATATTCCAAAATCACTTCCATGATGTTTCTAGGGAATCAATTCACATCCATGTATTTTTTTCTACTCTGTTCCACTCTAGGGGGTTTCTCTAGTCCTGGGAGGGCCAGTGATAGCCCTTTCCAACACTTCCCAGAGTAACATTTTTAAAGAATTCATCAAATAACTTAGGGGGTTGATTTGAATTTCCTAATTCACCTATGGGTATATGTTAACATCAACTGGGAGGTCATTGGAACTAACTTTATAGACCTGAGGAGCCTCAAAAGGGTAAAACATGAAGAATTTGGCACAGGGGCATAGTTGTCATGCTTAGAAATTGACAATTTCCATGGTGCACATTTTCATGACAACAATACCCTCAGTGTCTTCTTCTCCTTTACTAAAAAATATTTCAGTTTCTTGAAAGAGAAGTAGAATCTAAGAAACATTTCAAGCCACATTTCAGAATTTACAGTCAGTAAACGTATATAAAGGAAATAATAAAATACAGTACGGGTTTTTTTTATAAACTATTTCCAAGTAAAAAACTATTTTCAAGTTTGAACAAAATCTATAAAAACTACAAACTTTCAGAAAAGTTACCAATATTCATGTCTTAAGTAAAAGAGATAACCCTCTAGAGATATTTGAAATGAAAATATAATGAAAATTTTCCAATTTTAGGAAAAAGAAAACTCTATTTTCTTCAACAAATTTTTCAAGTTCCACGAGTTTTGCAAAAGATTTCAAATAAGGCAAAAGGACTTACCTTTTCAAAGCCAAGTTTTCCAAACCCTCAAAATATATTTAAATGCAGAAATATTTTTGAATGCTTAGAATGAGTTTCAAACTTTGAAATGCCAGATAACAAATGAAAAACAAAAATATTTCAGAGTCTTAGTGCTTGAAGCCTAGAATATAAGAAAGAAGCAGTCATAGTGTTCAATGACCAAAGGATTATAATTTTATAAAACAACAACAAAATCAGAATGAAGTTCTATTCTAATCTCAAGCCAGATCTCAAAATGATAAAAAATGGTGGCCAACTAGATTCACAGAGAGATACAAAGACAGATTCATAGGAAGCTCAAAGAATAACATAAACTTCATGTTTAGATCTTCGTAAGAATCTAGATTCACATAGAATGATCTTAGAAAACATATTCATGGTGTTCTAGGAAAAATTCCCCAATGCTTCAGTGCTCAAGGAGCAAGCCGAATGAGGAAAATGATTACAGTTAAGTTTTTAGATTGGCCAACCAAACCACTAAGTAACCCAAATCACCAGTGGGTTAGATAATCGAAGGTGAAGATAAAAAAGGAAATAGATCAACATTACAAAACACAAACCAAAACATTACCAGAGTTTCCAGAAACTCAACCACTAGTTTTCCTAACTCTACCATGGTCATGCAAGTATAGATGTGTTGAGCTCCTTGAAACCCTAACTTTACCTAAGTATATTGTCAAATCACTAACAACATGTGAGGGATAAGTCATCATAGCAGAGGGGACCAAGTCCCAATTTTTAAATAATTATGTTGCATTGACCTTAGCTAAGCTCTAGATAGGATAATTGATACCTTATAAAATTTGAAGAAGCTTGAATTAATTAATGATTAATTTTAAACCTTAGACTATATTTTATGACTATGTTTGCCAACATTCAAATGGCTAATGATTTCAAAAAAAGATTAGTATATGTCACGGCCAAGTCTAAGGTACAACCCAATGAATTAGAAATTCAATGGATGTGCACAAGTGGCCCCATAAACTATATTAAGACAATAGTTGAACATGTGAATAGGTGTCAACAATAGAAAAGAACATGACTATTTTAATCATTCATGAAAAGACAAGTGGTGCTAGAGGACAAACAAAATAGTTACAATTGTCACATGAGAGATGAGGAAAAGTTAGCATGCTCTTGGAAAAGGAAACTATCACAAGAAGAAAAGGATTGAAAATAACATTTGATTTATTCACCCAAATATATTAATTCTTAGAAAGTAACTATACTATTCATGGTGGAATCAAATCATCTTGACTTGGATTATTACTAGAGAAAGTAAGACTATTTTTACATTGTAATAGCCTTTCTTGTTTATTTTTAGTCCCTTTATTATTAAAAATTAATTTAAGGGCTATTCATATCATTCAATCACTAGTTAGAATAAGTCATTTATTAGGGGGTTGTCTAAATAATTTTTCTATATATTATGTGCATTAAAAAAGCATAAGGGGAGATTTTTCCTTATACGAGAATCAATTGTTTCCTCTCCAATTTTTGCAGTATTGTGTATGTATGCAGTTTATTCTTTTGAATCTTATTCCCTAAATTTTATTAAGATTGCTTAGATTGGTTTACCTTGCTACATATTGGTGTTTTCTGCTAGTTTTATTATGTAGTGACATACACTATTATTATGAGTAGTCTCTTAATGGTAAATGTTTTTCCTTACAATTATTTGAAACCCATTGGTTTTTTATTGTGCATATTTCGCTATAATTTTCCTAATAATTTTGGTGTATCACCCCATTTCATTTAAGTTTTAGCCATCTTTTTACCCTTAAACCTCACTATTAATAAGTTTTAGGATACGTAAATAAGGAACTGGCCTTATAAACATAGATATTCACATCAACATAGGGATACCCACATCACTAATGTGTTTCCATTGTATCTTTAGAAGTGAGGGAAAATAAAGTTTAGAACACTTGTTGTAATCCCTCAATCAAGGTGCACTTTTGAGAGATAACAATTTTTTGCAGGCTCAGCGGGACCATGAATCTGATTTGTAGTGAATTTACAGCAAATTTGTAGCAAATAAACAACTTTTGGAAGGAAAAATCTACACACATCCATTTAAAAGCAAAACAAAATTATTTGGAGACTCTGTAAGGATGATTTTAGACCATTTTTGTAGCATATTCCATGCCTAAGGTGACCACAAGATCAACAGTAAGAGGACTTCCTCATAATTATGTTTCTTTTCATTGAAATTCAGCAATAAAAAGAAAGGTTGGTAATATCTTACCATATAACAGGCATGGTGTTGATAACCATCCTCTCATTGCTTCACCACATATCAATCTTTTTGTTCAAATCCCAGTGATTCTAATGGCTCATCAACAACCACCATAATGACCTAGAAATTTTTTACCCTTCAATAATGGAATCCCCTTAATAGTTATTTTTTACCATGACATATTTGTTGCTGGCTTGAAAATTTTACGCTCATTTATTGGTGAAAATAATTTTACCCCTGCTAAGCATATTAAAGAAATTGCAACCCTTTATTAAGTTTTAAACATTACTCATAAAAGTGTAGCTTTAAGACTCTTAGTTGCATCATTTAAAGGAAAAGCATTGTGATGTTATAGACCTATACCAGTAGGAACTATAACAACTTGGGATGAATTGGGAGATCAATTACATAAGAAATTTCAAGATAATTTTGATCATTTGTCTCTAATAGAATAGTTGTCTACAATTAAGAGAGCTCGTCATGAATTTATGGCTGCTAAACTTCCAACAACTTACGATCTTGCCATTAGAGCTGAAAATAGCCTTTTTAAAGCTAGTAAATTAGCCCCAAGACCCTTTATGTCTATTATAGAAGATTTGGCACCTATTCTGCAATATATTATAATAATAGAGCCTATTTTTGCAACACCAAAAGATGATATATATAATACCTTACAGACACATACAAATGAAATAATAGAATTAAATAGGAATTTTTCTCAGCCTACAAATCCTTATCAGAATACTTATCAACAGTGTATGCAACCATACTAGAAAAATCAAAATTAGTAGGAACCCTTATCAGCAAAGACAAGTTGATCCTAAAGCTGCTAGCTCATTTAGTGCCCTTTTACCAATAAATATGGCCCTAGAAGATTGGTGTACATCTTGCGATCAGCCTCATGCAAATGCTAGTTGTCCACATGCCTTTTTAGATTAAAGCCTTTATTCATGCAAGATGCTCAGAGTCAAAAACCACCTGAACATAACTTAGTGAGTTTTTGAGAGGAAGATTTTTTGTTGTTACAAATAGGTCTCATAAAAAGGATCTTGATGAAGAAAAACAATATAATGGACCTATTTTACCTACAGTTATTGAAAAAACAAAAAAAAAAAGAAATTCAACTCCTAAAACAAAAAGTATTTTAGCCCCTATAGAGTAACAAAAATAACTACAACCAGATCCCAAATGCTTATTCACATCTTAAATTTCTAAAGATGCTGAAGGATAATCATTTTTTACTAAATATTATTCTAAAACTGTACCAACATTTTTTCATGTTGTTGAGACTATGAAAAATCATAATATCATTATTTGTTTATAGGATGCCTTAAGTATTATAGGATAGTAAGAGTTACTTACTCATTAGCTTGCTAAGTTGCATATTTCTTACAAACTAGCAGAGAAAGGAGCTCAAAAAACTGATATGGTTCTTGGTATAGTTGAGAAATATCATATGAACGAGGTTAAGTGGATGATACCAAAGGTACTGAATGCACATAATATTAAATAACCACCACCTTTTTTATCTTTCTCTTATTATTAGTGATAATTTAGTTCACAACTGTATAGTTGATAGTGGTGTAAGCAACATAGTTATGCTTAAAGCAATTGCAAAAAATTTGTGCCTGCAGTTTGAACCAATAGAAAATATTGTACTGCAGATTGATGGGATAACAACCAACATGATTGATATCATAAAAAAATTGGAGGTAACATTACATGCTTTTACCAATGTTTCAATTTTACAAGATGTAACTATTGTAGATCTACCTCCCTATTTTGATCTTTTCTTGTCAAGAGATTTTACAGTAAAAGTAGGTGGTAATCTTTCTTCGAATTGGTCATATTTTGTTCTTCAGTATGAGGTATGGAACTAAGGTTATAGTAAATTCAGAACCTCTAGCTTGGTTCCACCTTCCACCTCATGTTTCCAATGATGCAGAAAATTATATAGCGATAGACCAGATGTATTTGTAGGTTATAACAAAGATTTATGCATTAGATTATTTCTCTAACTTATTTATGGATGAAGAAATTCAAGAAGAAAATTCTTATGATACTTGCAAATAAATAGAAGGACTATTCAGTGTTTACCATCTTCATGAGGAAGAGAAACCTATTCCTTTGTTGTCCAAAACATAAAACACTGATGAAGGCATATGATAGCTTCATTTTGAAGGATAGAAGAACAAGAAAGGAAAAGGTGCATTCATTATGCTGACTTACACTTCAAAACAAAGGTTTTTCTCAGCTCTAAGTCTATAATTTTCATGTACTTGTAATGTAACTAAATATGAAGCATTAATTCATGGCCTCAAATGGGCCACAGAGAGAGGAATCAACATGTTACAAATTTATGGTGATTCTAAATTAGTTATAAATCAACTAAAAGACTATAATGTTTGTAAGAATTTATTGCTGAAATCTTACAAGAAAAGAGTTTAAGACTTTATAGATGATTTTGAAGCGATTAATATTTAATCAATCCCAAGCGATGAGAATTAAGATGCATATAGAATTGAAGCAGTTGGAGCTAGTTTTGAAGTGCTCGAATAGGGTAAAAATGAAGAAATAAAGCCTCATATAAAGTTGATCATCAGACATTTAGTGTTTGATAATGAAAAAATTTGGCAGATTTTTGAAGATGATAAACAGATCTACAGATTTTTGCAACAAGAAGCTGAATTTTTTGCAGTTAATCAATAAAAATTACAACACCAATACATTGAGCAGATTACACAATTAAATTACAACATATTTCCTTAATGGCTTGTCTCTTTGGAAGGTATTTTTAGTTCTAATGATGAACTCAGAAAGGAAAAAGTAAATATCTCAACCCATGCTGATAACTACGACAAGATTTCAGTTGCTAAAGGTAAAAACTTACAGATCGGAAAGGTATGTTCCTTAGTTGAAAAG
Organism: Taxus chinensis; assembly: GCA_019776745.2. Taxonomy (NCBI): domain Eukaryota; kingdom Viridiplantae; phylum Streptophyta; class Pinopsida; order Cupressales; family Taxaceae; genus Taxus; species Taxus chinensis. The sequence continues at coordinate 156,008,028 of CM034146.1, forward strand.
TCATATTTTATTAGCTTATGAAAAGAATTGAATTTTTTTTTCTTGGAAATATAAATATCTTAAAGGTTTTGATCCTATTTTGGCACAACATAGTATAAAATTATAGCCAAATTCAAAACTTTTTAGGAAAAAATAGAGCCCTATTAATCGCAAGATAGAGCCACTAATGAGAAAAGAATTGTCAAAGTTAACTGAATCTAGGATTATTTTTCCCATCAAGAAATCAAGTTGAGTTACCAAACTTGTGTTTTTTTGGAAAAATAATGGAGAGATTCGGTTGTGTGTAGATTTCAGAGATATTAATAAAACTTCATTAAAAGATCATTATCCACTACGCAATATAGATCACATTTTGAGGATAGTTTTGGGTTCAGATAATCTGTCATTATAATATGGTTAGATTGGATATAAGAATATTCTTATGCGTAATGAAGATAGATATAAGACAACCTTCACCACAAAATGGGGGGCTTACACTTATAAAAGAATGCCTTTTGGACTTTGTAATGCTGGTGCAACATTTTAGCGTGCAATGGATATGGATTTTCATAGCCTCTTGAATATATTCATATTGATTTATTCAGATGATGTTATTGTATTTTTAAATAATTTTGATGATCATCTTATCCATTAAATGAAGAATTTTCAGATTTGAAGGAATTTTGGAATCTCTTTGAATCCCAAAAATTCCATTTTTTTAGTGCATGAGCGTAAATTACTTTGACATATTGTTTCGAAGAAGGGCTTAGATATTGATACTTTCAAAATTGATTTAGTTTTATAGCTTTTCCTACCTCATCATAAGAAGGCATTATAAAGTTTTCTTGTAAAAATTAACTTTGTTAGAAGATTTCTACTAGATTTTGTAGCATTGGTAAAACCATTAACAACCATGCTAAAGAAAGGAAAAAATTCTCTTGGAACAACGAAGGAAGGAAAGGATTTGAGGCTACTAAAATAGCTATTTTACAATCTCCTACTTTAGGAAAATCCCAATTTTGATAAGGACTTCACGATGTATGTGTTTCACCTAATTCTTAAACATTTCTTGGAAAATGAAAAAACATATAAGGGTAATCGGTTAGGAGGAATACCTGTTGGAATGTTAGTTGATAGGTTGTTGCACGCGTATGACTTCTGAATCCATAGCTGATCGTGAGAACTTCCTTTTTGATTGGATGAAATACCTAAAATGGAACACAAGACCACCAAAAAAAAGTTAAACAATATGTGCAGTGGACTGCCTAGCGTGTGCTAGATCCTAAAAATGTGGTACTTCCTGGAAGGCTGTCAATTCACTCTTTAAAACAACTTAATGTTGGTAATAAAGTAAATCCTACTGTAGTAAAAGTGATTTAGATATCTCATTCATCTACAATAAGCAAGTTCACTCACAACAGGCTAGGCTATGATGGAATCTGAAGGTCAAAGTCACTGTCAGGATACTGTTATTGGTTAGGGTAAGGTTTTGGATAGTTTAGGGTATTTGGTAGAGGTCTTAGGCTCTCATTTGGGTTTTTGATAAAAGACACAAAGACTGACATCGGTTTAGGTTAACTGACAACTGTTATGGGTGACAGGTGTCAGTATGGTTAGGGTACAAGAAACTCAATAAAATTTGCTTGGGTGATAGATCTAAGATTAGATGAAGGTGGGAGGGAAAATGGCGAGATTCGTATGGATCCTGGACATGCACAAGAATGATGAAAATCTAGGTATGAATAGTTCAATTGCGTGGGTAAAGAGATGGTTGACTTTTTATGGAGATAAAATGGTAGGGAATGGGAATGAAAATATAAACTAATAAAAAATGTAAAAGGATCTAATCAAATATCAAGGAAACAATGCAGATTAACAAACTTATTGTTTGTGCAAGCTTGATGCCTGATTGGTAATAGTGGATGATCAAATGGACTTGGTGTAGTTCTGGCACTTCCCTAGATTCTCCTATGAAGGCAATTGGTTGTGTGATTGCTTCGAGTGCTGGCTATGGGTGTTTTGATGCTTATACGGATGCTGGTTCTGGTTGCATGTAGCTTTGGTTTCGTCACTTATTCTTAGAAAATCTCTCACATTCTCAGAAATGTGCCAACCCTCAAAAAACAATGTGCCAACCTCGAAATAAGGTTGTTTTGGGAGTTAAATGGTAATCAATGGCGGTTCCAGCTTAACCAGTGGTGGTTAAGGGTAACTAGCATTGGTTAGGGTGGGATTTGCTAGGTTTACTAAACTAGGTAGATCTCCTTGATTTTCTGGGATCTCGTTTCATTTTACTCCATGGATTAGACTCGAAACTTCCTTCTAACATGCAGGAATGTGGTTAGAGGGAATGTATGCATTATTTTTTAGGATTTGGGTAGATCTTAGTTAGTTATGGAAACTTACTAAGAATAGGTCCTAGGATGAAGTGGCTGGATGAGGTGGATATGTGGGCATTATCCCAATTTGGATATTTAAATAATAAATATTGTGAGGATAATGAATTAATTTAATTAAATTAATATTATAGTGGGGTGAAGGGGGCCATGAATAGGTGGATGTGTTCAAGGTATTTATTTATTGAGGGACCAAGGAGAGTGTGACCCAATTTTTGTGTCTACATTTTGACCCTTTTTGTTGCGTAGCTTGTATTGGTAAGTGATGTTGAAAAAAATAAGATGTGGTTGCCCCATGTGTGGGTGAAGGTAATCCCCCTCAAACCAGGAACTGACTAGGAAAAAGGCAGAATCAGTGAGTGGTTTTATAAAATGTGAATGTTAGGTAGAGGATGGAAGGTAATGGAGGAAAAGGAAAAAGGTCTACTCAGGTAATCTAGGTAATGGGTTATGGTCAAAGGTAGTAATAGTCAAACACACACACACGTATAAACTACAACAAAGTACCAGGTTGAAGAGAAGGTAAAATCTACATTGTTCCAAGGTCGATAGGTTTATCCAAACAAGGTTGAAGTGATTCTGGTATCAAAGGTATCAGATATGGTCAGGAAAAATGACGTAGGTCAAGTGCAGAAACATTTAGGTATGTTCTGGTACACCAAATGTAGGGTTAGGATAAATAGTCATGACAAGAGGCAAGGTAAGGTCATTAGGTCAATTAACACGAGTAATAGTGCCGCAAGGTATAGTGAACACATGAGGTCAATAAGTCACTAGCAATGTTCCAGGTCCAAGAATCTAGGTCACATCATGGGTAGAGCTGAAGTATGGGTAAAATAATGAGGTTTCAAATGAGAATGAGGGTAAGTAGTAAACGATGAGGTCAGGAGGGTGAGGTAAATGATCAGAGGAAAGGTTTGGTGTGGAAGAAAAGTGACAGGTAGGGTAATAGGGTAAATTTGTGGGCCATGTGGAAGAGAGGGTAACTGATGTCAGTCAATGGTAACCAATGCCGACATATGGTAACCGATCACGATAAGGTAGGGCACATGACCGATGTCAGTGAAGGTAAAACCGGTGTTAGTTAGGTTGGGTTTATTATAAAAACAAAAAATCCACGTTTTTTGTTAGTCATTTATCTTCTTGCGAATTAGGAAAATGACACCAGAGAGAGAAAAGGGAAAAGTGTCCGGATGGAATGGAGAGTTGAGTTGGTGAGCCGAATGGTGTGTGATTGGTAGTTGAGAGATGGGTCCACGGGATTGGATTATGTGATTTGATTGGCTGGAGGCATGGGTAGTGATTTGGTGATGGCAGAGGCCAAAGAGGGATTGGGTGGGCCACCTATGCAGTGGCCAGATGTGCCACCATGGCAACAGTAGCATGATGAGGTAAGCATCAACTCTTGTCGTGTTTTTGTGAGGTAGGGTAGTTGGTAAAGCGGGGTTTGAAAAATTGGGATTTTTGTTTTTAGGGGGAGAAAAATAAATTTGAAATGTGGGAGGGTGAATCAGTTAAAATAGCAACGTGGAAAGAGTAAAATAGAAGAATAGGGTGTGGGAGGTGTTTCAGGAGAGGTATAGGTGAGGATGGGTAAGTAGAAGAGGTAGGAGAGGGAAGGTTTGGAGAGGGGAGGGTTTTGGGGGTCACAGATTTGAGCCGCAACAGTGATCGGCGTAGGTCGGGTTTAGCTGGCATCGGTAGGGTCAAATCGGGATCGGTCACGAAACAAGTGACCAATGCCAGTTTAGGGGTGACCGGGGTCGGTTAGAGATAACTGGCACTAGTTAAGTTTTGGAGAATGAGGGGCCAAAAGGGTCTTAGGTTGAGTGGGTGAGATAGGGAAGGGTAGAATAGGGTGCGCTGTTGAAAAACCTAGAGTATGCGGGTGGAAAAATGGGTTTGGGGAAATGATAGGGGGTGATTATGGGTATGATGAAGGTGAATTAATTTGTTGTTTATAGTTGGATGCAGGGGAGAGATTAGCTACAGATGAGAGATAGGGTACCATCCCTACTCTAGAGAGTGTGAGGCGCGGTGACTAATGAGGAGTGGCAACACGTTAAGGAGGTGGGCCTGAGTGTGGTTTGGCACTATCAACATGTGGTCTGACAACTAAGTCTAATGGTCACTCTCATCGATAGATGAGATTCAGTGACCAACATGTTCCACCTACTGATGGGTTTGATGACAGTCACCCTGGAGGATGTGTTTAGGATCCTGCAGCTACCTCTATTGGGTACACAGGTGTGTTAGATGTCCGCTGAGGCCTCAGAGGATTTGATGTTGATACTTTTTGGAGAGGGACTAGCAGACATGACATTCCATAGTGCCAGTGTGAGCTATGGAGGGATGTACATAGCCTGTCTAGAGGAGACGAGGCTCATTGTTCTATTGATGGAGGCAGTGTGTTGTTTTGCACTGCTTGATGCAGAGGGAGGGATATTTCCCCACTCATTGATGGGGGTATTACATGACATGATGATAGATCAAACTTGTCTTTTCCTAGGCACTAGCATTCCTGGTGTAGCTATACAAAGAGTTGTGGGCGTATGGGAGTCTGTGCAGGTTTAGCCTTTGTTTTACCTTTTTACTACATTGCTGAGCCTATGAGCACATTATGTGTGTACGGCTAGTTGGGATGCCTTGAGAAGATGCAATTCTATCGAGATTGGTGCGGGTGGGGTATAGGTGATGGGTATATATAATTGGAGAGTGGCGATCAGATAGGCCCACACATGATGTAGCCTATTACAGGCATTTATTGGAGGGGCTATCCGGAGTGGACATCATATAGAGACCGTATGTGGGTTATCCCTCATTCAGGCATATGCATGAGGAGCTACATGGTCTTCAGTTGGTGAGATGAATAGTGGGGCACCTTGCCGGGGAGCACGAGATGATCCCAATTGATAGGGTTAGATGATAGTTTGGGCTACCATAGGACATACCTCCACCCTTCCTGTAGTACAGGAGGGATGACATGGAGAGGCCATTACCTCTACCATAGCTGACAGTGCCCACAGGGTAGGAGGAGTAGGTGGTAGACTAATGGATTGATGATGTCAGTGGTTGCTCGATAGATACAAAGAGTGGTGGGTAGCTCATTTACGAGCAGTACCACCCAAACCAGGGTAGCCAAACGTAGCCACCATCATAGTGTAGAGGGATGCCCTGCAAGGGCAGGTGACGACCCTGATTACCCAATTAGGTAGGGTGCAGGCACAACTTGCGAGATCAGAGGCGGAGGTGGCCAAGTTACATGCACAGGTGGCTAGACTTCAGGCTCAAATGGCCCAGGAGTGGGGATGGAGATGGAGATGGGTTGTGATGGTCCGGTGGCTGCCCTATAGGCACAGGTGACAAGGTTATAGGGCCATTTGGCCACAACACATGCACAAATTGTTTCTTTACAGGGCCTAGATACAAGCATAACGACAAGGGCTGATGGCACCACCACAGGCACCGGGACAATGTCCAAGTTTAAAGGTAGGGGTGGGATAGGTATAGGGTCAGAGGCCGATGGGGACACCGTAGATAGTGCCCATATCTAGGCTGCAGGAGGTGAGAGAGGAGGACAAGTACTACGAAGACCAGATGATAGTGGCAAGGATAAAATGTTTATCATATGCCGAGTACAGGGCATAGAAGGCCTCTAGCGAGAGGACCAGATCACACACACATAGCATGGAGAGCACAGGGGTCCAGTGAGCTCCAAGACATGGTGACTGTGAGGCCACCGGTATTCGGAGGCTAGCTCAAGTGGATGCACCAGTAGGGACCCAACCACCACCTATGATGGGTGGGGAGATGTTAGTAGGTCACCAGACAGGGGCCGAGGAGGCAGAGGGTACAGGTGATACAGATATGGAGGATGTCCACCGAGATGCTTGATATATGGCTCCCAATTTTGATAGAGTTTTTGATTTTTGATATGTACCAACCTGCGTGCCAAGAGATTGTTATATTTTTTATCACATACTAGCCTGTGTGCCAAAGAGAGTGAGGATATGTTCTTTATACCAGGTGGGTGTGGGGTGAGAAGGGTCAAAACCAATGTGTGGTTTTATAGATGGAAGGGTGATGGCCCCAGCTTTGCTGACCTTTTCTAAGAAAGAAGAATAAGGTTCCCCAATTGGGGTATATTTCCATTGTTCCCATCTGAATTGAGAAGTCTGAATGGGTGAGAGGTTAGATGAGGGGCTAGCCTAATTTGATTGATGAGCTGGGCCAACTTTAAGTACCACTGTGTTAACAGTCCCCTTGGCCTTTGAATAATTGTTTTACAGCTTGGAAGAAGAAGAGGTATCATTTGACTTGAATGCCAAATTCTTATTGTGTAATTGGATTTTCTTCTCTTCAATGGTCAAAATCTCTAGCTTTCATGCCATGGTGAATGCTTCATCGAAGGTTTAGAAAGTTTGGACCTATAGGGTTGGTGAGATATGTCTAGCAAAAGCCCATGTGAAGAGTTCGATGAGTTTGGTTTGCGGTAGTTAAAATGTGAGTTGATCAACTAGGCTACACCAGCGAGCAAAAAAATCTATGATAGATTCATCATCATACTGATGCATGGAGTATCGGTTAGTCATGGTAACCTTCTTAATAATATTGATGGAGAAGTGATCCAAGAAGGCTTGGGATACCTGATTAAATGAAAATATAGAGTGTCTATGTAACCCACTATACCAATCTAACAAAGGTCTAGTCAAAGACATGGGAAAGGTCCTCAAGAGCAAAGCATCATCATGGGTGATTAGGTAACACCCATGTTTGAAAGACCACAAATTCTATTGTGGGTCTTCCTTGCTATTGAAAAGGTTTAATTTAGGCATTTCCCAATGCACAGGGTATGGACAGATAGGAATGGATGGGTTGATAGGCTCATTACAAATCTCATCATAGGTGAGAGTGTTACGAGAGCCAGAAACCGATGCCTCCAATGTCTGCATCATGTCCATCATTAATTTGATTAGGTCGTTGGTAGGTTGTGATGGCTGGGTACCTCCTGTAGCATAACAAGGTTGGTGTTGGGCATGTGACGGGGGTGACATTTCAGTATATGGTGTTTCCGTATAGGTAGACTATGAAGGAGGGAGTGAGATAGGGGGTACCTACCTAGAATGAATGATAGATGAAATGAGAGGCTGTTGATAGTACGTATATAGACGTGGAAGGGTCGTGGTAACTTTAGAAGCTATAGAGGCTAAGGACTATGGAATAGAAAGGACAATGCTTTGAAAAGGGGTAGGGGTCACCGACACAGGAGGTGGTTGTGTAGCTACGGGTATATTAGAGACAATAGGGGAAGATGAGGTTGTGTTCATTGTGGTTGGTGAAGGTGTAGTGGAATTGGTGAGTACAATGGATGTAGCAGACGTGAAAGTCATAGCGGGTATAGGACCTAGCTACAAAATGACTGGGGGTAAGGTAGATGAGTGCAATGTGGAGCCAGATGGGACTAGCATAGGAGTGGGAACGAGAGTCGGGGGGTAGATATGGGCATGCCGTATATCAACTGACCCAAGGCATCTCAAGTAGATGAGTGAGAAAGATAGAACTGCAAGGGAACAGGGTTTTGTTCAAGAAGTCATGTGAACTCCTCATCTCCTATAGTGAAAGAGATAGGTTGGATAAGTTCCATGACTGGTAATAAAATGAAAGGTAGTAAAGGACTAGATGGAAGTGGTTGACAACTGACATGGAATACGAGGGTGCTAGCTTGTCGACGCATCAGTACCATGTGAACATGTACTAAGGTGGTAAGATTGCTTTCTGTAAGTGACATAGAAACACAACACAATCATGATAAATAGATGGTGGTAGGTGAATTGGGGATAAAATGGAAGCTAGAAAATGACACAGGATAACCGATTCCAGTTAGGGTAAAATGACGCCGGTCACAGGTAACCATGGTCGGTCACTGTGGAATGTGAACAGTTTTTTAAAAATAAGGTATAAGGCCAAATCTGATAGGTATGCCAAATACTGATGAGATTTACAAGGTCAATGTATATGCTAAGAGTGATAGGGACTCTGAATAGTCGAAGAAGGTGAATAGGTGTCCTTTTGGGTGGGTTAATCAAAACGACACTGAACCGACACCAGTTGGGTATAATTGATGACAGTCAAAGGGTAACCGATGACGGTCACTAGACCGACACCGGTTACTGTGAAATTGAAATAGTGATGAAGAAAATTTAGTTGTGAGTTAAAATTTGATGTGGAATCAGACCCATAATTTTGAGAATGATGAGAATATGGTCCAGGCACACTAAGATGAAGTTGGAATACACCAACTGTGATGAGAAGCATCCAAGGAGAAAAAGGAAAACTGAAGAATGTGACCTCTCACCTCAAAACACAAGCCAAACAGAAACACTAAGAAAAATATGATCCTAAGAGTGCTTTTTATATTATGTTTGTTTAGCTTATGCTATTTAAGGACTGACTCATGAACTGTAGAATATATATTTTTGGTGAGGATGGCTTCCTACGAAGAAGGAGATCTAAAAGCTGAGGTTTTAGGTTTGTTATGGTGGGGGCAGGCCTCACTTTGAAGTATGACTCGACAGAGCAGTGAGCTAGGTGCCCACTTTGCTGTGATCATGTGATCACTTACAACTTCTTCCAGGTAAGATGTTATTTAAGAATGTGTATATTTTCAATTTTCTTGGTGTTTGGGTAAGACTCAAAGAATGAGAAAGAGAAATAAAGTGTTGTCTATGATTTGTTTGTCAACCATCAACTAGGCTTGAATTCTAGCATATAGGTTGCCCTCAATTAATGTGAGCTAATGTAGAAAAATCAAAATAAAATGCAATTTTTTTTAATCCCAAATTGAAATACAAAATTCGATGACACAATGAGAGGAATAGAAGAAAGTTTGATCTTTCACTAATACAATGCAAATGAAATAGAAGAGTGGTTCTTTTTATGCACCAAAACACAATTTCTTTGAGACAGTAGAAAGAAGAAAATATTCCAAGGGGAGGAATTTAAATGTAAGAACCTTTTGGAAAGGAAAAAACATGCAAGGAACCCCAATGGGTCCCACCAGGCATGCCAAAATGTTTCACCTGATTCTTAAATGTTTCTTGGAAAATGATGATATAGATAAGGGTAATGGGCTAGGAAGGATACCTATTGGAATGTGGTTGATAGGTTATTACACGCGTATGACTTCTAAATCCATAGTTGATTATGAGAACTTCCTTTTTTCTTGGAGGAACTACCTGAAATGGAACACAAGACCACCGAATAAAAGTTAAACAATATGTGTAGTGCACTTCCTAGCGTGTGCTAGATCCTAGAAGTGTGGTACTTCTTAGAAGGCTATCAATCCACTCTTTCAAATAACTTAATGTTCATAATAAAGTAAATCCTACTGTAGTAAAAATTATTTAGGTATCTCATTCATCTACAATAAGAAAATTCACTCACAACAGGCTAGGCTATGATGGAATCTGAAGGTCAAGGTCATTGTCAAGATACTGTTATTGGTCAGGGTAAGGTTTTGGGTAGTTTAGGATATTTGGTAGAGGCCTTAGGCTCTGATCTAGGTTTCTAATAAAAGACACAAAGACTGACGTCGGTTTAGGTTAACTGACGATGGTTACGGGTGACTGGTGTCGGTATGGTCAGGGTACAGGAAATGTAATAAAAGTTGGCTGGGTGATAGATTTGGGATTAGATGAAGGTGAAAGGGAAAATGGAGAGATTCATATAGATCCTATACATGCACAAGAATGATGAAAATTTGGGTATGAATAGTTCAATTGCATGGGTAAAGAGGTGGTTAAGTTTGTATGGAGATAAAATGGTGAGGAATGGGAATGAAAACAGAAACTAATAACAAATGTAAAAGGATCTGCTTAAATGACAAGGAAATAATGTAGGTTAAAAAAATTACTGTTTGTGCAAGCTTGATGCTTGATTGGTAATGGAGGATGATCAAATGGACTTGGTGTAGTGCTGGCGCTTCCTCGGATGCTCCCGTGAAGGCAGGTGGTTGTGTGATTTCTTTGAGTGCTAGCTATGGGTGTTCTGATGCTTATATGGATGTTAGTTCTACTGGCATGCAACTCTTGTTTCATCACATGCTCTTGGAATATCTCTCTTTCTTAGAAATGTGCCAACCCTCTAAAAACAATGTGCTAACCTCAAAATAAGATTGTTTTGGGAGTTAAATAGTAACCAACAATGGTTCCAGCTTAACTGGCGGTGGTTAAGCGTAACCGGCGTCAGTTAGGGTAGGATTTCAAAGGTTTACTAAACTAGGTGGATCCCCTTGATTTTATGGAATATCATTTCATTTTATTCTGTGGATTAGACTCAAAGATTCTTTCTAACGTGCGAGAATGTGGTTAAGGGGAATGTAGACATTGATTTTTAGGGTTTGGGTAAATCTTAGTTAGTTATGACAACTTATTAAGATGAGTTGGATATGTGTCCATTATCCCAATATGGGTATTTAAATAATAAATATGGTGAGGATCATGAATTAATTTAATTAAATTAATATTATAGTGGGGTGAAGGGGGCCATGGTTAGGTTGATGTGTTTAAGGTATTTATTTATCGAGAAGGGTGTATGAGTGGGTTATGGGAAAATTGGTATAGGTGATGGCGATGAAGGTAAAAGAAGAAGAGTACCCCAAAAGTAAGCGTCAAGGACCAAGTCCTGTATAAGTTAATGAATACATAATAAAGAAGGTAAAAGATAAGAGGGGCAAGAAAGCCACCTGATTGGTTAGGATCATATTGTGTAGATCATACCTTGGAGGATGTGATGAACATAAGAACCTAAAGGAATTGCATGATTGATTGTTCAAAGGGTGAAAATTAGTCACATGAGCACCAAATGTTATAGTTCCAAGAGGTCCCTTGAAGCAGTAGGAAATGGAGTGGGAATGGTGAGAAGGGTGAAAGGTGGTTAATTAATTAATTTATTATATGGTATGAGGTAGCATGCTCTTTGGGAAAGAGATCCGAGGTCACAATGGGCAAGTCCATGATTGAAATTCTTTTGTTTTAACTTATATTTGAGATAGACTAATTGATGTGGGAAGTCTATATGGGAGGGAGAAATGAACTTCTTGAGGTCTTCATGAAGCTGATCGATGCAGGAAGCTTTAGATTCTTGTCTCTCTCATTTTTTTATTTTTTTAATAGCTTTGACATAGCTGTGCTTCAAGGGAGTAGTCTATTTATAGCAGCGATTCGGAGAGGAAGATGCACTTTTGAGAGAGTCATCTTTTTATTAAAAGTTTGACTTAAGGAGTTGTGTCCCATGTGTGGGCGTTGAAGTAATGGACAAGACCAAGGTGAAGAATAAGATTCTTTCCTAGAAAGAAGGGTGAAACGACCATGGGATCTCATATAAAGGTAAACAAAAAGTATCCATGAGAATCATGCTATGTTCAACGTTGTGGTACACATGTTCAAGTGTAGATAACAAGTGACGGATATGCACATGATTCTTGTTTAATCATTGGTGAGGTGTAAAAAGTGGATAGCGCTCAAGGGACGAGCATGAAAAGAAGAAAAAGGTGAGGTAGGACTAAAAGTCAACAGTAGAATGGTCAAAGATGCATGGCATTAAGGGGCTTAGGTTTAGGTTTACCATTGAGTGAATATAAACGATAAGAACATGATCCATAAGTATGGGTCAGGATGTATGGTCCAAACCAATTAGGAGCAAATTTTCCCTGTTTAATTTTTTCCACTTTGGTTACATGTTGATTTTCTTTCAGGACAAGGTCACCGACTTGGAAGGTTCATTCATGGAGACGTTTTTCATAGGCACGTTTGATACATTTTTGGTAAAATTGAAGGTGGTCAAGAATGTTAAGATGATGTTCATCTAATGACTTGAGTTATGTTAAACAGTCCTGACGAAAGTCATCATCAGTGAGCATATCATGGAGAGCAATGCAGTGTGAGGGAATCTGGACTTCGAGAGGTAGAACAACCTCTATACGATAGACTAGAGAAAAAGGCGTGGCCACAATGGAAGTACAGATACCAGTGCAGTATGCCCATAGGGCAAAAGGAATGTGTGTATGTCAGTCCTTCCTAGTTTCATTAACCACTTTCATGAGAATTTTGTTTAAGGTTTTGTTAGTGGAGTTGGCTTTGCCATTGGTCTGTGGGTAATAAGGTGACGAGAAGCTTAGCTAAATGCCAAAGGCATCTCAAAGTTTTCATAATATTTTTTTTGAATTGTTTTCCATTGTCAGTGATGAGGTGATGAGGAACACCAAAGTGAAAAATGATGTGATGATTGATGAACTCACATATTTTCTCACCATTTTTGGAGATGAGCCATATGGATTCAACCCATTTTGTGTAGTATTTGGTAGCGGTGATGATCCATTGATATCGTTCGGAAGAATGGAGGTTGATCTCTCTAAAAAGATCCAAACCCCATTGAGAGAAGGGCTAAAGGTCACGGGTGACCTGTAAGGCATGACTGGGTGTATGATGAAGGTTGGCATGCTGTTGGCATTTGAAAAAATGTTTGACATAGTCGCAACAATCATGGTTAAGGGTCGACTAGTAATAGCCTAGGTGAAGAATATGCTTAGCAACAGCAAGGCCACTGAAGTGACCTCCACATATGCCATCGTGAACTTCCTTAATGGTATAAGGAATTTTAGAACTCGTGAGGCATTGTAAGAGAATCCCATCAAAGCACCGCTTATAGAGGAGGCCCCCATGATGATGTAATGGGATAAATTTCTAAGGAAAGCGCATTGTCTATTACAAGTGAGATCAGGAGGTAAGATGAAGAGAGAAAGATAGTCAGAATATTGTTTATACCAAAGGTCACTCAGGTCTGGGTCGACAGTTCCAATGGAGTAAATGTCACGAGGTAATTAAGAAGGTGATTAGAGTCGTTGTATGCTGACAAATATTTTAGAATCAGTGGATGAAGTAGGTATTTGAGAGGGCAAGCAAGCCATGGTATCTATAAATTTTTTGGTTGAACAGGGGATGGTTTGAAGGGCATAACGGTCAAAGGTGGTCAAAATTATGTCTACATGATGTTTATACTTTTTAAGTATCTAATTACGACATTGGTATATACCATTGACTTGGATTATGACCAATTGGGAATCACCAAAGATGTTGATTAATTTGACATATAGGGCATAGGCATCTTGGAGACCTAATACGAGCGCTTCATATTCGGTAATATTATTTGTACAATCAAAATCAAGTTTAAAAGACAAAGGCATGTGTTCACCATCAAGCAGAATGAGGATAACACCAGCCCCACCCCCACGATGACACTTGGAACCATCGAAGAAGAGTTTCATTTGGTAATCGGATTCATCTAGGGAAAGGGTAGCAATCAACTCATCTGAAAAGTCAAAATTAGAGGATTGATTCCCCGGAAATAGGTGTGTTAGCCAATTGGTCAATGATAACTTGGCCTTTGGTTGACTTTAGATGAATGAATTCAAGGTCAAAGTCAGCTAAAAGCATAAGCCAGAGTGTGGCACGTTGATTTTGGTAAGGTTTCGCATACATGAGGTGTAAGGGGTCGGTGTTAGTCACAACATAGGTTTTGTGGTTGAGTAGGTAATGACGGAGTTTTGTGGTAACAAAAACTAAGGCCAAGAAATTTTTTTCGGGATGGGTGTATTGAGTTTCTTAGTCCAAATGAGTACAACTTATATAATAAACTGTCTACTCCCTATGTTGTTAATCGCAATGAGTGAGCATGGGCCCCAAGGAATGATCGGAACAGAGATGTATAGGTAAAAAGATTGATCATCTTTAGGTGAAAAGAGTACGGGTATTTGAAGGAGGTATTGTTTTAGGGCCTCAAAAGATTTGTGGCAGTCATCATCCCATTTAAAGGAGACATCCTTCTTGAGAAGATGATGAAATGGTTGACACCAATCAAGTAATTGTGAAATGAAACATGTGAATAGATTGTAACTTACCTTGCAGGTTACGGAGTTTTCTAAGGTTAGTGGGTGGAGACATTTCCATAATGGACTTGACTTTAGCAGGGTCAAATTTTATACCACGTAGGGAAATGATAAATCCCAGGAGCTTTCTTGAGAGGACCATGTAGACACACTTCTTAGGCTGAAGGCGAACGTAATATTTAATGATACGGTCAAAGATGGTTTTTAGGATGGTGAGGTGCTCTAAGCGATGTTTGGATTTGGCCAAAATATCTTCCCATATACGATGCATGATGTCATGGAAGATATATGTCATATCCCACTTATATGTGGCTCCAACGTTTTTAAGGCCAAAAGGAATGACTCAATAGCAGAAGGTCCCACAAGGGGTAATGAATGCAGTTTTTTGTTGATCTTCTGGGGCAAGCAAGATTTGGTTATAACCTGAGAAGCCATCCATGAGTGATAACATCTCGTGACCAGCAGTAAGGTCAACCAGTTGATTAATACTGGGTAAGGAGAAGTTGTCTTTTGGGTAGGCTAGGTTGGGGTCATGGAATATGTGAAAATGTAGAGTCCCCATGTTTCCTTAGTGACAGGGAAAATGTTAGAGATCAAATGAGGATAATCAATGGGTAGGATGAAGGAAACGAAAAGAATATGTTGAAGTTCTTCTTTGACAAGAAGGGAAATGTGAGGGTGCATTTTCCTCAGTTTTTATTTGATGGGTTTGGCATTGGGAATGGTTACAATATTATGGACCACTATGGTGGGGTCAATACCGAGCATGTTTGCATAAGACCAATCAAATGCATGGTTACAATTTTTAAGAAAAGAAGTGATGGCTTCCTGTTCAGCAACA
Organism: Taxus chinensis; assembly: GCA_019776745.2. Classification (NCBI taxonomy): domain Eukaryota; kingdom Viridiplantae; phylum Streptophyta; class Pinopsida; order Cupressales; family Taxaceae; genus Taxus; species Taxus chinensis. The sequence continues at coordinate 156,023,188 of CM034146.1, forward strand.
TGTAAAGATTGACCGATCTTTAGGATGTTTGGGTTGTCCTGAGTATGAATGTTGATCTCGATAGTCGATTCATTCAACATGGTTTTTGTCTCAGAGGGTAATGATCGATGAATATATGAGTGTTGTGCACCAAGGTAGGTGAGTATAGATTCATCATCCTAACATTGAACGACGTTAATTGAAGGTGTATTGTCATTGATCATTTCAGGATATAGGAAGCGAAGAGAGGAAGGATCCTCACCCTCGCGTTGATAAGTCAAAGGCCCCAAGGAAATATTTTTTATGAAAAACAAAATTAGGAGGGATAGATTTGGGATCCATCAACTCCATCGGTGAAGGCGGCGAAGAAGGTGGAGTGGGTGAAGAGGGTGGAGAAGGGTTGATGTCCTCGATGAGTTCAATGCGAGCCTGTTTAGTAGGTGGTTCAGGAAAGCCGATACCACTATGGTTGTTATGTTTGCAGGTGGTATATGGAATGATAGTATGGCGGCCTTGCTCATAAAATCCAAAACCAAAACCCTTCCATGCACATTGATGTAAGAAGGTGTGGGAAAAACAGTGATTGGTGAGTGACTAGAAGTCAGTGGAAAATGGGTGAGTTTGTGATGGTGGTTTGGGTGTGTAAGTGGTAGTGTCAAGTCGCCCATAGGTGAGACTAGTATGAAGGTGAGGAGGACCATAAAGGAGGTGTTCTCCTACATGGTGATCATAGTGAGGGTGTTGGTGAAGACTTCCATACTCTTGTTGAGTAATGAATGTATTGACACTATATAGGCGATACTCCCCCAGAGTGAGGTGTTGTAAAATTCCTTGTAATGGATCGGTTTTTGGTATGTGGGTAGCTGGAATAGATGATGTGTCAGTGGTTGACATGGAGGTGGAGCTAATGGATTAGGAGGCTGATGGGTCAGCTGTGGAGGTTGTGGTAGCAGTAAGAGTGGAGGAGGTATGTGCGGTGGAGGTACAGACTGTATTAGTAAGCAGAAGTGTAGGTGAAGGGATAGTGGTCGTGAAGGTAGATGCCTTAATGGGTATAAGCACATCATTGGGTCGGTAAAGCATGTTACATGTTTTAAAAGGTGATGGATAAACTGGAATAGTATAGGTGTTCCCTTCATGCTCAAACTTTACAAAATGATGCAAAGTGGAAGGAACGCAACCCATGACATGAATCCAGGGTCTTCCAAGAAACAGGTTATATTGAAATTCCCCCTCCAAGACATAAAATAGATCTAGAATAGTGAATGGGCCCATGCGAATGTGGAGGATGATGGTTCCTAGTGTAGAGCTGATGGTGTCATTAAATGAATGCAACACAACAAGATGTTTATGCATGCAATTGTCAGGTATGCACATTTGAGCAAACGCATGAGATGAAATGATGTTAATTCTAGCACCCCCATCGATCATTACACATTGTATACATATATCATTGATGTGGATAAAGATGAAGAGAGCTAGGTTTGGGTCATCAGTTTGGTGCGGTGCGATCTCTTCCTCTGAGAAGCTAAGGGAGGCTACTTGACGAGTAGGGTGAGGTGTGGATAAAGGTGGAAATTTGGTGAGAGAGGCCATGTGATGGGGTGTGATAATGGATGCTACAGGTGTAGGGTCATTGGATAAAACCTCAATAGATTGCAAGACCTCCATGAGAGCTTGACGATGGGATTCTGAGGTTTGGATGAGGTCAGTTAAGGACATTTTGAGGGGGATTGGTGTAGTTATTTGAGAATAGTGTGGTGTGTGACCCCATTAGAAATAGGATATGTGGGGCCATAGATAGTGATTTTATGTGTGGGTGTAGATGGTATGTTGGGTATAGAATTGGTTAGCGAGTCAGTTGCCTTTTCCTTTCCTTTTTCCTTCTGAGCACGGGTAGCAACATGAATCATATTGATTTGAGGGGAGTTGGTGAATGGAGAAGGTGTAGGATGAGTGGTGTAATGACATGACAAGAAAAAACTTACCAGAGGAGAAAAACCTTGTGAGGTGAGTTGGGTGCAATGACATTTGGGTGATGGTGTGGCAAGTTCTGTGATGCAAACCATGTTAATTTCAAATCTTATGGGTGGCTCTAAGAGTTGAGGGGGCCAAGGTAATGGTGTTGAGTACGCAGTGAGGGAAGGATTGTGGGAAAGGGTGTCGATGAAGTAGGGTCCTCATAAAAGTGTGCTTCAGGAGGACATAACTAGATAAGGACGGTTCTCAAAGCCTTGCAGTTCTCCACATCGTTCCCTGGCACATGATGGTAGGTGTAAATTTTAGTGTCATCAAACCATTTTGGCTTGGTTTTGAGGGGGTCATAAGGTCTGAGCAGCGGTAATGTGATGACAGAAGTCTCAAGGAGGTTAGTTAAGATTTTAACATAAGACCGTGCTAGTGGGTTGTAATGGAAAGTGAATGTGGGTTTGGATGTAGGTGTGGCTGATTGTTGAGGAACAGTCCTTGTAGGAGAGGGAGTGGGTCAAGCTATGGTGTTGGGTGCTGGCTTGGTCTTGGATGTTGGTCACGTTTGCTTAGGTAGGGGTATGGTAGATGAAAAGGAGAGAGGGTGTATGGTTATTTTGACTACCTTATTGGAGGGTAGCAGATTTTTGTCTTTGGGTTACACCTTCTTGGGTAAAGGTGATATGGGTGTATGAGATCTAGAGGGAAAAGAAGATGGGGGAAGAGGACGAGTTACCTAGGGGGATAACGAAGGTGCTATGAAGGTAGATGACGTAGGTCATGCAGGGGGTGTGAGGGACAGAGACTGAAGTGTAGTGGGTAGTGAAGAAGTTGCTGAGGGTATTGGAGGTATGGGTGGTAAAGATGATTGCAGGTGTGGGTGTAAGTCATGTTGGGTGCTTGGGTATGTTAGAGGTTTCTGAGGAAGGAATGGGTTGTTGTTGTTTTTGGTTTACTGACAGAATGGAGGCTTCTTAACCATGTTGGGAGGTTGAGGTCTTAAGGTGGATGGAAATGGGTGTAGGTGATAAAGGTATGATGGGCATAGCTCAAGGGTGTGAGTTATATGGGCTTGGCTCTTCTATTTGGGTGTCGGCAGTAGGTTAGGTGTTGACTATGGAGGATGTGATATAAATCTAGTTTGACCAGGTTGATGAAAAATGGCTGGTGGTTGGGGTGACCCCTAAGGTAGTAATGGGTTTAGTCGAGAAAGATGATGTAGGTGTGGGTTTTGATTTAGATGTATGTTGGGTTATGGGTAAGGGTGTATGTTGAGCTATGATGAGGTGTCATGGAATAAGTTTGTCATAGAGGTGGTTGTGCATTCAGTTCAACTGGCCAAAATATTTTTGGGTAGATAGTCGAAGTATCAACAAGTGACATCTGCATCTGTGCATCGATACAGGAAGCAGAAGGTGCCCCCATAGTAAGGCTCATGTCTACATAATCTAAGCAGATCGGCCAAGCGTGAGAACAACATGTCTATAGGCGTGATGTTAATGGGGACCTAATGGAAATTACCATAAAATGTGTCTTAGAGACTGGGAATTGGTCTAGCTTCATCTTCCATGGGTAAGAGAGTCAAAAGTAGGTCCGCAGGATCTTGGGTAGCTAATGTCAGAATGCTTTCCTAGAGGAAAAAGGTATCTCTACTGGATCCTGTGATAGAGTGGAGGAGAAAATGGGTGCTCCTCTGTAGGTGGAGGAGATAATGGGTGCTCCTCTGTGGGTGGAGGAGATAAATAAGTATCCTCCTTGGACTGAAGAAGTACTAGTGGGTGACGGTTCTCTAGGTGGAGAAGTGAAAGGTGAAATGGTCTCAATGTTAGCAGAAGGCTCCTCCACGGATGAGGAGGGAGGTGAAATATGCATTCCTCTATGCAGGTGGATAAATAGGTGAAGTGGGTTCCAAGTGTATGAAGGTGGACTTTGGGATATAATTTCCTCTATGGAAGGAATATGAGGTAATTGGGAAGCAACATATGTGTTACTTAAAAATTGCGTGCACATTCCGAGTATAGCTATCATGAATTGAGGTCTCACCGGTTTGATTAGATGAAGGGGCATGATTGGGAAAGGGTTTCTTGAAAATGTGTAGGTTTTTATTGGCAGGTGCATTAGGATTATCCATGGTTAACTTGCCTTTCTCGAGCATTTCTTAGACTATGTTTTTGAAAGTGATGCAATTGCCATCACTGTGACCTTTTATGTGATGATAGTTATAGAAATCATGTTCTTTATACCATACAGGTGTGGGGCAAGTAGGGTCAAAAAAATAGTGTGTGGTTTTATAGGAGGAAGGGTGATGGCCCCAGCTTTGAGGAGCTTTTTGAAGACAAAAGAATAAGGTTCCCCAATTGGCGTATATTTCTATTATTCCCGTTTGAATTGAAAAGTCCTAACGGGTGAGAGGTTAGATGAGGGGCTAGCCTGATTTGATGGATGAGCTAAGCCAGCTTTAAGTACCACTGCGTTAGCAGCCCCTTGGCCTTTGAATAATTGTTCTATGGTTTGGAAGAACCAAAGGTGTCATTTGACTTAAATTCTCAATCATTATTGCGTAATTGGATTTTCTTATCTTTGAGGGCCCGAATCTCTAGCTTTCATGCCATGGTGAATGATTCATCAAAGGTTTAGAAAGTTTGAACTTGTAGGGTTGGAGAGATATGTCTATCACAAGACCACGTGAAGAGTTTGATGAGTTTGGTTTGCAGTAGTTGGAATCTGAGTTGATTAATCAAGCTACGCCAGTGAGTAATGAAATCTGCAATAGATTTTTCATCATACTGACGCATGGAGTATAGGTCAGTCATGGTAACCTTCATAATGATATTGATGGAGAAGTGAATCAAGAAGGCTTGGGATACCTGATTAATTGAAAATATAGAGTGTCTAAGTAACCCACTATACCAATCTAATGCAGGTCAAGTTAGAGACATGGGAAAGGTCTTCAAGAGAAAAGCATTATCATTGGCGATTAGGTAGCACCCATGTTTGTAAGACTGAAAATGTTGTTTCGAGTCTTCCTTGCTATTGAAACAATTGAATTTAGGCATTTTCCAATGCAGAGGGTATGGACAGATAGGAATGGATGGGTGGATAGGCTCGTTACAAATCTCATCGTAGGTGAGAGTTTCGCGGGAGCCAGAAACCAATGCCTCCAATGTCTACATCGTGTCCATCATTAATTTGATTAGGTCATTGGTAAGTTACAATGGATAGGTGCCTCCTATAGCGTAACAAGGTTGGTGTTGGGAATGTGACTGGGGTGGCATTCCAGTATATGGTCTTGCCGTATAGGTAGACTGTGAAGGAGGGAGTGAGATAGAGGGTACCTACCTAGAATGAATGATAGATGAAACAGGAGGCTACTGATAGTATGTGTATAGAGGTGGAAGGGTCGTGGTAACTCTAGTAGCTATGGGGGCTAAGGACTGTGGAATAGAAAGAACAATGCTTTGAAAAGGGGTAGGGGTCACCGACACGGGAGGTGGGTGTGTAGCTATGGGTATATGCGAGATAATAGGGGTGGATGAGGTTGTGTTCTAGGTGGTTAGCAAAGGTGTAGTGGATGTGGCGAGTGAAACAGATGTAGAAGATGTGACAGTCATAGCAGGTATAGGACCTAGCTACAAAATGACAAGGGGTAAGGTAGATGCGGGTAGCGCGGAGCTAGATGGGACTGACGTAGGAGTGGGAACGAGAGTCGGGGGGATAGATACGGGCATACCGTATATCAACTAACCTAAGGAATCTCAAGTAGATGAGTGGGAAAGATAAAACTACAAGGTGGTAGGGTTTTGGTCAAGGAGTCATGTGAACTCCTCATCTCCTGTAGCGATAGAGATAGGTTGGATAAGTTCCATGACTAGTAATAAAATGGAAGGTGGCAAAGGATTAGGTGGAAGTGGTTGACAACTGGCATGGAATACGAGAGAACTAGCTTGTCGATGTGTCAATACCATGTGAATAGGTACTAACGTGGTAAGAATGCTTTCTGTAAGTGAAACAGAAACACAACATAGTCAGGATAAATAGACGGTGGTAGGTGAATTAGGGCTAAAATGGCAGCTGGAAAATGACATAGGATAACTGATGTCGGTTACGATAAACCGATGCCAGTCACAGATAACCATGGTCGGTCACTGTGAAATTCAAACAATTGGTCAAAAACAAGGTATAAGGCCAAATCTGACAGGTATGCCAAATACTGATGAGATTTACAAGGTCAATGTAAATGATATGAGTAACAGGGACTCTGAATAGTCGAAGAAGTTGAATAGGTGTCCTTTTGGGTGGGTTAACCAAAATGACACTAAACCAACGCTAGTTGGGTATAATTGATGATGGTCAAAGGGTAACCAACAATGGTCGTTGGACCGACACTGGTTACTGTGAAATTAAAACAGTGATGAAGAAAATATGGTTATGAGTTAAAATTTGATGTGGAATCAAACCCAGAATTTTGAGAATGATGAGAATATGGTCCAGGCACACTCAGATGAAGTTGGAATACACAAACTATGATGAGAAGTGTGCAAGGAGAAAAATGAAAAATGAAGAACGTGACCTCTCATCTCAAAACTAAAGCTAAGTAGAAAAACTAAGAAAAATATGATCCTAAGAGTTCTTTTTCTATTATGTTTGTTTAGCTTATGCTATTTAAGGACTAACTCATGAACTGTAGAATAGAGGTTTTTCATGAGGATGGCTTCCTACAAATAAGGATATCTAAAAGGTGAGGTTTTAGGTTTGTTATGGTGGGGGAGGGCCTCATTCTAAAGTATGACTTGACAGAGTAGCGAGCTGGGTGTCCATTGTGCTGTGATTGTGTGATCACCTACAACTTCTTCCAGGTAAGATGTTGTTTAAGAATGTGTATATTTTCAATTTTTGTGGTGTTTGGATAAGACTTAGAGAATGAGAAAGAGAATGAAAGTGTTTTCTATGATTTTTTTATCAACCATCAGCTGAGCATGACTTCCAGTGTATAGGTTGCCCTTAATTAATGTAATCTAATGCAGAAAAATTAGAATGAAATGCAATGATTTTTAAGCCCAAATCGAAATATGGAATTCGATGACACAATGAGAGGAATAGGAGAAAGTATGATCTTTCACTAATGAAATACAAATGAAATAGAAGAAGGGTTCTTTTTAAGCACCAAAACATGATTGCTTTGAGACAATAGAAAGAAGAGAAGATTCTAAGGGGAGGAATTTAAATTTAAGAACCTTCTGGAAAGGAAACAAACATACAAATTTTCACTTAGGAATGAATGAATGCAAGGAACCCAAAATGGGTCCCACTGGGCATGCCAAAATGTTTCACCCGATTCTTAGATGTTTATTAGAAAATGAAAAAATAGATAAGTGTAATGGGCTAGGAGGAATACCTATTGGAATGTTGGTTGATAGGTTGTTGCGCGCATATGACTTCTAAATCCATAGCTGATCATTGAGAACTTCATTTTTTCTTGGAGGAACTACCTGAAATGGAACACAAGACCACCGAATAAAAGTTAAACAATATGTGCAGTGGACTGCCTAGCTTGTGCTAGATCTTGAAAGTTTGGTACTTCTTAGAAGGCTATCAATCCACTCTTTAAAACAACTTAATGTTGGTAATAAAGTAAATCCTACCTTAGTAAAAAAGATTTAGGTATCTCATTCATCTACAATAAGCAAATTCACTCACAACAGGCTAGGCTATGATGGAATTTGAAGGTCAAGGTCACTGTCAGGGTACTGTTATTGGTCAGGGTAAGGTTTTGGGTAGTTTATGGTATTTAGTATAGGTCTTAGGCTCTGATCTGGGTTTTTGATTAAAGACACAGAGACCGATGTCAGTTTAGGTTAACCGGCGATGGTTACGGGTGACTGGCGTCGGTATGGTCGGGGTACAAGAAACTGAATAAAAGTTTGTTGTGTGATAGATCTAGGATTAGATGAAGGTGGAAGGGAAAATCGTAAGATTTGTATGGATCCAAGACATGCATAGGAATGATGAAAATCTAGGTATGAATAGTTCAATGGCATGGGTAAAGAGGTGGTTAAGTTTGTATGGATATAAAATGGTGGGGAATGGGAATGAAAATAAAAACTAATAACAAATGTAAAAGGATCTACTCAAATGACAAGGAAACAATGCAGGTTTAGAAACTTAATATTTGTGCAAGCTTAATGCCTAATTGGTAATGGCGGGTGATAAAATAGACTTGGTGTAGTGCTGGCACTTCCCCAGATGCTCTTGTGAAGGTAGGTTGTTGTGTGATTGCTCCAAGTGCTGGCTATGGGTGTTTTGATGCTTATACGGAGGCTAGTTCTGCTTGTATTCGTCACTTATTCTCAGAAGATCTCTCTCTTTCTCAAAAATGTGCCAACCCTCTAAAAACAATGTGCCAACCTTGAAATAAGGTTGTTTTGGGAGTTAAATGGTAATCGACAGCGGTTCTAACTTAACCGGTGGTGGTCAAGGGTAACTGGTGTCGGTTAGGGAAGGATTTCCTAGGTTTACTAAACTAGGTAGATCCCCTTGATTTTCTGGGATCTTGTTTCGTTTTACTCTTTTACTAGACTTGAAGCTTCCTTTTAACATGCAAGAATGTGGTTCAAGGCAAGGTAGGTATTGATTTTTAGGGTTTGGGTAGATCTTAGTTAGTTATGGCAACTTACTAAGAATAGGTCCTAGGATGTGGTGGCTAGATGAGGTGGATATCTGGGCATGATCCCAATTTGGATATTTAAATAATAAATATGTTGAGGATAATGAATTAATTTAATTAAATTAATATTATAGTGGGGTGAAGGGGGCCATGGTTAGGTGGATGTGTTCAAGGTATTTATTTATCGAGGGACCAAGGAGAGTGTGACCCAATTTTGGTATTTATTTATGAAATTTTTTTCTCTTGGAACAACGAAAGAAGGAAAGGATTTGAGGCTACTAAAATAGCTATTTCACAATCTCCTACTTTAGGAAAATCTCAATTTTGATAAGGACTTCGCGATGTATGCACTTGGAGGAGCTGAAACCATTTTAGCCATTTTGACTCAGGTAAATGATGAGAATATAGAGTAGCTCATTGCTTTCTTTGGGAAGAGTTTGCATGACTACAAGACAAGGTACACTTTTCTTTAAAAATAAGTACTTACTATAATTAGAGGTTTAAATAAATTCAAGTATATTATTTCAAATAATAAGATTCATGTTCTAGTTTCTCACCCAAGTGTTAAAGCATTCATGTTGAACAAGGAATCTAATGAGAAATGATTAGGTCGGATTATAAAGGTTATGGAGTATGATGTTGATATCTGTGTTACAAAAATAGTCCGAGGAAAAGGATTATGTGAACATTTGATTGTTGATATGGAAAAGTAACAAGCTATAGATCCATTTCAACATGTTGTAGTTTCATACCAGCAACCTGAAATTTTAGTACAACCTAGAAATCAGTAACCAGAACTCAATCCAAAGGTTCTAGGATCAAGTTGGATGACTAATTTAATCAATTACATATAGTATGGTACCTATCCGAAAGGTTTGGAGAAGGAAAAATGAATGTATTTCATATTACAAGCCCTACCTTATGCTTTTATTAATGGCATGTTGTTTAAAAACGATATCAAAAGATTTTTTCCATGTTGTGTTGATTATGATAGAGTGCAGAAATTAATCTTTGGGTTTCACAAAGGACCTACAAGAGAACTTTTCACATCGCGTACTACAACTCTTAAGATCATCAAAACTAGTAACTATTGGCCTAGCATATTCAAGGACTGTTTTAAATGGATTAAAAAGTGTAAGAAATGTGCATTCTTTGTTTGAAAAGAACAATTAGCTTCGTTACCATTGTAGCCTACTTCAGTGGATCAACCATTCATGCAGTGGGGTCTTGACTTCATTAGTATGATAAACCCTCCTTCATCACAAGCACATATGTGGACCTTGACTGCCACATATAATTTTACTTGTTGGATTGAGGTAGTGGCTTTGAATGAATATAATGAAACTTCAATATTATCATTCTACAAAGGTATAGTTTGCAGATTTGGTGCTCCATATACTATCATTTTAGATAATTCCTTAGCTTTACTTGGAGTAAAGGTAATAGATTGTACTATCAAGCATGACATTTTTGTGAGTACTTCATTTAACTATTACTCATAAGGTAAAAAATTAGCTTAAAGTACTAATAAAAGTATGCTCAAGATTATTAGAAGAACACTCAAAGACAACAGAAGAGCTTGGTATCTAATGTTAAATTTAGCACTTTGGGCTCATAGAGTGAATCCTAATAGATCAGTTGGCAATTCACCTTACAAAATTGTTTATGGTCGTGAGGCAAGAATTCCTATTTCAATTGAGATACCCACTTTAGGTTTATTACATCAGATGGAATTACTTGAAAATGAACCAATACACGTTCTTTATATAAAACTCGTGGAACTGCAAGATCAATCTCACTTGATAATGGATCTAAGAATCAGAAATAGATCAAGAACACGTTTCATCAAAAGATTAAGTTTATAATTTGTAATGAGGGAGACATTTTTCTGAAATGGGATGTTGACAGAGAAAATCCATGAAACCACACAAAGTTTGGTATAATCTGGAGTGGTCCTTACATGATTTCATCTTGCAAAGAGAAAAATGATTTTCATCTTTTAAACTTGAATGTAGAGGAAATTCCCATTCCTTTGAATGGTATGTTTCTCAAGAACTATTATTGAATATCGTATAAGTACTGGTTAGAGTAGGATTTCCCTTTCAATAAGTGCATTTCATACACACTTGCAATGTTTTTTAATTTTAATAAGTGCATTCATACACATGATCTAGTTTACCAAATCCTTTCTCACCTTTAGTTTGATTTTCAAAAAGGTTAGTTTTTCAAAAAAGCACAAATTTTGGTTCTATGATTTTGACTCCATGCCCAATGGATAAAAGAAACGAACTAGTATTAAAGCTAGCGGGAAACATTCCCCATAGGATCCCCAAAAATGTTGACATTTCTGCATGCATGCAAAAAGGGAAACTCTGAAATTCATTTCAAATGATAAGTGTTGATGAGATGATAAACAACTCAAAAAATTCCCAAGTGCAGAGCAATAAAATGAAAAACAACTCTAACCAAAATTTGGGTTGTTTAAGTAACAAAATAGAATAGTAACGTTTTCAAGTACTCGTAGTGTCTTCTTCTCCTTTTCTAACAGATATTCCAGTTGTAGGAAAGAGAAGCATAATTTAAGAAAAATTTTCAAGCCACATTTCTAAATTTACATTCAGTAAACATATACAAAGGAGAAAAAAAATATAGTAAATTTTTTTTTTGCAAATGATTTCCAAGTGCAAACCCAATTTCAAGTTCAAACAAAATTTCTAGAAAATACAAAATTTTAGACAACTTGTAGATCTTCATGTCTTAAGTAAATGAGAGAACCCTCAAGATATTTTTCAAATGAATACAGAATGTAAATTTCCCAGTTTCAGGAAAAAGAAAACTCTATTTTCTTCAATGGCCATTTCAAGTTCCACAAGTTTTGCACATGATTTCAAAGAAGGAACACACACTTACCATTTCAAAGCCAAGTTTTCAAAACCGTCAAAATATATTTGAATGCAGAAAGATTTTTGAATGCTCAGAATGAGTTTGAAACTTGAAAATGCAAGAGAGCATAAGAGAAAACAAACATATTTAGAAGTATCAGTGCTTAAAGCCTAATAGATAAGCAAGAAGCAGTCACAGTGCTCAACAAACAAAGGCATACCATTTTATCAAAAAAAAACCAAATCACAATGAAATTCCATATTAAGCTCAAACCAAAGATTGAAACAATTAAAAATGGTAGCTGAAAGGATTCACAGAAAGCTACAAAGATGGATTCGTGGGAAGCTCAAAGAATAATCTAAACTTCTTGTTTATATCTTTGCAGAATTTGGATTCACACAAAACAAGATTAGAAAACATATTCATGGTGTTCTAAGAAAAAATTGTCAGGGATTCTCTACTCAGGGAGAAAGCAAAAATGAGCCAAATGATTAGGGTTAGGTTATTTTAGATCACCAGCCAAACCACAGAGTAAACCAAGTCACAAGTGGATTAGAGAATCGACGGTCAAGATAAAAGATTACAAAGATCAATGTTACACAACATAAACCACAAATTTACCATAATTTCCAAAAAATCTACCATGGTCATGCAAGTACAGATGTGTCAAGCTCCTGGAAACCCTAACTTTTCCCAAGGCTAAGGTCAGATAACTGACAATATGCGAGGGATGAGTCATCATAGTAGAGTGGACCGAGTCCTAAGTTTTAAATAATTATGTTACATTAGCCTTAGCTAAGGTTCAAACATGATAATTGATGTCACAAAAAATCCACAGGAACCTGAATTAATCAATTATTAATTTTCAACCTTAGACTATATTCTATGAATATGTTCGCAACCATTCAAAAGGCTATTGATTTTAAACAAATATTAATATATATAATGGCCAAGTCTAAGGTGCAATCCAATTAATCAAAGAGTAAATGAATGTCCACAAGTGGCCCCAAAAATTGCCAGAAGACAAAAGTTGAACATGTGAACACGGGTAAACGTCAACAAAGAAAATGATTATTTTAATCATTCATGAAAAGACAAGTGGTGATAGAGGACAAACTAATCAGTTACAGTTGTCACATCAGAGATGAGAAAAAAATAGCATACTCTTGCAAAAGGAAACTTGCACATGAAGAAAAGGATTAAAAATAAAATTCTATTTATTCACCCAAATATCTTACTTCTTCCAAAGTAACTGTACTATTCATGTAGGAGTCAAATAAGTTTGAATTGGATTATTCCTAGGGAAATTGAGAATAGTTTTATATTGTAACAAACTTGCATGTTTATTTTTAGTCCCTTTCTTATTAAAAATCAATTTAAGGGCTATTAATATCACGCAAGCACTAGTTAGACATAGTCTATTCTTAGGGGATTTGGTAAATAATTTTTTTATATATTGTGTATATTGGCAAAGCACAAGAGGGGAATTTTTTGAGTTATGAAGCCATTGTGAAAATTTTTCCCTTATATTAGAATCAGTTATTTCCTTTCAAAGTTTTTTGTATTGTGTATGTATGCAATTTATTCTTCTGAATCTTATTCCTTGAATTTTATTAAGCTTGCTTAGACTATTTTACCTTGGTAAAAATTGGTTTTTTATTTTAATTTTAGTGTGTAATGATCTACACTATTTTTTTGAGTAGTCCCTTAATAGTAAAATTTTTGCCATATAATTAGATGAAATCCATTGGTTCATGATTGTGTAACTTATTCACAACTTATTGTGCATGTATCTATGTAAAGTTTCCCAATACGTTTGTTGTATCTCCCCATTTAGTTTCACTTTTAGCCATGTTTTTACCCTTAAACCCCACATTTAATAAATTTTAGGATACATCAATAAGGAACCAACCTTGTAATCCCAGATATTTATGTCAAAATAGGTATACCCACATCCTTGAGATGTTTCCATTGTATCTGTAGAAGTGAGGTAAAAGTAATCTTAGAACACATATTGTTATCCCTCAATCAGGGTGCACTTCTGAGAGATAACATGTATCATTTCTACATTTTTGATGATCAGACACATTCTACAGAATATGTGTAATGGTCTTCCCAAGTGTTTTATGTGAACTTTATAGAGAGGAACATTATTTTCAATCAACATTACATTTCATCAGAAAACTACACATCATAATTCAAGAATGCATGAATGCTTAAATGTTTAAGCAGGATGCAAAAACATAAAGGTATACAACATATTTGGAGTTTTATTGAGGCGGGACATGGAAAAGGATATCATGATGGTGTAGGAGCATGTGTGAATAGAGAACTTGTAAGAGTAGAGTTAAAGTTCAAGGATGGTGCTAAATTTACAGATGTAAAAAGTATTATTGAATTGTGTATCAGGAATATGGGCCATGAATCTCGAGAGATATCAATGGTTTGCTGATATTTATATTTGATAGAGGAACAACATTTGGAAATATATGAATATTGTATGACAATTTCAGCATCAAACGATATGCACTCATTCCATAGTTTGAATTCAAGTGCGTGGACTATTTATACTAGGTGCATGGCATGTTTTTGTATATCATGAATTGATTTTTCATGGAATGAATGTGAGTCACAAAATTTGGTGGACAAATGAAATTGTAGACCTCTAATTCCACTTGACACATATCAAGTTCCATGAGCATTACAACTTGAAGTGTCTATAGATTATATGAAAATATCCCCTGATTTTGACCAAGTATCTGATTTAGTTAAATAAGGTACATATGTATTTCATGTTTTAGATTTATAAATTATTAAATGATCAACTCTTAATATATTTAAAATTTGACTTCAATTTTACTTTGTGATGTAGGGAAAAATTTTGTAGTTATTGTGATAGAATTTAATGAAGAGGGAATAGACTACTTCTTGTCTTGTTGTGTAGAGGGGAATTTTTTTTTACTTCCACAAGCATTGATGGTGAAGGCATTTATTATACCACTTAGACAGTGGTAGTCATTGGAACTTGGCTTTGACTATATCCTTTCAAAAAATCAAATATGTGGCTGTTTGAAGACAATGAAGTACATCGAAAGATACTTCACTATTTAAATTTGGTTCTTGCAACAAATATTAAATTGATCAAATATTGAGGTAGGGCATTAAAACAGAATCTATAGAAGGTTCATGAATCATATCATGAAGAAATTATTGCTACTGTCAAGCATAGAGGTTATCCTTGTGGTTCATTGGATTGAATTTGCAAAGGTATGTTCTTTATGAACTTAATTTTAATATTTACTTCAATGATTTTTTAAATTTTTTGTAGTATTTTAAATTCTATTTAATTTCTTACTAAGATTTTTGCGTAGGTTATTGGTGCCTAAAAAACTTCAACCTTCACGTGGTTGGTGCTATCCAATTTTTCCCCTTAGGAAATATGAGACAAACATGAACCCACGGAGAAAAAATGAGGGATCGATTCAGCCAAGCGAGATCACATTTCATGATTTTCAAGCGAGTTGTCTTGGGCCAAGACTATTTCCAAGGAGATAGGAAGTTCGAGCTAGTTTGGGTAATGAAGAAGCTAAAAAATTTGAAATTTGGATTTCGGCGGTAGGGTCGCTCGGAGTTAGGCCAAAGAAAAATTTAGGAACTCAGTGAAAAAAAGTGCAGAAAAAGGTGTGAAGTTCCAAAACCTGAAAGTGTAAAATTTAGAATTGAGGGTTTGGGATTTTGGAGGTTTCACGAGCTCACTGTGAACAGTGCCTGATTGGGAGAAGAAAAGGTCCGAAACCCAAAGTCTTAAATTAGGACTTTGGTCTTTCACAATTTCAAAGGTTTCATGTGCTAGGTGGATAATTAACTCCTAAAACCATGAGTCCCAAAAATCATGAGCCCTAAAACTGGGAAATTCCCAAACCCTGAACCCTAAAATTATTGAACCCCAAATCCCCAAAATTCCTTAAACCCAAAACCCCGAAAAGACAAAGGTCCAAAACCTGAAGTACAAATTTCAGACTTCAGGGTTTTAGAATTTTAGAACTTTTCACTCAAATGATGAATAATGACACGCGACATGATTTAAGAGTCTGAACTCCAAAGTCCAAATTTTAGACTTTGGGGTTTCGACATTTTGGAACTCTTAATGCAACCCTCTAGATGAAAGGTAACCTAAACTCCAAAATCAAAATTTTTAAAGCTATGAATCCGTAAAGTCTAAATTTTGGACTTCAGAGGTTACGGTGCATTGTTGGAGTCCAAAAAGGGAAGATTGACCACTTGCATTTATTGCAGTATGGCACCTTCATCTTCATATGGCCATAAATTTTCACTAGGAGCTTAGATGATTACAAAATATGAATCTTTGAAGAGCTCTTTGTGTTTTTTACACAACTACAACCAGTTTCTTAATTTTTGTGAAACTAAGTATTCCAAACTAAAGAAATATAGTCCACCATTTTATAGATTGTTTCCATATTTCTCACATACCCAAATGATGAGGTATGGGATTCTTTTCTTCCACAAATAGTCAAGGTATATGGAAGTATGGGTTTTGTAGTCACACCCATCATTGTTGTAGGTGATTTTAATGTATTTTGGGGTGGTTGAAGCTAGATTTTGAATTCTTCTGTCTTTTATCCTCTCATTCTTCCTATATATTGTAAGGAGAGCTCATTTCAATGTTGGACACCTTGTATATGACCCTCCCTTGTTTTTTTCTATAGAATATTTTGTGGAGATTCCAAACCTCCCTACTGGACATTGTTATGCAAAATATATGCCTTTCAGCTTGAATGTAATGTATTTTATCAACTTTGAGAGAAATAAAATCACATCTCTGGATGTTCAAAAATATTCTATGTTCTATTTCATCTTCCTGATCTTTCATTACATGTAAGGTTATTGTTTATTGTTGTGTTTTCATCGAAATATTGTAGTTGTGTTGTGTTTATTGTGCAGGTTGTTTAACACTCTTTCTTGGTGCATCACCTTACCTTCGAGTAGGTTTTAATTTTCATACACTTTCTCTAACTCTGTATCCTTGGGAAAAAATTATATTAGTGTTAGATCTGCAACTCTCTACACTTTGGAGTAGTTTGAACTAGGATAGGATACAAAGTTGGCCTTCTCTAGAGGGTTATCTTGATTGTAAAGTCCCACACTTTGGGTTAACTCCATGTTTGATGAATCACACTCAATGTCTCAACAATTCACTTACGAGAAATCAAGGGTGTTGTGATTTTTCCATAAAAGTTGGAAATGTTAGTAGAGAATTTATTATTCTCAAAGCCAAGAGAAGCTAAGGGAAACTAAATATTAAAAAGGAACAATAAACCAAAATTATAATTTCACCACCTATATTATAAAAATTTCCTATTAAAATTCTCATTTCAACACTTGTATCTTATAAACCACCTATATTATTCACATGGTTGGCAATGGAAAGCTTTACAATGACTCAGACTGGACTATTAGATGCTTTTGAAAATAATAGGACATCGAGAGTTTGAAATTGAGATGGAGAAAACTGAGATGGGTTTTCATAGAATCTACCAACACGAAGGTGTATGATCTACCAAGACCATTCTAGGTGCCACAGAGTCCAAGATATCATTTGGTGAACTTATAGTTTCTTTTTCTCTTAGGGATCTTAAAGGACTACGTCTAGATGAAGTATCTTGGAACCACCGAGAGTATAAGAACCAATTAAATGAGTCTATTAGCATTTACTAGGCCATCCTAATGCATGCACATAATAGTTTTGTTCCCATGAGCATTTGTTTGCAAAATATAACATCAGACAACTCTACATTGACTTAGATTGCACTATTTGGTGCTTTTGCAAACAATAAGATAGTGAGAGGACTGAATCGAGGTGGAGAAAATCAACATTGAATTTCATATAGCATACCAATGTGGAAGTTTATGATCATATGGGACCCTTTTAAGTGCCATAGAGTCCAAGAAATCACCCAGTAAACTTATAGAATATATTTTGTCTCGAGGCTCTTAAGGGACTACACTTGAACGAAGTATCCTAGAAGCAACAGAATTGTCTCACACCAAAATGAATAGTGATTTTGGTCCCAAAAACTTTCGTTTCAAAAATATAGCATCAGATAGCCTTAAATTTTTCATTTTTGAAAGTAATAGGACAATGAAACAATAAAATGGAGATGGAGAAAAGTGAGAAATTATTTTGTAGAGGGTCTTGATGCGGAGGTGTAGGATCCGATGAGACCTCTTCAAGTGCTACGGAGACTAAGATATCACTCGTCAAAGTTATAGCCTTTTTTGGTTTTAGGGATCTTAAGGAACTATGCTAGGACGAAGTATCCCAAATGTAATAGCACCATCCTACACCAAAATAAAGCATCCATTATAATTTATATGGCATCCAGATGCTTATTAGTAGCATTTTTTGTCCCACAAGATTTCATTTCTAAAATATAGCATCAGACAACATTACACTGACTCAAAGTACATTATTTTGTATTATAGCAAACAATAGGAAAATGATAGATCAAATGGAGATGGAGAAAAATAGGACATTATTTTGTAGAGGGTCCTGACATGGAGTTCTAGGATTAGATGAGACTTCTTCAGATGCCATGAAGACCAAGATATCACACATTGAAGTTATATAATTTATTTGTCTCAAGGCTCTTAAGGGACTACGCTGAGATGAAGTAGTGCAGAAGTAAAGAAACCATCCCACACCAAAATTAATCCTTTACTAGAGTTTAGTTGTCCATGTAGATGTGTGTGCATAATCAGTTTGGTCCCACGAGCTTCCGTTTGTAAAACATAACATCTGACAGCCTTCCCTTATATCAAAGTACAATATTTTACATTGTTGCAAAAAATGGGAATATGAGAGAACCAAATAGACATAGAGAAAATTGAGATATAATTGTATAGAGGTTACTCACTTAGAGGGGTAGGATCAAACAAGAATCTCTAGGTGCCATGAAGACTGAGATATCACCTGAAAAACTTATAGATTTTTTTGGTGTCAGGGATCTTAAGGGATTACACTTGGATGAAGTAGCTCAGAAGCAACGACATCTTCATGCACTAAAAATAATCCTTCAATAGCATTTACATAGTCACTATGATGTGTTGGCATAGTAAGTTTGGTTCCAAAAGCATTCATTTGAAAAATATTTCATTCGACAACCTTACACTAACTCAAAGTACAATATTTTGCACTTTTACAAACAATATTACAACGAGAGAACCAAATGGAGATGGATAAAAATGAGATAGGGATCTGTAGAGGGTACCAACATAGAGTTTTAGGATCAGACGATACCTCTCTAGGTACAATGGAGGCTGAGATATCACCCATCAAATTTAAATCCTTTTTTGGTCTCAACTCTCTTAAGGGACTACACCCAGATGACGTAGCCCTGAAACATTAGGATCATATGTAATAAGAATGATGCCTCCACTAGTGTTTACCCAGTCACCTAGAGGTGTTGGCATATTCAGTTCAATGCCATGATTATCCATTTGCAAAATAATGCATTAGACAACATTACACTGTCTTAAACTACATTATTTTGCACGATTACAAACAATAACATAATAAGAAAACTAAATATATATGGAGTAAATTGTGATAGGATTTCATAGAGGGTCCAAATGTGGAGGCGTATGATCATACAAGACCTATTTAGTTGCCACGTACATTGAGATATCACCTTCCAAATTTATAGCCATTTTTGGTCTCAGGGCTCTTAAGGGACTACGCTTGAATGAAGTAGCCCAAAAATAGAAACACCATTTGGCACCAAAACGTTTCCTCCAATAGAATTTACCTGGTCACACAAATGTTTTGGTGCAGATTGTTTGGTTCCAAAATCATTTGTTTGTAAAATAATGCATTGGACAACCTTAGACTGACTCAAACTACATTATTTTTCATGGTTATAAACAATAACCCAATGAGAGAACCAAATCAAGATGGATTAAACCAAGATATACTTTCCTATATGGTCATGATATGGAGGTGTAGGATAAGACAATACCTCTCCAATATCCATAGAGACCGAGATATCACTAGTCAAATTTATAGCCATTTTTGGTCTCAAGGCTCTTAATGGACTACACCAAAACGAAGTAGCTTGGAAGAAACATCACCATCTGACACCGATAAAAAACCTCCACTAGTGTTTACCTAGTCACTTGCACATGTTTGCAGAGTCGTTTCAGTGCCATGATCATCTATTTTAAAAATAATGCATTAGACAACCTTACAATGAATCAAATTGCAGTATTTTTCATGGTTATAAACAATAGCACAACAAGAGAACCAAATTGAGTTGGAGTAAACTGTGATATGATTTCCTAAAGGGTCCTAATGCGGAGGTGAAGGATTAGATGATACCTCTCCAAGTATCACATATACTGAGATATCACTCATATAATTTAGAGTCTTTTTGGTCCCAGGGCTCTTAAGGGACTACACATGAATGAAGTAGCCCAGAAGCAAGGACACCCTTAGGATTTGAAACAAACCCTCCATAAATTTTAGCTTTAGGTATGAGATTTTAATTTCCATGTTTCCCTCCTATTTCGTTCCCTCAACTTTTTCCTCTCTCTCCATCTTACTCAACTTCTCCCTTCTTCCTTTATGTCCATGCACATTTCTCTCAATATAAATATAATATATGACTTTACAATAGAAAATATAGAATAGGATCTGTTAACGAAATTAAACATAACAATGACCATGCAACATTACTAAAAAAGGAGTTTGTACCGGTATTATAGTTGGGTGAGTGCCAAGTATTGAGGATCATATTCATATTTTGGGTATCAACATCAAAGAGGGCGGCTCCCCTATTAAAGTGGTTATTCAATATGACATGGAAGATGAGAAAATTAAATGAAAGTTGGAGAATTAAATTTTATGGGTAATTATTACTAAGTATCAACAAGACTAATATGGATTCTGAATTCCTATCAATGTAATCACTTTACCTTGAAAATTAAAACTTTGGCACTGTTACTTAGTAATAAGAACTCATAAATTCCATACTTACACTTACACAAAGTAGTCATCAAGCATGATGACAGGGGAATGGCTAAAAACATAAAGGAGTTATCATTCACCTAGTAAATATTTCTTGTTTTATCGTGAATGGGAGTCAGTTAGCCTATGAATTACTGACCTTCCAATCATTGATAATTCCTTCTATGATAAACCCATGAATGCTTTCAAAAGCACCTTTAAAAAATAGGAGTAGTCAATAAGCCTAGTGAAGGGTGTGATGTGATTTCAAAAAAACTTACAATGCATACAGATTTAGAGTTCATAACATGATATTACTAATATCTCTATCATTATAAATGGAATCCAAGTAATGGTGTCTCCTTGTATCCAACGATCGAGGACTACAGGGGTCTATGGTAGGATTTGACATTCAATAATCATCGAGGGTCCAAATAAGAATGTCGTTGTATTTGGAGAAACATTTACCAAACATTAAAGTAATGCATCTTGGAAAATAAAATTGAACCTCATAAATCCTCTCAAATTACCAGTCTAGGTCGCGTTCCTAGTCATGTTTTTATTTTAGTTTCGTGTTCTAGTCATGGTCATAAGATATGGGAGTTTCAGGGAATGAATCCACACTTGAAGAATTATTCCCATTTAGATTGTTGGAAAAGCCAATGGAAGTGGAAGTGTGTCTGGATTTCGGTTTATGGAAGGTGGGGTTGTGCCCTTGATAGTTTTTCCTCATGGTATCATATAGAGCCTTTCTATTATTATCGGAAATAACTTCCCATGCTTGTGTGATTCTTGTAAAATATCTCATGGCTCCTGTAACTTGTTTTGATCAGGATGCAATAACAAGGCTAGTGTTAGCAGGTATTAACAGAAAAAAGAAAACAAATTTGACTGGAATTAGTTATGAAATGGATTCCTTTGCTTTGAGATTATCTTTATAAATGCAATAAAGATTCCCAATTTCTTCATATTTTTCAATTTCATTTTCCCCAACATTTCTTGAAGTGATTTTAAATGAAATGAAATTTAAAATTTTTAGGTGGCACGTGGTGGACATTGATTGTCTTACCAATGATTTACTTATTAATGACTAATTGATATTAGTTGGATTTTTTGTCGTTATTATGATAAGTACATTTTTGATATTACTATATCACCATCAGTTTTATTCATGAGAATATAATTATTATTGTGGCACGATGGAGGCAACTCCTTAAATCCTCCCATAATTATGAATACCTCTCCTACATAACCTTATACAAGTGGATATATGCTACACAGTATAGTAAATACAGATATACACATTGATAAATTGAACAAATAATTACTCATATTAGATATAACTCTTTGTATACATAGATCATATAAATATTTATTTCCACAGTTTCATGTATAGTATACATTGAAAATTCTAGTATACAACACTAATAAATGAAAAAATAATCCAAAATGTCTTATATTGTCAAGTGCACATCATATTAGTTTCACACAAACATAATCTCAAAAATGTAAGGTCGCATACAAAAATATCGAATTCCAAATTGTGTTAACATGCACAATAAATATAAAAATGCACAAATAGGTCATATAATATCAAGTGAATTCCATATAGGCATAGAAAAAAATGTCATAACACACACACAAATGCATATATATATCTGTGTGTGTGTGTGTGTGTGTGTGTGTGTGTGTGTGTGTGTGTGTGTGTGTGTGTGTGTGTGTGTGTCTATGTATGTATATGTATATGTATATGTGTATGTATATATGCTTATGTATATGCATATACATATACATATACATACATACATATATGTGTGTGTGTGTGTGTGTGTGTGTGTGTGTGTGTGTGTGTGTGTGTGTGTGTGTGTGTATGTATATGTATATGTATATGTGTATGTATATATGCTTATGTATATGCATATACATATACATATACATACATACATGTGTGTGTGTGTGTGTGTGTGTGTGTGTGTGTGTGTGTGTGTACATACATACATACATACATACATATATCCCTCTCTTGGCCTTTCTTGAAGAAGGCCCTTCCTTAGATCTAGAGGGATATCTGTGAGATGACTTTGGATCCTTCAAGTGATGCATACTACGATTCATCTTCGGCTCTAAACTTTCCTGTAGTAAATCCTATAGATACAAACAATTTTTTGTCAAAACCTAATATATAAGTTTTCAACATGTTTAAGACCATGCAAAGGAAAGTTTTTACATTTACACGCACTTACTGAAATCTCTCGGTCATGCTGAATCCACATATCACACTCACATGAGTCATCGAGAGATCCTATAGCATGAATGAGGGTATCAAAATGATATTATTTGGAAGTACGTTCCCTTGAAGTAAGAATAGAAGGGGTTAAACCCTACATACATAGAAGATCACAAAATCAAACATCAAAATTAGCCAAAATAAAACTATGTTAACAATAAAGTTTTTGAATACAAATACAAAAAATTTATGCCAACTAAATACATTTATGTACATAATGAAAATATTTGAACTAATTATATCAATATAAAACTACATTTTTACCCCACCACATTTGTGAATCATATGAACAAGTTTTCTACATGTCGCAAGTAACTCCTGTATATGCATAGGGAATGACATTATTAACATAATTTAATAATGAGCTACAATGAATGACATTATTTTAAAAAGAATTTAACATAATATGAATTACACGAGCTATTTAATGAAAATACATGTAGTTTAAATACTTGAGTGAGTTATTGCATAGATGAAATTGCAGTGGCAACATCTTTCTCTACTGTTCACAGAGATGGTGGCGTGTCTAGTGAATTCATCAACTTTATCAAACATATATTACATTAAGTTAGTTGAACATATAATATATATATATATATAAGAACATACATATATATAGACATATATTTGAGTTCAAAAGTTATCCATATATTTTCATACATGAAAATTGTACACAATTAACATTCTAAATTACCTCTTTGAATGTATGCATAGGCATGGTGCTCCTAACTTGTGGTCAGGATGATGGCATCCCTCATGCACACTGTAATATTAATGCATATATGTACAAATACAATTATTTCAAAATTTTAACATATATAAGTAAATAAAGTAGTCATATCTTTTTATAATATACATAATAAAAAATAATAAATACCTGCAAAGGTGTCATTGATTTCTGGAATCCAAATGTATCACTCAAAATGGTGTCTGACATAGTGACATTATCATGTGTACCACCAAAGGAAACTCCACCAACAATAGTATGCATGAAAGTATCATCCTCCTCACCCCCAGGAATCTGCTACCACATGATGAGTAAAGATGTTGCCTCATATTAGTACTGCTTGAGGGAAAACGCTATGTACCTCCACAAACATCTGGACTAGAAATGCCCCTCATATGTTGGAAAAGGGTATCAGATATCCCCTAAAGTGCGTGGATTTTATCAATCTCTATTGTATCCTTCACAGTTGGAGGAACAATATTAGGGTGAGTGGGATGTTTTCTGGGGACTCTACCTTCCTAAATAGATACACGTTGTACACCTAGTTAATCTTGTGTAGAGCCTTTTCCTCCGCCTTGGAAATCCCATAAATCAAAATAGTTTGGGATCTCATTGAGAATAAAATTTAATTATAATTTCCTCAAAAAGTATAGTGGAACCTCATTATTATTGCAAGGTGGAAAATTAAACACCATCCACCATCGGTCCCAAAAATTATTTTTAATCATATCACTATTAAACATGTGGATTGGAAACCATTTGCGTGACAATGGGATAGGAAAATTGATGCAAGGGTTCATTAATAAGGCATATATGATGTATTTTGTAATTTAAATTTTCATTACATCCGCATATTACAATTTGTTGGTGTAATATTCCCTACAATGTTCTCTATATGATCTTCAACAATCAATTTGACTCGTCGTCATGTAAACTTGAGACATAAATGCCGCCAATGTGTTTGCAATAGAGGCATGGTAGGGGTTAGTAGAATTGGAATCCCTCATTTATTTTATTAATTCCATAATTTTAATCTTGTTTTCCACTATATGGGCTACTAAATCCTCTAGACTACGTAGGGGATTTTCAACAATTATAGGAGGGTTATGAGGGTTCACTCAAATTGTAGGGTTTGGTTATGGTTGAGGTGGAAATATAACAATAAAAAATGTATTCAATTAAAATTTTACCATCTAATTACCAAATTTCAAAGCAATTTAGAGAAAATATTTTTTCCTACCTCTTCTTCATGGTGCCATTGTCGATTCTGATCTCCGTGGTGATTCTCAGATGATTGTGGGAGCTAGATGTAGCCAAATATAAAATTCAAGTGCAGGGTTTTACTGTGAAACTCACATTTGGTGAAGAAGAAAATAAATAGGGCTCAACCCTTTTTTATTTTATAAATCAGTATAACACATGCATGTCATAGGTTCATAAATTACCAAACCAAACAAAACATAACACGGTCATGTTTTTCTCATTTTCAATTTTTTTACTCTTTTTGTACCCCCTAGATTAGTGCACTTACCCAACTATGGGTTGTCAGTGCAACATGAGGCCCATAGACTAGTCATTTTGCTAGCATTATTTGAGGACTTGAGGAATTAACCATAGTCAAACCCAAGTTACATTGTATATTCAATAGTAATTGGATGGTTGCAGTAAGTGCA
The DNA here is from genome assembly GCA_019776745.2 of Taxus chinensis. Lineage (NCBI taxonomy): Eukaryota > Viridiplantae > Streptophyta > Pinopsida > Cupressales > Taxaceae > Taxus > Taxus chinensis. The sequence continues at coordinate 156,048,391 of CM034146.1, forward strand.
ACCTTCAATAATAATTAAATAATAGAAATTTATGTGATATGTGCTAAACAGAGCTCCAGTAATCTTAAAACCAGTACATTATGCGTTAAATATGTCCTGCACATAGGAATAAATATCTAAACTGAATATCTCCTAATATTATTTTATGAAAATTGATCAATCTGGGTTTGTATCTATAGAGGAATCAGGTTCCATGTATCTAAGAGAAAAATAAACTACATCTCCTTGGTTTTTTGTTTGTATGAAGAAGAAGAAGAAAAGATTGAGGATTAGATGGTGCTGCATTTAGGCATAACGTCTTGCTGTATTGATTTTATTTTTCTTCTTCTGTGAACTTGTGTTATGTGCACACTAATCTTGTGGCTACCTTTTCATATTCCCTGATATTTATCTTTTATTTTGATTAGTCGTTTCCTTAATTAAGAATTTGAGAGTTCTCTTTTCTTTTATCTCACTTATGTCTCGATAAGATTTCTCTCTTTAACTCTTCCTCTGTAAAAAAAATTATTTGTCCTTTCATGTTAATCTTTTCTAGTATTTCCCTTACTGAAACCAAAGAATATCTTTAAACTTGGGTCTAGATGTTGCAGGGATGTTGTAGTTCCAAGTGTTATGGTTAACCGATATAAAATTTTTGAAGATAACTCAAGCTAGGTGAATTTCTTGACACATTACCAAAAAAATGCCATCTCTTGGAAATGTGTTGCTCTCTTAATATTCTTAGAATGGTGTTTATGAGGAGGCTCAAAGGATTTGCAAATAAATACCTTAGTTGGATGCCATCTCATTGAGTGCCATGGTAGCCAGATATGCACAAAAGATTTTTTTTTGTTTAAATCCCATAAAAGATTCTAAGAAAATGGAACTAGTAAGGGGAACCCATCGTCCATGGGTGTTATGAGTATAGCACTAATTTTGTGTCTAATGAGGTATTTTGGAATAGGTCAAAGGACTACATAACTATATGACACAATGGTTATTTAGCCACTTCATTATCTTGGGACCCCATAAGTGCTTAACCTCCTAAGTCAGGACTTTGGTCAAACCTTGAAAGTGTTTGTTGGAAAGGATAATATCTTGTTAAGTGGTTGCGACCACATTAGCATTGTATTGTTGGAAAGATGTATTAGATTTTGAATATGACAAGAACTATCTTGGTGGGGGATAATGTGTTTGAATGACGACATGTTTTATGTCACAATTTTATTTGGTTGTAAGTATAACGAGTTTGTTAATTTTATGGAAAGTTTGTTGGTTTAGTGGATCTCATCGTGCTTAGTGGGATATCACATATGTGTCCTTGATGTTTTATTGAATGATACAAAATGGAGGGGTTTTTGATGCATGCAAACTATTTGATAGAATGCTAAAATATAGTTGGAGCCTTGTGGAATGTAGGTTAACCCACCTTGAACACTTCATAGACTACAAACGCTAGTATTTCAGGGCGTGGACTCCATTACCTTCATATTTTATATTTTTTGTAAAGTTTGGTTATTGATTTGTAATATAATAGAAATATTCAACCATTAGATACTTAAGCAATTGGATAATTTAAGCCGATTGTTAGTGCAAAACAATAAAACTATACCTTGTGATTTATGTTACCAATTTACAATTTGACCATCAACCATGTTTCTACCACAACCTTATGCATTGCTAAAATTGGATATCATACTTAGTTCCTCATGTCTATTGGTACCAATGAGAGCTAGATGAGTCCTCAACTAAAAAAACCATTTTTTTCTACCTTGCAAAGTTAGAAACCAATGCAATATTCAGAGACTCATAAAATAACATTATGAAACAAAAAAAAGAGATGTTGACGATTGATTGTTTACCTCGTTATGTGGGGATTCGCATCAAGATTCATATTGTCCCCAATTGATAATTTGTGCTCTCTTCTCTACCCCTATAAGAGCCATGTTACCTAATTTTGCAGTTTAGGGAGTTGTTCAATGTGGAAAGTTGGGTTTCATTTTGGCTCACCGTTTAGACCCTGAAAGAAGAAACACTTTTCTGCTTTCGTCAACAACTAGTATTTTAACTATAAAATTTATTGTAACCTTAAGTTTGGAAAAAACACATTTCTAGTAAGCTTAGCAAAGGGGTTTTGTAGGCCTTCGGTCATTGTTTGACTAGGTCAAACTAAACCAATTACAACCAGTGGCTTAGGAAATCCTGTCGCTATTTGTAATCCATTTTTCAGTTCTCAGTTGTGTTGATTCAAGTGAATTATGCATATATAGGAGAGCATGTAGAAATTTTTTGTTACACATTCATCTATCAAAATTCATCTTTAGATGATGTTTCTTTGCCCTCAAACTAAAATTGGTTCTTTTACAACAAGGCCAATTATGACTGATGGTCCCGATAAACTACCCGCAAATTGTAAATTGTTCCCTAATTTTGAATTTTGTAAGTTCCTGTAAATTCTTATTATATAGGATTAGATGTAGGAACTCAACCATTGTGCATTTTCCCATCAGAAGACATTTTTTCAAACGTGATTCCTTAGCCTCCAAGCTAAAATTAGATGTTTTCACAACTAGTAGGAAAATGTGAAATAAGGTTATATGACCTTAGTTAAGAGAATAAACCATCGTGAAAACTTATTGAAACTTATAAATATCTATATAAAACTCTCCATCGTGGCTTGTGTGAAATGTAAATTTTTTTAAAATAGTGTTTGGTGCTACTCGCTCTACACTCTCTTTCTCTCCCCACCCTTAGTTCAAAAATGAAATGAATATGTCCCTTACGCTCTTTTTTGCATGTGTATTATCATGTAAATGGAAAACTAAAAACGATAGTTATGCTAGATTTAGGCGGATGTCATGTCAGCAATTTTTGTTGATTGATGCTCACATGGTTTTGCAAGATGCAAATAAAATGGTGAAATGATGTGGTTTTAATTCAGTTTGTATTATTGTAATTTATATATTTTAATGAAAAAAATGTATTTTTATGGTTATAATAAAGTTTCATCTTCTTATTGTTATCAAATAAAATATTTTCCTTGTCGTGTATGGAGTTGTGATAAAATTTTAATTGTTCTTTGTCATTGTGGTTAAAGAATTAGCCAATTATTATTTTATTCTCTTCTTTACCTCATTCATAGCTACGTTGTGAAACTTATATAATGTATGGTAGAAAGAAGTATTTAGATATAAATAAAAATTGAATTGTGCTCTAAATCCCTTAAATTCTACATCCTCCATCGATTATTAGATGGCTAGCAGGTGAGTGTTGACACTAGACAATTGAGAGAAACATGAGATTTCTTCCATATTGATTGATCTCCACTCTGATCATGACCATCCTAAGTATGGATGCTAATTTTTACCAACAAGTAGTTCTTCTCTCAAGTGTCATTCTTTGATAGAACCTTGTGATGATGAGTTGTGCCCTTGTGTTTGGCTTTGTAAATCTCGTATCTAGTAGAAACCGTTAGAATTGGCCCTAACGTGTTATTGAACCCAATGTAAATCAAAACTCATGATTTATTCCATGGACTTAGCGTTAAGGATGTTATGTACCAATGAAATGAGGGTTTGAACAATGAGTGAAACCCAAGTCATAAGATACCTATGCTTACAACCATGTCTCTTCACAAATAGGGGATTATCATGGCAGGAGTCTCTCTAATTGTGCATAAGCTACGAGGTAGGCATAATTTTTTTATCTAGCTTTTCATTTTGGTATGGGGTAGGCCCTTTTAGGTGATAATGGAAAGTAGTCAAAAGTGGACCTCTTGATGCGTGAGCATAACTTGGGGAGACTATAACTTTTGATCCGATTGTTGGATCGTCTTGAAATTTTACAAGGTGGTAGATATACATTAGTACTATGCTAGGGTCAACTTTTCCTATAAGGTTGTGGCAATTTCGGCACATTTTAGGTTCCAAATTCTTTCATCTAGTGGCCTCAAATTGGCTCTGCTTGTTTTTTTTTTCTTTTAACTAGGTCTTAGAACTTTAATAACTTTTTTTGTACTTCTTAGAATAATTCAAAATTTCACGTGAGCCTTAATTTATAAAGGAATATCTAGCAAAAAAATTTTGGGGCCCATCTGAGTTGTTTTTCTAGTAGGTAATTTTTGGCTTTTTAGGGTTTTTTGGCATTTTAGGGTTTCTAGTGTAGATGTGAAATAAAAGGAGGATTGTAATGATGTAAAGGATCAATGTGGATTCCAGAATGAGAAGAAAGATATTTTTAAAATCCTAGTTTTTATTTGTAAAACTTTTATGTGTGTTTTAGAGGTATTTCACCCTCTTGCAGTTGGATTCACATCACCTCTTATGAGAATTACGGTGAATTACACATTAGTATAATTTGTCTACTGAGAAGGGTAGTTGCTACAAGATCATAGGGTGCACAAACAGTATAATTGCATATCACCTTGTAATACACATCTAATAATTAAATTTACTAGGAATAATACAAACTTGATTAAGTGTGAAATCATACTCCTTAGGATCTTAGTGATTAAGTAAATGAAAAATAGTATATGGACCATATTTGACCTAAAAGGAAGTCATCACAAGGTCAACGTAATGATGTAAGGGTTACACGAACATGAGAGGATATTTTGGAACTGTTATTAATTTTTGTGTACACTTGAATGATGTCAACATTCTAAGATGACTAAGATTGTTTTTATACCAAATAAAAAGTAAAATAATGTCACTGTTATCCAAAATGTTCCCCTTGTACATTTTGTGGCTAACTCCCTTCATTCTTCTCTCTCTTGTGCCTCAGTCATAATTTTTTATTTTCAGGCACTTAAAACTTTTTGGAAATGGCACCATTGGATAGAGCTTCTTCTCATTTTTCCAAAAAGGTAAAGTTTTCCTCCTAACTCCATGTATTTTTGAAGTTATGACTCGGTAGAGTTTTTGTGGGAAATTTTCCCTTGGAAGGCCCGCAGCCAATGAAATGGCACCGCATGTCCAAGGAAGTGGCGGGGGTCGGAGGAAAACTTGGATTTTTACGAAGTGTTTGGAAAAATTTCAAAAGGGATATTTCGCCCCAAAGGCCCGCCATCTAGTTGGATTGTGCCACGTGTCCAAAGGGGAGAAAATTGAAAATTTTGACTAAGTGTTGGTGCCATGGAAAATTCAAGAGGAAAGGCCTATGCCAAATCATGTTTTGCCACATGTCCTTAGGCCAAGAAGTGGTGGAGGGTGGAGATAAAGTTAGAATTTTGGTGAAATTTTTGGCGAGGGTGCAAAGCCAAAATTTTCCCATAGGACCCGCATCTAATGGCCTCATGGCACGTGTCTTAAGACCCACGGACCGCAGGGGAAAACTTAAAATTTTGGCGAAGTGTTTGGAAAAAAGGAAAGGGAAATTATTGGCCCATGGCCCCACTGACTAGTTAGGGCCAACCATGTGTCCATGGGCACGCAGACCTTTGGAGCACGGGGGGAGATTGAGAATTTTTCCCAAAGGGATTGCGTAGAGGGAAATTTTCACCCCAAGGCCCGTGTCAAATGATAGCTCGCCACGTGGCACCCAGATCGACAGAAGGTGGGGAAAATTTAGGAAATTTTCCCAAAGAAAATAAAAAAAAAAATTAAAGGAAAAACAGCCCCCCCAAACGCGAGCCAATGGAAGCTTGCCATGTGTCCGGTGGTGGCAAAAAATATAGGACAGGCCTGCAGGGAAAAAGAAAAAGAAAAGCCCGCGCCTAATAAGATCTCACCATGTGGCACCCAGAATGGTGGAGCACGAGGATTTTTTAGGAAATTTTCCAAAATGCAAAAAAATGGAAAAATTTAAATTTTTCGCTCGCCAATCTGTTTTGGCCATGTTTTTCCCTAAATTTTCAAATGGCCATATCTTTCAATCCAGAGCTTTTTTTTTCGCGTTCTTTATATCAATGGAAATTTGGTGAAATTTTATACAAGATTCTGGGGTCATTTTTGTATTTTGATGGATTTTGGAGAGATAAAATTGAAAAACACCTCCGACACGTGGTCATGAGCAGAAATGACGTTTTAACCACCATTTTTAATGACGAATGGCTCGCATTCTCTCCCAGCATGGTGGAAAATGTCAGGGGATGGACTTGTAAGGATGCCCATGCTATTTTATTACATTTTTGGTCAGTGGTTAAATCTCTCCCATGTTTTCCCGTGTTTCACTCTCCTGGGGTCACTGCTTGCACTGTAAAAGCCAGATTTGGCTCATTTTTTGAAGGGTTGAACATTTTGCATGTATTGCAGGCTCCCTCTTTCACCTAAAAAGTGATTTTGTGGAAAAATCAGACCTCTTCTAAGACTGTAACCTATTTTTGCCTCTCAGATGTTGTAATGCATGTGTTTTGGTAATGAAAATGACAATGCAGGCTCTGTGAATGAGTTTTAATCCTCTGTTTGTGTTGTTTGATTCATTTCTGACCTTCCATTATAGTTTATCAATTTGTGCATGAATTTTTGTTGCATTTCCATGATTTGTGTCAATCTGCAAAAGTAAAAAATTCTTACCACTCCTTTGGTGCATCCCCTTATTAGCCCTAGTTTCAGTTTTTTAGCATTCTCTATCTCTGTCCCCTTTGGAATTTAGAGTAGGATATTGAATTCAAACCCTCTGTAACTTGCAAGCAATATTCCTGATCAGAGGAGTTGAGGAACCATCCTCTAACCTAGAGATTATTTTCCCATTTTACAAGTCCCACACTTGGGGAGAAGATTCAATGTTGTGCAATCACATTGGATGTCCAAGTGTCAAACTAAAAATTTGATCAACATCCAGGGGTGCTGCTAATTTGCAACAACAGTTTTGGCATTCCTGGTGGGACCTTAGAGGTCTTCATCTTCATTGCAAAAAAATTGATGTGCATTTGTTGCAAGTTTCTTGCTTAAAAGAGCCTTAAATTACACATCTGGTGACTCCAAGGAAGAAGAATCAACTGGTTTTAGTAGTGCAGACCTGAAAACTCATGAGAAGAATCACCACATGGTTAAGAGCTGGAGAAGAAGAGGTGTTGTTTGAGTATTTGTAGTTATCTCCAAGAAGAAGGCAAAGAGGGAGGAGAATTCAAAGGTCTCCATCTCCACCAAACAGAACTCTATCAATTCCTCCACCTGGTAGGCCTTTCATTCAATCAACAAGGGTTCTAAGGCCAATCAGAATGGCACAAAACAACCCCTATGTCAACTTCACTGGCAGAAACCCACTTGCTCTCAATGCACAAAATCCAATCCTAGTTGCAGCATTGAAGAACATTCCATACTTTACTGGAGAGAATCAGACCACTCCTGGTGATCATGTTAAGGATATTGCTAATATTTGTGTAATCCATGAGATTAATGAGATGTAAGTTGCTGTCAAACTATTGGCATCTTCATTCAAAGGGAAAGTTTTGTAATGGTTCAGGAGTCTTGCCTCAAGTTCTATCCAAAATTTGAACTAGCTATGTATATCCCTCCATGAGCATTTTGGAGAAAAGGGAGACAACTTTTCCCTTTTGGAACTATTGACAACCATCAAGAGAGCTCCCAATGAACAGTTGACTAACTTCAACTTCAGATTTCAAATGACTTGGGAGATAATTCTAGTGGCAGTAAGGCCAGCAGCAGAAGGTGCTTTTCTATATTACCTTAAAGCTTTAAATTATGATATTTCTATGTTAATTCAATCCATAGGAGGCACAACTATCCCTGTTACTTATAGCATTGCCATTAGAGATGAAAATTGTTCGATTCAAGTTGGCAAGCTAGCTCCTAGGTGTCCAATGCCATTATATCCAAGTTTAGAGAGCCCAAGTACTAGTCAAGTGCATGTTTTAGCTCCTATTCCCACTCCTAGAAATCGTAATTCAAGTGAAGTTTCTACTTCATCTTCTAATGCCTCAAATGAACTTCAAGAATTCATGAAGCAATTGGAAAATCTAAGCAATGAGCTGGTTACACTCAAAAGGTAGCAAGCCCAAAGATTTAGACCTTCTTTCCAGCCTCAAGCTCAGCCTAACAGGTAGCCATATCAACCTCAAAGACCACCCAATCCAACTGCAAATTTAAATTAAGCAAGACCTCCTACCAACAGACCATTTCAGCCCTTTAATCCAAATGCTATATATGCCTCTAAGGCATTAGTGTCAGTGAAAAACAACATGGCTCAAGAGTATGATTGGTGTTTTCCATGCAATGAACCTCATAACTAGTCTATGTGCTTCAACGGTGCCTTAAATCAAGCGTTAATGGTGACTACAACTAGTGTGGAGGGTGAAGGTAGTCAAGGAAATAACCAACAACAAGAAACATTCTAGCAACAGTCAGCTCCAAATGATACCACACTTGTAAACTGGCAGGTAAAATATTTATATGGCATGAATCAAACAATTCCCCAAAGTGTTATAGCCAACACAAGGTCAAAAAGGAGAAATTTTGCTGAAGAAAAACCATTGGCTCAAAGTAATCCACAACCTTCTACCACTCTACAAATTATTGGAAAACAAAATGCAGTTCCAAACACACAAGGGCTGCCTAAAACAACTCTTAGGCTAACTCATATGCCAATTGTTGCTGCCCATATGTAAGGAATGAATGTGCAGACCAAGGGATAGAAGATAGATGCTTCATCCCCATTTAACATCATTAATCAGATGAAGAAGACAAATGTAAACATATCAATGTGGGAATCACTATCTATCCCAGGCCAAAGAGATTTGCTACAAGCTGCCATGAAGGATTGGTCAGCTTCGAATCAACAAGTCCAAATGCAAGAGAAGGTGCTGACAAATGCTGCCCAGCTTGAGAGGAATCATGGAGGACAGCAAGGTAAAATTTTGAAACCCCCTCCATTCTATGTTTCATTGATCATTGGAAACCAATTAGTACACAATTGCATGATTGATTCCAAGGCAAGTAGTTTAGTAATGCCCAAGTAAATAGCTGATCAGTTGCGAATTTAGTATGAAGTCATATCCAAAGGGGTATTGCAATTGGATGGGACAGCAGTAACAACAGTTGGAGTGATAAAAAACTTGAGTCTCACTTTGCATGCATGCCCCAATGTTGTTGTTTTACAAGATGTCTCAGTAATAGATCTTCCACCACTCTTTTCCCTATGTCTGTCAAGGGATTTCACAGCCAAGATTGGAGGTTACTTATCTACTGATTGGTCACACATGTTGTTCAGAATGAGATATGGAACCAAGGCCACAATCAGATCTGAACCTATTGCAAACTTTCACATTAAGCCTTACACTCCAAGTCAGATCAATACCAATTATTCAGTGTTTGATCAAGAGGATTATCCAAGCACAGATGAAACTGACACCAAGGTAGGAAGCATCCCAGATCTAACTCTTGATGAATGGGCAAACAAGGTGCATGATTTTGATCCTTATCAAGAAATAGAAGAATTTGAGCTAAGAGTCTATTGCATGCATGAAGAAAATCAGCCTATTCCTAGCATCACCAAGCCAGACCACAAGGATGACAATGAGGTATGGCAGTTGTTTTTTGATGGTTCAAGGAGTAGACAAGGTGAAGGAGGGGGAGCTATGCTTGTTTCATCTCACGGAATTAAGTATTATTCAGCTTTTAGATTTTAGTTTGCATGCTCTAATAACACTGCTGAATATGAAGCTTTGATATAAGGATTGCCTTGGTCAATCAAGAGAGGAATTAAGAACTTGCAAGTATTTGGTGAAAGTGAGTTGATTGTCAACCAAGTTAATGGGTAGCATGCTATCAAGAATGATCTGCTCAAGTGCTACAAAAATAGGGTGTGGGACCTCATTGAATATTTTGAGGGCTTTGACATCAAATCCATTCCTAGAAAAGAGAACCAAGCTGCTGATAGGCTTGCATCAGTTAGAGCAGCCTTTGACGTTGTTGAAAGCATCCAAAAAGACAAGATACAACCAAACATCCATGTGATTGTAAGGCTTGCAGTGCCAGATAACAATGTAATTTGGCAAGTGTTTGAAAATGATCAGCAAATCATCCATTTCTTACAAGAAGAGGCTGAGTTCTTGGCCAAAAATCAGGAAAAGTTGGACTAGCAGTATGGTGACCAAGTGGTACAGCTGAGAACCAACAAACTACCAAAGGGACTCATTACTTTGGAGTCCATTTTCAATCCTAATGATCAATTTAGGAAGGAGAAAGCAAACATCCATGTCAAGGGAGAAGATTCAGTGTCCATCTTGGTGGAAGAAGGAAAATCACTCCAAATTGGTAAGATGAAAACTGAACAAGAAAGGTATGAGTTCATACAACTTTGTCAAGAATTCCCTAATGTGTTTGCTTGGAGCTATGAAGATTTGAAAGGCTTCAATCCCAAGTTAGCTCAACATACCATTGAATTGGATCCAAGTACTAAACCCATCAAGTAAAAGCAAAGGCCAGTCAATCCACACATGGAGCCTCTCATGATAAAGGAATTGAAAAAGTTGATAGAATTAAGAATCATATTCCCTATCAAGCATTCTAGTTGGGTGGCCAACTTGGTTCTAGTTAGAAAGAAGAGTGGGGAAATCAAATTGTGTGTTGACTTCAGAGATTTGAATAGAGCATCTCTCAAGGATCATTATCCACTTCCTTCCATGGAGCAAATTTTACAAGTTGTTGTTGGCTCTGAGAGGTTTTCATTACTTGATGGCTATTCGAGGTACAATCAGATCATGGTGAAATAAGAAGACCAGTTTAAGACAGCCTTTACAACCAAATGGTGAACTTATGCATACAGGAAAATGCCATTTGGGTTGTCCAATGCTGGAGCTACTTTCCAAAGAGCAATGGACATGGCGTTCAAAGATTTTATTAACAACATGGTGCCGATATATCTTGATGATATCACTATTATTTTTAAAAATGCAGCAGGCCATCTCTTTCATTTGAGACAAGTGTTCTAAAGGTGCAGAAGATTTCGAGTATCCTTGAATCCTAAAAAGTGTATTTTTCTAGCTCATGAGGGAAAGCTCCTTGGCCACATTGTCTCCAAAGAAGGATTGGAAATTGATCCAAAAAGAGTTGAAGCCATAAGAGCACTACCATTGCCAAGCCACAAGAAGGCCCTTCAAAGTTTCTTGGGGAGAATAAATTTCATTCGGAGGTTTGTCCCAAATTTTGCAACCCTATTCAAGTCTATCACCAAGATGTTAAAGAAAATCATGGCTTTCAAATGGACAGTAGAAGGAAAGGAAAGTTTTGAAGCAATCAAAGAGGCCATCTCTCAAGCCCCAACTCTCATTAACCTGGATTTCTCCAAGGATTTCATCCTCTATGCATTTGGGGGTGATGATACTATTTCTACAATTTCGGTACAACAGAACCAAGACAATGAGGAGCAGCCAATTACTTTCTTCAGCCAAATCCTGGAGGACTATGAGGTGAGATATTCTTTCATTGAGAAGCATGTTCTTACAGTAATCAGGAGCTTGAAGAAATTCAAGCATCTAGTTTCAAACAACAAGGTTCAATTGTTGGTTTCTCATGTGGGAGTTAAGGACTTCCTCCTCAACAAAGACTTAAATAAAAAGAGAGCAAGTTGGATTACTCGTGTCATGGAGTATGACGTTGAGATCAAAGTCACCAAGTTGGTCAGAGGAAAAGGGTTGTGTGAGCAGCTGGTCTTGAACAAACACAAGGAATCATGTAATGAGAAGGAGGTTGTTTTGGCATTGCAAGATAGCCATGAGCAAGGAAGCACTCAAAAGGAAAATGATGGTTTCCTCACTCCTTGTTGGACCCAAGACATAATGCACTTCCTAAGCATAGGTCTATGCCCTCCAGAGATGAACAAGGCCAAAAGAAGACACTTCAGATTGCAGGCTGTCCCATATGCCCTTGTTGATGGTATTTTGTTAAAAAAGGATGTGAATGGAGTGTTGCTAAGATGCATTAGTACAAATCAGATTCATAGGGTGTTGGAAGAGTTCCATGGTGGACTAGCTGGTGATCATTTTGCACCAAGAGTGACAGCTCTAAAGATCATGAGGCTTGGATATTATTAGCCCAAGATTTTTAGTGGTTGTTATGCATGGATCAAGAGGTGCAAGAATTGTGCATTCTTCACAGGTAAAGAGAGGCTAGCTACCCTTCCATTGCATCCAATTTCAGTTGACCAGCCATTCATGCAATGGGGTTTGGACTTCATTGGAGTCACTAATCCAAATTCAAGCCAAGGGCACAAATGGATTCTAACAACAACATATTACTTCACTAAATGGACTGAAGTAGTAGCACTCAAGGAAGCAAATGAATCTAGCATCCTAGATTTCTATGATGGAATAACAACCAAATTTGGCATACCTACTACAATAATATCAGATAATGCATTGGCATTCATTGGGTCTAAGGTGACTAAATGGGCTGTCAAGAATGGGATCTACCTAAGCACTTCATCAAATTATTACCCTCAGGGTAATGGCCAGACTGAATCTACAAACAAGAACTTGTTGAGGATCATTAGGAGCACTCTTGATGAAAATCAGAGGTCTTGGCATACCAAATTGAAATCAGCCTTATGGGCTGATAGGATAAATCCCAATAGATCTATAGGTAACTCTCCATTTAAGCTTGTTTGTGGGAGAGAAACAATTTTTCCAATGTCACTTGAGTTGCCAACGTTGGAACTCATGAAAAGTTGGAGTTGTTAGAGTTTGAGCCCATGGAGGTTAGATATGCAGAATTGATGGAGCTCGAAGAAATCATAAATCAGGCATCCCAAGTAATGGAGAAGGATCAAGCTTTGATCAAGAAGACCTTTGATAGGAAGACCAAGGATAGATCTTTCCAAGTTGGAGATCTAGTGTTAAAATGGGATGCAGACAGAGCAAAACCAAGAAGGCATTCAAAATTTGATGCCAATTTGGAGTGGCCCATACATGGTCACAAAGTGTAAGAATAGCAATGCTTTCCAATTGTCTTCATTAGATGGTGAAGAATTACAGATTCAAGTTAATGGAATCCATCTGAAATGTTACTACTGAAGGAAGTTCCCCACCTTGTACATATTAGCTTAGGTTTTCATTCCTCCAAGTGCTTTTGCACACTGTTTTGTTGTAGATTAGCTTTTCTTTCCCTAAGTTCTTTGGCACAAGCTTGTTGTTCCTGGAAATGTGTATTATAGGCCTTGCTCCAATCAGGTGATGTTTCACCCTCCATCTTCCTCCTTGTAGTGTTCTAGTCAGTTGGGGTACTAAGAAGGGAATTTGATGACTCCATGCCCAATGGATTGCTTCAGGCAACTAGTAACTTCATCCAGCAGGTAGATGACCCCTTTGAGTCACCAAAATTGTTATCCAAAATGTTCCCCTTGCACATTTTGTGGCTAACTCCCTTCATTCTTCCCTCTCTTGTGCCTCAGTCATAATTTTTGCTTCTCAGGCACTCAAAACTTTCTGGAAATGGCACCATTGGATAGAGCTTCTTCTCATCTTTCTAGAAAGGTAAAGTTTTCCTCCTAACTCCATGTATTTTTGAAGTTATGACTCGGCAGAGTTTTTGTGGGAAATTTTCCCCTGGAAGGCCCGCAGCCAATGAAATGGCGCCACGTGTCCAAGGAAGTGGCGGGGTCAGAGGAAAAATTGGATTTTTTACCAAGTTTTTAGCAAAATTTCAAAAGGGATATTTCGCCCTGCAGGCCCGCCGTCCAGTTGGATTATGCCATGTGTCTGAAGGGGAGAAAATTGAAAATTTTGACTAAGTGTTGGCGCTATGGAAAATTCAGAAGGAAAGGCCCATGCCCAATCAAATTTTTCCTTGTGTCCTTAGGCCAAGAAGTGATGGAGGGTGGAGATAAAGTTAGAATTGTGGCGAAATGTTTGGTGAGGGTGCAAAGCCAAATTTTTCCCATAGGGCCCGCATCCAATGGCCTCATCCCACATGTCTTAAGACCCATGGACCGCGGGGGAAAACTTAAAATTTTGGTGAAGTGTTTGGAAAAAAGGAAAGGGAAATTATTAGCCCATGGCTCCGCTGACCAGTCAGGGCCTGCCATGTGTCAATGGGCACGCGGACCTTCGGAGCACAGGGGGAGATTGAGAATTTTTCCCAAAGGGATTGCGCAAAGGGAAATGTTCACCCCAAGGCCCGTGTCAAATAATAGCTCGCCACGTGGCACCCAGATTGGCGGAAGGTGAGGAAAATTTGGGAAATTTTCCCAAAGAAAATCAAAGAAATTTTAAAGGAAAAACCGCCCTCCAAATGCGAGCCAATGGAAGCTTGCCACGTGTCTGGTGACGGAAAAAAATACAGGACAGGCCCACAAGGAAAAAGGAAAAGAAAATCCCATGCCCAATAGGATCGTGCCATGTGGCACCCGAAACGGCGGAGCATGGGGATTTTTTGGGAAATTTTCTCAAATGCAAAAAAGTGGAAAAATTTAAATTTTTCGCCCGCCAATCCGTTTTGGCCCTGTTTTGCCCTAAATTTTCAAATGGCCATATCTTTCGATCCAGAGCTCGGTTTTTCGTGTTCTTTATATCAATGGAAATCTGGTGAAATTATCTATAAGATTCTAGTGTCTTTTTTGTATTTATGGAGTTTGGAGAGATAAAATTGAAAAACACCTCCGGCACGTGGTCATGAGCAGAAATGACGTTTTAACCACCATTTTTAATGAAGAATGGCTCGCATTCTCTCCCAGCATGGTGGAAAATGTCAGGGGATGGACTTGTAAGGATGCCCATGCTATTTTATTACATTTTTGGTCAGTGGTTAAATCTCTCCAATGTTTTCCCGTGTTTCACTCTCCTGGGGTCACTGCTTGCACTGTAAAAGCCATATTTGGCTCATTTTTTGAAGGGTTGAACATTTTTCATGTATTGCAGGCTCCCTCTTTCACCTAAAAAGTGATTTTGTGGAAAAATCAGACATCTTCTAAGACTATAACCTATTTTTGCCTCTCAGATGTTGTAATGCATGTGTTTTGGTAATGAAAATGACAATGCAGGCTCTGTGAATCAGTTTTAATCCTCTGTTTGTGTTGTTTGATTCATTTCTGACCTTCCATTATAGTTTATCAATTTGTGCATGAATTTTTGTTGCATTTCCATGATTTGTGTCAATCTGCAGAAGTAAAAAATTCTTACCACTCCTTTGGTGCATCACCTTATTAGACCTAGTTTTAGTTTTTTGGCATTCTCTATCTCTGTCCCCTTTGGAATTTAGAGTAGGATATTGAATTCAAACCCTCTATAACTTGCAAGCAATATTCCTGATCAGAGGAGTTGAGGAACCATCCTCTAACCTAGAGATTATTTTCCCATTTTACAAGTCCCACACTTGGGGAGAAGATTCAATGTTGTGCAATCACACTAGATGTCCAAGTGTCAAACTAGAAATTTGATCAACATCCAGGGGTGCTGCTGATTTGCAACAACATTCACCTTAGTGATTTTTCAGTTGAGTAAATGGGGAAACTTGTGATATGTAAGGGACAAACATAATCACCACACCCATCAATGTGGTTTTAAAAAAATGTTATTATGATTAAAATTAAGAAAAAAAATATGTTTGAGGATTGACCCTTTTGAGTCGAGGAAAATATTCTCTTGCATATCATGATCATTAAAAACTATGTATCTAACGGAAGTAGTTAGAATGTATGGTTAGTTATAACAAATTAAAGAAAAATAGTGTCACATTAGTACTTAAATGCTATTATGAAATGAACACATAATCTATTTACTCTTGAACTAATAATTTTACTTTCTTTCATGTGAACCTTCCTTGTTGCAACTGAGATAAATTACAAAACCAAACAATATCAAACTTACAAAAAAAAATTGAACAAACATTAGTAGCCTCATGTGGTATCATATGTTCCATTAATGACCATAATATTTGGTGGTCTCTTATCATCAATTTTCATGATGTGCCGCTTGCCCAAGTTCCCTAGGTTCATGATCTTAAGTTATATTGCCGAGGCTTGCACACTGTTAAAGACATCTTTTGTAGGTAGTCCAGACTGCTTCTCACTTGGCCTCAAGCTAAAGCCAAGTTTTGGCTTGCTTCATCTGAAAGAGAGTCTTATCAGGAAGTTCTTGATTCCATTCCTGCTGAGATGCTTCACAAATTTAGTATTGTCTCTCTCAGGCCTTGGTGGAAGGATTGGAAATGGTTTCCAGATACCCCTTTCTTAAATTACTCCCCAGGAAGAGGGTATGCTCTACTCACCCCCAGGCTACCAATGGTGGCCTTGCTAAAATCCAGATGGTCCATCAATTCTAAATGGTCCTCCTGGTAAGCTAGATTTCATACATTTTGGAAATCCATCCTTCAGCCCAAGCTAGCCTGTTTTTCTTGGTGCCTTCTTTTTCAAGGCCTCCCTCTTAGGCGCATATTAGCTCATTATGGGATTGCTCCTCGGATTTTCCCTTTTTGTGGGCATATTGAGACGTTGATACATTTTTTCTGGTACTGCCCAAAAGCTCAGGCTATTTGGGCCTGGATCCACAATTTCTTTCGGTCGTTTCGACCAGCTCCATTTCTTTGGAAACATGCTTTGCTAGGGGATTCTATTTCCATTCCCCAATTTTGCACAAGTTTGGCATACTTTCAGCGTGGAGATCCTTTTTTTTATATGGAAAGAACGTAATTATGTTGTTTTTACTAATTTCATAGTTTCTTGCATTCTTTCGCATTATGATAAGGCCATGCTTATCTCGAATGTGTTCTTACAGATCTAGGACTAGACCTGCAACGTGAAGCTAGAAGTACAGCACTTTCAGACACTTCTAGATCATTGGGCTAACACTCCATGCATTGTGGCATGGGAATCCCCCACCTCCCCTTCTAGGAGTGTTCGTTTGAGAGGACATTGTGGTTGGGGCCAGTCGGTTGACCGTGCTCATCATCATCGCTCTCCTAGGTGGCAACGCAAGCATCGATGGAGCCCTATTAACCGCGGTGGTTGGTGGTCCCCGCATTGATCCACGCAGCATAGTGGTTGGGGCTCCCACCACCACTCCCCGCCTCCTACGCAGTGGGATGGGTGGGATTCTGGCAAAGTATCTTTCCATCTCTCCTAATTAGCAAGACAACAAAGAAGAAGAAGTTTCTTCTAGCTGGGTGCCCCTTCCAGATGGCAACGATCTTCCTGGTAGTAACCTAGATGATAAAGGGCCTCCACAACCACCCCCTGCCTCTATGTTTGCTGCAGCGGCCTAGTTTGTTTTCCTTCTGTTTTCTAGCATGGTTGCTATGTTTTTGGTTTCCCCTTGGGCCTGATACATTAGTATCCTAGCTGTTGGCTAGTTTGATCATTGGGTGTGCCCTTTACCACCCATATTTTTTGTGGATAGGCTGTAATACTTTATTAAGTAATATAGATTATTTCATTAAAAAAAGGTTCTTAAATTTTAAATTTTGATCGTGAGGTGTGTCCTTTAACACCCATATTTTTGTGGATAGACTGTAATATTTTATTAAGTAATATAGACTATTTCATAAAAAAAAAAAGATTCAAAGGAGAACATAGATTTATTTATTAAACATTTTTCTTAATGTGTCAGTGTTGGTTGGTGATATTAACTATATATTGAGGTGGTTAAAAAAATCAATTTCAATCTCAACAAGTTTTCATTTATTTTATTTCTTGTAAACTTGAACCAGGATGCTCTATCTAGTCAAATAGAAGGAAAAGATATTGTTATATTCCAAAAAGGTTGGGTACATTCCTTTTAACCAATAGATGGTTAAATAGTTTTTGGCTCATTAACTCTATCATTCTGGAATTATTTGGGTATAATCACATTCCTGGGATGATGTTGTTAAAATATCAAGAGACTTATAATATTAAGAACATATGATGGGCTGAACCTATTGTTAGGAGGGGCTACAAAAAAATTTATCCTTGCTTTCAACAGAAACTAAGAATTTAGAAAAAAAATATTGAGAACATATTCTCGGAGAAATTTGAAATTGAAGAATAAATTGCTAGAATTCATTAAATTATTTAGTGTAATGGCAATGATAGAGTCTCTCAAATATGAAAAATAGTGGAGGGATAAATATCAATTAGTTAAAAAAAATGGACAGATTTCCTAATGACAAAAATATTTATTTTACCAACTTAAAAGATGGACACGTATATAATGTTTTTCATCAATCTACCTTTGTTATTAGAAATTATAACATAATCAAATATTTAACTTTAAAAAATTGGAATGGTTAGGCACTATTGATGATCTATCTAACATTAAGGTGGAGTATGATAGTTATTTTACAAAAATTCTTTCAACTCTTGTAAAATTTGTAAACTTGGAAAATATTATTTTTATGAATTTAATTCTTAAAATAATCTATGAATCTTGCAATGATGATTTTATCATTCCTTTTTATATGAATGAAATTAAATAAACTATATCAAGAAGATGAATAAAGATACATCTTTTATTAGTACTCCAGAAGGTGGATTATAATATAAGTTTCATATTTGTTTTACTTGTTATTACCATTTATACTTTTTTAACCAATCAGCTATTGTAATTATTTTCATAAAATAACTATATTATTTTAGGCATTAAGAAATACTAGTAAATATTCACAATTTTTAACAAAATAATTGTAAAAATTTATTTATCTTGAATTTGATTGGTCTAGTGCCCCTCAAATCTAGCTGTCAACGACTGGACGAACTGTTGGACTTCACTTGAAGGCATGTGGTCCCTTTGGAAAATACATGAGTAAGCTCCCAGTTTTTCCGACCTGTAAATTTCCTTGCAAAACAATCCAATAACTTTATTTGGAATCCAAGGCGGGGATCAAGACGAAACCCAAGTTAACGTTGAAAATTTTAACATTAATTGGATAGTTGCAGCGAGGAAAACAAATCTGGCGTGGAAGTAGAAACTGTTCTAAACATCGCCCTCTTTGATAGCTGTCCAAAAATCAATACCATGATGGGTTAAATCAATCTTGTTACGGATTAAAAAAAAAGTCTGACAGGTAGAGATAAACCAATAACCACATATCTCCTCATTTCATGTTACACAAATTGATTTGTCCACATCTACATTTACACCTGAAGCCATTTCAATTGTCTTTAAAAGAAGAGGAAACTCCTACCTTCCGATGTTTTGTTTAGTGTATGCAGAAGAAAAGATTGAGGATTGGGAGGCGCTGCATTCAAGTCTATTGTCTTTTTGTATTGATCTGCTTCTTCTTCTAGAAACATGTGCTTCATGCACTAACCCTTTGCAGTTCCATCCTCGAGATAGACAACGAATACCACTTTGCCTTCCTGCTCTTTATCTTTTACTTGAGTAGATGTTGTAGAGAATCACGGCTTTGAAATTACCTCACATGTTATTCCAACATATTTCCTCTACAAGATATTTCTCTTTCATAGTCTTCCTCTGCGTAAAACCCCCCTCTGTGTCTTTTTTGGGTTTTCCAACATACTCCCTGTTTGTGCCAAAATAAGTGCTTTAGAGTAGGATGTGGATATCCATCTCAGTAAAATGGAAAGGGGTTTTTTGTCAGATGTTGTAATTCCAAGTGCCCTGGTTGAAATATAGGCAAAATGTGGGAGCATATACATGGCACGTGAACTGTTTGATAAAATTCCTCAAAGAAATACGGTTATGGAATGCCACTTTTGCAGGACATACACAAAATGGGTTTGTTGGAAAAGCCATAGAAATTTTAATGCAATGCTTTTAAAGATATTAAGCCAAAACCCTCAACGTATTACTGACAACCTCCCTACCTATGCCATTGGGAGAAGTTTGTAATGCATTGGCATCCGCATGAAGTGTGGATATTGACAAATAAGATGCTTTAGAGAAGGGTATGGAAAGGTTATCCATCAAACGAGTTGTTGAAATAGTTGAAAATCTTTTGGATAGAAAATACACTAAATAAAATTGCTTGTTATCCATTGATAGGAGACTACAGGGGGAGTACCTCAACCAAACATGTTCTAACCGACGAACATTGTGGAGAATGCTCAAATCGTTCTGTGTAATGGGTAGAAAATATTTCAAGAAATGTAATGGTGGAATTTTGGATGCGTGTAAACCGCTTGATGAAATACTTGAAGCTGATGTGGTCTTGTCGAATGCAGGGATCACGAGTTTTGCGTAAAAATGTATGATTTTCCCATTTTTGCTTGCACTAAATTCAAGTTTCATCATTTCTTGTATTTGGAAATTAAATTTTAATTATTAGGAAATGTAACTCCAACTAATGGTAAAAATCTTACTTCATTTGGAACTGTCAAACATCAACAAATAAATTATGACCCCGAAAGTTATGTGCATGAAACACCACACCAAAATATACGGCAAACCTGAAACTCCTTGCATGACACTTGGTAACATGCGACACTATGTGGAAACTTAACGAAGTTGTTTGAACTTAATTAAAGACCTTACATGTAGAATTTCTAAGCCAACTTAGCTTATCAGTCACTTGTAGAGATGTGATCGTTTTTCGTAAAATGCAATCGATTTCAGCCTATGGTTACCGCTTAGTTGGAGTGAAAATGAAACCATTTCCACCTATCCCTAGACCGCCAGGAAGAGAATGGTAATCCATCTGAATTTCAATGAAAGTGATTTCGGAGACTAGTTTTGTGAGTGATTTTTGGGTTCAACTTGTCACTGAGTGATGAGAGTTATTGTCGCTATTACGATAACTTGCCCCAGAGTTTCCCTTGTATCTTGAGCTCTGCTCTTCATAATAATATTATGTCAAACATGATGAATTCTATGTTTATGGGAGAGTATGCTAGAATCATTAAATTTTGTGTTCATACTTAAAACGAGTGTTTTCAAGGCCCAATTTGTGAGAACTTTAGATGTTTCATCTGGCTTGCACCAAAATTGCAGGTTTAGCTAAACACACCTTCTAAGGGTTCTGTTGACTCCTAACTAACTTTCGAACCTTGTACATATCATTTCCACACTTTATAGAGTATGAATTGATCAAATTATTGTATGAATGCTTTCTGGGAAAATATGATGTTTCTCTCTCTTCCCTTTTCTCTTTCGAGAAGTAACTCTAATATTTTGACTGATTCTAAAAATGTAAATGAGTTATAAATGTCATGAGTTGGAAATGAAATGAATATTTGATAATGTAAGTGATTACATGATATAATGAATAGAATGGAAAATTAAATCCAAACTTTCTCTATCTTCCCCTTTCTCTCTCTAGAGATAATTATGAAAATATTGATTGGGTTTTGAAAATGTAATTGGGTCAAAATGTATATGATTTGAAATGAAATGAAAATTGGATGCGTGATGTTATGATGATTTGAAAAGAAAGTGAATCCTAGATTGTTTTCTTCCTTCCCTTACTCTTCTATCTCTCTCTTATCTTTATCTCTCTCTATTGTCTGTTCTGATTGTTTGAAATGATGGATGCATGGAATTAATGCTTGACTATAGGGGATTTCCATAATCATTCCTAGGACTGACACAATGTTGGTTGCAGGTACTCCGAATAAGAAGAATTTTATGGATGTGATATGTTGTAGTTAATGCATTGTCATTGTAATATTATATTCACCTTGTAATACATGTATTATCATAGAATAATAATATTTATTATTGTTTGAAGAATTGTTCTTTTTATATTTTGAGAGGAGAATGCCAATGTGGCTATATTTTATACTATCAAATTGGATGTGAAGTTGTACTCAATGTTGTACCTAGGTTATAAAGATGTCAAACTAATATTTTGCTATGTTAATTATCGGTTTATTTCCTTAACAATCACAATGCTTGGTAGAATCTCCTCTCATCAAAACTAAAGAAAATAAAAGAACAAGCTATAATGTGTATAGTACTTCCCCAACCCATTTTATTGTTTTCCATGGTATAAAAAATTGATCTTGTTAATAAAATACTATGACCTCATTAATCATCTCCTTCTTTTGCACCTAATACGTGTTATTAAGAACCTTTTTACATGAATATTTGATGACGTGATGATTCTACACTTTGAAACCTATCATATTAGGACGAGTGAGGTGATCATGTCTTGTTGATGTAGGTGTGACCATATCATGAATAATTTTAACCCCCGACCATATAAATTTTCCTTCATACCCTAGTGGGTGGCCAAAGCCTTCCAAGATAGTTGGTGATTGTACCTACTATTAATCCCTTGTGAGATCTAAATTATGTGATTGGAGACTATGTTTTGAATTACTTGCATATTTACCCAGCAATTGAAATAGTTACTTATAAGGATTTTGCAATGCTTAAGATTATTTGGGATATATCTCTTTTAATATACACTTAATACTTATGTGTCTAAGAGCAATGAAATGAGTTTTCTTGTGTGAGGTTGTACTCCTTGTAGTCTTAAATCCCTAAGTGTTACTTATGTGTTCTAGGAATAAATTTGTTCCAAAATGATTTTGTACAAGACCAAAGTAACCACGTAAATGTAGTTAGTAAAAAGGGTAAATAAGATTATTCTATGGAATGCCCGCTATGAAAATGGTAAACCTATGAGTGATGTCAAAATGAACTGAAAAGGAAAATGTGATCATAAAATCAATGTAATAAAGTAGAGGTCCACAACTAATACAACAACCTAATAAATTGAAACGTAAATATGATGCATGATCACATGCTTTGTTTGCATAAATATGAATCAAACAATGAGGCTAATGAAATAATAAAATGTAACCTTGAGAATGGGATAACTGGAACTCTAGCCAAGGTATTGTGAAATTAGGAGATTGCGCTCCAGTTGGACTTGTAAAATTTAGTAGAACCCTTGACGTAGTTAAGAATATATTGAATCTAGGATCACTCACGAAGTAAAATTTATGGTTAAAGCATAAAATTAACTCTTTGATACTGAGAGTGAACCCTTAAGAAGATGAAACAAAAGTAGTTTGATATGTGAAATTTGTCACTTAGATTCAAGGAAAATTATCTATAAGGGGAACCTAGGTGTAATGTGCCCTTCCATGCACAATATGAATTCCTAATTGGAGTAACGGATTGTGAATCAAGAATGATATAACTTAATTAGTTAGCTTACATAGCTGGTTGTAATAAATTTAAGATTAAAATAATGTATTGTTAGTATTAAACAATGCTATGAAATAAACTTAGGATAGGTTTTCTATTGATCTAGTAACTTTCCTTTTTCTTCTTGTGAATTTTCCTCCTTGTAACGAGAGTATTTTTCCAAACCAGTAAACATGACTCTTTCAAACAAATCATTAAGTCAAATATTAGAAGGCACATGTGTGTATATACGTTCTTAATCACAATCAAACTATATAAATTTATTTCCATAAGATAATCAAAAAATTCTAAAGGAACCACTATAGGTGAAATGTTAACCAAAAACATGCAACCTAGTTATAAAGGAATGAAGAGTCCCATGTTACGTGTTCTTCATACAATTATAGTCAACTAAGAAATTTTTATGAAACAAACCTTTAACATAAGAATTGAATACTAGGAGACTCATAGTTTTCTAAAATTAGTTTATTTAACAAATGAGCTATGAATAGCTAATGGAATTGGATAAATGAACCAACTGTGCGTTCTCTATTAAAGACTAGTGCTCTACAAAATAAAGTAATTGAAGTTTGGAAATAAAGGAAATTTTAAACCTTATGTGTTTAATTCTATTGAAAACTATAAGGTATTACAATGGAAACCTAAATGTGATGGATATGTAAACCATAAAAAAGGCATGTCGTGGAGTATGCATATCCTGTGTTTCTTATTGTTATTGGGTCATTATCTTGGTTTATCTTGTTTGAGTAAGACATTGAAGTGTACCCTATGTTATTATATTGTCCTATGTGATCTCGTGTTTATTTATTTAGATCTCATGTGGTGTTGTGTAGCATGTAATTAATGTCAAAAAAATGTATTCCAATAATTTCACTATTGAAAATGTGGGCATTACATATGGTATCAGAGCAGAGGTTCATGCTATCGAACCTCTAGGATAGATTTGAATTCTAATGATCTTGCATGGTGGTGGTGGAGATGGGAAGAGTAATGTGATATATGTTGTGATGTGACCAATGTTGTAATTGTTATATTATAAACGCACATGTTATGCATGTTACTTAGTGTGTTTTTTTATCATGTCGATGTGTTTTTAATGAGAGTACTTCCTCTCCTTTTTGTGGAATAAATGAGGAGATCACGTGTGATGTGCCACCTTGTTGTGTGTAAAAATAATGTTATTGCGGATTACAAAGTGTTGGAGTGTTTTGTTATTATGTGATATGAAGGTGTGTTAATGTGTGGCATGAATAAATTGGTGTATAGTGAATTGGATTTTATCATGATGTCCCAACCGTGTTGTGTTGAATTGTGTGTGTCACCATGTTATATTGCAATTAGGTGCATGTTATGATTTTAGTCATCGTTTTCATCATAAATGTAATTTGTGTAAGATGTGATGGTTCATGTTGTGAATTAGGGGCATATGGTGATCGTATGACCCCTATTGTAAAGTACTTGCACCTTAGGAGCATAATTTGGAAATGTTATGTATCATAATTGTTATCGCCAAATCACTACACCCTTTGAATGGCCAGAATGTGAAAAGGACGTTCAGTGTGATTGGGTAACATGGGATAAACACTCAAGCTGTGGGATTGGGCTCGACGTAAACCTCCAGAGAAGGAGACTTCCTCTTCCTAAACTAATTGTTGCACTACTCCTAGTGCAATAAAAATGGTTATATAGACCTATCCTAACATTCTAATGGGTTTTAGGGAAAGATATTTGTAAGAGAATAAATTATCCTAAGGATGGTGATGCACCAAATAAAGGGTGTTGCCAGACTCAGGAAGGGTTAATTCAAAGATGGTGTTGTGCACCACAAGTCAAATTCACCTATTGCAACTTAGAGAGGGTAACAAATACCAAAGACTAGGAAACATGTGTTCCCTTTGTTAAACACAATCAGAAAAATCAAATTATCGGTCTTCCACTGAAGAAGGATGAACTTCAGAATTGTGAACAAGAACCAAAACTCAACTGCATGCAATACTCCACCACTTGAAAAGCACATAACTCCAAGAACCTGTAATAGAAACTTGAACTTACACAGTGTACTTATACGCATGAGAAAGGAACAAAGAATTATAGAAGGATGAAAGGATCAATATTAGGCACAAAACACACAATTTTATTACTTTAACAACGTGCACAATGCATCATACATTCATAAGAGGCAATTTTTTCCATTAGAGTATTGAAAGGAGGCTTAAAAGTTCCCTCACTCTTGAAATATATGCACTTGTCTAACTGTCTAACCTGTCCAATCCCCGATGGAATGAGCTTCCAACTTACATTTATAGAAAGACTGTGTGGGAGATAAGAGGAAAAGTGATAAATTCCTTCCTAAATTGAAGGTACATGATGGTTCGTTTATTACAAAGTTAGTTAAACAACTTGAGAAGCTTCCATCATGTGTCATTAATGACTCATTGACTTAATCTTCTCAATTAATTAAAAGAATATTTAAATAAAATATTTTAATAATAATAATAAGTAATATTATTAAAATATTTCAATAAAAATATTAATTTAATTAAATTACGGTGGGCCCTCCTTAGGATTGGTTTGCACTAAGTGGGGGATTCATGAGAAACGGTCAAAAAAATACTAACTCGGTGGTTGGCGTGCCGAGCTAACTCACTAAGTTGGTGTCGAGCTCTTCTGACCTTCACTGCAAATGAGCTCCATTCTGCATTGACCTCCTCTACCACATACAATGGTCATTACTGAGTGACTTGGCATACAAATTGACTCATCTCGAGTCAACTTCTTTTCCAGAAAATTGAGCTTGCATCTATGTTGACAAATGACTCTGCATTAATTTAGCTCGCCAAGATATCTTTTCAACCCATCCGTGGGCTTTCCTTACTAGTTGAACTTTGAGTTTT
Organism: Taxus chinensis; assembly: GCA_019776745.2. NCBI lineage: Eukaryota > Viridiplantae > Streptophyta > Pinopsida > Cupressales > Taxaceae > Taxus > Taxus chinensis. The sequence continues at coordinate 156,074,248 of CM034146.1, forward strand.
CCACTGAGAAACCCAATAAAGTTAATTAGAACGAGTTATCAAAAAATCCCGTTCTCGAGCTTGTTGATCAATCTTGAGTTCCTACGAACTCATACAACTCGGCCCTACGAGCCCGAAATGCTTCCACCGCCGATCTCCAAAAATGAGCTCTCCACCAAGATCTTCCTTTGTGATAAACCATTTTTCAACTCAAATCAACTCGGTTTGAGCCTGAAGCACTCCAACTGCCGAGCTATATCTACCGAGCTCCACATACAAATCATAGAATTGAACACCCTTCTACAAGCTCTGATTACAACCTTACCGTCGAGTGATTCGATTTTAACTCGGATCATCCCAACTCCCTTGATATTCCTATTCATCTCGCCAATCTCGTGTCGACTCAAAAATTGCGAGAACGGATCAGCCAATAGCTCACCATTTTTCGACATAGTTTGACCTCCCTTATTCTCCTCACGAGTCCACCTCGATACTATGTATCGCTCTATTCACTATCAAGTTTGAGATTTACCTGACTCAACCCATCGAACCATCTTTATTTCTTCTAGGTACTCCTTATCCAGAGTGAGTTTCCCTTCACGAGCCCAACCGAATTTTCAAATGGCTACCTATGAGTTCATTTCCGCAACTCTCAGCACGAGCCCGTTTCATCCTCTTTGAGTAATTCGGCCATCTTTGGGATCATTGAAAAGACCCATTCTTTTGTGTCCTCATCCATGAATCCTTCGTCTACCTAAACTCGTTGACACTGGTAATATATCTGTATTGTTTAATCTCACGAACTATGTGTCATCTCTACCTGGTGATGCATATAAATAGCTCCTTCAAGTCTTTCTCCACATTGATATGGCGACAACGCGTGGGCACACCTACATTTCTGCATACTTAAATTTTTTACACAGATCCAGGTTTTCATCTCGTGATGTTTTAAACACAAGTTACTCGTGCATGTTGCATTCGCTAATTTCCCTTAACTCGCGTGAAGCTTGCTACTCTTCTTGCGAGATGTTACACGTTGATCTTACCTATGAGACCTAGTCTCTACCTCCCCTTCGTGAGTATAGATCATGACTTGGTTCACTCGATCCTTCACTCGATCCTCCACCTTTAGTTTCATATCTTAATCGCTTACATACACGGTGGATCACTCACCACGACTCGGTCATCAACCGCATCCTATGGCAACTCCGAATCAGGTGGTAATTTTCCGGTAGACTTGACATTTCATCTGTCCTCACTCGAAGATAAGCCCCAGCCACACATTAGCATTTCTCCACCATTAGCTCTTTGTGCCCAGGATCCCAGCGTATTTTTCACCACTTGGTAATGCTTTCCTAAATGTCCCATGTCCTGGAAATGCGTGTCTGAAACCCCCCAATGTGGAACCTTTACTTCAGTTCACCATCACCAAACTGCCAACTTGGCTTCCCACCTTCAATATTCCCTGTGCGGAAATCCTACCTTGTATTTCCAATATTATAATTCACACTTACCACAATTCATAATTTATCACACACAAACCCTCTCGATATCCATCCATCCGACCTTATTGATGCAACTTGGCCTCCGCTAAATTCCAAGTATCGAGCTCATCCTCCCATGTTGGGTTGACATTCTGCATGTTTTATGAAATAGATTAATCTATCTTATCATGGTTGATACGAGTTCATCTTGGCTGGATCCCCATGAGTTATCCCCATTCTAGGAAAATTGCAAAGTTGTCTATTTTGACTTTAACCCCGACATCTCATTCATTCAACAAACAAGTCACTGCACTGAGTTTAATCTTAGATATCACTATATTTAAACTCAGAAGCTTATACCTTCAAGGAATGTGCTCACCCATCAATCATACATCAAATTCGTCCCGTTAGTGAACCGATCTGGCCACATCTATGAGCACAAATCAATCCAGAACACCTTCGCTCGACCGTTTGAGATGAACTATCACATCGTTATCTTGTCCGACCTTGTGAAGAGACAGAGGTCAAAGATTCAATGGAGCACTCATTCTTTTTCACATCTTCATGTCGTGTTTCCAACTTGTATACACCATACTAACAACTCGAACAAATCTTGGTTCCATGTCTTGCCAAAGTTTCTGCGAATTCACTTTTTCATGTGCACGAAACCCTCTAGGTGATCTTACCCTCGAGTTATGTTTCCAACCAAGTCTTCAATTAGTTTTTCTATCGGTCCCTAAAAACTAAGTTCATTTCCAGCACTTGACATGCCTGCGAGTTCTATTAATCATTGCTTGATTCGCCTCATTCCTTTATACTGTAGATTTGTTTAAAAATGGCTTGACCCAAGCTCACCATAACTAACTTCGAACTCGTCTACTTGCATGCCTCTCCATAACCCAGTCGTTGTAACCCTTATGAAATTTACCTTCTAGGATGTGAACTCAACGCCAATATCACCCATGTTTGGAGCCCCTAAATGTTATCTCTTCAAAATATCATCTCTTTATTCAATGTCTCAAGCTTGAGGTTGAACTTGAATAACCCTTTACGGTCGACCCGTTGGCTCACTGATGCTCTCCTATCGATCTGAGTTCCCTTTTCCTCATTACCGATCTCCTATGGATAATACTTGTATTTCATTACCTCAACCCAAACCATCTTCATGTTTTTTCCATGTTGAGCCTTGACTTAGTTTCTTAATTAAATAATTCCTTCATGGAGATGCTTGGGCCTTCTCACTTATGAAGCCTATTTTGCATTGAGATTGGCTCGCTAATCTACTCAACGTGTTATCTCTTAACTTATCCCCTAATGTGGATCCTCTCATAATGTTATTTTTCTCTGAAAATGACTTTGTTACAATCCTTCTTGAAACTAGAGGGTAATGTAAGTAAACAAAGACCCTTTTAAACCTGATTTATGGATTTTTATCATTTTTTGCATGAGTTATTTGAGAGTGAGCCTCTCAAATGTAAATTTCCTTGCTTTGAGTAAACCCTGAGCTTTGAAAACCTGAGAAAGGCGAAATAATTTAATATGTTCTTCAATCCTCCTGGAACATCATAATATTCTCAAATCCTCTAGCAAAATCATAAATATTCTCAAAACTCAAAACTTTCCCATAGGCCCCTATTTCCTTTGGTGAAGACCTAGAGTTCAACAAGACCTCGTTGTCCAATTTTGTAATGTGTGCAAAATTGGATAACATTTTTGGTGACATCTCGGGGATGATTGCCTACTAAGCATGATTCCAATATCCTTAAGTCATCCATTGGGCATGGAATCTATATTGGTATCTTAAATATGATTTGAAGATGATTTGACACATCCCAAAGTCTCCTTGGTATTATTGATCTTGAACTTTACGGTAAGGCAGGAAAAGTATTGAATTTGAAAAACATTTGACACTCACAAAGTGCTGTGAGATTCGAATGAAGTATTTTGAGGAATTAGAAATCCTAAAACTCTCTTGAAATTTAAACCTTATTCTCTTTGAAAATATCCAATGATGATAAAATGTGCAAGAATAACATAAGACACAACAACAAGGAAAGCAAAAGAATAACAACACACAACAATGTGCATAAGCACTTGGAAGAACACACCTAACTAAACTATGTTGGTAGTGCAATGATCTCAAAATCAATCTTTGAGATGTATCCCGTTCACATGAATTGGAACTTCTTCTCCATTGAGCCTAGATAGACCAAATGAATTCTTCTCTTTGAAATTTGTGATAACGTATGGAATAATCCAAAGAGCATCAAACTTGGCGTGCTTTCCTGGTTTGGCTCGATCTTCATCCCATTTGAGAACTACATCTCCCACTTGAAAATGGCTGTCATACACCTTCTTGTCAAAATATTTATTAACTTGAGCCTGATGTTGCTCCAAAGTCTTCATATCCTTATTTTGTACTCCTTCCAACTCCATGAGTTCAAAAAACCTTACTGTCAAAGGATCACTCTCCATAACTTCAAGTTGATGAGATAATTCCAAAAAAGATAATTCCAAGGAGAGTGGATGTTTTTCTTCCCTTCCATATACAACATGAAAGGAGAATTCCCAATGGCCCTTTTAGGTTTGATTTGATCTACCCATAAAGTATTTTTAAGTTATGTATGTCAAGTCCTCCTATTAGTCTGCATTGTGCACTTGATAATCCTTGTGAGGTTCTTGTTTCTAGACTCAACGAATCCATTTCCTTGAGGATAGTAATTGGATGAAGTATTGAGGTAGACCCCATTTCTAACATCCCATTCACTCAACTTCATACCAAGAAAATCCATTACGTTTTCTGAAATGACTATAAACACAACACCGAACCTTGTCATTGTACCTTCTAAGAAATCAAGAATTACCTTCTAAATGCTTTCCTTCAATGCTACTACCTCTATCCATCAATTAAAATAGTTCGTTGTAGTAAGGACCTATTTATGTTTGTCACTAGATGGAGGATTATTCATTTTGATGAAAACCAAACCCCATTGAACAAACGGTTGATCCACTTGAATTGGATGTAGTGGAAGAGCTACCAAATTCTGCTTGCCAGTGAAAAGGACACATTACTTACATTTCCTTGCCCAGAGATGGGCATATGTGAATAAATATGACCAATAATAACCAACTCACATGATCTTTGTAGCAGTTGCTTTTGCACAATAAGGTCCTCTAGATAGGCCTTTATGAAACTCTTCTAATCTTTTACTTACCTGTTCTGGTCCCATTCACCAAAGGAGAACACCGTTTAAATCCGTTTGAAAGAGAACATTATCTACCACAACATATGGAATAGACTGAAGACATAAATCCCATATTTTTTTAATCCATGTTCACAGGATATACTCCTAAGAAAAGGAAACTCTTTATTTTGTATAACCAATCAACCTAATCATCACCTTCATCATTTTTTAGGAGCATCACATTCTTTTCATCTTTTTATTCCATGTCTGTAGTTAGTTGTTGACACAAAACTTTACCTCTGAAAAGTTTGGTAAATTTGATATTTGCGTCATAGTCTATCACCTTTATGATCCATCCAACATGCTTTTCGTTCATCTCTTTGTTCAATAAAAAGTCTTTGACACCTGGATGAGTCACCATTAAATGAATTTTTTTGTTCGACAACATGTGCTTGAATTTCTTCAAATCTCAAATAACCGCAAAGACTTGTTTTTCAACGAATGAATATTTGATTTCATAATATTTAAGGGATCGAATGAAGAAAGCAATTGTTTGCTCCATCATATCGTCATTTTTTTGGGTGAGGATTCCTAAAATATTCTCTTGACCTGAAAAAGCATAAAGAATAAAATCTTTATCAAACCTAGGGTTCACCAGCATGGGAGCTGGAGAAATGGCTGTTTTGATGGATTTGAAGCTCTCCCTTCCTTTCTTCATCCATGAGAATGGCATGTTTTTCTTCAACATGGCTATCAATGGTGTAGCCAATGGTACAAATTGAGGGATGAATCTCCGCACAAAATTTATGGTTCCCAGAAAACTCTTAAGACCCTTCTTGTGACTTGGGAGAGAGAAGGACAAAATCGAATGGATTCTGGATGGATCGATTGAAATTCCTTCCACTCAAACAACATTCCCTAAGAAATTTACTTCATGTACTCCAAAAATGCATTTCTTGGGATTGAGTGAAACCCCAAATTCCCTACACCTTCAGAAAACCTTTCTTAGATGTGTGATGTGGTCTTGCGCATTCTTAGAGTATATAATTATATCATCAATGTAAACAAAGATGATTTTGTTGATTATTCCATTAAATTCCATGTCCATGGATCTTTGGAAAGTAGCTCCGACATTGGATAATCCTAATGACAATTTTTTGTAAGCATACATGCCCCACTTGGTAGTGAAAGTCGTTTCGACTTGATCTGATTCTTGGACCAGAATTTGATTGTAACCTAAATATCCATCGAGAAAAGAAAATATTTGTTCTCCTTCCACTGTTTGAATAATTTTCTACATTGATGGAAGAGGTTAATGATATTTCAATGAGGCACGATTCAAATCCTTGAAGTCCACACATAACCAAATCTCTCCATTCTTCTTTCTTACAGGGACCAGATTGGCTACCCATGAAGAATGCTTGATGGGAAAATTTATACAGGCCTTGATGAGTTTAGTTATCTCCTTTCTCATTAGTGGCTCAATTTTGGCATTAATTGGCCTTTGTTTCTGACAAATTGGCTTGGCATTAGGATCACGTTTAATGGTATGTTGTGCTAGACCTTGATCAAAACAACACAGGTCTTTATAGCTCCATGAAAAAATGTTGTGATACTCTTGAAATTTTTAATGAAAGCTTATTTCTCTTAAGAAGTGCATACTTTTCTGATCTTCAAAAAATTTCATTTTCTACCTCGACTTCCTCAAAATCATCTTCTTTGACCACCATGTTAGAGATTTTTCTTTTGGCTTGATCATCTAAATTGAAAATGGATTCTAGAGTAACTAAACCTTTTGGTACCTTGTTTCTTTTCAATTATATGATTTGATCACTATATGATTCTTGTAACTTATCTTTATTTTTTGTAGCAAACTCCACCTCTTCTTATAGGCAAAGAACAATTTGTTTACCACTGTAGGTTGAATAACCATTTTGACAGATTTCCTCCTTTCTTTCATGATATAAATAGGTATGTAGTATTACGAGCCAATTGTAGAAATTATATAGGCATCTTGATTTTGATTTATACGAACCGAGTCAATCCTAAAAGCTTCAAAATATTCAATCAAATCCTATACTCGGTTCTTGTATGATCTTAAAAGATCATTTTTGGATGCACTGCATACCCTTACTTGATGAACAACTAAGTCACTTTATCCAAAAATAGTTAGGGCTTTGATTCCCTTCTTTTGAGCTAGTTGGATTCCTTACAAAAGGGCCTCATATTCAACAACATTTTTAGTACAAATGAAGTGCAACAAAAAATATGAAAAGTATTTATATCCTTCTAGAGAAATTAGCACGATGCTTACATTGGACCCAATCTTACTCCTGGAGCCATTGAAGAACAATTACCAAATTCCTTTAGAATTGCTTGGTGTTTTGACTAGTTGTGGTATGATCTTACCTTATTTGTGGATGCAATATGTACCCAATCCCGTCTCTTCCAACAACAACAAACCAACTTCTTCCTCTAACAAAACATCAGCGCAGGGATCCTACTGACGATCTCCAATGACTTCATCCAACACATTATCAAGGAACTCTTCAACAAGAGTGGTCAGTTCATTATTAGCATCATCTTCTGCTAGATCACCAATGGTATAATTCCCATTTAGAGGACTAGTAGTGTAGGGTTCTACATGATTATGGCAGATTAGTTCTTTCCTTATAGTTTGGTTCCATACCGAGTCCTGAGAATCATTTTTGACCAATCAGCTGATAAATAACCACCCATCTTGGTAGTGAGATCTCGTGATAGGCAGATGACAAAGAGAGGAGGGAGATCAATGAATGATATGTCTTGGGTGAAAGAAAAACTTAGGCATATATGGATGGTAAGTTGAAGTCCTTTGATAATGCCAACAATCTGAGTGATTGTACCATCCAGCTGAATAACTCCCCTTGCAACTGGAACATATTGTATGCCTAGTACATCTGAAATTTGTTTGGGCATGACCAAGCTACTAACACCAGAACCAATAATGCAATTATGTACCAAATAATCGCCAATGATTAGGGAAATATAGAATGGTGCCGGTTTATTTTCCTTAGAAAAACTTTTCCGTTCCGGTTGACACAAACTTATAGCGGTTGATATTACATGACCTGATGATCCATCGGTTGGACGAAAATTGTTCAGAGCCTCTCACAACAAGTTTCTTTGAGAAGGAATTCAGATTGCATCCCACATAGTAACACTCAGGTTGGTTTTCTTCATTTTTTCTACAATACTTAAGGGAATTACTCCTACTTTCTTGAAAAAATTTTGGGTGTAAGAATTCTCTTTTTGAAAGTTCTTGTTGGGTGCTTTTTGAAATCTCTTTCCTGAAAGTGTCTTGCATATTTATCAAATGCCACTTGTGGATGAGGCTATGAAGCGGATGTTTGATCAGATTTGGAAGGTTGAGATTCCATTGATCTCTTTTTAGAATGATTTTTTTCCACCACTGATGAGGAATTTGTATTCAACCTACAAAAATCGTTATCTTGCCAATTTAGCAAAGTGATTTCCTCAGGTGCCTATTGTTGATCTACTATTTCCAGCATAGATGAATTTTTTGTTGGATCTAGAGGAGAAGATACTCTTTGAACCATAAGGGCCTACCTGAGAAATCCATTGGGGAAAATATTTTGATTGTGGGGTTCGGAACAAGGATAACACCATTCGTAGTCTTGAAATAGATTATTCTGGACATGTCTTATGACTCTAGATGAGCTAACAACAAGAGGGTTCTGAAATTTCAAAGGCTTGACATTCACAACTTGACTTGTAGTTTGATTTTGAGGATGATTGTTCCCTTGAAAAGGAGGATGGTTATCCTGATACTTATGATTTTGTGGCTGGTATGGATGATTATATTGAAATTGTATCCTCTAGAGTGCAATGAGCTCATTCCCAAAATTTTGTAGAAACAAATTGACTTCAAATAGGTCATTTGAAGAGGCAAGGGAAGACTAGGCTGGTTGCTTAGAGGTTATTGGAATAGGAGCAATGGTAGGCTGATTGTTCGTAAGATCTGGAGACAATGGCATTGGTATTCATGGAGATATATTTCTAGGTTAGATTAAGGAATTATTTGTTGCTATGGATACTTCGTAGGCATGAGGTAGTGTAGTCCCTCCCATGGACTGGATCAAAAATACTAGATCAATATTCAAGGCTCACAAAGAGTACAAAAATGCATTATTTGGAGAAGGTCTTATGAGTTACGAACTCCTATTCCAAGTCCTATGGAATCGAAAGTTGAAATCAATCATGTATTCTTAGGGAGCTCTCTTTATGGTAGTGATTTTTTCCAAAAGTGATAGGTGATCACTCTTGTCTTCAAACTGTTTATAGAGATTTTCTCCTAACTCATCCCAAGTGGTTATAGTACCAACCCTTAACCATCAAAACCATTGAAGTTTTTTTCCCTTGAAAGAGGTACCAAGAAGTATAACCGTAATGTTGTCGTCCATGATATTATGTACTGTAAAAATGTTGGATACGTCAAGAATATGTTCCACTGGAGTAACGTGAGTTTCCCCTATGTAGAAGGGTAAACTTTTAAGTATCACAACAAGTATAGGGTCACGTTGAGCAAACAGAAGAGGACTACTTTCATTGAAAGGGGGAAAAAATTTGGTTCCTCGCCCTAGAAATGAGAGGTTGATTGTTCCTAAGTGGTGGAAACCATCCATAACGTGGAGTTGACTGACCCCTACAAGGTGATGCTACAATAGGTGATGTTGAGATGCCTCTTCTCCTTCGCCTTAGAGTAGATATGGATAGTTTGATATGTTGATAATTTCCTTGCTTTGAATAATATCCTGTTTGAATTCTTCTAATAAGATAATGCACTGAGATTTGAAGTCCAAAGATTTTGAATCGCCAGGTACTTTGATTTGTGTAAATGAGAAGAGAAGTACCAACTTTGGTCCCACCGAGCGTGCCAAAAACTATTATCACCAAATCATTGTACGCTCTAAATGTCCAAAATGTTAATAGGACATTTAGTGTGAATGGGAAACATGGGATCACATCTTAAGTTGTTAGACATGGCTTGAGGTGAACCCAGGGGTAATTTTAGTGGTGAATATTCATAATATGGAAAAAAATTCATTTTAGGAAAATTTGAAAAGGTGATTTTTTTGGAGTAGGTCAGTGTCCTGTTTACCTAAAATTTATAGTATATATATTTTTGGGGTCGGCTTCACCTACATTTGAAAACATATTCTATAAAAACCTAGGTGATTCCCCGAGTAGTATACTACCACCATACTACCACCAGTACTTACCAACACCATAAACTTGCATACTCTAAGCACCAGAGCACAATACAAATTTGATTGTTGTTAGTAGATTAGATTTGGGCGACAGAGGATATTTGTTGATGCATGACAAATGTTTTATGAAGAGGTGTGACTCATTGAATTTGCTAATGCATGACAAAAGGGTTAGTTGTTGACGTGCGATAGGAATATTTATTGACTTGTAACTTATTGAATTCGCTGAAACGTGATAAGGAGGTATTTAAAACATCCGACTTAGTGAATTTACTGACACATGGCTCGATTTCCTATAACATGCAAATTATTTTCCTCTGATGTGTGACTTGTTTTCCTCTGACGCACAACTCAGTTTCCTCTGACACGAGACTTAGTGTTATTCCTAATGCGTGACACAAATTTATCTGACGCAGAACTTGGTTCTTTTGCTGATGTATGTCTCTGTTCAAAATAATGGAAGGTACTAGTCCGTAGAATGCAAAGATCCAAAAAGTAACTAATAAATATTAGAAGTCCTTGTTCAAGTATTTTGGAAACTCTACTGATACAGATAGCACAACTACCAGTAACCATATAGCTACCATGAGAAAGAATTAGAATATTGACTGTGTGGAAGGTAATATTGAGGTGGACATGCATTCTACACAATCTCAACCAAATGACACCTATGATGACACCATGCCAGATCTTGAAGATATTCTTCCTATTAGGGTGAAACCAGAAGTGCATCAAGATATCACAGATACAAATGCTCAGCAAAATGGAACACAGAAATCAAATTCAAATTTTGGTTCACGAAAGAGGAAGCCAGGTGATTGTGATATAACTCAAAGTTCTACTCAAAAAATTAAACATTGAAAATGAAAAAGAATATTTGGACCATTGGGAGGACATACAAGTTTAATTGGGTTGCAAAATTTATGTTTATCGAATCTATACAACCATCTAATTAAGAAGAGATCCCATCTGAATGTACATGTATAATATGTCCATGGAAATCAGGAAAGTAGCAAAAAATTTAAATGAAGTTGAACACTATAGAAAAACACTGTTGAAAACAATATTTGACTGTAATGGGCAAGATGGGTAGAAAATCAAAACACATAGGTGGAAAGTTGAAAAATAATGCATGCATGTTAAATACACAATGGATTATGAAGCGGAACAAAAAAAATGTAGTCATCTCATGTAAAAGGGAGGAACGGTCACATCATAAATTGGTAAAATGAATCAAACAAATCTACATGCAAAACTCATACAACTCTCTACTTTATTTCACATACTAAAGAAAGGAAGACCGATTTTGGATTTCCTTGATTTCAAATTTTTGTAGCAATATAATGGAATTCCCAACGTACCTCAGTCTCATTGGTCTTAAAGTAGTGCATGGGAAATTGAAAAATACCTTTTTCTGATAGATAAGGAAGATTTGAAAGAGAATGTAAAAAAATCAAAGTTTATCTCTCTTTCAATTGATGAAGTGATAGCAATCGAAAATACTACATGGGTATGTATCCATGTCTATAATTTTAAAAATTATATAAGGACACCTCATCTGCTGGATGTTATGAAAATGGTTGAAAACTGTAATGCCAAAAACCTACATAAAATAGTTTTTTCTCATTTGAAAGATATTGTTGGAATGACTGATTATGAAATTGCTACAAAGTTGGTATGTGTCGGAGAAAATGGTGCATCAACTGGATTACAAACAACAATTTCCCTACATATGCTACCAATTCACTATATGGCTCACAAAATGAATTTAGACTATAAAATGGTAAGGAACTTTGAAAATTTTTCTAAAGTAGAAGACCTTATAAGATAACTTCATGCCTATATGGCATGTAGCCCAAATTAATTTCTTGAGTTCTAGAAATTTGCAATTGGAATTATATATGGAAAAAAACATCTAAAGGATGTTGAGACGAGATGGATCTCTTTTTATGAACCTGCATGCAGAGTTTTTGAGAAGTATCCTTCATTGGTTAGTTTCATCCACAAATATTGTCATAAAGTTGACAGGGCAAGGGACTTGTTGTTTCGTTTAATTGATTTGGAGACATTGCTTACATTGGTTGGTATTCTTCCAATGTTCCAGGAGATCAATACACTGATGAAGCATGCACATCAGAGATTAATCTATATATACGGATGAGAAAATTGGTATGTCAAATTCTTGATGTCTTGTATTGTTTCCAAGATACTTTTGATACACTTGTTTTCGAGAATTGTAAAGATTTATTAGATATTAAAAATCCCAGTAACTATTTGAGATTTAATATCCACGATCACCTCTACATCAATGTTAATGGGAGGGACATACGACTACACATTTTCCATAAACATAAAGCTATTGCAGGATCGGAATGAGAAAATGTTCCTCTGACACATAATCTCTTTGAGTCTGTTATAGTCAAAACAAGAATAAAGCTTACAAAAATTTCAGAATCCTTATCATCAGAAATTAGAGAACATTTCTCCAAAATTAAAATTCTTGAAGCAATGGGTGTGATGAATCCTAATTTTTGGAATACTGAAGGTGGTCATGCAGACTTTGTAAGAAATCATTTCCATAAATTCATGGGTACAATAATGGAACAATTCACAAAGACTTCAGAGTTCAATGGTATGGAAATCAAAGGTATACTGAATGCTGATTTATTAAAGTTTCAATCAACAAATTTTGTAACAACAATGGAGAACCAATATAAAAATTTAGACGAACCTTGTGAAAGTGGTTCTATTACAAGGTTGTGGCGAGTAATATATCAAATTTCTATCTTACAAGAAGACATCAGTGAATATTTCAGATTATATGAGTTATGCTAAACAATGATTGTGGGGTCTGTGGAAGATGAAAGGGTTTTCAATACTTTATCATTTATAAAATCAAAACTGAGAAATAGGTTGGATAAAAATCTAGAAATTTATATGAGGTTTTATGTATCTCACTACTCCAGGGAAACCTTTCCTTTCGATATAGAAATTGCACATTAGAATTCCCTTTCCGAAAGAAGAGGTGTGAATAATACAACTACAAGTGCAATAGTTCCCAATGATGAGAGTTGAATTGGCGCATCGTCACACTCTACAGAAGAGAACATCGAGTTTGAATAAGCTATTGATAATGGATTGTTTCAACTTTAAATAGGTATCTCCTTGACCTTACTTTTATTGTTTTTCACCTTACATTTTAATTGTGGTTACTTATTCAATTTCATATTAACTCTACAGATGCAAATATTGACTGAGGAGGCTTTTCATCAAATTTTGTTTTAGCTCTTGTTATCATAAAAGATGTTACAGGTTGACATCCATCCGAGGAAGGTCGCACTTCTCGGGACTGACAATGTCAGGAAACTCACCCATCTATCAACTAATCCAGTCCTCATATCGAGTTTTCTTAAATCAAAGATCTAGCACATTACGAAGGATGATTTCTCATTTTCCTTCCATATGCTTTTTCATAGCCATCTAAAACACAAGAGGTAACTTAAACCCTATCATATGACATTTCTTGATTTTTTACAATTATATTTATTTTATGTTTATATTTGTGAAATTCTTTTATATATTGTTTAAACTTTGTGGGATAAAATCACACAATCAAATTTTACAAAGACATGAATATTTTTCCATATTAATATGTTTATTTCATAACACATTCCAAATTTTATAAAATTCATCATCCACTATCATGCTTGAAGTTATATCTACGTCCACATAAAATTCATCATCATCCATATATATTTTAATGTCATCATCCACATCTAATGTCAGCATATCATTATCATAATCCTGACACTCCAATTATTATTACAACAATTATTTATCTATTTTAAATGTCCAAAAACATTTTTGTCCTAACACATTCTAATTGTTTTAAGACAATTATCCATTATCATCATTCATCATCATCTATATCCATTATAATGTCATCATATCATTACAAGTAGAGAGAAGAATATTTTGAGAACTTTTAAATGTCTTTATCATAATACATTCCAAATTTTCTTGAAACAATTATCCATCATCGTCATCTAGATTCCAGGATCATGCTTGAAGCTAAATATACGTCAACATATAATTCATGATAATCCATATCTATGATTCTATTCTAATGTCATCATCCACATCTAATGCAATCATTATTACAAGTTGAGAAGATTCTAAGAATGTTTAAATTTTAAGAAATATGATACAAAGTTTAAATTTTACAAGTAGAGAGAAGAATATTTAACTCTTAGTATTAAGATGCCTGTGTCATACCATATTCCATATTTTCTTAAAAATAATAATTAACCATTATCATAACACCATCACATTCAAATGAAAAATAAACACCATATACAATCTAGAAATTCTATACATAATATATAGCTAGATATAAAATTAAAGATTATAAAGTATTTCAAATTTTCAAATGCCATCACATTCAAGTTTCAAATTTCAAATCTAGATAATAAATTTCAAATGCCATGACCATCACATTCAATGTTTCAACTTTTCAAATATAGATTATAAAGTATTTCAAACCCTCAATCAAGTTTCCACCCTTAATCATGAAATTTTTCAACCCTCAATTTTATGTACCACCTTCCCCAATGGCTTCCACTCTTGTACTCATTTCCCTAATGACTTCTCCGCCTGTACCCCTTTCCCCAATGGCTTGAATAATCCCAGAAATAATACGATCTTCCATAGCACTGTCTAGATTCTTTATAATTCTTTCTTCTTCGATTGTTACATCTCCATGGGACATCAAACTTGGATCTACAACTGCCTTTACTTTGAATAAAATTTCAGGGTCGAAGCCATGCTCTTTAATTATCCACTTTAGTGTATTGTTTTGTTTGTTAACGAAAACAATATTTTCCTTAAAATTCTTCACTGCCGATAAACTTTTCATTGTGGTTTCCAAGTGAACTTGGAAAACATTTTCATAACACATTCCAAATTTTAAAAATTCATCATCCACGATCGTGCTTGAAGCTATATCTATGTCCACATAAAATTCATCATCATCCATATATATTTTAATTGCATCATCCACATTTAATGTCATCATATCATTATCATAATCCTGACACTCCAATTATTATTAAAACAATTATTTATCTATTTTAAATGTCTAGAAACATCTTTTTCCTAACACATTCTAATTATTTTAAAACAATTATCCATTATCATCATTCATCATCATCTATATCCATTATAATGTCATCATATCATTACAAGTAGAGAGAAGAAGATTTTGAGAACTTTTAAATGTCTTTATCGTACTACATTCCAAATTTTCTTAAAACAATTATCCATCATCATCATCTAGATTCCATGATCGTTCTTGAAGCTAAATCTACATCAACATATAATTCATGATAATCCATATCTATGATTCTATTCTAATGTCATCATCCACATCTAATGCAATCATCATTACAAGTTGAGAAGATTCTGAGAAGGTTTAAATTTTAAGAAATATGATACAGAGTTTGAATTTTACAAGTAGAGAGAAGAATATTTAACTCTTAGTATTAAGATGCCTGTGTCATACCATATTCCATATTTTCTTAAAAATAATAATTAACCATTATCATAACACCATCACATTCAAATGAAAAATAAACACCATGTACAATCTAGAAATTCTATACATAATATATAGGAAGATATAAAATTAAAGATTATTAAAGTATTTCATATTTTCAAACGCCATCACAATCAAGTTTCAAATTTCAAATCTAGATAATAAATTTCAAATGCCATGACCATCACATTCAATGTTTCAAATTTTCAAATATAGATTATAAAGTATTTCAAACCCTCAATCATGAAATTTTTCAACCCTCAATTTTATGTACCACCTTCCCCAATGACTTCCACTCATGTACTCCTTTCCCCAATGGCTTCTCCGCTTGTACCCCTTTCCCCAATGGCTTGAATAATCCTAGAAATAATGTGATCTTCCGCAACACTTTCTAGATTCTTTATAATTCTTTCTTCTTCGATTGTTGCATCTCCATGGGAGATCAAAATTGGATCTACAACTGCCTTTACTTTGAATAAAATTTTAGGGTCGAAGCCATGCTCTTTAATTATCCGCTTCAGTGTATTGTTTTGTTTGTTAACCAAAACAATATTTTCTTTAAAATTCTTCACTGCCGATAAAATTTTCATTGCGGTTTCCAAGTGAACTTGGAAAACATTTTCTTGAATCTTCAAATTTTCATATTTCAACTGCAAACAAAAGTGATCTCAATTAAACATATTACTAAAATAAGAAAAGGTCAAACTAATAAAAAAATATTGTTTTGAAGTGATAATACTTACAACCGCTCTATCTCTTTCGGCATTTGCAATTGCTACCAAATCCTTGTCCTTAGACCATTTGTTAAAATATGCTTGGGATTGAGCACTAATATTTTCCAATTTGTTTAATGCTTTATCCAAAATGTCATCTTTATAGTTTTTGTTATACGTGATAGTCCCACTTTTTACTTGGGTAAGTAAGGAATCCATCTTCGCAGGTTGATTCTTGAATGCAGTGTATAAATATCCCTTTGACAATAATTTTCAAAATGACTTATTATCTCAATGATTAGCAATTTTTACCTTTTCTCCCATTCTATGAGTTCACTGATATGAGGTACAATAAAATCATCGACATGGGATTGATAATCATAACCAATTAAGTTCTCTAAAGGAAATGGTAGCAACTCTTCACCATCTGTATCTGAAGAAGATGATCTCACTGAAGAGATATGGGGGCTTTCAGGTTGATCATCGACTGGTACTTGTTTCTGCCTTTGTGTGGCATGATCCTGTTTGTGATAAAATAAATCAATATTCAAATAAATAAATCTAAAGTGAAATATAATGAAAGTTGAATAAATTATGTTGAAATAAAAGTATACTTGCTGGCCTTGAATCATCTCACGTGTATTTAAAAATCTTGTTGGTTCATTTCTATCAATGCCCAAGTTATCTTCATCTAAAGTTATATTATTTAAAACTGATATGCCCTTTGCACTGGGCTATCCACCGAGAGAGAGGGTTGGAATTTGAAATGAGAAGGAAATTTTTAGTGTCCCACTAGGGGACAAAGGAATTGGCATGTTTTTACCAATGTTATTTTTTCTTGATCCTCTGGTTGGCATTTTGAATATTATTGGAGGAGGAGGGGGTGATGCCAATGTCTGTACAGAAGGTGAAGCACTGCAATGTGCTGAAAAGTTCAAGAAAAATCATATGAAAAACTATTAAACTATGCAAAAACTATGAAATTATATGAAGTACTATTCAAAACTTGTACTAAAGTAATAAAATAATACCTTGTTATTGAGGGGTAGCTTTTCATAGTGCTTGAGGTGGTCGTGTTGGAGTAGTAATTGGTGTTTTTTGAGCTATCTCTTGTTGGGATTGCTGAGGTGGTTGTTGAGAAGAGGCAATCACATGTGAGTGAACTGAGTGAGTTTGTGAAGATGATTGACTTTGAGAAGTACGCGTATAGTCCAAAGTCCCTGTATTGTCAGCAATAGTCGATTACATGTCAATTCAATATGGTAAAATTTAAATGGTAAATTGAAAATACTAAATGGGAATTTGTAAATAATAAATGTTAAGGTATTACTTCTCTGGAATTTAATGAATTCAAACCGTTGTCGATTAAGAGATGAGTGAACTTCCATTTCGAATTGTGAATCTTCCGACACATCAGCGTGTTGTTGGTGTTTCGCTCGGAATGTTTCGGCTTCTGGGAATAGAGTTGCTTCTATCCTTTCATTCCTTTTAGAAACAGATGAGATTAGGGTTAGGAGGAAATACCTGTTGAATGTGGAGATGGTGTGCGCGTACCGTAGAGAAAGATCAGGCTGACTGCGGAGAACTCCTTTTTGTCTTGGAAGGACTACCTGCAAATAAGAACGCAAGACCACAAGATTTTGATTAAACAATAAATGAGGAAACTGCCTTGGGCCCAGGAAATATAAAAATTTCTTTCGAAGGTGGTCAGTTCCCCTGCTAATATGAATTAACACAAAAGACTGCAAAATATTAATTAAATTATTTTGTTAAACTGGGTAGGGAGAAAGGCTGGTTTTCTGGTTTTGATCAGAGGAACCGATGGCGGTTATTGATAACCGATGCCGGTCATTGATAACCGATGGCGGTTACTGATAACCGATAGCGGTGGGTTCTACGGTCTTCTTGGCAGCTATGGTGTTTGTAATGGCTGGTTTTTTGGATGGTATTAGGAAATGGGATGGTTAGAAGCAAAAGAATGACAGTTCGATGCAATGGCACGTTGGGTAGTGGATTCAGAAACGGATTTAAGAGCACTGAGATTCAAAAAACATAAGAAATGTTATGACAAAAGGACATGCAAGATCTGACTTACTGGTTTTGACCGAGATGCAAGTTGATCTCCTTGGTTGCAAACACTTCTGGTTTCTTTACTCGTCTCTGCTCTGTCAAGTGAAGATCTGGACTCTGTTCCTCACTCGCAATGCTCTCTGTTGATCCAGAAATCCTTTTACTGATCTCTAAAAATGAAATTTTGATCCCTTGTTTTGGTTTGGGGAGCCCATTTACATGGAACCGATGGCGGTTGCGTAACCGACGGCGGTCGAGTAGGAACCGGCATCGGTAAGGAAAAAGTAGGCTATTTTTAGTAAAATAGCCCACCTTCCCTGCTTTTCTCCTGAGAGATCAGTTGCGGGCTTGGTCAAGTGGCTAGAAGGTCGGCTTTTGGTGCGAGTAAGGAGGCATTAGTTATGGATGTGAGTCTAGACCAAGTCATGGGTCTTAATTAGGTTAGTTTAGGGTTAGGGCTAGGTCATGATGAGGTGGCAAAGTGAGGTGGCGGGTAAGGTGATGTGGATTTATCAATTACAAGGTAATTAATAAAGAATTGTGTAAAGTTTAGGTAATAAGGTTAGGTTGCGAAATGGGATTCGGGTCACAAGGGGTCGTGAGACATGAATTTGGTGTCTACATTAGCCCCTTATTGTCGTGTAGCTTGTTCTGTAAAGCTACGCGGACAATAATATGAAGTGGTTTCTCATGTTAAGGATATAGGTAATCCCCCTCAAATCTATCACAGATTGAGTGAACGGGAAATCAGGGATAGGGTTGATAAAGGGTATATGTGGTAGAGAGGATGGTAAGGTGGTGGGGTAGGTGCAAGGAAGCAGATGCATGTTGAAATGCAATAGTACGACTAGGGTACATGATTTGACTAGCAAACCAGCAATGCATAGGCAAAGGTCGATAGTTTATCCAAACAAGGGTGATATAATCCTGGTATCAAAGGCATAGGAAGTAGCTCCAGGGTATATAACAGGTGAGGTACAGGAACGTTTAGGCATGTTCGGCAGTACCAAGTGGTTGGTTTGGTTGAAATAAACGTCACGGTCTATGTCTGGGCAAAGCTGGTCGACAGATCAAGTCAAGGACCCTAATCATGCTAAAACACGAACAGGTGAGCTCGATTGAACACAAGGTACATGATGGATGTATAAAATAAAACATTGATTGTGGGTATGGTATGGAAGTGATACGGCCTTGGGTCAGGCCAAGTGGTTGGGCGGTGGCCCTGGGTCAAGTTAGGTGGGTAGGTTGAGGCCTTGGGTCGGGTCAAATTGTTAGGGTGAGGCCTTGGGTCGGGCCAATTGGTAGGTTGAGGCCTTGGGTCGGGCCAATTGGTAGGTTGAGGCCTTAGGTCGGGCCGAATGGTAGGTTGAGGCCTTGGGTCGGGCCAATTGGTAGGTTGAGGCCTTGGGTCGGGTCAAATTGTTAGGGCAAGGCCTTGGGTCAGGCCAATTGGTAGGTTGAGGCCTTGGGTCGGGCCAATTGGTAGGTTGAGGCCTTAGGTCGGGCCAAATAGGTAGGTTGAGGCCTTGGGTGGGGCCGAATGGTAGGTTGAGGCCGTGGGTCGGGCCGAATGGTAGGTTGAGGCCTTAGGTCGGGCCAAATAGGTAGGGCGAGGCCTTGGGTCGGGCCAAATAGGTTAGGGCGAGGCCTTAGGTCGGGCCAAATAGGTAGGGCGAGGCCTTGGGTCGGGCCAAATAGGTAGGGCGAGGCCTTGGGTCGGGCCAAATAGGTTAGGGCGAGGCCTTAGGTCGGGCCAAATAGGTAGGGCGAGGCCTTGGGTCGGGCCAAATAGGTTAGGGCGAGGCCTTAGGTCGGGCCGAATGGTAGGTTGAGGCCTTGGGTCGGGCCAATTGGTAGGTTGAGGCCTTAGGTCGGGCCAAATAGGTAGGTTGAGGCCTTGGGTGGGGCCGAATGGTAGGTTGAGGCCTTGGGTCGGGCCGAATGGATAGGTTGAGGCCTTAGGTCGGGCAAAATAGGTAAGTTGAGGCCGTAGGTCGGGCCGAATAGGTAGGTTGAGGCCTTAGGTCGGGCCGAATAGGTAGGTTGAGGCCTTAGGTCAGGCTGTATAAAGGTGACAGTGACCGGTATCGGTTAGGGACAACCGGTATCGGTTACTAAACCAGTACCGGTTTACTATAAACGATACCGGTTGCTGTAGCAATTTCCAGAAGGTGAGAAAGAAACTCGTGGGGATTTGATGGATTGAATGGTTGTTTGTTATTTTGATGTGTGCAGGCAGAGGCAGGGTTGAGGATGAATGATAGTGTATCGGCGCTGCCGTCACGAATCCGAGCGGATGTAACACCAGCTGAAAGGACATTGATAAATCGTTTGGGGTTAAGTGGAATCCACTATTATTCACGAATTGCACGGAACCATGCTATGTTGCAGGCATTGATTGAGAGATGGAATCCTGAGACAAATACCTTTTATCTGCCGACAGGGGAGATGACAGTAACATTGGAAGATGTATTCCGTATTTTGAGACTCCCTATTACAGGAGAACCAGTATATCAGGCACTACCTAGCACGGCACGGGGAGCGATAACAGCAGTATTTGGTCCATACGCACGAGATTTGACACAGCGAGGTTTATCCTTTACGTATGGGGTAATGTATGCAGCACACCCTGAGGAGACAAGGTTAGCAGTGATATTAATGATAGCGGTAGGGTATTATGCATTACCGAGGGCAGAAGGAGGAAGATTTCCAAAGGCATTGATGTGTGTTATCTGGGAGATGGTAGAAAGGAATGTTACGTTTGCGTGGGCACCTGCATATTTGGCGGAGCTATACAGGGGTTTATGGGCTTGTAGGCGAAATCACAGGACGACGCTGGATTGTTCATACTTATTACACTGTTGGGCCTATGAGCACATTGTTTGTGTGCGACCAATAGGCCAATCCCTCCAGGCAGGAGAGACCGGAGTACAGAGGTTGGGATTCAGACGATGGGTCCAGACAGAAAAAGAGGCCAGATCCCAAGCCGTGACGGGTGATATTGTGTATTACAGGCAGGTATGGGAGAGGGTGACAGTTGCGGACATCTGTTGGAGGCCTTACAGTAACTATATGGTAACAGAGAGTATAGATGAGGAGTTAAGGGGTGTAGAGCGAATGAGGTGGATCGCGGGGCATAGGCCAGGTGAATATGAGAGGATTCCTATAGATCGCGTGCGGCGACAATTTGGATTTGTGCAGGATATACCCCTGGCTTATAGACCATATATGAGGATCGACGCCGAGGCAGCATTCTCACCTCCCCGGCCAACACCTCCAGAAGGACCTGAAGAGGTAGCAGCCGATCGCAGGGTAATGGATGCAGGAACGACAGAGGCCTATAGATTATGGTGGGTAGCAGAACTGCGAGGTGTACGTGAGTGCCCTGACATAGCTGTGATTACAGCAGAGAGGGATCGTCTGCAGCGTTTAGTTCAGCAGCTCCAAACGTAGGTGAATGAGACAAGAGGATTGTTAGCGGTTGCGGAGTCACGGGCGGGGAGACTAGAGGCTGGAGTTCTCCATGCGAGAGGGCGTATTCATATGTTACAGGAGAGATTGGCAGATCAGTGGGTGGTACCAATAGCCGTGGTACCTTTGAGGACAGAGAGGCCCGGTGAGAGGGGTCGACGATCACGATCATCACCTAGTTCGGGATGAGGCGTGAGGGTCTGAGTAAATGTTAGCAAGGTATAAGAATAAATAAGGATGCCGACCTGCATGTCGATGATAGAGAAGATGTATTTTTTTAACATCTAAATAAAGCTGAATATGTATGTTGATTTGAGTTACGAAAAAAATAAGAATGTTTGTGTTTTGATTTTCGGTGTTTTGAAAAAGGATAAAGAGGAATGTGATTAAATAGAAATACACAGAAATATTTATTATACCACACATGATAGATTATGGTAGGAGATGGTCGAGCTAACCTTGGGGGACCCCATGTCTCCGAAGTGCTGCCTACATAGCCCATTGCACAAAGCAAGGAGGGGCCTCAGACTGATGTAGTTCTCCCTTAGGACCAGGGAGAGGTGAATTTAGGAAATTTGGGTATGGTTAGGCAGTTTGTTGGTTGATAAGATTTTGATGTTGATAGGGTAATGTTGTTGGTGTTGGTAAGGTATGGGCGATGTTGATGTAGGTATAGGTAAAGCGAAAGTTAGCTTACCCAAAGAGAAGGGAACCATGTCCTGATTAAGATCAACACACAATCCTAGATGCGAGGCAAAGAGGAAAGAGTGTCCCGTAGTTGAGAAGAGCTAAACAAACCACATATTAACATAGGATGAGCTTGAATCCCTAGGTACCTTGCATAGGCGAGAAGTCGATAGGTGAAAAGAGTTGTATAATCACAATATATCGGATATACATCACATCCCTTCAGTTGAAACAAGTGGTGAGGTGAGGTGGATGATATAACTGAGGTACGCAGAACTTATTACAAAGTGAGTGCTCTGACGAAAGAGAACCTACCCTAAATAGACAAGTCCATGACTCAAAAGTCCTTTGAATGAGGCTTTTCTTTTATTGAATGTAGACTGATCGATGCGGGAAGTCTACAAGGGATATTGATTGTATTATTCTTGAGGTCTTCACGAAGCTGATCAATGCGAGAAGCTTCTGATAAAGGCTGACTGTGTATAGCTGTCCTTCGAGGGAGCAGTCTATTTATAGTAGCAGATATGATTGTAATGCATAGCTGTCCTTCGGGGGAGCAGTCTATATATAATAGGCAGCAATAGTTCGGCATATAGCTGTCCTTCGAGGGAGCAGTCTATATTTAATTTAAATGACTAGATGTTCATTTTTGGCGTGAAGCATCTATTAGGTAGGGAAGTTTCTCAGAAAATCCCCTAAGAATACGGCTTGATGTAATACTTGAGTCATGGAACTAGACTAAAAGGGGAAGGCACTCATCAGGGGAGGTGAGGATCAAACTATGTTACCTTATTGTTATTATGAAGGTGAAACAGAGTGGATGTAGTGGTAAGTGGATCTCAAAGGGACTATCGAACATGTAGATAGAAGTGATATAATACTAATTTCAATAGTAGAATGGGTCGAAGATGCAAGGCATTATGGGTTCAGGCTCAGGTTTTACCATTAAGCGAATCTAAACGATAAGTACCATATCCATAGGTATGAATGATATATAATGCCCCATCCCATTGGGAGCAAATTTTCCACGTTTGGTGATGAGGCGTGAGGGTCTGAGTAAATGTTAGCAAGGTATAAGAATAAATAAGGATGCCGACCTGCATGTCGATGATAGAGAAGATGTATTTTTTTTAACATCTAAATAAAGCTGAATATGTATGTTGATTTGAGTTACGAAAAAAATAAGAATGTTTGTGTTTTGATTTTCGGTGTTTTGAAAAAGGATAAAGAGGAATGTGATTAAATAGAAATACACAGAAATATTTATTATACCACACATGATAGATTATGGTAGGAGATGGTCGAGCTAACCTTGGGGGACCCCATGTCTCCGAAGTGCTGCCTACATAGCCCATTGCACAAAGCAAGGAGGGGCCCTCAGACTGATGTAGTTCTCCCTTAGGACCAGGGAGAGGTGAATTTAGGAAATTTGGGTATGGTTAGGCAGTTTGTTGGTTGATAAGATTTTGATGTTGATAGGGTAATGTTGTTGGTGTTGGTAAGGTATGGGCGATGTTGATGTAGGTATAGGTAAAGCGAAAGTTAGCTTACCCAAAGAGAAGGGAACCATGTCCCTGATTAAGATCAACACACAATCCTAGATGCGAGGCAAAGAGGAAAGAGTGTCCCGTAGTTGAGAAGAGCTAAACAAACCACATATTAACATAGGATGAGCTTGAATCCCTAGGTACCTTGCATAGGCGAGAAGTCGATAGGTGAAAAGAGTTGTATAATCACAATATATCGGATATACATCACATCCCTTCAGTTGAAACAAGTGGTGAGGTGAGGTGGATGATATAACTGAGGTACGCAGAACTTATTACAAAGTGAGTGCTCTGACGAAAGAGAACCTACCCTAAATAGACAAGTCCATGACTCAAAAGTCCTTTTGAATGAGGCTTTTCTTTTATTGAATGTAGACTGATCGATGCGGGAAGTCTACAAGGGATATTGATTGTATTATTCTTGAGGTCTTCACGAAGCTGATCAATGCGAGAAGCTTCTGATAAAGGCTGGACTGTGTATAGCTGTCCTTCGAGGGAGCAGTCTATTTATAGTAGCAGATATGATTGTAATGCATAGCTGTCCTTCGGGGGAGCAGTCTATATATAATAGCAGCAATAGTTCGGCATATAGCTGTCCTTCGAGGGAGCAGTCTATATTTAATTTAAATGACTAGATGTTCATTTGGCGTGAAGCATCTAGTTAGTAGGAAGTTTGACTCAAGAAAATCCCCTAAGAATACGGCTTATTTTAATACTTTGAAGTCATGGACTAGACTAGAAAGGGGAAGGCATCATCAAGGGGAGGTGAGGATCAAACTATGTGAGCCTGATTGTTATTATGAAGTGTAGAAAACAGAGTGTATGTAGTGGTAAGTGAGCTCAAGGGACGAGCGACAGGTAGATAAGAAGTGATATAATACTAATTTCAATAGTAGAATGGTCGAAGATGCAAGGCATTAAGGGGTTCAGGCTCAGGTTTACCATTAAGCGAAGCTAAACGATAAGTACCAGATCCATAGGTATGAGTGATTATATAAGGCCCAATCCAATTGGGAGCAAATTTTCCACGTTTGCTCTTTTCTAGTTTGGTTACATGTTGATTCTCTTTGAGAACAAGATCACCAACCTTAAAGGTATGCTCATGAAGTCGCTTATCATAAGCACGTTTAATGCGTTTTTGATAGATTTGAAGGTGACCAAGAGCTGTAAGACGGCGTTTGTCAAGAAGCTCCAATTGGGCTAACCGCTCTTGGCGGAAATCATCGTTGGTGAGAATATCCTGAAGAGATATTCTAAGGGAGGGTATTTGTATTTCGAGAGGTAAAACAGCCTCAGTACCGTATACCAAAGAAAAAGGGGTGGCATTAGTAGAAGTACGAATGCTAGTACGATAAGCCCAAAGGGCAAAGGGAATGTGATCGTGCCAATTTCTTCCAGATTCATTGACAACTTTCATGAGGATTTTGGTTAGTGTTTTATTAGAGGACTCGGCTTGCCCATTGGCTTGTGGATAGTAAGGTGATGAGAAACTAAGTTTGATACCAAAGTTGTCACAAAGGTCTTGCAACAACTTGTTTTTGAAAGATTTTCCATTATCTGTTATCAGGCGGTGAGGAACACCAAAACGACAGATAATGTGGTGGTTAATGAACTCGACAATTTTTTTCTTTTTTGATTGAAATGAGTGGAATAGCCTCCACCCATTTTGTGTAATATTCGGTCACTGTGAGTATCCAACGGTGACGTTGTGAAGAGGTTGGGTGAATCTCACCAATAAGGTCTAAACCCCATTGTGAGAAGGGCCAAAGATCTCGAGCGATCTGGAGCGGGTGGCTAGGAGTATGTTGAAGGTTGGCATGTTGCTGACACATAACACAACGCTTAACATATTCGTAGTAGTCGTTATTGAGAGTAGGTCAATAATAACCAAGGCGAAGGATTCGTTTGGCCACGGCAAGGCCACTAAAATGTCCACCACAAATACCGTCATGGACCTGTTGGATGGTAATGAGTGGCCTCCACGCCAGTTAGACAACGAAGGAGGATACCATCAAAGCCACGTTTATAGAGGAGTCCCCCCCATGACAACATAACGCGAAACACTTTTAAGAAAAGCACGTTTGCCGTTACTAGTAAGGTCAGGTGGGAGGACAGAGATTGTAAGGAAGTCGTGGAATTGGTGGTACCAGGTATCCTGTGAATTAGTGGACATAGTATTTATCATACAAACTACCGGGGTTGAATAGGATGGGGCAAAAAGTTGTTGGACCAGGACGAATAATTTAGAGTCAGTTGGCGCGGCGGGAATTTGCGAGGCTAAGCAAGCCATAGTATCCGCAAATTTGTTAGTGGAGCGGGGAATGGTTTGTATAGAATAGTGGGTAAATAAAGCTAGAAGTGAATCCACGTAGTGTTTGTATTTTTGAAGGTCCTCGTTTTTGCATTGGTAGACACCCATAACTTGATTGACTACCAATTGAGAGTCGCCAAAAATGTTGATAGATTTGATACCTAAGTGTAATGCAACTTGGAGACCCAGAACAAGGGCCTCGTATTCCGCTGTATTATTAGTGCAAGGGAAATCAAGTCGGAATGAAAGAGGCATAGGTTCAGCATTGAGAGGAATGAGATCAACGCCGGCTCCTCCGCCGCGCTAGCATTTAGATCCATCGAAGAAGAGGGTCATTGGGTACGACTCCTCTGTGAGGGAAAGAGTAGTGATGAGTTCGTCGGGAAATGTGAAATTGGTAAATTGTTCCCCCGGTAAAGGAGCGTCTGCAAGTTGGTCTGCGATGGTTTGTCCTTTGATTGATTTCTGGTGGATAAACTCAAGGTCGAGGTCGGTGAGAAGCATGAGCCATCTAGCAATGCGTTGGTTCAGATGAGGTTTGGCGTACATGTAATGGATGGGGTCTGTATTGGTGATGACGAAAGTCTTGTGATGTAGAAGGTAGTGTCGGAGTTTGGTGGCCACGAATGATAGGGCAAGGCACAATTTTTCTACATGTGTGTACCTAGTCTCATAGTCCACCAAAGTACGACTTATATAATAAACGGCTTGTTCGTGATTCTCAGAGTCACGATGTGCAAGCATGGCTCCTACAGCGTGGTCGGTGGCGGAAAGGTAAAGGTAGAAAGGGAGGTTGTCTTGGGGTGGGATAAGCACGGGTGGCTGTAAGAGATAAGATTTGAGAGCTTCGAAGGCTTGGTGACATTCTTCGCTCCATTGGAATGCAATATCCTTTTTAAGGAGGTGATGGAAAGGTTAACACCGATCCGAGAGTTGGGAGATGAAACGTTGGATAGATTGGAGCTTACCTTGTAAACTACGCAATTGTTTGAGATTTTTGGGTGGGGGCATTTCTAGGATAGCTTTGACTTTCGATGGATCAACCTCAATGCCACGCAAAGAGATGATAAAGCCAAGAAGTTTTCCCGAAAGAACACCAAAGACACATTTCTTCAGTTGAAGGCAGACAAAATATTGTAACAGGCGATCAAAAATAATGGTTAAAACATCGAGATGTTCACTACGATGTTTAGACTTGCCGAGAAGATCGTCGACATAGTCTTCAAGGATAGTGTGCATAATGTCATGAAAAATGTAGGTCATAGCCCACTGATAGGTAGCACCAGCATTCTTAAGGCCAAATGGCATGACACGATAACAGAAGGTTCCCCAAGGAGTTATGAAGGTAGTTTTGTGTTGATCGGCAGGGGGCAACCAAAATTTGGTTGTATCCTGAAAAACCATCCATGAGAGAAAGCATTTCATGGCCCGCAGTGAGATCAACAAGTTGATCAATACTTGGGAGGGGGGAAGTCATCCTTGGGGCAAGCGAGGTTAAGATCCCGGAAATCTGTGCATATCCGAAGTCCCCCCTGTCGCTTTAGTGACAGGTACGATGTTAGAAATCCATTGAGGATAGTCAATAGGCAAGATGAAGGAAACAGAAAGGAGTCATTGGAGCTCCTCTTTGACCAAGAGAGCAATGCGTGGATGTATTTTTCTCAATTTCTGTTTGATTGGTTTGGAAACGGGGTTTAGGGTGATGTTATGGACGGCGATAGTAGGATCAATTCCTAGCATGTCAGCGTAAGACCATGCGAAAGCTTGGTTGCGAGCACGGAGAAAGGTAGTAAAGGCGGCTTGTTCTGATGTGTTAAGGGATTGTCCAATCTTCACAATGTGAGGATCCTCCTCCGTGTGGATATTGATTTCTATGGTAGATTCGTTCAGCATAGTTTGGGTTTCAGATGGTAAGGCTCGTTGAATATAAGAATCATCCGCGCTAAGGTAAGTGAGGATGGAGTCGTCATCCTGGCATTCAACAACATTAATCAAAGGTGAATCCTCTTCGATCATGTCTGGATACAGAAGGGGAAGAGAAGATGGGTCCTCATTATCGCGTTGATAAGTGAGAGGACCTATGAAGATAGCATTTATTAAAAAAAAAAGTTAGGGGGGATAGATTCAGGGTCTATAGATTCTGTGGGTGATGATGGCAAAGTGGGTGATGATGGTTTGGTAGGGGCGACGTCTTCTTCTTCCAGGATACAGCTGACAGGAGGTGTCTCCTGTGTAGGTGTTTCGGGAAAACCGAGACCACTGCGATCATTGTGTTTACAGGTAGTCACAGGAATGAGTGTATGTCGGCCTTGTTCGTAAAGGCCAAAACCAAATCCTTTCCACGCATAGCGAGTCAAGAAGGTGAGGGCGAAACGACGATTTGTCAAGTATTAAAAATCGGATTGGAAAGGAACCACACCAAGAGGAGGTTCAGGGATAATGGAGGATGCGTCAACACCCCCATACGTTAGGTTAGTGCGGCAATGGGGTGGTCCGTAAGAGATTATCTCCCCCACGCGACGATCGTAGGTGGGATGTGCATGTAATTGTCCATACTCTTGCGGGGTAGGGAAAGAACTAACATTATATAGGCGGTATTCCCCCATCGTAAGGCGCTGAAAAACATCTACTAAGGGGTCGGAGGTTGGAATGTTAGCTACGGGAAGGGAAGTGGTTTTTGCGATGGTGGTTTCATCAATTGAAGGCGTAGGCGCGGTTGAGGTGGATGGTTGAGGTACATTTGAAGAGGATGGTTGGGTTGAATGTATGGGTGTCTTGATTGGTATAATCACATCATTAGGGCGGTATAACATATTGCAGGTTTTAAAGGGGGGAGGGTCAGCTTTTACAGTGTAAGACTTCCCCTCGTACTCAAATTTTATGCATCTATGTAATGTTGAGGGAACGCATCCCATGGCTCGGATCCAAGGACGACCCAGCAATATATTATATTGGAACTCTCCCTCCAAGACATAGAAGAGTTCGGGTAAAGTACGTGGTCCTACCGGAATGTTGAGGATCACGGTGACTAAGGTAGAAGTAATAGCATCATTAAATGACCGCAACATGATGGGGTTGGCACACATGCAACTAGAAGGGATATTCATCTGTTAGAAGGCTTTTGAAGAGATGATGTTTAGGCTAGCGCCCCCGTCAATCATAACCCGACGTACTCGAATGTCCCGAACGTAAGTGGAGATGAAAAGAGTAGGGTCAGGGTCTTCTGTACCAAAGTCGACAATTTCATCTTCAGAGAAACTGACTGCAGCAGCTTGTTGTACAGAGACAGAAGTGGTTGGGGCAGTGGGTTGTTTGGTGAGAGAAGTAACATGATTGGGTGTTAGAATGGAGGCGACAGGTAGGGTTTCATTAGGTAAAACCTCTATCCCTTGAAGGATCTCAATGAGAGCTTGTCTATGAGATTCAGAAGTCTGAATGAGGTCATACAATGTCATTTTTACGGGCGATTGGTGAAGCTGTTTAATCATATTTCGGTGGGCAATGCCATTAGAGATGGGATAGGGCGGGTCCGCGAATGACCACTTTAGGGGGGTGGTGCAATCGGGATGTTTGACGGAGAAAGAGATGCCGCAGGTGTGTTTTCTTTTGCTTTCCCATTGTTTTTCTGCCCCTCGAGTAGCGACACTAATCATATTAATCTCGCAGACCTGAGATGAGGAAGATGGTGGGGATAACTCATGGTCTTCAAGAGGTGGGGTTGTAATAATGATAGATCTTGGTGAGGCGGGGACAGATGGTATAGGAGAGGGAATGGAAACTAAAGGTCTCTCCCTTCGTAAGTTGTCTTTCTTAATCTTTCTATCCGGGAGAGGTGACTGGCGAAGGATGGTTTTTAGAGCTTTGCATCCCTCCACATCATGTCCTGGTGTGCGGTGATAAGCGCAGATTTTAGACTCATCGTAATTCATAGGTCGGGGCTTAGACGGGTCATAAGGTCTAAGTGGAGGTAGGGAAATGGTCGCATTCTCCACCAACATAGCAAAGATTTTGGCGTAAGATCCTTTGAGTGGGTCAAAATCGGAAGAGGATGAGGGTATTGATTGTGTGGGTTTTGGTAATGTTTGGGTGTGGTTAGTTCGTATGGGTGGCGGTTTAGCCGAGGGGTGTTGATACATGGTTTTTACTAAACGTGATTTCTTTGGCGCAGAAGCTATGTTGGATGATGAGGCCACAGATGACGTGGTATCAGAAAACAACCACGGGGGAAATAGGAGTAACTGAAAACAAATCTTTTGATGATGGTATTTGTTTAGGGTTGATAGGTGGACAGGATACGCGGAGTGACGGTGTTGCTTATACCCTGGAATTTCTATATAGGTGCGGAAGGCGTAGGTTGTTCTAAAGAAAACGCAGGAGGTATGATATATTGGTGTAAGGTAGAGGGATGGTGGTCCCAATATGGAAGGTAGGTATGACGATGATGGTTTTGATTGTGATAGGGGCACGGATTGAGTTTGTCTCCTAGGTGGCGGAACGGATTTATTTTTGGATAGATCGAGTCGCTTAGGTGGGTTTGTTAGACTGGGCATTGGTGAGGTCCCAAGCGTAGGGGAAGATCTGGTTAAGTTGATAGAAGTGGACGGGGCATTTGGTAGAGGTGAGGGGGGTGAAGGCGAGAACAGGGGCATTTTAAGCTTCTGTAAGCACTTCGGGTATATGGTGGAGACATCAGGATCAGTCATTTGCATTTGAGTAGAAAAAGGGGGACTCAAACGTTCCCATAGGGCCTATCTATCTTCTGTGGAATGACAGTCTCCAGGTGTGATTTGTAATTTTTGGTACGGAAGAAAGGTGGGTTGTAATTCCAGTCCATTGCGGGTGTGACACAGGAGGTAGATGAGGCACTGTATCAATAGATGTTAAGAGGTCAACTGGTCGTTGAAAAGATTTAGGTGATGAGGGACTAATAGGTAGGAGGGCGTGTTCGAGGGGATCTGTCGCATTTAAAGAATGTGGTGATGTTAGTGTAAGAGATTTCTCGTCTAAGGATGTCAAAAGGAGTGGCGAGCCTTCCTCTTGTGTAGCAAGAGTGCTAGAAGGGGACGTTTGGGAAATAGATAAATTAGATAGCATCCGCTCACAGTCTTGTAGGGATGTGGTGTAAGAAGACTCGTTGATGAGAAGAGAAGTTTGGGCAGTTAACTCTTCTATGGGTAAAGGACTGATTTCACTTTGGCTTGATGGTGGTGAAGGAGGTTCAAACTCCTGTGTTGGTGGAGAGGCTTGATTTAAAAAAATTTCAATAGAGGCTTTTGGCTGAGAATCGAAGACTGCATGGATCTCATGAACACTCTCCTCGGCTAAGATATCTTGGTTCACGTTACTGTTGGACGAGTGATTCGGGAATGGCTTGTTGAAAATTTTTTAGACTTCGGTTAGCAGGGGCGTTAGGATTATCGAGGGTTATATCCCCTGCGTCAACCATTTCCTGCACTATGTTTTTCAACATCTTGCAGTTTTCATGACTATGTCCTTTTACGCGGTGAAAGTTACAAAAGTCATTTTCTTTGTACCAGGAAGGTATTGCGCGGGTGGAGTCAAACCCAGAGTGAGGTTTAACAGGGGGCAAGGTGATAGCCCCAGCTTTGAGCAATTTCTCTAGGATGACGCCATAAGTTTCTCCCAAGGGAGTGTAATTGGTGGGCTCGGCTTTGTACTTATAAGTGGTTTTCAGCGGAGTATTGGACGGTGTTTGAGATTTGACCATTACCGCGTGGACAGCTCCTTTTGATTTAGAAGAAGTGGACGCGTGAGGAGTGGTGGTGTTTGACTTGTTGGTAGAATCAGGAGTTCGGAAATTGGGGTTTTTGTTACGCAACCGCAATTTCTCTTCTTCTAAGGCTCGAATTTCTAGCTTCCGAGCCATGGTAAAGGCTTCGTCGAATGTGCGGAAAGTTTGAATTTGGAGGGTAGGGGAGATATGCTTAGCGCAGGCCCGCGTAAATAGTTCGATGAGTTCGGTTTGAGGCAAGGCATACGTAAGTTGGTTGATAAGGCCCCGCCATCGTCCAACGAAATCTGCGATAGATTCGTCTTCAAATTGTCGGATGGCATAGAGGTCAGTGATAGATACTTTCTTGGCAATGTTAATGGAGAAATGATCCAAGAAAGATTGGGCTAGTTGGTTAAAAGAGAAGATTGAGTGCTGGGTTAAAGCACTGTACCACTCCAAGGCAGGTCCTGATAAGGACATGGGAAAGGTGCAAAGTAACAAGGCATCATCATGGGCAATCAAATAACAAGCATGTCTAAATGATCGCAAGTGTTGTTGAGGATCCTCTTTACTGTTAAAACGAGTAAACTTTGGCAACTCCCATTGAGGAGGATATGAATGAAGGGGGACAGAAGGGTGAATGGGCTCCCGACAAACTTGCTCGTATGTCAAGGCGCTACGACTTCCTGAAACGGAAGCCTCCAGGTTTTGCATTTTGTCCATCATTTGTTTGATGAAATCTATGGTTGGATGAGATGATGGTGCCACAGAATAGGGATGTCCCATATAAGGTGTTGAGGTTACTGGATACGTGTATGGGAATGAAAAGGTAGGCGGAGCTTGAGAAGGAAAGCTCATTTGAATAGGTGGTAGAGAGTAAGTCATGAATGGAGTGGTCTGAAAGAGAGATGAGATAGGGGCAGTTGGTGGTAACGATACGTGGGGTCCAAGGTTAACCAAAGGAAAGCTAATCGGGGTCGTATGAACCTCTGAAGCTGTCGGATTGGGAGATGGGGCTAGTGATGCAAGAAGTAAGGTATTGTTATCAGGAGGAGTGGGAGCTAAATGAGCAGCTATACTAATAGGCATGCCAATAAGGAGCTGACCATCAGGCGTACGGTCAGGGGTATGAGACAAATAGTATTGTACAGCGCTGGGATTAGCATCTAGAAATTTGGCAAAGTCCTTGTCTCCTGCGGGAATTTGGGGGATCTCACTAGTGTCCGTAGGGTTCCCTATAGAATGTGAAGGGGGTGATTCAGGCAAAGACACAGAGCAGGCATGTGAAACCATGGCGGCGACTTGCTTCCGAGTGATGACAACCATAGACCAGAACACACAGGAAAGTTTCAA
Source organism: Taxus chinensis (assembly GCA_019776745.2). Taxonomy (NCBI): domain Eukaryota; kingdom Viridiplantae; phylum Streptophyta; class Pinopsida; order Cupressales; family Taxaceae; genus Taxus; species Taxus chinensis. The sequence continues at coordinate 156,107,645 of CM034146.1, forward strand.
TCTATCAAGAACAAAAACAACCTCAGAATGGTGGATTTGGCAAGTTGCTGTTTTGTCAGGGGCTGATGAAGACAGTAACCGATATCGGTTTAGTAACCGGTGTCGGTCACAGATAAAACAACGTCGGTCCCTTAACCGATGCCAGTGTCAAAAGTCTAGGATAAGAAGATATAAAAGGCTGCTAATTTGATTTTAGCAACGTTGAGTATGTTTATCAACTTATTGATCACAGAAGACAAAGTATGATAGAGAAAACAGGATTTGAAAACAAGCAAGAGGCACACACAAATCTAGAGACTAACCCTAGGGTTAATTTTAGTTATCGTGGGCTTATGCCTTTAGACGTAAGATGATGTCAGAATCCTAAACAACAAGACCTAGGGGAAATGTCAAGTTTGTTTTGGCTTATAAGGCTACCTCAATCGGGCAGAGGAATACCGCGGAAAAGGGGGGATGTTTGAGCTGTTGTGTTAATTGTGAAGTGATTCGATATGTGTTGTGCAGTGAAACTAAGCTTAATTTCCTGTCAATACCGTGGATATCACCCCCACGTGTACGACCTGTTACTTAATCTATGTTCACTAGAATTGGGGAACAACAAGCAGGAATACAATGCACGTGTTTTAAACCCAAATCGAAAATTATATTCGATGAAGCAAGAGAGATGACTTTCACTAATGCGAAACCAGGAAAGCAAGACAATTTCTTTACTAAATATATAACAAAAACAGCAACAGCAAATATGCTTCCTAAAATGAAAATAAGCAAGAGAAAGAAACCCAAAATGGGTCCCACCGGCCGTGCCAAAATGTTTCGCTCGGAATGTTTCGGCTTCTGGGAATAGAGTTGCTTCTATCCTTTCATTCCTTTTAGAAACAGATGAGATTAGGGTTAGGAGGAAATACCTGTTGAATGTGGAGATGGTGTGCGCGTACCGTAGAGAAAGATCAGGCTGACTGCGGAGAACTCCTTTTTGTCTTGGAAGGACTACCTGCAAATAAGAACGCAAGACCACAAGATTTTGATTAAACAATAAATGAGGAAACTGCCTTGGGCCCAGGAAATATAAAACTTCCTTTCGAAGGTGGTCAGTTCCCCTGCTAATATGAATTAACACAAAAGACTGCAAAATATTAATTAAATTATTTTGTTAAACTGGGTAGGGAGAAAGGCTGGTTTTCTGGTTTTGATCAGAGGAACCGATGGCGGTTATTGATAACCGATGCCGGTCATTGATAATCGATGGCGGTTACTGATAACCGATAGCGGTGGGTTCTACGGTCTTCTTGGCAGCTATGGTGTTTGTAATGGCTGGTTTTTTGGATGGTATTAGGAAATGGGATGGTTAGAAGCAAAAGAATGACAGTTCGATGCAATGGCACGTTGGGTAGTGGATTCAGAAACGGATTTAAGAGGACTGAGATTCAAAAAACATAAGAAATGTTATGACAAAAGGACATGCAAGATCTGACTTACTGGTTTTGACCGAGATGCAAGTTGATCTCCTTGGTTGCAAACACTTCTGGTTTCTTTACTCGTCTCTGCTCTGTCAAGTGAAGATCTGGACTCTGTTCCTCGCTCGCAATGCTCTCTGTTGATCCAGAAATCCTTTTACTGATCTCTAAAAATGAAATTCCGATCCCTTGTTTTGGTTTGGGGAGCTTATTTACAGGGAACCGATGGCGGTTGTGTAACCGACGGCGGTCGAGTAGGAACCGGCATCGGTAAGGAAAAAGTAGGCTATTTTTAGTAAAATAGCCCACCTTCCCTGCTTTTCTCCCGAGAGATCAGTTGCGAGCTTGGTCAAGTGGCTAGAAGGTCGGCTTTTGGTGCGAGTAAGGAGGCATTAGTTATGGATGTGAGTCTAGACCAAGTCATGGGTCTTAATTAGGTTAGTTTAGGGTTAGGGCTAGGTCATGATGAGGTGGCAAAGTGATGGTGGTGGATAAGGTGATGTGGATTTATCAATTACAAGGTAATTAATAAAGAATTGTGTAAAGTTTAGGTAATGAGGTTAGGTTGCGAAATGGGATGCGGGTCACAAGGGGTCGTGAGACATGAATTTGGTGTCTACAGTTGGCCTCTTCCTCTTGATGCCACCTTTTTTCGAGGAAGGGCCTCCAAAAATCTTCTATACAAATAATAAATATTTAATTAGATTCAAGATGAACATCATGTTAGTCTAATGTCAAAATACAAACTTTATAGTTTATACCTGTTGTTCTTGAAATGGAATTGACAAATTCGTCAATGTCTCATTTGTGCAAGTAGGAATTGGTTTTTCTTTTAGATTTAGAAGAGCCTCATATTAAAGGCCAAGGAGATAGTTTGTGGAGTGAATGACTTGTTTTTCTGAGAGCGTTGCATTTGTAATGTCATTTTTTAATTATTTGGATAAAAACATGCACCAATCAAATTTTTGCTCCAAAGTTGCAAGAATGTATGAAATAGCCTAATTTGGTATATCTGTTTGGCAACCCTAAAAAACTATTGTGGCTTGAAAGAAGGAAATCATAGCAGAAATAAAGTGGTGTGTAATTCCTTGTGTATCCACACCACATCTGGATTTATTGACATGAGTTGTAAATGCCAAAAAACTATTGGAATTAATATCAATTTGAATTGTATCAAAATCACAAACTGAATATGAAATGAAAATTGAAAACCATTTACACTTACAATCGACATGGAACCATAAAGTTGATTCCAGGTACTTGTTATTATTTTCGATGAGTATTCCTTCGTTGTAACAATGGGTAAATTTTTGAATGGGAATCCTTTTAACTGATGAATATCAGTTGGATCGATACCAAATTAAAACATTCAACCATCATCCACATTAACAGTACAAATAATGTCCTCTGTATTATACGAGGATAGAAGGTAGTTCATAATGTCATGGTGTATTTAAAAATGGGGCATCCTAACGAGACCACCAAAGTCACGTGCATCAAGAAAATCCTTGTATTCTGAATTCATTTGTAAAACTGTCTAGATGTGGGGGCACAAAATGTTCATGTAGAGTATCTTGCCCTTGGATAGGTCTTGTGGGTTGACTAGATTTTCCTCTTGATTTTTGTCTTGGGCTTGGGCTGCACTTGTAGTCAACATTGTAGTTATCCTTGATGTTTATTGTACCTAACCTGGATTCCTGTAAATAAGAAAATTTGGGAGGTAGAAAGTTTAAACGTGAAAATGACTGGTGCCAGGGTATTTATAGGACAAAATTAGCGCTTCAAAGCCTAAGAAGCAAAAAAAAAAATTCATGACATGCAACACAAAGGTTTCTTGGCACGCGTTAACAAAGCTTGTTGATGTGTAACATGAAAGCTTCCTGTCGCGTGTCACCAAGCTTTGTTGACATGCGATAGGAAACCTTCCTATCACGCGTCAACAAGCTTTGTTGACGTGTGACAGGAAACCTTCCTATCATGCATTAAGAAACTTTGTTGACACGTGATAGGAAAACTTCCTGTCATGCATAAACTATGTGTCAGTGTCTACAATATCTCTCCCTCAAAAATATTGCGAGCGAAAATTCAATTCTGAAAAAAATGGAAAATTCGCCTTTCAGTGAAATTGGTTCCAGGGATATTCAGCAGGTATTTTCTACCTCTGATTTCCAAGAGGTCTCATAAAATTAATCTTCGATGAACCTCAGGAGAAGGCCGACTTACTCTTCCTAAACTAAGTGACGTACTCCTCCTAGTGCAATAAAAATGGTTATCTAGACCTATGCTAACATTTTCATGGGTTTTAGGGAATGATATTTGCAAGAAAATAAAGAATAGTAGGGATGGTGATGCACCAAATAAAGGGTGTTTCTAGACTCAGGAATGGGTAATTCGAAGAGGTTGTTGTGCACAACAAGCTAACGTCACCTATTACAACTTGGAGAGGGTAACAAAATACCACAAATTAGGAAGCATGTGTTCCCTTTGTTAAACTCAATCAGACTAAACAAACTATCAGTCTTCCAGTGAAGAAGGATGAATGTAAGAAGGGTGAAGAAGCACCACAACTCAACTGCATGAAATACTCCACTACTTGATAAACATAGAACTCCAAGAACTTGTAATAGAAACTTGAACTTGCACAGTGTACCTGCAAGCATGAGATAGGTACAAAGTAGTATAGAAGGATGAAATGACTAGTATTAGTCATAAAACACACACTTTTATTACTTCAACAAAATACACACTAGATCATACATTCAGAAGAGGAAATGGTTTCCATTATATTCTTGAAAGGAGGCTTGAAATTTCCCTCAACATACAAGAACAACTTGCAGAAGAAGTAGGACTCTTGAAAGATATGCACATGTCTAACTCTCTAGCTTGTCCAACCCCCATTGGAATGAGCTTTCAACTTAAATTTATAAAAAAGCATTATGAGAGAGAAGAGGAAAAGTAGTAAATTCCTTCCTAAATGTAAGGTACATGATGGTTCATTTATTACAAAGTTAGTTGAACCACTTGAGATTCTTCCATCATTTGTCATTAATGGCGCGTTGACTTAATCTTATCAATTAATTAAAGGAATATTTTAATAATAGTAATAAATATTATTATTAAAGTATTTCAATAAAATTATTAATTTAATTAAATTATGGTGGGCCCCCCTTAGGATGGGATTGCACTGACTGGGGGGGTTCATGAGAAACGGTCAAAAAAGACCAACTCGGTGGTTGGATCACTGAACTAACTTACCGAGTTGGTGTCACGCTCCTCTGGAATTCACCGCAAGCGAGCTACCTAGTCACTTATTTTACTGATAATTGAGCTTGCATTTATGTCGACCAGTGACTCGACATGAATTTATCTCGGGAAGCTCTCTTTTCAACCCTTCTGTGGGCTTTCCTGACGAGTTGAACTTCATGTTTTCCACTGATGAACCCAATAAAGTTAATTGTAAAGAGTTATCGAGAACTCCCATTCTCAAGCTATCCATTTGACTTCATTCACATCAAGCTTATCGATCGATCTGAAGTTCTTATGAACTCGTACAAATCGTCCCTACGAGCCCGAAATGCTTCCATCGCCGAGCTCCAAAAATGAGCTCTCCACCAAGATCTTTATTTGTGAAAAAACATTTTTCAACTCGACTCAGCTTACTTTAAGCCTGAAGCACTCCAACTGTCGAGCTATACCTGCAGAGCTCCACACACTAATGATAGAACTCAACACCCTTCCTACGAGATCTGATTGCATCCTTACCGCTGAGTGATTCAGTTTTAACTCAGCTCATCCCAAGTCCCTTGATATTCCTCGTTATCTTGCCACTCCCATGTCGACTCAAAAATTGCAAGAACGGCTTGGCCAATAGCTCACCATTTTCTGACATAGTTTGGACTCCCTTATTCATCTCATGAGCCCACCCTGATGCTACGTATCTCTCTATTCACTACCGAGTTCGAGATTTCCCTGACTCAACCCATCGAGCAATATTGATTTCTCCTAGGTACTCTTGATCCAGAGCGAGTTTCCCTTCATGAGCCCATCCTAATTTTCAAATGATGACCTATGAGTTCATTTCCCGGACTCCTAGAATGAGCCTACTTCATCCTCCTTGAGAAATTATTCCATTTTTGGGCTCGCTGAAGTGAGCCATTCCTAAACATCCCCATTCATGAATCCTTCATCTTCCTAAACTCGTTGACACTGAAGATCATTCTGCATAGCTCGATCTCACAAACTCTGTGTCATATCTACTGGGTAATGCATATTGATAGCTCCTTTAAGTCTTTCTCCACACTAATACGTTGAAAAATCGTGGGCACACCCACATTTCTACATACTTACCATTTTCGTATAGATCCATGTTTTCATCTCGTGATGTTTTGACCACGAGTTACTCATGCATGTTGCATTCATCAATTTCCCCTACCTCATGTGAAGCTTGCTACTCTTCTTGTGAGATGTTACATGTCAATATTACCTATGAGCCATAGTATCTACCTCCCTTGCGTGTGTGTAGCTCGCGACTTTTTTACCTAACAAGTTCGAATTCATGTATAATCTAAGCTAGCTAATATTTCCCTCTTTCTGTGAATCCCTATGAGCCAAACTACCCATCATCACGCCAACTCACATCTAGAACTCGATTTCTCAATTAAATACTCAACCGTACTCAACCGTTCCCACACTGCTCGCAACTTTACTCGATCATCAACCTTTTTCGTCATATCTTAATCCCTTACTTACACGACAAAGCACTCACCATGACTCATCATAAACCACCTCCTATGGCCACTCTGACTCAGGTGGTAATTTTTTGGTAGACTCGACATTCCATCTTTCCTCACTCATAGATAAGCCCCAGCCTTACCTTAACATTTCTCCACCATTGGATATTTTTTCCCGTGGTCCAAGCGTATATTTCCCCACTTGGTAATGCTTTCTTGAATCTCCTACATCCTAGTAATGCGAGTCTCAAACCCCCCGACGTGGAACCTTTACTTCGTTTTTCCATCACCGAAACGCCAACTTGGCTTCCCACCTTCATTATTTCCTGCATGGAACTCCTACCTCATCTTGCCAATCTTATAATTCATACTTGGCCGCAATTTGGAATTTATCAGACACAAACCCTCTCGAGCTCCTTCCATCCAGTCTCATTGATGCAACTCGGCCTTCGCCAAATGCCAAGTATCGAGCTTATCTTCCCATATTGGGCTGACATTCTGCATGTCTTATGAAATAGCTCAATCTAGCTTATCATGGTCGATACGAGTTAATCTTGGCTGGATCCCTGTGAGTTATCCCCATTCCACGAAAATTGCAGATATTTCTCTTTTAACTTTAACCGTAACAGCTCATTCATTCCACCAACGATTCATTGCAGCAAGTTTTATCTTCAAGCTCACTATATTGTAACTCTGAAGCATATAGCTTCGAGGAACGAGCTCACCTATCAATCATACGTCGAATTCATCCCATTAGTGAGCCGATCTAGCCACAGCTCTGAGAACAACTCAAACCAGATCACCTTAGGTTGACCTTTTGAGATGAACTATCAAATCGTTATCTTGGCCAAATTTTCCAAGAGACAGAGTTCAAAGATTGAATGGACCGTTCATTCCTTTTCGCCTCTTGATGTCATGTTTTTGACTTGTATACACCATACTAACAACTCGGACAAAGCCCGGTTCCATGGCTCGTTAAATTTTTCCTGAGTTCACTTTTCCACGTGCATGAAATCTTTCAGGTGAGCTCGCCCTTGAATTTTCTTTTCCAACTGAGTCTTCATGTAGATGTTCTATCAGTTCCTTAACACTGAGCTCATTTCCAACACTTGACATGCGTGCGAGTTTTATTGATCATTGTAGGAGTATCCCCCTGCCTTTACACTGTAGATTCGTTAAAAATGGCTTCAACCGAGCTTGCCATAACTGACTTTGAACTCATCTACCTATACAACTATTCATAACTAGGTCACTGTAACCCCCCAGAACACGACCTCCTCCGACGTGAACTCAACACCAATATCACCCATGTTTGGATGAACCAAATTCTATCTCTTCAAACTCATGTCTCTTTGTTCAGCATCTTGAGCTCAAGGTGGAGATTGAATTCACCTTTACAACCAACCAGTTAGCTCATCGTTGTTCTCCTATCGAATCGAGTTTCCATTTCCTCTTGCCGAGCTCCTCCAGATAATACTTGTATTTCATTGACTCAACCTGAACCATCTTCACACTTTTTCCATGTTGAGCCTCGACTCGGTTTCTTAATGAAAAAATTCTTTCGTGGAGCCGCTCGAGCCTTCTAACTTATGAAACTTCCTTTACATTGAGCTTGGCTCTCTGAGTAGTTTTCCGAGCTACTTAGTGAATTATCCCTTAACTTAGCCCCTAATGTGGATCCTCTCAGGATGTTATTTTTCTCTAATAAGTGACTTTGTTATGATCCTTTTTTAAACTAGAGGGTAATGTAAGTAGAAAAGGACCCTTTTAAACTTGATTTATGGATTTTGATCATTTCTACACGAGTCATTGGAGAGTGAGCCTCTCAAATGTAAATTTCCTTACTTTGAGTAAACCATGAGCTTTGAAAATCCGGGAAAGGCGAAATAATTTAATATGTTCCTGAATTTCCTGGAACATCATAATATTCTGGAATCCTCCTGGAACATGATACATATTGTCAAAATACAATACTTTCCCATAGGCCCCTTAGTCCTGTTGGTGCTTAAATTTGTCTCACCGTGTTTGCCATTAAAATCCCTCAGTGTGCGGCCTCTGTAACATTTTTTATTCTCCCTGTGTTGGTGCTTGAAGACTTTGTCCTCCATTTGGTCGCCATGATTAGTTCCTCCTTAGTCGAAGGTCACTTGAAATTCTTAAATTTTTTCTTCGTTTCTCTGTCCATTTGTAAGTGTCTGCGAATTGGGCATAAAACTCGACATGTTCCTTTCCTCGCATTTTCCACAGTTGTGTGTTATTATCCCTGCCATTTTTGTCCCAAATACCTGAAAAAATTGTTAATGGTTGTAGCTCGGAGGGTCATGTGTGAACCTTACAACATTTCCAAATTCTCTGTCCTTGAAGAAAATTTCATCTTCGAGCTCAAACGTTGGTTTCCCTGCATTTTTACGGTTTGACAGGTATGTTTCTCCCATCAAATTTACATCTCAACATCAATGGAAACATGGCCCTTTTTTATTGGATGCGGCTCGGTGGGGAATTCTAAAATATTTTCGATCATTTTTTACACAAAACTTGTAGACGTGGAGGAACATCACTCGTTTGAAGATTCACCTATTTGTTTGGCCTTGGATTTGCGCCAAGAGGACACATGGAGGTTTTTGCTGCTTTGCTCAGACTTAGAAACATTTTTCATGTAGCTGATATATTTTTGGTGGGTCGTGGACACATGGTGGGCTAACACTAATTTGAAAATTTACCTCAGGGTTCCACCTTGACAAATGTGACAGAGAGATAGGTGGAGGGTTCCGCTGGCTCCGCTGGGGACTTAAACCTTTTGAAGAAATTTTCTAAGGCCTGGGACACGTGGTGATCCCACGCTCATTCAGGTTCTCTAATTTTTGGGACCATATTGAATTTGTGTCATAAAGACATGTGGAGGGACCGTGCATGTTTGGGGACCAACCCTTGGATTTTATTTTGAAAAAGCGCTAGGAGGACACTTGGAGGCTTCCACTCTCTCTCCCTTTTTTCTTGGAATTTTTAATGACCGAAGAAGACTGTCCTAGACCTTGGACATATGGCACATTTCACTAAACTCTCAAGCTTTTAACAGACTCTATCAAACTAAGACACGTGTTAAGCCTGTGTTTGTTTGGGGTCTCTACTTTATGGGAACCATCCCAAGCTGCGCCATTAGGACGTGTGGCAATTTGAAAATTCAAAAGGTGGAGAGGTGGACTCTAGAGGAAAATTTTGAAAATTTAATTTTTCTAAAAATAGGTAAAATGGAAAAATTGAGTCATGGTTCCTCTGGGACCCACATAGAGACACGTGTCAATACCATTTTTCAAAGACGGAGGCACAAAGAAACTTCAGAAATTTTGCATTTTTTCCAAGGGGTATGAAAAGTAAAAAGGAACCTCCGGGCCTGTCTTAACTCAGATATCCCATGTGGATGTTCCAAATTCAAAAGGGAAATCAACGTCAACTGTGCATTTGTATTTGATTATCTTCCATTTCTGCTCCAAAGCTCCTGGGGATGTGAATTTTAATGGTTTTTTATCATGTCTTGGAGTCTCTTGCATGCCACAATGAAGAGGAACATTAATTTGATATTCTAGTTTGGTAGTGGAGGTCTAAAAATGTCTTTCACCATTAAAGATGTAATCCGACCTTCCGATTCAATCTGATCTTGTTTCCTTGGCACGTAAGAGACCTGTTGATATCCTGGTTTGGTGGGAGAAAATCTGAAAAACATCTCTTACCATTAAGATGTGATCCAACTATTGGCCTTGATTTGATTTTCCAATTTTTCCTTCCTTGGCATGTAAAGAACCAAATTTGACAGATTGGAGGAGGAAGTAGTTGGTGCGCGAGATGAAGAACAACTTATTAGGTGAGGAATTGAATGCTAGAAATTTTTGGAGAGATTTTCCCTCTACACACTTGACAACTTTTTTACAAATCTGATTATGGGAGTCACGATCAATGGTCGTAACACGTAATGGTGCTTTGAATGTTTCTGGTTTTGGGAGGAAAACTTTGTCGTAAATGAAATATTATAGCCTACATGAATTTTTCGTGTAAATGGTTTGAGTGTTGAATGTCGGGAGTTAACTCTTGAGAGGAAAAGTTTGACAGAGACCATCTTTCTCAGATACTATCTGAGGAGCATTTTTATCTCTTTTGTGTTAAATTTGATCATGTCAAGGTGGTTACGAGTGTACAACCATTGATCATCTCTGATATTGTTCTAGAAAATTTCCCCTACTGATAAATTTAATCAAATTTGAGTAAATATGTATCGATTTTAAGAAAAGTTGTGTCTGCTTCATTTCTGAATGTTTGCAAATAATTTTTCTTGTTCCCATTTCAATCTTACATTGAAATCTCTTTGAATCACAAAATATCTTAGCTTTGTGATAGTTTGGTGGCATTTGTAATTTCATTTATCATAAGAGATTTCATTTTATAGTGAAATAAACAAATTTAAAATCACTTTACTCCTACCATGATGATTAAGATTGTTTGTTAGCCTTTAAGGGTATCTTAGGCGTGATAAAATAGAGGTTGATAATGTTCAGTTAAGTTTTTCCAATATGAGCCTTCATTTTGGATCCTTTAAGTTTGTGTGAAAACATGCTGATCTGGGCCTCCACTGAAAGCACACCATTCTGGTTAAAGGGACATTTTGGCTGTTTTGAAGCATTATTTTGATCAAGCCTTCCATTTTTGTAAAATTTCTCAAAGATCTGGTGAATCAAAGTCCACTTTGCCTCACATCCTACCAACATTCATTTATAAACAACCAATCATACCCATACTACCCCTGTTTTTTCTGTGTGTGCACAAATGCATAATTTCTGGTACTAAAACATACAGAAGCAATCATGTTTTCACTTTCTTTAGTAGCCTGAACCTTGCTTAGAAAATATCTCCATTATCTAGGGTGACAACTTGTGAGAGTTAGATTTTGTTGTACTGATCATATTTTCTTCAAGGTCATCTTAATAACCCTACAAAGAAGGATATCTCCATCTCCTCCACAAACAACAGGCTACAAAAGGGTCCTCTCACCCTGGTTGAAAGGCACAACCATAAAGTAATGAGGATAGATAAAATCTCCTTAAGGGTGCCACCCATTTCTCCGCATCTGAGTGACAAAGAGCAAGTTGCATTCCCTCCCCAGCTACAAAATGACACATAATGTGCTCTACTTTCCTCTAAGCTTCCTGTCAAAACTGTGATGTTGCTCAGCCTCTAACGGAGACTCAATTTGGGTACTAACACCATTCTGGCGCCATTTCTGGGGACCCAATTTTTGTTGCTAGGCCCTGATTTATGTTGCTAAGACTAATTTATTTATCTGGTTCCCATTTGCATCCATTTGACCCACTAACACCATTCTGGAGCCATTTTTGGGGACCTGATTTCTATTGATGTGGCCTGATTTACGTTGCTAAGATTGATTTGTTGATCTTTTGCCCGTTCGGATCCATTTGGCACGTTAACACCATTCTGGTGTCGTTGCCGAGGACATTGTGATTGTAGTTCATATTTTAGGACCTGGTAAAGATTTCTTATATGCTCTAAGTATGAGTACATTATTTGAACATCAGCCTATGTTTGGGCTTGTAAGAAGTGTTCAAAGTTATAATTTCTGTGTGTAATATTTCTAGTCTCTATAGTTATTGCACTAAGTTTCATTGATAAATATGGGTAAAGGAAGGTCAGATTATTCCATTTCCAGTTTCTAGTGTTGACAGACATTTGACAGATCATATTTTTTAGTGCATTTGCACAACTAAGGTGGAATTCCTTAGTGGCGACTCCATGTTGATATGATTTTTTTTATAAATACCAGTGTCTTAACCTCTGTCAAGTGAGAATTTTTACTAGTCTTTGCAAAGCTGGAAGGAAGAAGATCTTGCTTCACTAGGGATCCTATTAGAACATTATTTCCAGATCTAGGAAAAACAAATTCAAAAGGAAGAAGATCCTAGAGAGTTGTTGGAGATCAACAGTTAAGAAAAAAGACCTCCATTGATGAAAGCGATCAACCTATCATTGAAGATTGGCATTTAGGTGATTCTGAATTAGGTACTATTTTTGTGGAATTAAATTCTCCATCTGGAGAGAGGCCTTCATTTTAATTTGAAAAGTTTTCTTCTCATTATGCCCCCGTGTTTTTTGAAGTTGATAGGGTTTTCAAAGAAACATATCCTTTAGGGGATATTCATTTTTGAATTTATACTCCTGTGTTTCAAAGACCCCTTATCCCTTATTAGTTTGATTCTCCTCCAAGGTCACCTCCTCAAAACAAAATGGCCCATCCCCCACCTATACCTCCATTTTTTGTAAATACCTTTGAGCCTATAAATTTTAGGGGAATGGCTGGTTATCCAAATGTAGTTCCCCAAGATGTAAGAAATAGAATACCAAAGTTCCAAGGAAATAATTCTATAACTGCTGATCAGCATGTAAATCTCTTTAGCAACATGATGGAAGACTTTGAGATTGAATTTGAGGATGTATATATCAAACTGTTTATCCATACTTTGGAAGAAGATGAAAGGGATTGGTATAAAGCTTTGCCAGATAATATCATTGATTGTTAGACCGAAATGAATAATGCATTTAGGTTGCAGTATGGTGATAAGACATATCATAGGTTTCTTTTGTCAGAATTTGAGAATATTAAAAATAATCCCAATGAATCAGTGCATGACTTCAACACTAGATTTAATAAGACATTGAGGATATTTCCTATGGGTCTAAGGCCATGTGAGGAGTCGTGTCTTATAAAGTATTTAGATGCATTTGATAAGAAGGTTGCTTACTACTTAAGGGACAAAAACCCTACCAATTTAAGGTAGGCATTTACCATGGCTCTGCAAATTGAGAATAACATTAAAGCAATTGGAAAATATCCTAAGAGGGAAGGTGTGAAGCTGGTTAACCCAGAGAGACCTCAAACAAGTAAGGCTACTAATTTGGAGGAATTTGTGAAAACTTTGGTAGGTGTTGTCAAAGAAATATCATACAAATTAACCCAGGTAGAGAAATGAATTCAGCAGAGTTCACAAGGTCAACATAAGTAACAAAGCCAAGACAAATTTACTAATCATCTTAGAAATGAGTAGAGATTTGATGATAGATGAAAAGGACCCATGGGATCTGCAAATAGACATCACCAAGCAAGGGAAAACAGGATGGGGTTTGATCCTTTGGCTACCAGAGTTGTTGTTGTTGAAGAAACAGATGTAATTGATTGGTGCGATAGGTGTTTCATGCCCCATGCTCCATGTGAAGTAGATCAGCAAGAAGAAGAAGAAGTTGATGACGATAATACTGATGATGATGCATGCATGATGGAGTTCTCTATAAGCTCACAACAGAGAGCAACTTAAACTAAGGTGATAAGTGCTAGAAATGCTACTGATTTTTGGGATTACATTCATTAGGTACCTCATCTTCCTCCCTCTCATACTTTAGAAGAAGATACTGTACAAGCTTTTGAATTTCCTAGTAATGAATTTGAATATTTAAGAGCTTTAATGATAAAGAAGTATCATGGAGGAATCCCATCTGAGGAAGATAGGTAGTTACTGATGAACGTTGTTGTTGCTCAAGAATAGGATTATAATACTAGGAGCAGAGTTGTCAAAGCAGTAAGGCCTCAAGCCAAACCTAAAGCCCCATTACTTTCAAATATTCCTAAAGAAGCTCCTAAGAAAGATACATCTTCTAAAGGCCTTACTGTCCCAAACAAAATTCATACTTCTCCTCATGCCCAACTTGTTAAAAATCTTGTGTCATTTGATGAATGTGTCAATCTTCCTTCCAAGGCTACCTTGCCAAAGTGTGTTCCATATGCCATTTCCCAATTTTTGAGTCAAATAAAAGTTAGTGTTCCAATTATTGAGCTGCTTAGGGTTCTTGAGCATAAGAAGAGGGCATTTGAGTATTTGGGATTCAAAGAAGAGAAGACTACTCCATGCTGAAATGTAAACATTGTGGAGACTCCTCTAATAACTGAATACTTAGAAATGCCACCAGCATTGGAAGAAATAGGTGAACCACTTGAGTTTTATTTGGGAATATCCTTAGTAGATTCTCAGCTAAATATAGATCCATTCTTCACCACTCTGATCATTAAGGACAGATTGCTACACAAATGTGTGTTTGATTCGGGGGCATCATGTAATGTTATGCCTCTGGAACTCATGAATGAACTAAATATCAAAGTAACACTAGCATCTAGGAAGTGCACTGCCATGGATTCCAGAGAGGCTCCACTGGTGGGATGTGTGAAAGGTTTGGTGGTACAACTTGTAGCCTATCCAGGTAGGAACCTGAAACTTGATGTCGTTATTATTGATTGCCCAGCCAAGTGGGCTATGTTGTCCAGAAAGTGGGCTATAAGTGTTGGTGGGAGCATTCAAATGGATATTTATTATGCCACCATATCAATTTAGGGAAGAATTTTCAAGTTGTATGGGGAAAAGAAGATGTTGCACCTCATTGAAGATCCCAACAATGAATCTTATGAAGTGTTGTACACAAGTGTTGATGATGATAACTTTATTGAGTTTGCTGATGGGAAAGAGAACAAAATGGATCAATATAAGAATCTTGAACAAGTAGGCTCTCCATGGACTTTATTATTTGATGGAGCCTTCTCCAAATTTTGAAATGGTGCTAGTGTAGTCCTGATTTCTCCAATCTTGGAAGATTGTTTTTTTCTTTCAAGCTTAACTTTAAGTTTACTAATGTCATTTATGAGTATGAAGAACTATTGTTAGGTTTGATAATTTCTTGGAAATAATATGTTATAGACATCATTGTTAAGGGAGATTCATAACTAATTGTTAAACAAATCAGAAAATTGTATTCTACAAAGAATCAAAGAATGAGACAAAACAAGTATGTAGTATGGGACTTGATTGATATGTTTGATTCATTAACATTATGCATCATGATAGGAAGTTGAATGTTATGGAAAACAAAATTGTAGTTTTGGGATCTCAGTTTGATAGTTCTGCAATGCCCCATATTGTGAATATGATGTTCAAGTGTTAACACGGCCATCTGTCCCTGACAACATTAAACATTGGCAAATTTTTGATGATGATGCTCAGGTCAAAAGTTTTTTGCAAAACAAAGGGGAGTTTTCTAATTAGTCCATTGATTGGGAGCTAATGGTGTGTGTAGCAGAAGGTAAACAAACTTTGTTTGGAAAAGACATCATCCAACTAAAAACTAATACCATTCCTAGAGGACTGGTTTCTCTTGAATCCAACTTTGATAATGTTGATAGCATTATCAACAGGCATATAGTAGCCTCAAGGGATGTTGAGGAGCATGACCTAGGTACAAAGGAGAAACCGAGGAAGATATGGTTGGGAAACAATCTAAACAAGGAGGAAAAATAGTCCTATGTCTAGTTGTTAAACAAGTATCAGGACTGCTTGGCTTGGTCTTATTCTAAATTGAAGGCATATAGGGAGGGTTTTTTTATCATGAAATTCCTTCGGAGTCTAATGCAAGACCATTCAGATAGAAGAAAATACCAATTAATACACTCCTCTCTGTGAAGATGCAAGAAGAACTGAAGAAACTAAGGGATGGAGGGATCATTCGACCAATAAGGTATTCTTCTTGGGTTGTAAACTTCGTGACAGTTAGTAAAAAGAATGGTGACATCAGGCTGTGCGTGGATTTTAGAAATCTGAACAGAGCATCAATGAAGGATAATTATCCTTTACCAAGCATGGATAACATGTTGCAATTGGTCACTAGTTCTGAGTTGTTATCTACTTTGGATGGCTTCTCTGGGTATAACCAGGTGGTTGTGAAGCAATCAGAGAGAATCAAAACTGCTTTCACTACTCCATGGGGTACCTGTTAGTGTAAAATCACAACACCCTCAGATGTTGATCATATTTCTAGGTTGATCATAGTAGCATCCAGTGTGATTGCACAACATGGAATCATTTCTCCAAGTGTGGGACTTGCAAAAATGAGAAAGGAATCTCTAGAGAAGGCTGGTTCCTATTCCTCTATTCAGATGCACACGAAAAATTTAGAGGATTCATTTAGAACCTAATCTAATCTTGCCAAGGAGACAGGGTAAGAGGATGCATAAAATAAATCTAAGCTAATAGAGGTGATGCACCGAGGAATGAAGAACACCTATCTTGCCAATAAACACAAACCATTCAAATGTGATGCAAGATCATGCACAGATAACAAAATTTGCAGTGAAAGATCAGGAGGATGCAAATGAACACAAAGAGGGTTGAGAATCATCCATAGACATGCATTACTTGCTCCAAAGATCGATACAATGCACTACAAAATGCCAAGAGGCAAAGTTACATTATAGTTTTAAATGGGAGGTTTGAACTCCACAAATTTGCCTGCCAAAGAGAAGAAGGGAGGGGCAAAACAAGAATGTTCCACACCTAGAAAGAAGCCCCTCCTTACAATTTATAGGAAGAATGAGAGAGGGAAGAGAGAGGAAATCTAGATCAACCCTAACCACTTCTAGGTTGTATTTAATTCATCTCATTATGGTGGTAGGTGAGAACCCTAGAAAAAGTGGCGAACTGTATTTTGCATTTAAGCTGGTTGTTGAAACGTCATTTCTGGCCATTATCACGTGCCAGAGGCATTTTTTGATTTTATCTTTCCAAACTGAACCAAAATTCAAGATTGACCTCAGAATCATGTAGAGAATTTCACCATCTTTCCATTGATATAAATAACATGAAAATCCAAGCTCTGGATCGAAAGTTATGGCAATCTAAAGATTTACGGCAAAAACAGGCCAAAACGGATCGGCGGGAAAATATTTGAATTTTTTCCGTGCTCTGCCACTTGGATGACACGTGTCAGGCTCTGATTCATCCGCGGGCTCATCCTTTGAAAATTTCTTTCGGTCCCTTCCTTAACTCCTTGCCACTTGGACACGTGGCACTATTTTATTGGCTCGGGCCTGAGGGGCGCACTTTGTCCTTTGAAAATTTGGTATTTTTAACTTTGGGAAAATTTTCCCATTTCTCCCCCGCGCTCCGCTACTCAAGTGCCACATGGCATGATTTCATTGGACACGGGCCCTTCCTGACCATTTCCCTTTTGTTTTTTACCTTTGGAAAAATTTCAAAATTTTCCCGTCGGGCCGATGAGGTGAAGACACGTGGCAAGATTTTATTCGTTGGCGGATCTTTCAGCTTTTCGTGTCCCACGCATCCCTCGCGTACCTTTGGCCCGACTGTCCCAAACTACCTGGGACAAATATCTCTGAACCACCCTATTCGGGCTTCCTTGTTCCTGTTTGAGGTGAAGACACGTGGCGAGATTCCATTCGTTGGCGGCTCTTTCGGCTTTTCATGTCCTTCACGTACCTTTGGCCCGGATGTCCCAAACTGTTTCCGACGAAAGACTCCTGTTTCGGCCGAATCGGCCGGTTTGCGTCCCGCGCGTAGCTTTGTCCCAACTATCCCATGGACCACCTGGGACAAATATCTCTGAACCATCTGAAATGGATTGTTTTTTGGCAAATCAGCCGACTCACGTCCCATGCATACTTTTGTCCCATATGTCCCCAACTGCGCGAAACGAAGACTTAGACATTTTTCCCTTGCTTTCGGCCATTTTGGCTTTTCGCGTCTCATGCGTCCTAACGTCCCAATTGTCCCGCAGACTACCTAGACTAGGACTTAGCCGATTTTCTTGTTTTTTCGGCCCCAAGCTTGGTACGACGAACCTCAGTTCAACCCGAACTGGTACAACCCGAGCCCTTCAGACCCGAAATGCCTCAAAACAGTCCTTCAACCTTATTTTTGCATTTTTTCCATTCTTTCTAACTCGTTGGGATTTCTTCTTGGATGGGAGAGTTAGAAAAAGGCCGAGGGGACCTCGAAAAACATGATTTTTTCCCTTGAATCAATCTACTTGCTCGGGACTAAATAATCTGATGTGTGTTATCAAAATTACCTTAAGGGATGAATTTTGGATAACAATTTTGGCGACTCATCGGGGTCATCTGCCTGCTAGATGAAGAACGGCCAGTTGCTTGTAGCAATCCATTGGGCATGGAGTCTATTTGATAACCTCTCAGCTGATCTGAAATTTGAAACCTGTGTCCTTGAGCTATTGAAACATTTGTTGAGTTGGTTCTCTCATGGCTACAATTCTTCTCCAGGAGCTTGGTGAACTGCAAACATGCACATACTAGAAGCAATAGGACATGTGCACAAGCACTTAGGGAAAATAAAAACTACTCTAACAGTAGTACAATGTGCATAAGCACTTAGAGGAATGGAAATTCTAAATTAATATTTACAAGGGTGAGAAGCTTTCTTTCTAGTAACAACGTTTGACATAGATCCCATTGACCAGAATCTACAATTCTTCACCATCTAACTTAGTCAGTCGGAAGGCATTGCTACCTTTGCATCCATTGATCATGTAAGGGCCACTCTAGATGGCATCAAATTTGGAATGCTTTCCCGGCTTTGCACGATCTGCATCCCATTTCAACACTAGATCTCCAATCTGGAAGGTTCTAGCCTTGGCTTTCTTATCAAAAATCTTCTTGATCAAGCCTTGATCCTTCACTATTGCTTGCGCTGCATGCTCTCTAACTTCTTGGAGCTCCATTAATTCTACATATCTAACCTCCATGGGTTCAAACTCAGCTAGTTCCAATTGTTTAATGAGCTCCAATGCTGGCAACTCAAGTGATATAGGTAGAACTACTTCTTTCCCATACACAAGCTTGTATGGAGAGATTCCTGTAGACCTCTTGGGTGTAATCCTATCAGCCCATATGGCTGATTTAAGCTTTGTGTGCCAAGTTCTTTGATTTTCATTCAGATTCCTTCTGATGATTCTTAGTAGGTTCTTGTTCGTAGACTCGGCTTGGCCGTTACCTTGAGGGTAATAGTTTGATGAAGTGATGAGATACACACAATTCTTGATAGCCCATTCAGTGATCTTTGTGCCAAGGAATGCCAATGCATTTTCTAATATGATAGTGGTAGGGGCACCAAACCTCGTGACTATCCCTTCATAGAAATCTAAGATATTAGATTCATTTGCCTCCTTGAGTGCCACTGCTTCGGTCCACTTGGTGAAATAATCCGTTGCTGTAAGTATCCACTTGTGACCTTGACTTGAATTGGGATTGATAACCCCAATGAAGTCCAATCCCCATTGCATGAATGGCTGATTTATTGAAATTGGACGAAGGGGCAGCGCTGCTAACCTCTCTTTTCCTATGAAGAATGCACATCTCTTGCATTTTTTGACCCATGAGTAGCAATCATTGAACACAGTAGGCCAATAGTAACCAGCCCTCATGATTTTGAGAGCTGTCACTCGTGGAGCAAAGTGGCCTCCTGCTTCCCCGTCATGGAACTCGTGTAAGATCTTCTCAATTTGACCTATTCCAATGCATCTTAATAGAATACCATGGATGTCTTTCTTGAACAAGATACCATTAATGAGTACATACGGGATAGCTTGTAATCTAAAGTATCTCCTCTTCACCTTGCTCACTTCTGGAGGGCACAAGCCTGTTTGGAGGTAATTCACCAAGTCTTGAGTCCAACAGGGGATGAGTTCATCATCAGCTAGTTGTTCTTGATCATTCTATAGTAGTAGGACATCATCTTCTTCACCTTTTGAGTTGTCTAGTTTTTTGGAAGCGAGCTGCTCACACAAGCCTTTGCCACAAACTAGCTTGGTCACTTTGATTTCAATATCATATTCCATCACCCGAGTGATCCAACCTACTCTCTTCTCGTTTAAATCCTTGTTTAGGAGGAAGTCCTTGACACCAGCATGAGACACCAGCAGTTGAATCTTATTGTTCGAGACCAAGTGTCTGAACTTCTTCAAGCTCCTGATGACGGCAAGGACATGCTTTTCGATGAAAGAATACCTTATTTCGTAATCTTCCAAGGTTTGACTGAAGAATGCTATGGGCTGTTCTGAACCTTCTCTATTCAGCTGTGTCAAGATAGCTGAGATTGTATTTGATCCTCCAAATGCATACAACATGAAGTCCTTTGAAAAGTCTGGGTTGATAAGAGTTGGAGCTTGTGATATTGCATGCTTGATGTTTTCAAAACTCTCTTTGCCTTCTGCTATCCATTTGAATGCCAGACTCTTCTTCAACATCATTGTTAAAGGCTTCACAAGAGTGGAAAAGTTAGGCACAAACCTGCGGACAAAGTTTATCCTTCCTAAGAAGCTTTGAAGAGATTTCTTGTGGTGTGGCAATGGGAGTGTTCGGATGGCTTCAACCCTTTCAGGATCAATTGTTAGCCCTTCCCTAGAGACAATGTGACCCAACAATTTGCCCTCGTGTGCCAAGAATATACACTTCTTTGGATTCAATGACACTTTGAACCTTCTACACCTCTGAAACACTTGCCTGAGGTGAAAGAGATGGTCTGCTGCATTCTTTGAGAAGACAGTGATATTGGTATACTAGTACTATATTGTTGATCAAGCCTTTGAATGCCATATCCATAGCTCACTGGAATGTTGCTCCGGCATTTGACAGTCCAAATGACATCTTCTTGTAAGCATACATGCCCCATTTTGTAGTGAAGGCCATCTTGTATTGATCTTCTTCCTTTACCATTATCTGATTATAGCCTGAAAATCCATCTAGCAATGAAAACCTTTCTGAACTAGCTACAACCTGCAATATTTGTTCCATTGATGGAAGCAGAAAATGATCCTTGAGTGATGCTCTATTTAGATTGTGGAAGTCCACACACAATCTTATTTCTCCATTTCTTTTTCTTACTGGCACCAAGTTTGCAACCCAACTTGAGTGTTTGATGGGGAAGATGATACTGGCCTCAATGAGCTTGCTTAACTCTTTTCTCATGAGAGGTTTGACATGAGGATTTACTGGCCTTTGCTTTTGCCTGATAGGCTTGGATTCCGGATCCAACTCAATAGTATGTTGTGCTAACTTTGGGTTAAAACCTCTTAAATCTTTGTAAGTCCAAGTGAAGACATCTGGGAACTCTTGACAAAGCTGAACAAAATCAGATTTCTCTTGTGGAGTACTTACTTTGCCGATTTGCAATGTCTTGCCTTCATCTACTAAAATAGGTTCTGAATCTTCACCCTTTACTTGAATGTTTGCTTTCTCCTTCTGGAACTGATCATTCGAGTTGAAGATTGACTCCAAGGTTATGAGGCCTTTTGGTAATTTGTTAGTTCTTAGCTGCACCACTTGGTCACCATACTGCTGCTCCAGCTTGTCTTGATTCCTCGTGGAGAACTCAGCTTCTTCTTGCAGGAAATTAACAATCTACTGATCATTCTCGAAGACTTGCCAACTTGTGTTATTATCCGGAACAGCTGGTCTCACAACCACTTTGATATGAGGCTGAGATTTTTCACTTTTGATATTTTCTACAACGTCAAATGCAGCCCCAATATCTGCCAGTTTGTCCGCTGCTTCATTCCTTTTTCTTGGGATGGAATTGATGCTAAAAGCTCCAAAATCTTCCATAAGATCCCATACCTGATTTTTCTAGCACTTGAGCAAATTATTCTTGACAGCATGCTGCCCCTTAACTTGGTTTATGATCAGCTCACTATCACCAAACACTTGCAAATTCTTGATGCCTTTCTTCTTTTCCCAGTGCAGTCCATGAATTAAGGCTTCATACTCAGCTGTATTGTTTGAGCAAGAAAACTGAAAATGGAAGGCTGAGTAATACTTTGTACCTTGCAGAGAAATGAGCATAGCTCCTCCTCCTGCACCTTGTCTACTCCTTGACCCGTTAAAATTTTTTTGCCATACTTCATTCTTGTCTTTATGATCTGGCTTGGTGATGCTGGGGAGAGGTTGATTCTCTTCATGTAAACAATAAACTCCTAGCTCAGATTCTTCTATTTCTTGATAAGGATCAAAAGCATGCACCTTGCTTGCCCATTCATCAAGAGTCAAATCTGGGATGCTTCCAACCTTGGTGTCAGCTTCATCGGTGCTTGGATAATCTTCTTGATCAAATGCCGAACATTTGGCATTGATTTGGCTTGGAGTGTAAGGCTCAATATGAAATTTTGCGATACGTTTAGATATGATTGTGGCCTTAGTTGAATACCTTGTTCTAAACAACATGTGTGACCAATCCGCTGAAAGATAGCCTCCAATTTTAGCAGTGAAGTCTCTTGACAAGAACAATGCAAAGAGTGGTGGCAGGTCTATGATTGACACATCTTGTAATACTATTACGTTGGGACATGCGTGCAGTGTGAGGCTCAAACCTTTGATTACTCCAACTGTAACATCCCCATTTTAAGATACTAGAACAAGGGAAATTTTTTTATTTTTATTTTTAATTTTTTGATAACGTTCTCTATTATGAATTATAAAATTCAAACACACGTTCAAGTTTTAATAATTGTTCTCTGCCCAACAACACAGTTTGGATCACACAACTTCTTTTTAAAACTAATGTTCCCTGTTCACATATTTACAATATGGAACACACATTCAATGCCATTCAATCTTATAACAGATTCTATATGCTGCTGTAAATGACTCGAGGAACTGCCGATCTTCCATTTTCATGGCTCGGAGTTTCATCGATCCTTCATTTCATGACTCGGCAACAACCGATCCTTCATGTTCGTTTATGCATAGTATAATATATATACCAGTTCTCTTAACCGTTTCCGGTTATCGAAGTGATCCATTTAAGAAGCCTATCTGAATATCTGTTACTGATATTCATCTGACATCCTGCATCTTAAATTAAGTGATAAGGACAACGCAACCAGCACTTGCGATACTTTGGCCAAAGATTTTCACATGCTTTGCATGATCATATTCCTGGATGTGATACACATCAATGGAATACGTCCTTCACCTCACTTCACCTGTTATCTAGAATGGTCTTTCCTGGTTCCTACCAGTCCTCTCGATTTAAGGTCAGATTTAAACTTCTAATTTCCAACTAGCAATATGAACGAATATAGGAAGGCACCCCTGGTAACTAAAGATACGCAGACATACGGTGTCGTTCCCCATGACTCCGTGTGTCTAGTTATCTTTAGTATTCCAGGGTCACTCCATATACATGATCATACTCCTATCCCCTGTCAAGAACTTCACATTCAGCCTATGTATTCTTGATGTTTTAATTCGGGAGGGCATTGTAATATGTCAGCTATAACATTGTGTCGTCATGAAGACCCTGTCTTCATGAAGACACCTTGCTGTAGCTGGCGTATGTCAATGTCCTACGGAATCCTCCCATTGAGAGTACACATCCTGCTCAAGTGATTTGGATATGATCTTAATATTTTAAAATCAACTTTCAGCAACCATGCTGATCCCTTTATCCTCGTTCCCGTTACAGTTGTATATAGCTAAGAGAGACTAAATCCGTCCTTTAGCTTGCTATGCATCTTCTCCTTCGTACCGAAGGGCTGCATTTCTCTACTTGGTTCTCTTCTTAATCATTGGATTAAGCAGCCCGTTACCGACGGACGTGATAAGTTTAACCTATTAAACTTAACCAAGATTTTTCCCAACTGTAACTAAATTCAGAATTCTAGTTATTAGACGTCATTTAAACGAGGTCTAATTCCCAATAAATGTATTCATTTATTTTCCTTAACCTTACACAGTTAAGATCCATTAGTTATGGATATACTTATCCCATATCCTTTATTCTGAATTTAACATACGAGGTCATTAATGGAGTTCGAAAGCGAAGTTCGATTACTCTGAAGTTAATTGATATTCCTTAGCTACCAAGCTAATCCTGAATACCTATCAGTTATGGAATCATATTCTTCCTAATCCTTTCTAATGTCAATTAAGAATTCATCTTTACCCAAGTATGAACTAATTGCACATTTCAACTTAAAAGTTGCAATAAGGTAAGAATAGATATCAATTCCCATTTAGCATCCATCCACGGACAATTAAATAAATCCAAATCAGGAATAACATTATGTTTCCAATTTAATCAACAATATCAACTGATATAGTCATTAAAATATCACACTTGTATTTGTATTCATTAATTCATGTCATAATCCATACATTTGCCAATCCAACTGAATGGGCATTGTTTACATAAAACATCATTACAACTCATAGATAGAAGAATACACTTTCTTCTTTTTACAATTCCTCAAAGAGGAATAAAAGTAAACAAATACAATTCATCTTCAACCAATCAAGAAGCATCAGAAAACAGCCATGTCTTCATTCTAATCAAATTCCATCTGCAAAATTATTTGCACGGGTCAGTTCAATGAACTGAGCATATTAAGCACTTATCATTAAAATGAGGTGCTTCAATTAACTGTCTCAATAAAAGAACCCTGCTTTTATGAAACGACAGTAAGACATCAATCAAGAAATAGGCACCAAAGAATGATCAGCATAACAACTGAACCATCAAAATACCATCACAATCAGCCAAAGAACTGCTGTCCCATTTTCCACATAACCGTTGCAAGTTCCAAATTACAATATTTGTAAGGTTAGGAATACAAGTAACATACTGCTGATATAACATACTGTTATCCTTTCCACTCCTTTCATTAATAATAAATGCAAAGGATAAAACTAACTGAAATGTAAACCCATTACTTTCCTTTCAGTTCATGCATCATATTAGGTTCCTAGCAATCACGCACAGACGAGAAAGCGAACAACAATGCATATAGTTGCTCATATCTAAGCACTACAAAATTCGTTAATAATGATTACAAATTTTCAACTGTATGAAAGAAGAAAAGATCATTTTCCAAGTCATTCATCCACATTACTATCTCCTTCCTCATGACTGTCCTAAAAATGGAATCCAAACGAGACACAAATCAAGATAACAGTTCAGAGTGAAACTTACAAAATCCATTCGGAATTCACTTTCCGGCAGCAAGAGTAATTTCATTCATAATCAGCTTTAAATGAAAACAAGGAAGAATTTATCGTCCTTATCAATACTTCATTTAAATCAGGCTCATATGCATATCCAAGAACAGGTTAGTACATCATCGTATTTATCTTAGATCAAATAGTATAAGGATGCATACTATGTATTTACCGTACTAGAAGAAACCATAATTCTTTCACTGTATTGTAAACCAGATAAACAGTTATACAATCATGCAATCAATTATTCACATGATTTTCTAATTCTATGAACGCATTCCGTTCAAAATAAAATTTATTCATTGTTGTTACCTACAGCAAGTCCAATCATAATGCACTGTAAGACTTCAATGCTATTTCCAGAATTCAGACAGCAAAAGAGAAGAATTCGTTCTTTAACTATTCAAATAAGAAAACAACCATTTTCTTCAACTCAACAAGAATTATTCATGCTGATTTCATTTCTTCTAAATGACCGTGCAAAGATCAGAAGACCACACGAAACATTCAAAATTTCCGTTTGTACAGAAATACACAGCACTCAGAAACGATTTAAATGCCACTGTCCTCTCTATTCAGACTGAACTTACAAGTTCAATAAACCATCCAACTACTGATTTTACCAAATCAAAATAGCAGACAGAAGAAGAATTCCTTACCAATAAATGTTTCTACCCGAATCCATTCTTCTATTCACAATGATGTACAGAACCCAAAAATGCGATTTTCATACAATAATACCCTTATTATTAAAAACCCGCATAGGATATCAGATGCACAACAAAGTATAATCAAAACAGGTCCAATAGCAATACAACTTCCCAAGCATTTCCTCCTTGCACAGCAATCCAAATTAAAATGCGTTTTCACAAAGACAGTCCGAACTAAAAGGTCGAACAACATCAATGAAACACAACAAATCATCTAACCCCTTCAGCAAGATTCAACATGATTTATTTAATGCACAGAATACAAGTCAAGCTCGTTTTCATGACTACTATCCAAACTGTAAGATCAAACCGCCTCAAATAAGACATAACAAATCATCTTTCCTCCAAGGCAAGAAGAAGTACAGTACATAAATATTCATTCATTGCTCAGGAATGCAAAGCCAAGATTTTTAATCGTGTCTACAGTCCGAACGGTAGACCAAACAACATCAATAACCACAACTAATCATCCTACTTTCTCAGCAAGAAAACAATATAATTCATTATAAGTTCAGAAGGAAAAACTATTTCTTTTCCAACTCCCACGAATACTCAACCATATTCGTCTATTTCTTTAAGCAAGAAAAAGGGACAACAAAAACGTATTACCATTTCTTCCCTCAAATCAAATTCGTATGATCATACAAAACCCAAATGCCGTATCCATCATAATCAAACACAGCAGAAAGAGAAAGGATCTATTTCCTTTTTAAAAGAAATTTCAGTAGAGAATACGACTTCATACAACTCGCACATCCAGTACAGTATTATCACAGAAGTTCATATATCAAAGAACAATTGCTCGACACTGAAAGACAGCTCCTATTGTCTATTCAGACTTCATCATTCAAGTTCGTAAAACAAGAGAATGATTATACAGTGATGAGAACAACACATACTGCCTGTCTTTTTTTTGTAAATATAACCATTAACAGAGAAAAATACCCAAAACGTTATTCTCCAAACTGCCAAACAAACCAACACAGCATGGAGATATTCCACTCAAAGAAAATGCAAAGACAGTTTAAACACAACAACCAGAATGATTTTACCTATCATTTCCAAAAATGACAGCAAGAATCGACTAAATCCAAATCGTATCAACTCGACAACAATCACATAAACCCAAAACCCAAGAGCAGGGTTGTTTTAATGAGACGTTTAAACAAAGCAAGTATTTTTAAAGAGAAGGGCTTAACATGCCTGCAATTTCTTTTCCAAAACTCGAAGAAAACTGCGTTTGCCGAAGATATTTCCTTCCTCGGCGACAGCACGAGCTTTCCAACAATCCTTTCCTCTTCAGGCTCAGCAACAGCCTCCAATTTTCCAAAGAACAGTGATAAATCCAAAGAAACTGGTTCGACTGAACCAAACAAAAAAAACCAAATGCAGAGCAACTTCACCAAATCCGAATCGACACAATAAACAATCAACATTTCCCTCCTACGCCTTCCAAGGTGAGCTGGTCATGAGGACCAAGGAAATTTAATGCATTAAAGGCTCTGCCTTTTTCCCAACTTCCCACGCCACTGCCAACTTGAGTTGGCGAACTCCAAATTTTAAATTTCACATGCAAAACCAAATTTAGCTCCATGTCCAACTAAATACCTCCGCCACTTACCTGCCCCCGCCAAACTGGCACTGTCCACGTATGGACTCTCATTTAATGCCATTAAACACCCCTTCATCCTTATCCTCTCCCTCCAAGGGTCTGCGCGCCCCCTTTAGGTTAGGATTAGTTTAGGATGTATATTAGTTATTCAACCTAGGTCATAGTTTAGTTTTAGGTTAATAGGACTTAGGTTTATTTCCCTTTCCTTTTTTTTTTTATAATTTAAAAATCCACTTAGGATAGTAGTTTAGGATGTATGATAGAACTTAGGATTAGCTTAGGATTTAATTCCTTCTAACCACTAACACTAATCAACCTCCATCCAGTCTTCCAACTGACACTCATGTCAATGCTGTGCAGGACGTTTCGTCCCTTGTTTCACATGCCAAAGCCACCCGTGTCCAGACGTTTCCTGCCTCACGAGGTCTTAAGTTCGACAGTACAGGGTTCAAGAATCGAACCTTTGTCATTGGCATTTACGTGCCAGCTACTCATACCTGCAATCAGGCGCTGCACATTTATATCAACCTCCGGTTCGGTTCAAGAGTAAATCGACAAAGCAATCACAAGAATACCACAGCATACTTTGGATCAATGGAATTGATTCAAGGTGTGCTGTCAATCAGCAAAGAGAGTTTAGCAAGTATACGACAATTTGTTCGTCACATCAGCAAACACACAAGCAACAATAACTGTTGTCCTATGCAATAAATTACAGCATGCAAGAATCCAAGTTAGCAACACATTCCTTTAAGATCAGAATATATCTTAACATGTTTGCCTTCATTTCAGCAGCTATAATAGTATGAAAAATATTCACCAAGATAACTTACAAAATCAGGGTGTTACATTCTTCCCTCCTTAAAGAATCATCGTCCCGATGATCAGATTAAACAAATCAAGGAGTTCCTAGGACAAAGTTCAGTTATTGTCCTTTCATTCATAAGTTCATACCAAAAACAGATTCACTCTTAAAAACAGCGTTTTAAGACAACTGTACAATAGACTAATAATTGTCTAAATTTGGTAGAATTATCAGTTCCTCGAATTTCAAATTCGATTAAACAGATGTGGAAAAGTAGATCTCATTTCTTCGAGATTTTCCCAAGTTGCACTTTCTTCGCTGAACTGGTCCCACTGGACCTTACATTGGTTCACTTCGCGATTTCTCAAGTACAACTGGCGAGTTCCCAGCACTCGAATGGGCTTAACCACGATTATTCCTGGGTCTTGGACCTGCAAGGAATTCCAATTCAGCACATGTGATAAATCTGTCACGTATTTCTTAAGCAAAGAAATATGAAAAACATCATGCATTTGAGACAAAGCAGGAGGTAATGCTAGACGATAAGCTACAGGGTTGATTATTTCAACAATTTCAAAAGGTCCCACGTAACGTGGCGACAACTTGGCAGCCTTGCCAAAAGTTATTGAGCTCTTTTTCGGCTTCACCCGAAGAAAGACCTTCTCTCCCAGTTTATAATGTCTGTCAACCCGCTTTAAGTCTGCATAGCTCTTTTGCCTATTGGCAGCCTCCTTTAGATGTTCCCGAATCATTTTGATTTGCTGTTCCATTTCCATAAGGATTTCTGGCCCAATTACCTCTCTGTCCTCAACGTTGTCCCAGCTGACAGGGGTTCTGCATTTTCTTCCATACAATGCTTCAAAGGGCGCCATTTTTAAAGAGGCATGATAGGTGTTATTGTAAGCAAATTCTACCAGCGGAAGGTATTCCTCCCATTTATACTGCTGGTCCATGCAATACATCCTTAACATGTCCTCTAAAACCTGATTAACTCTCTCAGTCTGTCCATCCGTTTCCGGATGATATGCAGAACTGAAGTTCAATTTAGTCCCCAAGGCCGCATTAAGTGTTTGCCAAAACCTTGATGTCATCCTCGGATCTCTGTCCGATATGATTAATTCCGGTATTCCATGCAATCTGAAGATTTCATGTACAAATCTTCTTGCTAGCACTGGTGCATCATCCTTCAAATTACCAGCAATGAAGTGTGCCACTTTGGTCAATTTGTCGACTACAACCAGGATAATGTCATGCTTATTTCTTGACATAGGCAATCCTTGAACGAAATCCATCGTTATCACTTGCCATTTATACTGCGGAATACTGTGGGGATACAATAATCCAGCGGGGTGCATATGTTCCGCCTTAACACGCTGACATTCCAAGCAGTGTGTTACAAATTCTACCACATCCTTTTTCATTCCCTTCCAGAAATATTGCTGCTTAAGATCAGCGAGCATTTTCGTAATGCCAGGGTGTCCAGAAAAAGGTGAATTATGAAATTCAGTTAACAATTTCCCTCTTAAGTCATTTGCCACAGGTATATATACCCTGTTTTCGAACCTCAGAATTCCTTCATTATCAAAACGGAATCCTTTATACCTGACATCCCTCAGGTCTGCAGCAAGTGCTGTTTTGACTTGCTGGAAATAAGGATCTGATTCCAAGGCATCTTTCACCTCATCCTTAAACTGAGTTCTTAACGTTATAAGAGCAGAGATATGCTTCCTTCGACTCAGAGCATCTGCTACTCTATTTTCCTTTCCCTTGATGTAGCTTATATCAAAATCATACTGAGACAGAAATTCTAACCATCTTCGCTGCCTTGCATTCAGATTTGGCTGAGTAAAAATATACTTCAGCCCCAGATGGTCTGTTTTTAACTCGAAAGGCTTGCCTAAAAGGTAATGCCTCCACATTTGAAGTGCATGAACAATGGCAGCGAGCTCTAGATCGTGTGGAGCATAATTCTGTTCATGTAACTTAAGCTTTCTGCTTTCATAAGCGATGACATGGTTATTCTGTAATAGAATACCTCCAAGGCCTTCTCCTGAGGCATCCGTTACAACCATAAAATCTCCATTTGGATCAGGTACAGTCAAGATAGGTGCTGAAGTTAACTGTTCCTTTAAATTCTTAAAGGCAGATTCACATTTGTCTGTCCAGACAAATTTCTTATCCTTCTTTTGCAGCGAAGTGATTGGGGCAGCAATTTTTGAAAAGTCCTTAACGAACTTTCGATAATATCCAGCCAAGCCCATGAAGCTCCTCACTTCGTGCACGTTCTTAGGCGTAGGCCACTCAGTTATAGCTATGATCTTTGAAGGGTCAACAGCTATCCCATTCTTGCTTATAACGTGTCCCAAATAATGCACCTCTGCATCATAAAAGGAACATTTGGACAGTTTTCCATACAACTTCCTCTTTCTTAAAATTTCCAGCACTATCCTTAGATGTTCTTGGTGCTCTTCGACATTTTTAGAGTATATAAGAATATCGTCCAAGAATACAAGCACAAACTTGTCTAAGTATTCTTGAAAAATATTGTTCATTAGATTCATGAAGGCGGCAGGTGCATTAGTCAACCCAAAAGGTAACACCGTGAACTCATAATGCCCGTACCTCGTTCTAAAAGTTGTTTTATGAATATCTTCTTCCTTTATTCTCAGCTGATGATACCCTGATCGAAGATCTATTTTTGAATAAACTGATGCTCCTCGCATCTGATCGAACAGATCATCAATCCTAGGAAGTGGGTATCGATTTTTAATAGTTGCTTTGTTCAGCATTCTGTAATCAATGCACAGCCTCAAAGTGCCATCCTTTTTCTTTACAAAAATTACCGGCGCTCCCCAAGGTGAGACGCTCGGTCTTATCAGCCCCTTAGTCAGAAGTTCTTGTAACTGAGCCTTCAGCTCTACCAACTCAATGGTAGTCATTCTATAAGGTGCCTTAGATATGGGTTCAGTTCCCGGTTTGATTTCTATTGCAAAGTCAAACTCACGTTTGGGTGGAAGACCTGGCAATTCCTCCGGAAACACATCACGGAAACCCCTTAACAATGGATATCTTTCCATGAAATCATTATCTTCCTCCGCATTTTCTGTCACTTTTACTGCATACAAAGTGCAGCCTCTGTTTTTAGCCCTTTTTAGTTGCATAGCCGTCAGTTTCCTAACTGCAACTTCCCGTTTTACACCTTGAATGACTGCTGCTTTCTGCAGGTCATCGAAGCAACAGATTTGTTTTTCATAACAGTCGACCTTTGCCTTATGTTCAGCCAACCAGTTAACTCCAATAATGATATCATATGATCCTAGAGGAGTGACATACAAGTCAACTTCGGTGGAGAAACTAGGCAGATCAAGAATTGCCCCAAAAAGGCACATTTCGACTGTATGGACAACATTATTCCCATAATGCACTGTCCATGTTTTATCCATTCTTTCAGCCTTTCTTTTTAATTTCATTGCAAGTTTAGCAGAAATAAAGCATTCTGTAGCTCCAGTATCAAAAAGTATGACTACAGGTGTACCGAATAACTTACCCGTAACTTCTATGGGCGTCACTTGCTTTTCAGCTTGTCTGTTAGCCACTGCAGCGTGTATCCTATGCTGCTGACCGCGATCATCCTTCTTCAGAGGACAGTGATTCACATAGTGGTCCTTTCCACAGTTGAAGCATCCTCCAACTGGCCCTTTTCTAGGCTCAAATTTGTTACCAGCCTTGAAGTTATCATTCTGGCTTCCATAGGACTTCTGTCCAATGCCATTAACTTTTGTGAAGCTGTTCCGCACGCTATTTACAGGTCTGTTCATCACAGATTTCTTGTTGTTATCTACAACAATTTTGTTTTTCACACCAAACCTTTTCCAAGGTCCCCTTTTTGGTGCAAGAGACGAAGAAGAATTGGGAATCTTCTTCCTTATCTCTTCCCTGTGAGCAGATATTGCCCTCAATTTCTGTTCCTGTCTGATTGCCTTTTCGACAACTCCATCCATGGTGGTTGGGCCGTGGACATCCACTTCGCCACCAATGATGGGATTCAGTCCCATTATGAATTTCCGTATTCTGAACTTCTCATCAGCTTGGTACTGCGGCACATACTTAAGGAGTTTAGTAAACCCTTCCCAGTATTCCGTCACCGACAGCCTTCCTTGCGACCAGTTCTGAAATTCAGTCATTTTCCTATCAAAATAGAGTTGAGGCAGCCATCGTTGCCTAAAATAACCCTTAAATTGATCCCAAGTTATGTCTGATTCGACAATATTCAGCTCAACCTTACGGTTGTCCCACCATGATGATGCTTCATGAGAAAGCTGATATGCTCCCCATATCGCTTTAGTCTCTTCGGAGAAGTTTCTTATTGCAAAGTATTTCTCCATTTCACTGAGCCAGTTCTCAGCTCCGTCCCCAAGGGTTGTTCCATCAAACTTTGGAGGACTTATTCTCTTTATATCATTTGTAAGTTCAGCTGCTAATCTTGCCCTTTTATTTTCAGGGGGATTAGGAGCAATTACATTATTATCATCAACACCCGGATTCCCTCCGTTGATGTTGTCCACAGGAGGCAGCTGATCATTTATTTCAGCTTCATCCTCCTCCTCTTCATTGCCCATTGACTGTTGTTCCAGAACAGTCAAACGATCCCTCGTATCAAGTAGGGCAGCAAGGATTTCATCCAGCTTTTGAGCAGTAGCTGCTTCTCCACCCTGTAACGGGTTATTCGCAGCATTCCCTCTTGTTCTGACCATTTTCTGTTCAATAAGAAAATGTAAACCTTATTAATATCGTGGACTCATTAGGTCCAAGAGCTGCAACCTTCAGCTCTGATACCAAGATGTAACATCCCCATTTTAAGATACTAGAACAAGGGAATTTTTTTTTTTTTTTTTGATAACGTTCTCTGTTATGAATTATAAAATTCAAACACACGTTCAAGTTTTAATAATTGTTCTCTGCCCAAACAACACAGTTTGGATCACACAACTTCTTTTTAAAACTAATGTTCCCTGTTCGCATATTTACAATATGGAACACACATTCAATGCCATTCAATCTTATAACAGATTCTATATGCTGCTGTAAATGACTCGAGGAACTGCCGATCTTCCATTTTCATGGCTCGGAGTTTCATCGATCCTTCATTTCATGACTCGGCAACAACCGATCCTTCATGTTCGTTTATGCATAGTATATTATATATACCAGTTCTCTTAACCGTTTCCGGTTATCGAAGTGATCCATTTAAGAAGCCTATCTGAATATCTGTTACTGATATTCATCTGACATCCTGCATCTTAAATTAAGTGATAAGGACAACGCAACCAGCACTTGCGATACTTTGGCCAAAGATTTTCACATGCTTTGCATGATCATATTCCTGGATGTGATACACATCAATGGAATACGTCCTTCACCTCACTTCACCTGTTATCTAGAATGGTCTTTCCTGGTTCCTACCAGTCCTCTCGATTTAAGGTCAGATTTAAACTTCTAATTTCCAACTAGCAATATGAACGAATATAGGAAGGCACCCCTGGTAACTAAAGATACGCAGACATACGGTGTCGTTCCCCACGACTCCGTGTGTCTAGTTATCTTTAGTATTCCGGGGTCACTCCGTATACATGATCATACTCCTATCCCCAGTCAAGAACTTCACATTCAGCCTATGTATTCTTGATGTTTTAATTCGGGAGGGCATTGTAATATGTCAGCTATAACATTGTGTCGTCATGAAGACCCCGTCTTCATGAAGACACCTTGCTGTAGCTGGCGTATGTCAATGTCCTACGGAATCCTCCCATCGAGAGTACACATCCTGCTCAAGTGATTTGGATATGATCTTAATATTTTAAAATCAACTTTCAGCAACCATGCTGATCCCTTTATCCTCGTTCCCGTTACAGTTGTATATAGCTAAGAGAGACTAAATCTGTCCTTTAGCTTGCTATGCATCTTCTCCTTCGTACCGAAGGGCTGCATTTCTCTACTTGGTTCTCTTCTTAATCATTGGATTAAGCAGCCCGTTACCGACGGACGTGATAAGTTTAACCTGTTAAACTTAACCAAGATTTTTCCCAACTGTAACTAAATTCAGAATTCTAGTTATTAGACGTCATTTAAACGAGGTCTAATTCCCAATAAATGTATTCATTTATTTTCCTTAACCTTACACAGTTAAGGTCCATTAGTTATGGATATACTTATCCCATATCCTTTATTCTGAATTTAACATACGAGGTCATTAATGGAGTTCGAAAGCGAAGTTCGATTACTCCGAAGTTAATTGATATTCCTTAGCTTCCAAGCTAATCCTGAATACCTATCAGTTATGGAATCATATTCTTCCTAATCCTTTCTAATGTCAATTAAGAATTCATCTTTACCCAAGTATGAACTAATTGCACATTTCAACTTAAAAGTTGCAATAAGGTAAGAATAGATATCAATTCCCATTTAGCATCCATCCACGGACAATTAAATAAATCCAAATCAGGAATAACATTATGTTTCCAATTTAATCAACAATATCAACTGATATAGTCATTAAAATATCACACTTGTATTTGTATTCATTAATTCATGTCATAATCCATACATTTGCCAATCCAACTGAATGGGCATTGTTTACATAAAACATCATTACAACTCATAGATAGAAGAATATACTTTCTTCTTTTTACAATTCCTCAAAGAGGAATAAAAGTAAACAAATACAATTCATCTTCAACCAATCAAGAAGCATCAGAAAACAGCCATGTCTTCATTCTAATCAAATTCCATCTGCAAAATTATTTGCACGGGTCAGTTCAATGAACTGAGCATATTAAGCACTTATCATTAAAATGAGGTGCTTCAATTAACTGTCTCAATAAAAGAACCCTGCTTTTATGAAACGACAGTAAGACATCAATCAAGAAATAGGCACCAAATAATGATCAGCATAACAACTGAGCCATCAAAATACCATCACAATCAGCCAAAGAACTGCTGTCCTATTTTCCACATAACCGTTACAAGTTCCAAATTACAATATTTGTAAAGTTAGGAATACAAATAGCGTACTGCTGATATAACATACTGTTATCTTTTCCACTCCTTTCATTAATAATAAAAACAAAGGATAAAACTAACTGAAATGTAAACCCATTACTTTCCTTTCAGTTCATGCATCATATTAGGTTCCTAGCAATCACGCACAGACGAGAAAGCGAACAGCAATGCATATAGTTGCTCATATCTAAGCACTACAAAATTCGTTAATAATGATTACAAATTTTCAACTGTATGAAAGAAGAAAAGATCATTTTCCAAGTCATTCATCCACATTACTATCTCCTTCCTCATGACTGTCCTAAAAATGGAATCCAAACGAGACACAAATCAAGATAACAGTTCAGAGTGAAACTTACAAAATCCATTCGGAATTCACTTTCCGGCAGCAAGAGTAATTTCATTCATAATCAGCTTTAAATGAAAACAAGGAAGAATTTATCGTCCTTATCAATACTTCATTTAAATCAGGCTCATGTGCATATCCAGAACAGGTTAGTACATCATCGTATTTATCATAGATCAAATAGTATAAGGTTGCATACTATGTATTTACCGTACTAGAAGAAACCATAATTCTTTCACTGTATTGTAAACCAGATAAACAGTTATACAATCATGCAATCAATTATTCACATGATTTTCTAATTCTATGAATGCATTCCGTTCAAAATAAAATTTATTCATTGCTGTTACCTATAGCAAGTCCAATCATAATGCACAGTAAGACTTCAATGCTATTTCCAGAATTCAGACAGCAAAAGAGAAGAATTCGTTCTATAACTATTCATATAAGAAAACAACCATTTTCTTCAACTCAACAAGAACTATTCATGCTGATTTCATTTCTTCTAAATGACTGTGCAAAGATCAGAAGACCACACGAAACATTCAAAATTCCATTTATACAGAAATACACAGCACTTAGGAAACGATTTAAATGCCACTGTTCTCTATTCAGACTGAACTTACAAGTTCAATAAACCATCCAACTACTGATTTTACCAAATCAAAACAGCAGACAGAAGAAGAATTCCTTACCAATAAATGTTTCTACCCGAATCCATTCTTCTATTCACAATGATGTACAGAACCCAAAAATGCGATTTTCATACAATAATACCCTTATTATTAAAAACCCGCATAGGATATCAGATGCACAACAAAGTATAATCAAAACAGGTCCAATAGCAATACAACTTCCCAAGCATTTCCTCCTTGCACAGCAATCCAAATTAAAATGCGTTTTCGCAAAGACAGTCCGAACTAAAAGGTCGAACAACATCAATGAAACACAACAAATCATCTAACCCCTTCAGCAAGATTCAACATGATTTATTTAATGCACAGAATACAAGTCAAGCTCGTTTTCATGACTACTGTCCAAACTGTAAGATCAAACGCCTGAATTAAGACATAAAAAATCATCTTTCCTCCAAGGCAAGAAGAAGTACAGTACATAAATATTCATTCATTGCTCAGGAATGCAAAACCAAGATTTTTAATCGTGTCTACAGTCCGAACGGTAGACCAAACAACATCAATAACCACAACTAATCATCCTACTTTCTCAGCAAGAAAACAATATAATTCATTATAAGTTCAGAAGGAAAAACTATTTCTTTTCCAACTCCCACGAATACTCAACCATATTCGTCTATTTCTTTAAGCAAGAAAAAGGGACAGCAAAAACGTATTACCATTTCTTCCCTCAAATCAAATTCGTATGATCATACAAAACCCAAATGCCATATCCATCATAATCAAACACAACAGAAAGAGAAAGGATCTATTTCCTTTTTAAAAGAAATTTCAGTAGAGAATACGACTTCATACAATTCACACATCTAGTACAGTATTATCACAGAAGTTCATATATCAAAGAACAATTGCTCGACACTGAAAGATAGCTCCTATTGTCTATTCAGACTTCATCATTCAAGTTCGTAAAACAAGAGAATGATTATACAGTGATGAGAACAACACATACTGCCTGTCTTTTTTTGTAAATATAACCATTAACAGAGAAAAATACCCAAAATGTTATTCTCCAAACTGCCAAACAAACCAACACAACATGGAGATATTCCACTCAAAGAAAATGCAAAGACAGTTTAAACACAACAACCAGAACGATTTTACCTATCATTTCCAAAAATGACAGCAAGAATCGACTAAATCCAAATCGTATCAACTCGACAACAATCACATAAACCCAAAACCCAAGAGCAGGGTTGTTTTAATGAGACGTTTAAACAAAGCAAGTATTTTTAAAGAGAAGGGCTTAACATGCCTGCAATTTCTTTTCCAAAACTCGAAGAAAACTGCATTTGCCGAAGATATTTCCTTCCTCGGCGACAGCACAAGCTTTCCAACAATCCTTTCCTCTTCAGGCTCAGCAACAACCTCCAATTTTCCAAAGAACAGTGATAAACCCAAAGAAACTGGTTCGACTGAACCAAACAAAAAAAACCAAATGCAGAGCAACTTCACAAAATCCGAATCGACACAATAAACAATCAACATTTCCCTCCTACGCCTTCCAACACGAGCTGGTCGCGAGGACCAAGGAAATTTAATGCATTAAAGGCTCTTCCTTTTTCCCAACTTCCCACGCCACTGCCAACTTGAGTTGGCGAACTCCAAATTTTAAATTTCACATGCAAAACCAAATTTAGCTCCATGTCCAACTAAATACCTCCGCCACTTACCTGCCCCCGCCAAACTGGCGCTGTCCACGTATGGACTCTCATTTAATGCCATTAAACACCCCTTCATCCTTATCCTCTCCCTCCAAGGGTCTGCGCCCCCCCTTTAGGTTAGGATTAGTTTAGGATGTATATTAGTTATTCAACCTAGGTCATAGTTTAGTTTTAGGTTAATAGGACTTAGGTTTATTTCCCTTTCCTTTTTTTTTATAATTTAAAAATCCACTTAGGATAGTAGTTTAGGATGTATGATAGAACTTAGGATTAGCTTAGGATTTAATTCCTTCTAACCACTAACACTAATCAACCTCCATCCAGTCTTCCAACTGACACTCATGTCAATGTTGTGCAGGACGTTTCGTCCCTTGTTTCACATGCCAAAGCCACCCGTGTCCAGACATTTCCTGCCTCACGAGGTCTTAAGTTCGACAGTACAGGGTTCAAGAATCAAACCTTTGTCATTGGCATTTACGTGCCAGCTGCTCATACCTGCAATCAGGCGCTGCACATTTATATCAACCTCCGGTTCGGTTCAAGAGTAAATCGACAAAGCAATCACAAGAATACCACATCATACTTTGGATCAATGGAATTGATTCAAGGTGTGCTGTCAATCAGCAAAGAGAGTTTAGCAAGTATACGACAATTTGTCATCACATCAGCAAACACACAAGCAACAATAACTGTTGTCCTATGCAATAAATTACAGCATGCAAGAATCCAAGTTAGCAACACATTCCTTTAAGATCAGAATATATCTTAACATGTTTGCCTTCATTTCAGCAGCTATAACAGTATGAAAAATATTCACCAAGATAACTTACAAAAATCAGGGTGTTACACCAACCGTTGTCACTGTTGTCCCATCTAATTGCACTACACCCTTGGAGATGACTTCATATTGGAGCCGTAATTGATCAGCTATCTGTTTTGGCATGGCTAAGTTGCTTGCTTTAGAGTCGATCATGCAATTATGTACCAATTGGTTTCCAATGATTAATGAGACATAAAAAGGAGGGGGATTCAACGTTTTACCTTGTTGTCCTCCATGATTTCCTTCAGGCTGGGCAGCACTTGTGAGTATCTTCTCTTGCATTTGGACCTGTTGATTTGAAGTTGACCAGTCCTTCATGGCAGCTTGTAGCAAATCTCTTTGTCCAGGGATAGATAGTGATTCCCACATTGATATGTTTACATTTGTCTTCTTCATCTGATGAATGATACTAAATGGAGATGAATTATCCCTCTGCTATCCCTTGGCCTGCACATTCATTCCTTACACATGGGCAGCAACAACTTGCATTTGAGTTGGTTTAGGAGCTGTTCTGGGTGCCCCTTGCGTGTTTAGAACTACATTTTGTTTGCTAGCGGCTTGTGGAGTGGTAGAAGGTTGTGGATTATTTGGAGCTAATGGCTATCCTTCACCCAAATTTCTCCTTTTTGACCTTGTGTTGGCTGCAACACTTTGAGAGGGTATTTGATTCATACCACAAAAATCTTCAGCTTGCCAATTGACAAGAGTAGTTTCATTCGGAGATGTTCCTTGCTGAGGTGCTTCTTGCTGCTGATCCTCTTCATGGATGGACTCTTGCGACCCACCAATGGTTTGCACCATAAGAGCCTGATTTAATGCACTGTTAAAGCACATTGATTGGTTATGTGGCTGACTGCACGGGAAACACCAATCATATTCTTGGGCCATGTTATTTTGAACTGGCACCAATGCTTTAGAAGAAGATATGACATTGGGGTTATAGGGCTGAAATGGTCTATTAGCGGGAGGCCTTTCTTGGCTTTGATTTTGATTTCTATTTTATTGGTATGGGGGCCTAGCTTGGTACTGTGCTTGAGGCTGATACGGTCTAGCACTTTGAGCTTGCCGTCTTTTGATAGTAACTAGCTCATTTCCCAAATTTTGTAATTGTTTCATGACCTCTTAGAGTTCATTTAAAGCACTAGAGGATGAAGTAGAAGTCTCATTTGAACTTTGATTTCTAGGAGTGGGAATAGGAGCCAAAGTGGGTGCTTGACTAGTGCTTGGATTTTCTAAGTTTGGATACAAGGGCATGGAAGGCCTAGGAGCCAGTTTACTAGCTTGAATAAGACAATTTTCGGCTCTAATGGCAATGCTATAAGCAGCAAGTAAGGTTGTGCCTCCCATAGATTGAATTAACATAGAAATATCAGAATTCAAAGCCTTAAGATAGTATAGAAAAGCACCTTCTGCTGCTGGCCTTACTGCCATTGGAATCCTCTCCCAAGACCTTTGAAATCTGAAGTTGAAGTCAGTCAACTGCTCATTGGGAGCTCTCTTGATAGTTGTCAATTGTTCTAGTAGAGACAAATTGTCTCCCTTTTCCCCAAACTGCTCATGGAGAACTATGCATAACTGATTCCAATTTGTGATAGAACCAGCTCCAAGGCTCCTAAACCATTGCAATGCCTTCCCTTTGAACAAAGATGCCAGCAATTTGACAGCCACATCCATTTCATTTATCTCATGGATTACACAGACGTTAGCAATGTCTTTGACATGATCACCAGGAGTGGTATGATTTTCTCCTGTGAAAAATGGAATGTTCTTCAACGCTGCAATTGGAACTGGATTCCGTGCATTGAGGTTAAGTGGGCTACTACCAGTGAAGTTGACAAAGGGATTTGGTGGTTGTGCCATTCTGATTGGCCTGAGAACTCTTGTTGATGCAAGAAAATGTCTACCAGGTGGAGGTGTAGACAAAGT
Source organism: Taxus chinensis (assembly GCA_019776745.2). Classification (NCBI taxonomy): domain Eukaryota; kingdom Viridiplantae; phylum Streptophyta; class Pinopsida; order Cupressales; family Taxaceae; genus Taxus; species Taxus chinensis. The sequence goes on from CM034146.1 coordinate 156,148,364, forward strand.
CCGGTTAGGTGGAGATGGTGATCTTTGAGCTCTTCTTCCCCTTCTTTCTCTGCCTGAAGATAGGTGCAGATAAACAAACAATCCTTCCTCTCTAGTTCTTGACCTGGTCTGTATTCTTCTCATAAATTTGCTAGGCTTGGACTGCTGAAACTAGTGGATTATGTCTCTTTTGGAGTCGCCAGATGTGTAATTTCAAAGCTCCTTCAAAGCTGGAATGTGGAACAAGTGCACATCGATCTTGTTGTAATGAAGGCCAAGACCTCTAATGTCCCACCGGGCATGCCAGAACTGTTAGCGCAAAATCACAGCACCCCTGGATGTTGATCAGATTTCTAGGTTGATCATACTAGCATCCAGTGTGATTACACAACATGGAATCCTTTCTCCAAGTGTGGGACTTGAAAAAATGAGAAAGGAATCTCCAGAGAAGGCTGGTTCCTATTCCTCTGTTCAGATGCACACGAAAAATTCGTAGGGTTTATTCAGAACCTAATCTAATCTTGCTAAGGAGATAGGGTAAGAGGATGCATAAAAATAAACCTAAGCTAACAGAGGTGATGCACTAAGGAATGAAGAACACCTATCTTGCCAATAAACACAAACCATTCAAATGTGATGCAAGATCATGCACAGATAACAAAATTTGCAGTGAAAGATCAGGAGGATGCAAATGAACACAAAGAGGGTTGAGAATCATCCACAGACATGCATTACTTTCTCCAAAGATTGATACAATACACTACAAAATTCCAAGAGGCAAAGTTGCATTACAATTTTAAATGGGAGGTTTGAACTCCACAAATTCGCCTGCCAAAGAGAAGAAGGGAGGGGCAAAACAAGAATGTTCCACACCTAGAAAGAAGCCCCTCCTTACAATTTATAGGAAGAATGAGAGAGGGAAGAGAGAGGAAATTCAGATCTACCCCAACCACTTCTAGGTTGCATTTAATTCATCTCATTATGGTGGTAGGTGAGAACCCTAAAAAAAGTGGCGAACTGTATTTTGCATTTAAGCTGGTTGTTGAAACATCATTTCTAGCCATTATCACGTGCCAGAGGCATTTTTTGATTTTATCTCTCCAAAATGAACCAAAATGCAAGATTGACCCCAGAATCATGTAGATAATTTCACCAGATTTCCATTGATATAAAGAACGTGAAAATCCGAGCTCTGGATCGAAAGTTATGGCGATCTGAAGATTTAGGGCAAAAACAGGCCAAAACGGATCGACGAGAAAATATTTGAATTTTTTCCGCGCTCTGCCACTTGGATGACATGTGTCAAGCTCTGATTCATCTGCGGGCTCATCCTTTGAAAATTTCTTTCGGTCCCTTCCTTAATTTCTTGCCACTTGGACACGTGGCACTATTTTATTAGCTCGGGCCTGAGGGGCACACTTTGTCCTTCGAAAATTTGGTATTTTTCACTTTGGGAAAATTTTCCCATTTCTCCCCCACGCTCTGCCACTCAAGTGCCACATGGCACGATTTCATTTGATGCGGACCCTTCCTAACCATTTCCCTTTTATTTTTTTCCTTTGGAAAAATTTTCAAAATTTTCCCGTCGGGCCGATGAGGTGAAGACACGTGGCGATATTTGATTTGTTGGCGGCTCTTTTGGCTTTTCACGTCCCATGCGTCCCTCGCGTACCTTTGGCCCGGCTGTCCCAAACTGCCTAGGAAAAAATCTCCGAACCGCCCGATTCAGGCTTCCTTTTTCCTTTTTGAGGTGAAGACACATGGCAAGATTCCATTTGTTGGTGGCTCTTTCAGATTTTCACGTCCTCCGCGTACCTTTGGCCTGGATGTCCCAAACTGTTTCAGACGAAAGACTCTTGTTTTGGCCGAATCGACCGGTTCGCGTCCCGTGCGTACCTTTGTCCCAATTGTCCCATGGACTACCTGGGACAAATATCTCCGAACTGTCTAAAATGGACTGTCTGTCGGCAAATCGGCCGACTCGCGTCCTGCGCATACTTTTGTCCCAGATGTCCCAAACTACGTGAAACGAAGACTTAGACATTTTTCCCTTGCTTTCGGCCATTTCGGCTTTTCACGTCCTGACGTCCCAACTGTCCTGCAAACCACCTGGACTAGGACTTCGCTGATTTTCTTGTTTTTTCGGCCCCAAGCTTGGTACGACGAACCTTAGTTCAACCTGAACTGGTACAACCCGAGCCCTTCAGACCCGAAATGCCTCAAAACAGTCCTGCAACCTTATTTTTGCATTTTTTCCATTCTTTCTAACTCGTTGGGATTTCTTCTTGGATGGGAGAGTTAGAAAAAGGCTGAGGGGACCTCGAAAAACATGATTTTGGGCCTTGAATCAATCTACTTGCTCGGGACTAAATAATCTGATGCGTGTTATCAAAATTACCTTAAGGGGTGAATTTTGGATAACAGTACCTATGTGTGTGTAAGGATCCCGTTTGGCCTGATGAATGTTGGGGCTACTTTTTAGAGAGAAATGGATGTAGCATTCTCAGGATATATAAATGACTTCAATTCTGTGTATCAGGATGATGTGATAGTTTTCTCCAGGAGAAGAAGTGATCACCTGGAACATTTAGAAAAGATGTTGATAAGATGTAGAGAATATGGCATTTCACTCAATCCTAAGAAGTGCCATTTTGGGGTGCAAAAGGAAAAGTTTCTTAGTCACATTGTATCAAAGGATGGTGTCATGATTGATCCTGAGAGGGTAGAGGCCATCAACAAGGTCCCAATTCCAAGAACCAAGAAAGGAATTCAGTCCTTCTTTGGGCAGATAAACTTTATCAAAAGATTCATATCAAACATTGTTGAGTTGACCATTCCAATTACTTGCATGCTAAAAAAGGACCAAGTAATAGTATGGGAAGAGGTTTCCATTTAGGATTTCAATGGGATCAAAGAAGCATTAAATCACGCCCCTGTTTTAGCAGCTCCATATTAGAAAAAATCCTTTTCAAATGTTTTTTTTTGCTTCAGAGTACATTATTGCATCTGTCTTGTTGTAGAAGGATGATGAAGGGGCTAAGAGGCCAATTTCCTTCTTTAGTAAGGCATTGTAAGGTGCTGACCTGAAGTACACCATTATGGAGAAGCAAGCATTTTCCTTGGTAAAAGCAACAAAGGTTTTTAGACCTTATATTTTGAGCTCTAAAATTGTTTCTTATGTTCCCCACACCATGGTAAAAGATGTCTTATAAGAGATGGAGGTCTCAAGAAAAATATGCATGTGGGTGAACAAGTTGTCGGAGTATGACATGGATATCCAAACCATGAAATTGGTAAGAGGTTTTGGGCTTAGCTAATCTTATGGCTGAAAGAAACTTGCAAACTATTGAGGTGAATGAAGTAGAAGAAGGAAGGGTGGATGTATTTGAAAAGTTGGTGAATTCTGAGTGGTAAAAAAATATAATTTTTTATCTCAGACATCTATATTGCCCTGATTATTTGAGTAAAAATTGGAAAAGAGATATTAATTTGGCTTCCCAGAAATATGTCATTACTGACTTTGGGTTAGCCTGGAAAAACCCTGAGGGAGTCCTCTTAAGGTAAGTTATTGAAGATGAATCCCCCAAGATAATTGTTGATCTCCATGGAGGAGTTTATGGGGGCATTTTGTTGGAAAATTCACATCACACAAGATTATGAGGGCCGGTTATTGGTGGCCAACTCTTTTTAATGATACAACTTTGTTGTTTAGAAGATGTGAGAGTTACCATAATTTGTCTTAAAGGCTGAATTGAAGCCACGTTCAAGCAATGGGGAATGGATTTCATTGGTGAGATTTCATACCCTTTAAGTGCTGGCCATAAGTGGATTCTTGTAGCAACTGATTATTTCACTAAGTGGGTGGAGGCAATCCCCACCAAGAAAGTAACACACCAAATTGTCATGGACTTCATGTTGAACCATATCATTTACAGGTTTGGAGTGCCAACTAAAATTGTTGTTGACAATGCCATGATCTTTAGAGCTAAACCTTTGGTGGCAATGTGCAAAGAATATGGGATCAATTTGACATATGCCTCCAACTATAACCCCTAAGGCAATGGACAAGTAGAGTCCAACAATAAAAATCTGTTAAAGATCATTAGGAGAACATTGGAGCTGAATAAAGGGAAATGGGGTGAGCAACTTAAGTTTACTATTTGGGCTGATAGAACTACTATTAAAAGAGCTACTGGGAAAATACTGTTTGAGTTGGTGTATGGAACTCAAGCTCTTTTGCCCCTACATATGCAATTTTCCTCATATCAGTTCATTCAACAACTAGAAGATCAAGAAGCTTGTCCATATGATGCCAACATTAACCAGCTTGTTGAAATGGAAGAAAGGAGAGCATCTCACCAAAGGCATGTGAAGTTTAGAGAAAAATTGAAGAATTTATTTGACAAGAAGGTCACTCCCAGAGATTTCATCATTGGAGACCTTGTTCTGTTATGGGATAGCAGACATGAAGACAAGGGCAAGTATGGTAAATTTGATGCACTATGGATGGGTCCTTACTCCATTGACATTTAGATTGGTGAACATACCTTCTTCTTGAAAGATTTGGATGGTGAATTGCTAGAATTTCCTGTTAATGGTAAGCACTTGAAACATTTCTTGGATTGATTCCCCATAATTAAGGTGAGCATCACTTGTACAATGTATAGTTCATTGGTTGTTTTCTTTTCTTTTTGTTTTTTCTAATTCTTTTCCTTGCTGACCTAGTTTTACTGGGTTTCTCGGTTCATTTTTGGGAGGTGGTTCTAGTTTTATGCTCTACAAGCTGACTCCTTTACCTAATGGGTATCTTTGGCTCTTAGTCTGTTATTTGGTTCTTACGGAACTCACAAGGAGTTCCCATCCCCAAGTCGGAGCCGATGTTAGTGCTCAAATTTGTCTCTCCCCGTTTTCCATTAAAATCCCTCAGTTTGCGGCCTCTGTCACATTTTTTGTCTCCCCATGTTGGTTCTTGAAGACTTTGTCCTCCATTTGGTCAGCATGATTAGTTCCTCCTTGGTCGAAGGTCACTTGAAATTCTTGAATTTTTTCTCTGTTTCTCTGTCCATCTGTAAGTGTCTACAAATTGGGCATAAAACTTGGCATCTTCGTTCCCTTCTGTTTTCTGCACTTATGTGTTATTATCCCTGCCATTTTGTCCCAAATACCTAAAACATGTGAATGGATGTAGCTCAGAGGGTCATGTGTGAACCTTACAACATTTCCAAATTCTCTTTCCTTGAAGGAAATTTCATCTCCAATCTCAAACAATGGTTTCCCTGCATTTTTATATTTTGATAGGTATGTTTCTCCCATCATATTTACATCTCAACATCAGTGGAAACATGGCCCTTTTTTATTGGATGCGGCTTGGTAGGGCACTCTAAAACTTTGTGGATTGTTTTTTACCCAAAACTTGTCCATGTGGAGGAATGACGCTCGTTTTAAGATTCACCTTTTTTTTTGGCCTTGGAGTTACGCTAGGAGGACACTTGGAGGATTCCAGTGCTTTTCCTAGACTTAGAAACATTTTTCATGCAGCTGATATAGTTTTGGTGGGCCGTAGACATGTGGTGGGATAGTGCTCATTTGAAAATTTGTTTCAGGGTCCCACCTTGAAAAGTGCGACAGAGGGACAGGTGGAGGCTTTTGTCGGCTTCGCTAGGGACATAAAATTTTTGAAGAAATTTTCTAAGGATTGGGACACATGGTGATCCCACGCTCATTCAAGGTCTCCACTTTTTGGGACCATCTTGAAGTTATGCCATAAAGACACATGGAGGGACTACGCATGTTAGGGGACCGGCCCTTGAGTTTTATTTTAAAAAAGCACTAAGAGGACACTTGGAGGCTTCCACTCTCTCTCCCTTTTTGCTTAGACTTTTCAATGATCGAAGAAGACTGTCTCAAACCTTGGAAACATGGAACCTTCTGCTGAACTCTCAAGATTTTAATAGACTCTATCGAACTGAGACATGTGTTGATCCCACGCTCATTTGGGTTCTCTACTTTTTGGGGACCATCCCAAGATGCACCATTGAGACACGTGGTAGTTTGTAAAGTCAAAAAGCAGGGAGGCAAACTCTAGAGAAAAATTTGGAAAAATTTATTTTTCCAAAAATAGGTAAAATGGCATAATTGAACCATGGTTCCTCTGGGACCCACATAGGGACACGTGTCAAGCCCATTTTTCAAATGTGGAGGTGCGGAGAAAATTGAGAAATTTTACATTTTGTCCAAGGGGTATAAAAAGTGAAAGGGAACCTCCAGGCCCTTCTTAACTCAGATCTCCCATGTGGATGGTCCAAATTCAAAAGGGAAATCAACAAAAATTGTGCATCTATATTTGATTATCTACCATTTCTGCTCCAAAGCTCCTGGGGATGTGAATTTTAATGGGTTTTTATCATGTCTTGGATTCTCCTACACGCCACAATGAACAGGAACATTAATTTGATATCCTAGTTTGGTGGGGAAGGTCTGAAAATGTCTTTCACCATTAAAGATGTAATCTGACTATCATATTTGATCCGATCTTTCTTTCCTTGGCACAGAAGAGACCCACTGATATCATGGTTTGGTGGGAGAAAATATAAAAATGTCTTTTACCATTAAGATGTGATTCGACTATTGGCCTTGATATGATTTTCTAGATTTTCCTTCCTTCGCATGCAAAGAACAAGATTTGAAATATTAGAGGAGGAAGTAGTTGGCATACAAGATGAAGAACGACTTACCAGGTGAGGAATTGAATGATAGAAATATTTGGAGAGATTTTCCCTCTGCACACCTAAATTTTTTTTACAAATTTGACTCTCGGAGTCATGATCAATGGTCGTAACATGCAAAGGTGCTTTGAATGTGTTGGATCCCTAGAATATTAACCAAGTATGAAGGTGTGTAGACATGCAAGGTCCCAATTATGTAAAGGCGTACAAGGTAAAAGTGTGCAAGAGTGAAGGAGGTTCGAAACTTAGTCAATTTGAGCACATAGGGTAGAACACGTGAAAAGCATGATCAATTGCGCATAGATAAGATGCCAGCTTGGCGACAAGTTGGCCTCGATAGGGGCATTCCTTGGAATCTTCTAGAAGAACATCATGAGATAAAGTGGAAAGCTCATGCTTGGAGAAGCATGCTCACATGGAGGACCACATTCAACACTTGGCACCATATCTGAGGGTGCTGGAAGGTGAGTTGGTAGTGTAGGAGAATTATAAATACAAGTTCCTACAGAGTAAAAGAAGAGACACTAGGAGTTAAGGAGATAAGGAGTTTGATATACATGACAAGTTTGAGATATAGTATGGGTGAAGCTCTACAAAATTGCTGCGAAGACTTTGTTAGTGGATAATTTATTTAGAAGAGAATGTACTAGGCATGGAGTTGTAAATTTTCTTTTGATATCCTAGTTACACAAGTCCAGTGATATGCATGACTGCGGTCTACTCTCTGTGACAATCTGTAATGAATCAATGAATGTAATGAGGTTACCAGATATAATATATACATGTTTCTAATGCATATTTCTCTATTATGAGTTCTCTTTCCTTTCATGCCATGTATGAATGCTTGTATAATTCTTTCTATCATAATATATGTTCTAGATTCTGTTAAAGCACTTGATCTGAAGTGACTACAAGGATCTAGAGGCTGTTCTGAGCCATATAGTTCTTGTATGTCTTGAATTACCTCCTTAAAAATCTTACACTAATCCTAGATGATGCTTCCCACTAAACTCACATTAAAGACAGACTCGGTACCCACACGTGCCTCAGGTGAGCACTTAGATTCAGCTGGATGATAGGCTGACGTGCATGGGGGTTCCTTCCTTTTGTGATGAGAGTAAAAATTACTACATCTTGGTTCCGTTGCTGGGACATCTTTTCAAAGTTGTAGTGGGATATAATGTACATCATGATCTGTGTAATGAGTAATGATAGAGTGGTTAACATTGGAAAATGTTGAATTGTGGTTCAAGAACATGAAAGATGAATTTTCTTAGAGATTCAGCACTGGACCTAAATTTAATGCACATAGATGGGTAGAAGAGAACCTCTACCATGATCTGTATGAAACCTTTTTCTACTTCTTCACAGTAGAATTATATGAATGGATTTTATCCGATGTGTCTAGATCAAGTTGGCATTATGGATGGCATATGTGGAGCAAAAATGACTAGCAAAGGCTGTAGGATGCAGATTTGATGTGGACCTGTGCTGTAGATCGTTAGTGGAGAGGAGTACTAACTAGTTACACTCTGAAGTATGCCATTTCCACATATTCTTGTCTGGAGGTTTTTGAGCTTTAATTTCTATGAGAATCTAGAGGAATGTTTCTACATGATATTCCTCTAGCTATGAAGATGTTGATGGTTACCATGAGTTTAGAGGTGTTCCCAATGGCCAGCTAGACCTTTCTGAGCACTGGGTAAGGGAGCTTGGGTGGAGGAAGATGGCAGATATCATGACAGAGAAGGAGAGGGAAGAGAGATAACTCAAGTATAGTAAAGCGCGTGAAAGGGAGATTGTTAGATGATGCGAGGCTACTAGTGTGATGGATATATGGAGACAAATGTTGTGGGAAGGAATTGAGGTTCATGCAGAAGATGTGGAACCTGAGCAGTCTGTCCTACCCCATCTTGGCAAGCACATAAAGGAGACCCCTTCGGCTTCTGGTGAGAGTTCATTGCATGGAGAAAGGAGAGTCTTTAGCACATATCTAAACCCACCCATTGACTGAGCCCTAGTGATTGGTTTTTTCCAAACCAGGAAGAAGTTTTATTGACCCAGTTAATATCACTAGAAGAGATAGATCCGTGCCTAAAAGGTATAATTTTACAGTTCCTTCTTCTAAGGCTGCACATATTCTAGTATGTGGAGGAATCTCTAGACAAGTAGCATGTGTACAAGCTTTCAGTCTCGCATCAGTGAGTGGCGCGGGACACTATAGTGGTAGCAGAGCGCCATCACAGACCATCAGCACACAGTTCAGTGGGACCATGGGGGTGCTTGGCACAGCTCCTACAGGCCCTGTTGGACCCAGTGGTTCTGGTGGATCTGGTGGCTCTGGAGGCATAGGACCTAGTGGACCTAGTGGATTAGGTGGTGGAGGAAACACCAAAGGTAACCAAGGCTCTGGCTCAGGAGGATAGTGACTCTAGCCACCACCTCAAGTATTATTTGAAATGTCTCTGCATTTACCAAATTATAGGGGCATTGAGGATGCTACAGAATGTGTTCACAAGTGTGAACTACTATGGCACGTGAAGGGTATCACAACCTTAAAATGTAAGGCTAGTTAGTTTGTAACCACATTGTAAGGGCACGCACACATCTGGTATAGGAAGTATGAACCTCATCAAACGGTGGTGGACTACATTGCTTTAAAGAATGCATTCCTGGTAGAATTCCAAATTCCTGAGTTTGAGGAGAAGAGCGTTAGTGCTCTGAAGGAGATCCAACAAAGAATGGTAGAGAGTGTGCAGGAGTATGATGTGCATTTTAAAACTCTCTTTTCTAAATTATCATATGATATTCATCCTTCTCAGCATACACAGTGGTTTGTTAGAGGATTGGTCACCTCTTTTAAAAGGGTTTTGTCTCATATAACTTTTACAAACCCGTGTGAAGCATTGGAAGCTTCCCTGTATGCCGATACTGTTGGTAGTATCAATATTGGCATTAGTCCATTCTTGTAGGCTCATATTGTTGCTGTGGAAAAGAAGTTGGAAAAATTATCTGTGAACTCATCCCATGAGACTCGCAGTGGTTTTTGGTACATAGATTGTGAAATGGAGGGACACGTTTAGGATAATATCCCCTCATAGGATGACACGCGCTACGGCAATAGATTATGAAATTTGTGATGGGGACCATGATGCAAGTAGATGTCCCTTGCTGTAGCGCACGATCAGGAAGAATGTGTCTTGTTATTGTAAAATTTACACCTTTACAACCCATGATGCTAAAGACTGTAGTCTCAGTGATCATATCCATGAGGCCATTGATCATGGGGTGCACCAAACCAACATTTCTAGTGGTTCTAAAGGTGACAATTGCTGTTATGAGGAGCACACAGATGTGTTGGTTGTCAAATAAGGACTTTATTGAAAGCAACAGTCAGGGGACAAAAATTCCCTCCTCTTTAATGGGAGAGGTTGCCTTATTTAAAGGCAAAAACGTATTTACAAATATACAACATTTAGCTTTAATGAGGAACTCTGATATCATGAAAGTGTTTGATATAATAGATCATCAATATAAAAGGATAGAAGAATTAAGGAATGAGATGATGTAGAAAAGCACTCTCAGGAAATATAGATAACAAAATAATTCCTTACACACGCCAGAATGGAATCATATAGAATAAAATCATTTGCATTAAAAACCATAAGATGTTATTTCACAGACCCAAAGTTCCAGAGATGACATCCACAAGAATACAAAGTTTCTTGAAGTAAAACAAACTAATGATTCAATAAATTTTAACAGATAGCAATGAAAGAACAAGAGCATATGGAAACAGTAAGAGAGATCTTCTTGTATTGATATATTTTTTACTCCTTTACACTTAAAAATAAACAAAGTTCCCGCAACTTAAAATGACATAGAGAGCTCATTATATAGGTTACAAATTGGTTACACTTGGTAGCCATTTCTTTTAACTAAAATGTTAATTAAGGAAGTGCTCGACACAAGATCCTTAATTAGTTTACAATGAGCTCGATTTCAGAAAAAGGAGGAGAGGACAAGCTAGAAGAGAAAACATCTTCTTATTGCTGAGGAGGGCCCACTAACTTGAGAATCCATTTCCTTAATCTTTTCAATGCTTCATCTATCTCCCCAACTCGTGGGACATATGTTTTGGTAGTGGCTTGAGACCAAGATCCTAGACATTTCTCCATGTCCTTATCAAACTTGGTATGTTCAAGGTATTCTTTATTAGCCTCTTCAATAACAGATTGAAGTGAGAAAATCTCCTTTATCTTCTCTTTGGTAATTAATTCCTCCTTAAACAGGTTTTCTTTAACAAATTCCCTGAACTGAGTTTTAATCTCTTGAAGACAGAAAGGAACACCTGAAGTTTCATCATGAAGATGACAGTGAATATCCTTGAAGGTAGATATAACACAAGTCTTGAAATATTCTCCCTTCTGCCAACTATTTCTCAATTCTCCCAAGGCTTCTTCCAGAACTTTTATTTTCCATTCAACACTGAAAACCTATGACCTTGACAAGTTGCCCTTGACATCATCAAAAAATTTATTGGCCATCAATATCTTTTCATCAGCCTGTTCCATTAGGCGAAGATCTATGATGCAACTAATCCAAGGTTTCAGTTATTTGTCCATAGTTCCAATAGAGGAGGAGATTTTTTATTGCAAGATGGCCACCTTCTCATTGATTTTGAAGGCCTCTACAATAAAATTCAAGCCTGCAATGATCATGTCATCTACCATGGCTTCCATAGCCCTTCCATAAGTGGAATATCTGTGTATATCTTTGATACTTTGAACTTCATCCTAATTGAGAATCATAGGGGGTGGAAGGGCAGCCAGTGGAGCAGGATCCAAAACTTATCCTTAGTCAATAATGACTTGATGAAGCTAGAAAGAACTTGATTTTGTTATTCCAACTATTCTATAGTCTTTTTACCCTTCTCCACTCTCTCAATAACCTTGGTTATTATTTCATAGATGTTATGCACCTCACTCTCAGGAGTAGATTATCCCATGGGAATCCTAGAAAGCTCTCGGTCAAAGGCTAATAAATATTGCTCTGCCTTATCAGCTCTAGTATTTTTAACCTCTAAACATTTTTGTCCTTGAGTATCTCTCACTATTCTTGAATTTGTTTCAGTTGTCTTTGCTAGAGTAGGAGGAGTAGTTCTGAACAAAGCTACCACAACATCAAAATTTGGTCCTGCCAAATGGGAGGAAGGTTTCCTCTTCTTGTTATCAACCAGGGATTACACCCATGCAAAAGTAGAGGAAGAAGAAGAAGGAACAATAGGTCTAAGAGCAAGTGAGCTCATGGAACTTAAATTATTCACCACTATTTCTTCCAGTAGAGATGTCAGTAAGGCATCTGGAGCTTCTTGAGTAGAGGAATCAGTGGTACTTGGAGGTTCAGTGCTAGGCATTTCCTTCTCTTTTTCTATGGTAACTTTTGAAGTCCCTACAGGGTCTGGTACTTCACCATCATCACTTTCACTGACAACAATAACATTCTCTAGCCCTGACGATAGTTCTAAATGCCCTGAAAGGGGTTCTTCCTCAATTGGCTCTTGTTTAACCTCTTTTATCTTCTTTTGGTATACTTGAGTAGAAGAAGAGGGGGTAGATGATTCATGTTCTTTATTTGAGGAAGGAGGAGGGGTTTGTGCAGGTACTTCCATGCTGGGTGTATGTGATTCCTTCTAAGGTGTTGAAGTATCTCTGGAAGAAGATCCACTTTGATTCTTCCTAAGCTCTTGAACCCTTCTATCAAACCAAACTTTTGTTCTTACAAGGAAATGGGTCAAAATCTCAACCAAGACATCTTTCTCCTTCTTGTACCAATCCATATCTTCCAAAGGAGTATGTTTGATTAATGTCTCATATTCAAAAGACAGCAAGTCTACATCATCATCCTAGAACCCTTCAGAAATTTGATAGAGATTGAGATCCTTTATCAGCTACAAAAAAAATCTGCCTTAGTGCCTCTGCCTTACTTCAAAATCATCTACACAATCAGCCCAGTAGTCCTCAGCATCTGACCTGTGATGATAATTTATTATGAGGTTTTGCTCAATGAACTTCTTCAAATCAAAATAGGTCCTAGGCCTAAAAAAGTTGACAGTGATGGGAGCAAGGACCCCTTTTATATTTTGAGCATCCAAGGTTGTTTTGCATGTATAGTTACCCAAGGATATAGGGAAATGTAGACCATAGATTTTCTTGTCCCTCTAGATTCTGTGCAATTTATCCAATTGCCTGCACACTTCAATTAAAGCCATCTTGTCACTACAAAACATGGGGAGCTTGAGAGATGTGTTTTCATAACCAGCCAACCTGTTATATGAAAACCTCCTGAACTAAATGAAGAAAGCTCCATACTTAGCTATCATGTCCATGGCCTCATCAGAAAATCTCCTGGCAGTATCACCTTCTAAGAGTCTCACAATATACATGGTAAAGGAATCACTAACCCTCCTGAAGTTTTGGTTGATAGTTTCAAGGGTGAATTGAGGGCAATATGCATAAATGGGTTCATCCTTCTATCCCTCCATGTATGTGAATCCAAACCACTGCTGGGATGCTGCTAGGGAATACATGAGATAAGAAGTCATATAGAACTTCTTAGTCTGTTGTACATTAGACAATTACTCGGTCAAATTTATACAAATGATTTCTACCCAATTTATGCTTTGACTACCTTCGCAGATGATTTTAATGATAGGGCACATCCAGAAGTGAAATTCATTGGTAAAGGGAAATCCCATGACACGGGCTAGCAAAATGATGAAATCAGACATCTATTCATTGAAATCAGCTCTAAATAATGCCTTGCAAAGTTAGGACACTCCTTTATTAGGGTTCTTCAACCATGATTTTGCTATCCTTGCCTTAACTTATCATTTTCCTACTCGAATAGAGTCTGAGATTAAGCTTGAGTGATAACGATGGAGTCTTCAACTTTTGGAATTCATAGAGCAATAGAAATGGAAACATCATCTAGTTTGGCAATCAAATCCCCATGCACATTAAAAAATTCTTTGGTGTCTAAGTTAAAATGAGCCCCGCAGGCAAGCATAGTGTTGGTACATTGCATAAAGATAGGGAATCCTGCCGCATACGCAAGTCTACTGTCATTGATCATTTGTGCCATGGGGGAAGGATTAGGGCTAGTCAGTCTGTTCCAAAAATCCCTAAAATCCAGGTGCCGAACCTCACTATCCTCGATATCGGGAACAGGGGACTCAAGAGGTGTAACCTATTATTGACCTTGGAATTTAATCTTCATGTTCATATTATACAGAGAAATAGCCTTTAAGGATTGAATTTGCAATGAAAAATGCAAAAGGAACATGAGCATGAGAAAATGATCTTAACTACAAGGATTCGAGCAAATGATGACAAGTGAGTAGTGTGTCAAATGCATAGAGGATAGTCCCATTAAATAGTTGTTTAGGAGAGAGAGGGTCATTAAATGTGCATTAAATTCATATTGCACTGACTCAAAAAGATAAGAATCAGGAAGTGTAGAAAATAACTAGCCTGGATGGTCTTTGGTACATTTAGGACATGAGGGACGTGACGATGCAATCCGGTTAACACGGTGATGTGGGTCAAGTGGGACAAATGAGCATAGGTATTCCAGAAACTTGGAAATGGGAGGAACATGAGGGACATGAAGACATGATTCAGCTGATGCATGTGATGCGGGGAAATTAGGGATAACAGACACATATGCTTTTGGTACAGATGGGAAAAAAGTACGTGAAGGACTTGATCCGGCTGACACGGGTGATCAGGGAATATAAAGTCCAGATGAACTTGGGACATGTGGGATAAAAAGTTCCAACAGAATCAAAAGTTAAAATATTTTTAGGGAATGCGACTGATCAGGGAACAGAAGGCCTAGCACAACTTGGGACATGCAGGACAAAAATGTCTGACAGACCAACAAATCATCAAAATAACTCCAAAAAATGTGAAGTTTACTATCTCCTCAACATTTCACTTCACTAGAACATCACTAAAGGGTGTCAACCCAAAATTTTCAATTTTTTAGTTTCAAAAGAGGGGAAATTTTGAGAGGAAAACAAGATGGAGGCATGCACGGAAGAGGTTTTCGAGGAGGATTCCATGGTCGAGGTAACCACAAAGGAGGAAGGAGTGAGTTCCCATGTGGAACGTGTTTCAACTGTGGATCTACAGAACATTACAAACGTGAGTGCCTGAACCTGTTGTAGTGCTCATGGTGTGGAAAGAAGCATAAGTATGAGGAGTTCTTGGAATTATTTGAGCATATGACTCAAAAGCACCAGAAGGACAAGGGCATGGCAATGGTCAGCTTCAAGAATGAAAACATACAGTGGATTCCTTGAGTAACACAAGATGCAGGTTTGGAACCTATCTTGGTAATAACAAGGGTAGAAGCCACACATGCAAGAGAGGTACCTAGAAAAGAAACCCTAGTTTCAAGGGAGGAGGTTGTTCATGGAAAGTATCTAGACCCCACGCATCAAAATGACATATATTAGGACACCATGGATGTTATTTGGAGCTTACAAGGGGAGATCCAATGTCTAAAGGAGCAATCCAGGAGGGAGGAACAAGGAAGGAGAGTCAAGGCACAAAAGGATGACCTGGATGAGGTCAAGGAGGTGTGTAAAATGCTAAGGTAGGAGAATATCATTCCCTTGCTAGGATCCTGGTTGACAGAGAAGGTAATATGTGTCGGAGAAGAGTGCGAGAGACAGGTCTTGCACGTGAACCTTCCCCCTCACAGCCTCGACTATGACAAGGAGATTATGTTAATGTAGTTATAGATGGATGGATCCTCAGCAATATCCTCATTAACACAAGTGAGGAGGTTCATGTTATGACTTTGGATGCATGGCATTAGATGGGAAGACCTGTATTACAGCCACCTTCGAATGTGCTGTATATGGAAAGCAAGACTAAGGCAATGCCCATTGGTGTCTTGAAGGATGCAGCTATTACTATCTAGGGAGACAATTTTACTGGGGACTTTGAAGTCTTGACACTCACCGAGGCATAAAATTTCCTAGCACTACTTGGGTTTCCTTGGTGTTAATAGAACAATTTGGACCTTCAGTTCAACAAAGGGTACATCATCTTCAAGAATAAGGAGGAACAGGTCATTATACCCTTGGCTGATGCCCAGTCAGTGAGTGATACCACTAGTCTAGCATGTGACAATTAGGTGCATGGAACTTATGAATTAATGGGATGGTAGTTGAGACGGTCAATGACCAAGGTGACTAAGGCATGCATGATTAGGTGCCTTGGAGGAAAAGAACTACCCAAGCATTCAAGAGGAGCCTTCCCTGAGATCTTTTTGCAGGAGGTGGAAGCTTAGTGGAAGGATGGAAAGGAACGAAGGGGGATGTTAAGTTATGTCTTACTTGGCACAGTAGCTCGGTGGTGGGCCACACATCAAGACAGCCTTTTAGAGTGACACGAGGTAAGAATTGCTCTCTGTCAGATTTTCTAGGAGTAATGTACTTACCATCATCAAGGAGTACCATGGGAAGGAGCCCACTTGTTTTCATATCCAGGAGTGTGAACGGTTCTGGAGAGAAGGCGCGGAAGCTTTGCCACCATCCCTCTAGGTAAACAAGTTGTATTCTACACTACAGGGTTGTGTGCGCGTATGGTACATTCATTCAGAGACACACTGCCAGACAAGGAATTTGTAAGATCTCGTGGTTGACCTTATTCAAAACTTTGAATATCAGAGTAGCAAGCCATCAGTTGATAAGGCCTTGTAGGGTATCAAGTGCCTTACCATAGGGGATAGTGCCAGGATGGAAGATAGTCTGCTGGAATTACTAGGTGAACCAGGATTGGAGGCACGTTTTGAAGAAGAAGAGGAAGCAGAAGAGTTACATCTTGAGCGCACGTGTTTGGAAAAGAAGAAGGGAAAGTTGGTGTATGTGATTGATGGAGAGGAATCGTAAAACTTAGATGTTAGCCATTTTGTAGGGATGGGCGAGGTATTTGATAGTGCAGATACTCGTGTGCGCGCCTACCATGAGCCTTTAAAAATGTAGAAAATTAACATCGGTTTAGGAGAAGAACCTAAGGAAACTATTATTGGGGATTAATTGATAGAGAAGGAAGTATCAAAGATCATTGATCTAGTGTGTGAATTTGAGGTTTTATTCCCATGTGGGTATCATGAGCTCAAAGGCATTCACCACTCAATTGAAGAGATGAACATAAAACTGAAGGACGGTGCGTGCCCTATTAGAAAAGGGTCCTATGAGAGGAATCCCAACTTGCGCATGAAGGTAAAGGAGGAGATAGATAAAATGATAGCTTGTGGGATCATTGAGGTAGTGGAAGAATCAGAGTGGATAAGCCCAATGGTACTCAACATC
This sequence comes from Taxus chinensis, assembly GCA_019776745.2. NCBI lineage: Eukaryota > Viridiplantae > Streptophyta > Pinopsida > Cupressales > Taxaceae > Taxus > Taxus chinensis. Next base: position 156,165,455 of record CM034146.1, read on the forward strand.
AAGAAGGATGGGCAGATTAGAATTTGTGTGGATCATAGGGAGTTGAACGTAGTTCATGTCATTTATCCATTTCTAACCCTCTTCACTGAAGAAATTTTTGAAGGAGTCACTGGGTGTGAAATCTATTCCATTACGAATGGATTTTCAGGGTACCACCAAGTCTGGATTGCAAACGAGAAGAAAAATTTCACCACCGAGTGGGGAAGTTTTGCATATACGGTCATGCCCTTTGGGTTGAAGAATGTGCCAGCTATCTTTTTGCGCATAGTGGTGCAAGTATTCCAGGACTTCATCCATAAGTTTCTTTAGGTCTATTTGGATGATTGGATAGTATATGGTCTGGTTAAAGACCATTGTGACAATTTGAGGTTAATGTTTGAGTGGTGTAGGTAGTTGAGAATATCCCTTAACATTAAGAAATGTGTCTTTGCTACACCCTTTTGTAATTTATTGGGGCATATCATTTGTAAGGAGGGCTTGCTAGTAGATCCCGCTAAGGTTGTAGTTATTGTGGAGTTAAGGGAGCCTACTAGCTAGAGCATAGTGCGTGGATCCCTTGGGCATATGAGCTATTATAGAAAATTTATCAAGGGATATGTCAAGATTGCCACACCTTAAGAGGAGCTACTTAGACATTAAAGTGCCTTCCATTGGCGCATCAGAGGGCATTTGATACATTAAAAGATAGGCTTATCACCGTGCCTATTTTACATTTTCCCTCTTAGGAAAATCCCTTCCAAGTCCATATAGATGCCTCAGAGACTGCCATTGGAGAAGTGCTTACACAGCCAGGTGAACGGATTGTTGATCACCCTCTATGTTTTGTAGGCAAGAAGCTGACACCAGCAAAGCAAAACTATACCACAACTGAGCGTGAGGCATTTTCAATTATCTATGTGCTCTTCAAGTTTAGATAGTATCTACTAGAAACACCCTTTATGTTTTACACTAATCACATGACATTACAATATTTAGTGAACAAGCCTGTTCTACAAGGGCACATATGTTGATGGGTATTATTGTTTCAAGAGTTTGAATTCACCATTGTAGTGAAGCCCAGAAAAAGCAATTATGGCCCTAATCATTTGTCAAGAATTGATTCAGAGGAGGATGCACAGAGTATTGAGGAAGAAATGTTAGACACACAACTGTTTAGGTTGTGGCACACATCTTTGGATTTGGAAGAGATTGCAATATTTTTAAAGGAAGGTGTGGTGTTGGAAGGAATGAAGAAATTGGAAAAGAATCAGTTGGCCATACGCACCACACCCTACATGTTAATCAGTGGAGACTTATACAAGTTGGGACGTGATGAAGTTTTGTGCAGATGTGTCTTAGAGCATGAGTGCCTTGCCATCATAGAGGATGCACATGGAGGAAGTGTGGGTGGGCATTATGCAGGTGATGCCACCACACACAAGATATTAATGGTAGGTTTGTGGTGGGAAACCTTATACAAATATTGTAGAGACTATTGTAATGCTGTGACCATTTCCAGTGCATTGGCAAACTAGGAAGGCAAGATGAGATACCTTTATGCCCTATTCCTAGTGCAGATCCTTTTGAAAAGTGGGCGATAGACTTTATAGGACCTATTGCACTAGTAACGCGTAGGAATGGGTCACGTTATGTGATCACTTACATGGATTTTCTCACAAGGTGGGTAGAGGCAACCCCAACTAAAGACTGCACGGTAACAACAATGGCAAGGTTCTTATGGAGGAACATTATTACGAGGTATGGATGCCTATTGAGTTTGACTAGTGATAGGGGTACACATTTCTTGAATGAGACCATGAGGATCCTATTATCAAAGTTCCTGGTGGCTCATCACAGGACTATGCTCTATCACCCACAAGCAAATGGAACCGCAGAAGCATTCAACAAGATACTAAGTCATACCTTGACAAAAATTTGTGATGTCGGAAGAAAATATTGGGATGACAAAGTATCGGCAGAATTATGGGCTTACAGGACAATGTATAAAATTTTGAACAAAGCCACACCTTTTCAATTGGTGTTTGGCACGGAAGATATTTTTTCGGTTGAATTTATGTTGCCTTCTCTAGGAATAGCGTGCGTAGGAGGGTTACCCAATGAACAAGCGTTGGAAGAAAGAATTGATGAGTTAATGAAAGAGGATGAGATACGATCACTCACCTGATAGAGCTAAGAAGAAGAAAAGGCAAAGCAAAAGGCTTGGCATGATGGCCACATTAGGAATAAGAAGTTTGAAGTTGGGCAGATGGTGTTACTATATGATTCCAAGTTTGTGCACCATCCTAGGAAGTTGAAAGTCCATTTCTTGGGTCCTTACACAATCTCATACATCCTTGATTCAGGCGTGTGCTAGTTATAAGTGATGGATGGGATGAATTTACCTAGACACTTCAATGGGAGTAGGCTGAAGCCCTTCTATAAATAAGTCTTCTTGGTATTTGTAAATAAGGTAGTTTTTCCAGTTAGTTTATAAGTTTCCTTTATGCATTTTCCCTTTCTTGTGTTTCTGAAAGAGGGTTTGAAAACCCGCAAGTGAGGATCACAAGGGATGATGTGCACACCAACAGATGTGTGAATGATAGCGTGAAGAGATCTTGGGAGGAGCGAGCATCAACCAAATGTGCATGCAAAGATTCGACAAACAAGAAGAACCTGGTTAAGCCATAAAACTCTCCTCTATCTCATAGATCAAAATATGTGTACATATAGGAGGTGTTGAGTAACCCCCGGTGCTGTAATTATGACAACATGAGTAGAGAGGGGGAGTTACATTCCCAGAATAGAATTATAACTCCCAATGATGTATATGACGTACTGACATGCTGACACACTGACACACTGACGTCCTGATGCGTAAGAGAATCTCATAATGACCCCTAAATGACACATAGACCTACGATCTCACCTAATGATGTGGAAAATAACACACACCAACACCCCCCTTCATCATTAATTAGGATGAGGTGGCAAGTCAGAAACAAGAAATGGGTCTTAGCACAAAGCTTGATGAGGTACCCATGTACAAGAAAGAAGTCCCAAGTAGTGAAGGAAAAACTAGTGGGAAAAACATCCACCATAAGAGAACAACACACTCTCTAATCTAGGAAAGATGCCAAATATAGGTCCCAGCCATAGATGAGCTAGAAAGGGTACCCATGTACAAAGAGGCAATCTCTCAGAAAGAAGAAGAAGAGAGAAGAATATGGAGACGAGAGGGATACAGAAGATGCCATGGAAAAATTTGAACTCTGCAGCTCTAGGAAGTCTCCTAGAAGAATGTAGATGACGAGATCCTCTACCCTTGGACTGAATAAGAGCCACCTGCAATGAACTATGTGCTTGCCCTTAGGAAGGATAGTAATGACGTGCTGGAAGTCTGCCCACTCCTCAAAGGAAACTGAAGGCAGCAACACAAAGAACTCTGAGTCTGGTGCACAGAAGTGTGACATAGGTCTAGCGAGTCAGTGCTAAGGAACTGAAGGTAATGTCACATCTGTAGAACTGTCAGAGTGTAGAGGAACACCCACAGAAAGGATGTCCAAGTGATGTGAAGGGAACAAAATATCCTCCACAACAAAAAATGGATCCACAGCTAAGGGTGGATCAATGAAGGTCTCTAGAAATGTGGAAGTGACATGATTCCTGGAAGGGGCACTCCCAACAACAGAGATGACCTCCTCTAAAACACCTGTAGATGGATGAGGGACCTGTAGTGCATCACAATTAAACTCTACAAAAATATGACTAAGGTCAAGCAAATACTCGTCCCAATGAGGGGGCTCAATGAACAAAAGAGTGATGTCAGATAGGTAGGAGTCATCCAATGAAGGTAGAGGAGTGTAAGGGGCCTCACACACTGGAAGTGGAAAGGAGGTGGGTGTGATGACTATGTGAGATTGAGTAGGAGACTACTTGATATTTGATGAGATGTGGGGGGTGTCAACACTCTCTGGAATAGTGAGAGAAAGAGGAGAAGATTCCTCTGTAGTACTCTCGACATCAGAACTGGATGCACAATCCTCGTCATCAGAAGTAGAACCAAGAGAGCCTGTGTCAGTGCAACTATCATCACATGAAGAAATGGAGGATACAACTAAATCAACAACATCAATAATGGTGGCAGTATGTGAAGGGTCTCCATACAAGGACTGAAGAATGCTCCAGACACAGTGAGGTGGATCTGAGTCTTTCACGTGAAACCAGAGAGAACGAGAGACATGCATCATCATGTGACCAAAGACATGTTCATAAGTATCAAGGAAGTCCTCTAGATGATGATGATCAGTGGGTGTAGGAACTGGCCCAAGCAAGAAGGGTAAAAGACCCTCGTGGGCGAAGTAACGTTCCATGGAAGCACGCCAAGTTGAATAGGTCTCTCTCCCAGTGAGAAGTGGCAGAGGTTATAAGGTGATCCTATGATGCTCACGTCTGGAAGAAGCACTCTCCATGATGAAAAATGCAAGATGCACAAAAGCAAGATGTCGGACTCGGCCGATAATGTGTCTGCGTGTGTAGGCCCAAGAGTACAAGCAACCCCCCAGAATTCGACACTTTACAAAAGTAGTACATTTACAAAATTGGTAATGCCATCACATAAAGTGTGGAAAATCATGTAACTTTGACTAAAGAAGCACTCAAAAATGAGTAGCGAGTCAAAATTTATAGCATTAAAACAATTTCGGTAACTGATGGAAAAATGCACGAAACGGGTGTAAAGGGTATTGTGTGGGTACTCATTGGAAATGAAACAAAATTTTAGGTAGATTTTGTTTTGACTGCGAGGGGGGATTAGCCTCCTACCAACCCTGAACCTCGCCCTTCGTCTTCGACAAGTGTAGGAAGGCCAAATTATAAGCAAAATACAACCAAAAACCCAAAGTTTTTTTTACATGCCAATGAATAAATGTTTTTTTTTTTTTGTAATCACCCTAAAACATTAAAAAAGAAGGTGATGGAGGACCCACGTGCAGTGTTGGAGGAGAGCAGCTGTGCAGGGTTGGATGTTGATTGTTGAATTTGAAGTGAGCCTGCGGTTTTAGTGAAGTGAGCTTGACATTCCACATGGAGCCTACGGTGTTAGTGGTAAGTTTCCATGAGTAGGTGAGAGCAGGCGGAGGTTCTAACGCACACAAGTAAGTTTCCATGAGTAGGTGGGAGCAGAAAACACAAGTCTAGAGAAAAAATGGCCAAGAAGTTTCAACCGCCAGTTCCAGCTTATTCCTTTGTCTCTATATGCTTGGGCATGGCCGAGGGAGGTGATGGAGGTAAAAACACAGGAGATGGAGCTCAGAAGATGCGTCTAAAATGTATTTCCAATGCATAAACATTTTTCCAATGCAAAAACGTTTTGCCAATGTAGAAGTAAAAAAAAACATTTTTCTAATGCAAAGGAGGGCACGTGGGAGTTGTTGGAGCCTGGGAGGAATGCAACGAGCCTGGTGAATATCATGAGTAGCTAACAGCAAACACAACGAGCTGAGTGCATGCATATAAAGGGGAATAATACAATGCTAGTGACAACACGATCCAATGCAATGTTGAACCCAAAGGTAATGTAAACAAGCCACGCAAAAAACATCCAAACCATGCATGAAAAATGGATTTGTAGCCTCTGAAATGCAGCCTTAAAATGTAATAGACCAAAACTAGCTCATGCAAGTCCAGAACACCCAAATAACTCAAACACACGAACCGAGAAGGAACCACAGGTCCACACCAAGGCAAAAAACAATACATGAGCAAGAGCATTCAACACAGCCAAAGCACGAACAGCCCCTTGACTGTGCAAACCGTGAAAAACACCACGGGAAGAGAAAACCAATCAGAGGTATTAACCCCAAAATTAGTGCAAGAATAGCACAAACGGAATATCCATTATGACACACACCGAAAGAGATCTAAATATCATGTCAGAAGCCAGAAAACACGCACAGAAACACCGAAGGGTGCACAAATCCACAAGACCTGCTCTAATACCATGAAAGAGGGTTTAAAACCCACAAGCAAGGATCACGAGGGACAACGTGCACATCAACGGATGTGTGAACGTTAGTGTGAAGAGATCTCGGGAGGAACGAGCATCAACCAAATGTGCATGCACAGATTTAACAAATGGACAGAACCTGGTTAAGCCATAAAACTCTCCTCTATCTCATAAATCAAAAGACATGTACATATAGGAGGTGTTGAGTAACCCCCAGTGCTGTAATCATGATAACTCGAGCAAAGAGGGGGAATTACATTCCCAGAATAAAATTGTAACTCCCAATGACACATATGATGGACTGATGCACTGACGCGTAAGATAATCTCATAATGACCCCTAAATGACACATGGACCTACGATCTCACCTAAGTGAGATGACTCACCTAATGATGTGTAAAATAACACACACCAATAGTTTCCCTTTCGCGTTGTTGTTTTGTTTTGCGCCTTGGGCACTGGTAACCTTATTGCTATTTATGAGAATTTATGAGTGCGTAGAGGACTACACATCACTTTAAGTGTGGGGTGGAGAAAAGTGAAGAAGCACGTGATTAAAGTACCAAGGAAGTTGTGTTGAAAAGCCTTGTTGAGTAGCTAGGTTGAAAGAGGTATATAAAGCGAAAAGATAAAAGAACGGTTGGTAGATCCCACATCCTAAGGAGCAAAAAGTGCATTTAAAGAAACATGAGGTAGATGAGAGAAAGAATTAGGACAGAAGAATATCCTTCGGCATAGGTTACATGCATGCAAGAGTCTCCTGTCACGTTGGATTGGTTACGCGCTAGAAGGTTGGAGGATTTTTCGTGTAGGAAGGGCACGTGACTGAAAGCGCTGAAGATGGACTTTGTTTGAAAAATCTACATTAAATGAACAAAGTATGATGGTAGGTGAGGAAGCATTTAATGTTCAGAAAAGAGAAAAACTATAATTAAAGAGTCGGGGAACTCTAATTTTTACTTTGTAAAATAGAGGAGTTTGAGATATAAGCGGGTTCTATAAACTAAGGTTTTCATATTTGATCGAGTGAAGGAAGATCTATGAGATTGAAGTGTGAGTAGCTAGTTTGAGTTTACAAAGTAGAAGGGGTTACACGGGTGTGGAAAGAGTTGAAGAGGTACTTTCTTTTGAAGATTTTATCCTAGTAAGGGTTCAAAAAACTAGGGCACGGGTTCATAAGAGTTGGATCACAGCTTTGAGATGGGAGGATTGGAAGAAGTAAGACAGAGTAATAAGGAGAGAGTAGGAGTGATAAGAGGACCTTGACAATGGCAGCCAAGAAAGGGAAGGCCAAGGCCAAGAAAAGACAACAAGAACCTGAAGTAAACACAAACAAATAATGGTATGTAGAGATGCAATACCTAGATGGGGTGATGATGGGGAAGGAATGGGATGTCCACCTAAGAATTTTACCTGTTAGTGACTATAATCACCACAAAAACACAATAGAAAATGAAATGGCATTGGAATTAGTGCACCCCACTAGAAAAAAAACACCAGAGGGATTTCCAATATACAATGATGATGTTAACATCAAAATGGAGAAGGCAGGGCTACTGTAACCCTATGAGTTGCCCTATTTTGGAAAGTGAGAGTGCATGTACCAATGGTTGATGTCGCAAGTACATGAAGATTACTTCCACTTTGTAGGGTGTAAGATGCGCATGACTCCCCAACTTATTTCACATTTTACAGGCCTCATATGTGAGGGAGATAGCTTGGAAGATGACCTTGGCAACAAGGAGGCTATTCAAGAGACCATCACCAAGTATGCCTTCAAGAAGGCGTCACGATATTATGACATTTCAAACATCAAGGACCCCATGGTGAAAATGGCCGTGCATCTAGTGACTAAGCTGAATGGCCAGGAAATGTGGACATAGGTCAAAAAACCCTAGTTACATGTCTATAGGAAAATTACAGAAGGCACCATATACAAACTATCTGTATACATCGCAGAAGAAATGGTTAAGTGCGTGAAGGAAGGGGAAAAGATCCTCTTCGGAAATGTCTTACTCACCATTGTAATCGCAGAGATTGGGGTGCTTGACGCACCAGACAAATTTTTATGGGAGTACCCCACCGAGGATCCTTTGCCCATTAAGAGGTTTGAAAATTATGCCTGCGATACAATGACAACACCCCACAAGGTGCGGCTAGATAAATGGTACACGAGCCTGAGGAACGCGTTTAGGGAAAAGTGGAGAATCCTTGAACAACTCCCTACAGCCATTAAATGGGTGGTCGAGTTCATTTTCTATCAACATTTCTACTTGGGCAGGTTCAAGCTAATAGACGAATCATGGAGGCCTTGGTGCAAGCTTCCCTTCGCATTCACTGCCTAATACTTCTAAGTGGGAGTGAACTGATTTAAGGAATCAAAGAAGTTAAGGCTAGAACTAGGTAGTCTGGACCAGGAGCATAGAGAGACGAGGAAGAAGCTGAATTACCCTGCAGAAAGCACACATACGTGGAAAGGTACGTGACACATGAAATCCATATGACTAGGCCAATAACACTACCCATCGTTGGAGGAGCCATGACACGCATCTACCTCCATATAAGGCCGAAGTTCAAGAAGGGAGCATATTTGGAGAATTAAGTCTCCATACCTAAGGATCCCTTAGAGAGAAAGAATCCCACACCTAAGAAGAGGGGAAGAGAGGAAAAAGCACCAAGTGTGCCAAGTGCTTAGACAGTGAGCATGCCAACAAAAAGTGCCAAGCCAAGCACTTACATATGGAGAAATAAGTCCCTGGTGAAGGGGAAGACACCAGAAGTAGAGGCACCTAGGCAACCCATCACCAAGGAAGAATCACCTAAGGGAGAAGATAAGGCCAAATCCTTAGTTCAGGAGCCAATTCTCAGGAAAAAGTAGAGGGCAGATGAGGAAGCTAACTCAAAGGCAACCGACACCTTGGAAAATTACATGGGTGGAAGAGGGGATGAGAGTGAAGAAGGTGATGGTGAAGAAGATGAGCCTGAAAAAGACCAGGAGCCACAGGTTTTTAGCATCTCTGACTTGGAAGAGGAGAGTGGAGATGAGAAGCAGGAGTTCATATTTTCATGGCGTAAGGGTGCATAGGATGAGGAAGACACCAGAGATATGGAGGGGAATGAAGAGGATGGAAGGGAAAAGTAGGGAGCCATAAGATTTACAAAGGAGAAGATCACTGAGGTGGCAGAAAGAGAAGCACAAAAAATGCTCAAAATCCTAGTAAACCAAGATTTGGAGCACAACGCGGACATAGTATTGAAGGAAGGGAAGGAGGATAATACTGAAAAAGAGCATTACATCTTGGGATGAGGTCCCACTCTAATAGTAAGTTTCCCAGAAGGCATGCACTGAGGTCGGAGGACTCTTGATACGGAGTAGAGGCAAGTAATGGGATATGTTGATGACATGAGGAAGGTGCTACGCATGCGTTTTCAAAGCAGTGTGCCCATAGATAGACTTCTAGCCATGGGGTCTTTTGAAAAGGATGACAGGTACCCCAGAACAAAGAAGATGCTCTCTTGGGAATTTGAGTCCCACATTGATGAGCTAGACTTCAAAGTCTGTCAGGGGGCGCTCATAACATTTCTAGATTCTAAGGGGATCAATCCCTTAGTGAATGCTTAGGATCTCTCGGATGAGCAAGTCTGTAATTCACTTAACAAGGTTGTGGTTGAGACTGACGCTAGACTTTTCACATGAAATGATAGGATAAGAGTCTTGGAGGAAAAACCAGGGAAGAAGGAAGAGGAGCTGGCGGAGAAGACCATGAGCCTAAAGTAGGAAGAAATGATTAGCGCATAGCTAAGGTGTGAGTTAAAGGAAGAGAAGATAAAGGTGTAGGAAGTGTATAAGAAAATAGATTCTATCAAGGGCCCCATCATTTTGAAGAACCTAGACTTAGTGCCACTCACATAGAAGTACTCATACCTTATGGAGTGTATAGAAGATCTAATGCACATTCTCACTATAGAGAGATGACCTTTGGCCCTAGAATCTACTGAAGAAGTGGCCACATGCTTGAAGGAGGAGGAAAAATTAAAGGTGGTAGTGCTCATTGCCGAGTATATGCAAGTACTCGTAGAGGTTAAGGTTGTTGACCAGTTTGTGGAGGCCACATATGATACATGTGTAGACAAGGATAAGGTGGCAAGCCCCTTGGTTTCCACACTTGAAGCATAACTAAAAGAGTTCCAAGAAAAGAACAAGGGGAACAAGGCAGAGAGGCACAAGGTTCTGGCTGAAGTAGAGAAGAAATCAGAGGCAATTGAAACTTTAAGGAGCTCAATTAAGGCCCAGCTAAAGGAATTATACCCCCAGATTACTAGGAGGATGGATAAACTCGAGGACCTAGGAAAAGAGATGGAACAAATCGTGGACACTTTGGGCGCCTATGGAATTGGCCTAAGTTTTGATGAAGTGAGCATCCTGATGGGCAACCTCTACCATAAGGCATAGGGTGAGTTCAAAGAGTGGAATAAGCTAGAGGCAGATTTGTGAAAATATTTCCCTATCTTGTTGAATTGATGCTTCCCCCCATTCTTCATTCTTTCCCCAATTCTTTCATTCCTTGTTCTTTGTAAAGTGTAAGAATATTCATTGATTCCCTAGCCAACATGCATTTTGGTTAAGTAGAGTGTTTCTAAGGATGAAGAATAGGCATAGTGTGGGGTGATGTTGGACCCCTAGAATATTAACCAAGTATGAAGGTGCGTAGGCACGCAAGGTCCCAGTTCTGAAAATGTGTGCAAGGCAAAAGAATGTAAGAGAAAGGTTTAAAGAAGCAAATAGTACATGGTGCACGAAGGAGGTTTGGGACTTGGTCAATTTGATTTCCCAAGGTAAAACACATGAAAATCATGATCAGTTGTGTGTGGATAAGATGCCAGCTTAGCAACAGGTTTTCCCCAATAAGGGCATGCCTTGGAATCTTCTAGAAGAACATCATGAGATAAAGTGGAAACTTCAGGCTTGGAGAAGCATCCTCACATGGAGGACCACATTTGACACTTGGCACCATATTTGAGGGCACTAGAAGGCGAGTTGGTAGTGTAGGAGAATTATAAATACAAGTGCCTGTGGAGTAAAAGAAGAGACACTATGAGTTAAGTAGATAAGGACTTCTATATACATGGTGAGTTTGAGATATAGTATGGGCGGAGTTCTATAGAATTGCTATGAAGACTTTGTTAGTGGATAATTGATTTAGGAGAGAATGTACTAGGCATGGAGTTTTATATTTTCTTTTGATATCTTAGTTACACAAGTCCAGTGATATGCATGACTGCGGTCTGCTCTTTGTGACACTCCGTAATGAATAAATGAATGTAATGAGGTTACCTAATATAATATATACATGGTTCTAATGCTTATTTCTCTCTTATGATTTCTCTTTCCTTTCATGCCATGTATGAATTCTTGTATAATTCTTTCTATCATAATATATGTTCTGGATTTTATTAAAGCACTTGGTTTGAAGTGACTACAAGGATCTATAGGCCATTCTGAGCCTTATGGTTCTTATATGTCTTAACTTCCCTCCAAAAAACTCTTACACTAATCCTAGATGATTCTTACCACTAAACTTACATAAAATAAAGACACGGTACCCATGCGTGCCTCGGGTGAGCGCTCAGCTTCTGCTGGGTGGTAGATCGGCGCGCATGGGGGTTCCTTCTTTTTGTGATGGGAGTAAAAATACTACAAAATGTTTCTGGTTTTGGGGGGGAAACTTTGTTGTAAATGAAATATTATAAATTGCATGAATTTTTCATGCAAATGGTTGGAGTGTTGGAGGTCGGGAGTTAATTCCGAAGAGGAAAAGTTTGACAGATCCCATCTTTCTGAGAGACTATTTGAGGAACATTTTTTTATCTCTTTTGTGTTAAATTTGATCATGTCAAGGTGGTTTCAAGTGTACAGCCATTGATAAGCTCTAAGATTGTTTTGGAAACTTTCCCTTGCTGATAAATTTAATCAAATTTGAGTAAATCTATGTTGATTTTGAGAAAAGTTATGTCTTCTTCATTTCTGAATATCTGCAAATAGTTTTTCTTGTTCCCATTACAATCTTACATTGAAATATATGTGAATCACACAATATCTTTTATTTATGATAGTTTGGTGGAATTTTCAATTTCATTTATCAGAAGAGATTTCATTTGATAGTGAAATAAACAAATTTAAAATCACTTTACTCCTATCATGATGATTAATACTATTTTTTAGCCTTTGAGGGTATCTTAGGCTTGATAAAATAGAGGTTGATAATGTTTAGTTAAGTTTTTCCAATTTGAGCCTTCATTTTGGATCCTTAAAGATTGTGTGAAAATGTCCTGATCTGGGCCTCCACTAAAAGCACACCATTCTGGTTAAAGGGACATTTTGGCTATTTTAAAGCATTCTATAGATCAAGCCTTTCATTTTTGTAACAGTTCTCAAAGATCTAGCGAATCAAAGTCCACTCTACCTCACCTCCTACCAAAATTTATTTAAAAACAACCAATCATACCCATACTACCCATATTTTTCCTGTGTGTGCACAAATGTATAATTTATGTTACCAAAACATGCAGAAACAATCAGGTTTTCACTATCTTTAGTAGCCTGAACCTTGCTTAGAAAATATTTGCATTATCTAGGGTGACAACTCGTGAGAGTTAGATTTTGTGGTACTAATCATATTTTCTTCAAGGTCTTCTTAATAACCCTGTAAAGAAGGATATATCCATCTCCTCCACAAACAATAGGCTACAAAAGGGTCCTCTCACCCTATTTGAAAGGCATGACCATAAAGTAGTGAGGATAGATCAAATCCTCTTAAGGGTTCTACCCATTTCTCCACATCTGAGTGACAAAGAGCAAGCTGCATTCCCTCCCCAACTACAAAATGACACACAACATGCTTTTCTTTCCTCTAAGCTTCTTTTCAAAACTATGATGTTGCTCAGTCTCTGAGGGAGAATCAATTTGGGTACCAACATGTCCTTTGGTAAATACCTAGATTTCAACAAGACCCCATTGTCTAATTTTTCCATGTGTGTAAAATTGGATAACAATAACTTGTGAAAATAATGATTTTGTTATACCCTGTATATATACCATGGGTAAGACACTATGGTTAATGTGGGTGAATCTCCATTGTGTTAGTGATGTAGTTATGTGTTATGTTGTGAACCTTACACTAGATGACTCTAAGAGAAGCCACTGCCAAGAGTGAATGTGTGGAGAGAGGAAGTGTGGACCAGGTTTTCATAATCTTGATCTGAGTACAAGTGAGGAAGTGGAGTCTTATATAGACTGATAACCCACTTCTATCTGTTTAGTATACTTTGAGCTTACTCTGTATATTGTGGGTCCACACCCACCTTAGACTTAACTTGTGCAAAATAACATCACATGTTATTTCCTATTGGGTTGTGCATCGAACGTTTTTATGTGATTTTGACTGTGTTGAGCCTTGTGGGATTATAGATGGATGATTTAGGAAGAGTTGATGACAATTACATTGTTTGATATAGTCATTTCTGGTTACACGTATAGTTTTACAAGCTAAGGCTAGACATCCAAGTGTTAGCAACTCGAGGAGTACCCCTTTGGTTGTCAGATAAGGCAACGTAGTGATTGTAATGTGCTATTTCTATATACGTATTTTATTATTAAATTGTTCATTATATCTTTTGTTGTTAGAAACAACAGTTTTCTTGATTGATGTGTGCTTATATTTTGGGATTTTTATTTGATTGTTGCAATAACATGTAGATTTTTGCACTAACCATTTCTAATTAGCCATTTGTTTTTCTTAGTTTTAAACTTTCTTTTTATGTTTAAATGTTTTATAGCCTTGCCCAAGGCTTGGTATTTTTTCCTTGAGATGGATTGTTATGTTAGTTCTAATGTTGTAATTTTTGGAATAGGTTCATGGGATTCACCATGGATTGGTTGAAATTATAGACCCACTTCGTTGTATGGGGGTACGCCCCAAGGAGTTACAGATGATTAGAGGGTTTTTGAACCACGAGTTATTATGTCACTTGGGTTAGGGGTGACGGGGCTTTATGTGCCCAAAGCCATAGGGTGACCAAACCTCATTATATGGATAAAGTATATGGGGCTCCATGGTGGAGTAACCCGATATTCTTGATGACACTCTATGGTTGAGTGACCTGATGTTCTCGATTACACTGTATGGTTGAGTGACCTGATATTATCGATGGCAATCTATGGTTGAGTGACATGATATTATTGATGGGGCTCTATGGTTGACTGACTCGACTTGGTTTTGACACTATGATTGTTTCTCTTGGGATGTATATGGAGTTGTTTGGTGATGATTTGGGTGGTATATGGAGTTGTGTTGTGTTTCTTTTGGAAATATTTGGAGTTGTTTTGTGATTTTTTTGATGTGTGGAGTTGGTGTTATGAGTTATGTGTAATCTTGTGAGTCTTGTTAGACATGGTTATGATTGAGGTTTGATGTTTCCCTTAGTTTGCATGTACTATTGGATATTATCTTGGCAATGTGTCGGTAAAGTCATGGTTTTCGATCATATCATACCAGTTGTATATGTATCAACATGATGATAATTTTTTTGTTAGTCACATGTGTGTATTAGATCTATGTCTGTGACATAATTGCTGGAAATTATTTGTTATGTGGACTACTTGTTGTCTTTCCATGGTGGAATTAGAGGTCTTGTGAGGTGATCCAGTCATGAAATTATGTAGCAATATGTCTCATTGGTCATTTGTGTTGTGTTGAGTTTTGTATGACATATTGAGGTAATGTACTTTCTGGCACCAATAAACATAAGATAGTGTAATGTACTTTCTAAATAAGGAAGGTTAAGAGATTGAGATTAAGAAATATTGTAAAAGAAAAGACTAATTGAGTAGTAAAGTAGAAGATAGCCAACCACCAATCTTCACAGAACATTAAAATATAAGATATCGCTCATATTAGTTTTCTTTCTTGTGGTCGTGTTATACCAACAAGTTGTTTCGATAAATAACATGTATCGTTATTGAATTTCTTACCTATGTATCCTTTGATTTTTGATGTTGTAACACATTGAGGATGATGATCTTATAAGGGGAGGGAGATGTAGTGCCCGTCAAATCCAGCGGTCAATGACTGGAAGAATTATTGGACTTCACGTGAAGGAACGTGGTCCCCTTAGAAAACACATGAGTAACCTCAAAAATTTTGTGACCTTTCATTTTCCTTACACAACAATCTGAGAACTTTATTTGGGATCTAAGGCATGGATCACAACGAAACCCAAGTTAATGTTGAAAATTTTAGCAGTAATTGGATAGTTGTAACGAGTACAAAAATGTGGTGTGGAAGTAGAAACTGTTTTAAATGGTTCCCTCTCTAATAGCTGTCCAAAAATCAGTACCATGATGGGTTAAATTAGTCCTATTACGGATTAAATAAATAGTCTGGCACGCAAAGATAAACAAGTAAGTGAATAACTTCTCATTTCATGTTACACAAATTGATTTTTCAGCATCTATATTTGCACTTGAAGTCATTTTGATTGTCTTTGAAAGAAGAGGAAATGCCTTTCTGTTGATGTTTTGTTTAGTGTATGCAAAAGAAAAGATTGAGGATTAGGAGGTGATGCATTCAAGCATATTATATCGTTGTATTGATCTATTTCTTCTTATTCTCAGAACATGTGCTTCATGCACCAACCCTTTGTTGTTTCATCCTTTAATTAGACAACGACTTCCACTTTTCTTTCCTTCTCTTTATCTTTTATTTGAGTATATGCTATTCCCACGTATTTTCTCTGCAAGATTTTTCTCTTTCACATTCTTCCTCTACCTCAAACCCCCTTGTGTTTATTTTTTTTCCAACATACTCTTTGATTGTGCAAAAATAAGTGCTTTGGAGCAAGACATGGATATTCATCTCAGCAAAATGGAAAGTGGTTTTTTGTCAGATATTGTAATTGCAATTACTCTGGTTGACATATATGCAAAATGTGGGAGCATATACATGGTATGTGAACTGTTTGACAAAACCACCCAAAGAAATATGGTCATGGAATCCTAGGTTTGCAGGATGTACACAAAATGGGTTTGTTGGAAAATCCATAGAAATTTTAATGTAATGATTTAGGGAGATATTATGCCAAATCCCTGAGTGTATTATTGATGCCCTCCCTACCTGTGTTATCTGGGAGAAGTTTACAAGACATTGATATCCTCATGAGTGTGGCTGTTGAAAGATAAGAAGCTTTATAAAAGGGTATGGATAGGTTATCCATCAAATGAGTTTTTGAAATAGTTGAAAATATTTTGGACAAAAAAAAAACTAAATAAAATTGCTATTTATCCATTGATAGGAGACTAGAGGGGGCAGTACCTCAACCAAAATGTTGTAACTAGAAAACATTGTGGAGAATGTTTAAATCTTTCTGTGAAATGGTTATAAAATATTTCAAAAAATTTAATGGTGGAATTGTGGATGCATGTAAACTTCTTGACGAAATTCCTCAAGCTCATGCGGTCTCTTCGAATGCGGGGATCCTGAGTTTTGTGTAAAAAGGTATGGTTTTACCCTTTTCTCTTGCACTAATTTCCGCTTTCAATATTTCATATGTTTGGAAATTAAATTTTAATTATTAGGAAATGTAACTCTGACCAATGATAAAAAGCTTACTTCATTTGGAACTATCAAACATAAAAAGAAATTTATGACCCCAAAAGTTATGCGCATGGAGAGCCACACCAAAATATAGTGCAAACATGAAACTCCATACAAGACCCCTAGTAACATGAGACACTATGTGGAAATTTAACCAAGTTATTTGAACTTAATTAAATTCCTTGCATGTCAAATTTCTAAGCCCACTTAGCTTATCAATCACTTGTAGTGATAGGATCTTTTTAATAAAACATGATCGGTTTCAACCTACGGTTACTGCTTAGTTCGAGAAAAAATGAAAACCATTTCCATCTATCCATAGACCTCTAGGAAGACAATCGTAATCCATCTGCATTTCAATGAAAATTCCTTTGGAGACTAGTTTTACGACTGAATTTTGGGGTCCACTGTTCGCTGAGTGACAAGAATTGTTGTTGCAATTATGATATCTGGCCCCAGAGTTTCCCTTGTATCTTGATCTCTGCTCTTCGTAATAAACTTCTATCAAACATGATGAATTCTATTTATATGGGAGTGTATGCAAGAATCATCAAAAACTTAAAACAAGTGTTTTTATGGCCCAATTTGTGAGCACTTTAGATATTTTAGTCTTCTTGCACCAAAATTGCAACTATAGCTAAACACACCTTCTAAGGGTTTTGTTGACTATTAACTAACCATGGAACCTTGTACATAACGTTTTCACACTTTATAGAGTATGAATTGATCAAATTATTGTATGAATGCTTTTTGGTAAAATATGATTTTTCTCTCTCCTCCCTTTTCTCTTTCTAGAACTAACTCTGATATTTTGACATATTCTAAAAATTTAAATGAGTTATAAACATCATGGGTTGGTAATGAAATGAAAAATTGATAATGTAAGTGATTATAATATGATGAATAGAAAGGAAAATGAAATCCATACTTTCTCTATCTTCCCCTTTCTCTCTCTAGAGATAATTATGAAAATATTGATTGGGTTTTGAAAATGTAAATGGGTCAAAATGTATATGATTTGAAATGAAATGAAAATTGCATGCATGATGTTAAAATGATTTGAAAATAAAATGAATCCTAGATTTTCTTATTCCTTCTCGTAATCTTTTGTCTCTCTCTCCTATATGTATCTCTCTCTCTCTCTATTGTCTGTTCTGATTGTTTGAAAGTATGAATGCATAGAATTTATGCTTGATTTTATGATATTTCCATACTCATTCCTAGGACTGACACAATTTTGGTTACAGGTACTCTAAACAAGAGGAATTTTCTTGATGTGATATGTTGTAATTAATGAGTTGTCATTGCAATGTTATATTCACCTTACAATTCATGTATTACCATAGAATAATGATATGTATTATTGTTCAAATAATTTTTCTTCTTATCTTTTGAAAAGAGAATTCCAATCTGGCTATATTTTATAATGTTGAATTGGATGTGAAGCTGTACTTGTTGGTCTAAAAATCTATCAGGAGGGCAAATCTATGGATAGATGAGCCAACAGTGTGCAAGGCATAGCCCCTCTTTGAGACAGTAAAGGGAAACTGGTTTATTGCTATTCTACCAGCAGGAATATGTGCAAGTCCTATAGTATTTTGCCTTCAGGGGTTTGGGATCTCGTCCCAATAGGGGTATTTCTGACTGTGAACAAAAAGGAATGAAGGGAGGAATGGAGATAGGATAGATCTAAAGGGAGAAAAGAAATGAATTCCAGAGTAGAAAGGTCAGAGGGTTTATGTTTTGGGCTGGTAGTAAATAGAGCCAAACCTACTTACATAAACGAAAAAATCAATACTAATGAGAAAATGGCAAACAAGTAGAGATAGATCTAATAGAAAAGCAACACAAATCTAACTTAAGAAATATCTAATGTACATAACACATCCATTGAGCACAAAGTCTTAATTTTTGTATTAATATTTTATGTTACAAAAAGTACAAAGCCTTTTTTCTCTCACTTCTATTTTTCGTCTAAAAATGTTCACTACTTGAATACAAAAAGTATCCAAGTATTTATAGAAGGACAAGGAGAAAGAAGGTGAAAAGGAGCTAACAAATATTTACAAAATATCTAAAAGTCAACTGTTGACTTTGGGGCAATTTGGTGGATGACAACATCCCATGGTGCAACATGGATGATGTCATCATTTGTGACAACATTCTTTTAAATATTATGACAAAAATGGGATAAATCTCAGGAGGAAGGAGCCTACTCGTCATCTTCCCTTGGCTGGAAAGGAGTATCATGTTTCTACTCAGGGGAGGAAATGTGAAATTGAGCTCGGTACTCCATGAACTTGCTGACCATCATTTGAAGTTGATCCTAAGCGGGACCCTTGGTATGATCCCTGATGACTTCGCAAGTCTCCCATTCATCTCTGAGTCTTTCTAGGAGTTTAAAGTATTCATTACCTACCTCCATCAGGTATCCAACAAAGTTGCGATAGGCCAGAAGGTTATTAATAGATTCTTCATCAAAAGTTACTTCTGACTCTAAACCCTGCGACGCGATTCCCTTGAAGAGCTGAATAGTGTCATCTTCCTTCCTCAAGGCATGTGATGGGGTGAGCAAACCTAGAGACATCCTTAAAATGATCTGCTCCATTTGATGTATTGCATCTAAGGATTCCTCTTTGATTTTGTCTATTTTCTCCAAGACAAATTCCATTTGGTCAACTAAATAGTCCAAAGCAGTAAGGACTTTGTTGGGTGCTCTTGGGTGACTGAAGATGCCAAATTTCATTAAGTCATTGACTGGGTAGTCGAGCATCTTCTTGAATGTCTCGTGTTGTAACCTAGCATGGTCCAGCTCTTTGGAGATAGGTCCTACAATTTCCTGGAGTTCCTTATTAGCCTGATCTATATTTTGATATAGCTCTGTGAATTTTATAATCACTTCCTCACTATATTTGAGGATCTCGTCTCTCCAGGGGGACACTACCATACCTTGCTCACCAATCTTGGCATACTCATCTATCTTTTCATGACTAAGGGCTTCAAGAATTTTGGTGGCAACTACAGGAGGTGCACTACCCATTTTCTGTAGGGCTTGGAGAAGATGCTTTTTTTGCTCTTTCAATATCCTATTCTCTTCCTTTGCTTCTTGAAGCTATTTGCAAAGGGCATCCACTGTGGATAAGGCCTCTCCTTGCAGGCTTTCTAAGGATGTTCCCATTGTGACCTGAGTCACTGTAAAATATATAGGAGACAGATATTTTTTCTCCTTTATGGGATCAGGGTATGCAATCTCAATAACTCTTTCACTTGAAGCACTTTGAAAGAAGTGGGTTATAGCCTTTTAATTCTTAGATCCTTTATCCGGAATCACAGAGAAGTCCATTGGTGTAATGGGGACTTTCCTCTTGTGTTGGCTCACGTGTTTGGAGATCCATTTTGGACTTAAGGGAGTGGGACAAGGGGAAGAGGAGGGAATAGGGGTGTAAGGAGGAGCAGCTACAGTGGGCATGAGGAAATACATCGAGAAACTTGGTGGCGGTATCGAGAGAGAAGCCAAAATAGTGCTCACGGGAGTAAGATTCACTGCATGATAGAAAACTGTGGGGGTGGAAGGGATATGAGAGATGAGAGAAGAAATGTTGTTGGACAGATCCGAGAGAGAAGAGACGATGGAGGAAGAGGAAGGGGGAACAGTAGAAGATGGGGGAGAAGACACAACCAAAGGAGTGGTTGGTTGAGTAACATGAGGAGGGGAATGAGGAGTGGGAGATGGTATGGTGGGAACTTCACTAGTTGCAGTAGTGGAAACATCCTGAGTGGATGTGCCCATTGGAACACTTACCACTTCTTCTTCTTCTAGGGATATCAGGCTTACTACCTGTTCCTTAGTGGTGAAAGGAGGACTCTCGGGAATTTCTTCTTGAGCAGTGCTTATTTCTCCCTCTTTATCTTCCCTTTGCCCTTTGGAAAGTGCTTTGGCTTGGCGGGTATGTTTCCCAAGGGAGACATGGTGAAGTCTACTCCAAGGTAGATGAGACTATTTTTCTTACACCAATGTGCAGTGCACTGTAGAGTGCCCTTAACCCTTTCCTCAATAGTATGAGGTGCCTTAGTTCTATGAATCTCAGCGAACGGCCAATTGTCCTCGTCCGTGTCTAGATAAAACTTATCAAATTCTTGATCAGTTGCTTGGAAACCTTTTAGGACGATGGCCACACCATATTAGATGATCTCTGCTAGGGCCAGATGGGAGTGATCCTTTCATCTGAGATTGGTCTCATGATACATATCGATGTAGATATCTTCGATCTGAGGGATGTGAATTGGATCAAGCTTTTCCCTTGGAAGGTAATCATTAGGATCAAAGGTTGGTCTTGCTGGGAAATTATGTTTTAAGTTGAGCAATTCAATCTCCAAAAACATTTCCTTGGATTTTCTCTATGAAGTGCAGGTGTACCTGCCCACTGTGAGGGGAATGGAGTTCCACCCTTCTTTCTTTTCAGACACTTCTCGTTGTATGTGATAAGTTGTCTAGACAGATCCAATAGGATCAGCTTAGGTCCCGCATACCTCGGTAACTTGGTGGGCTCCCCCAAGAATTCGGTGGCTCTGAGATATTAAAAGTGGGGAATTACGTAAATAATGCTCCCCACTTCTCTATGGTAGTGACCACGCTCTTGGTCGTCTGACCATGTGTCATATTGGACCTCAAGAGGCAGATGACACCGTAGAAGAAGGCATCATTGATTTTGATGAATTGGGCTATACTATTTTCCAGCCTTAACTCTGGATAATAATCATATATTTTGAAATGGGGCCATACCCTGCATCAATTCAGTGTTGGGTAGTCTCTTTCAGAGGCATCATCATACACTACATAGGAGTTCATGTAGAACCTCCCAGTTGTTGAGAGTTGTTTAAGATGCCTAGAGATTGTGCTGCTAATAATCTCCACCCATTCAAAATGTTGATCTAAGATATTTTTGCTCCTTGTTTCTAAATATTTGAGCATCCACTTGTGGAAATAATGGGCATCAAGAAGCCCAAACACCCTACTCAGGAAAGTGACGGTGTCACTTAGCTCTTCTGAGAAGTCACTGCGATGAATGACTTGTGGCCACCTGTTCACTACCTTCTTGTTTTTGAGGTATACCTCATTCATCAACTGCATGCATTTGTCTTCGTTTTCGTTCCATGCCTTCATGCAGTCGTCTTGGATTATGGCTACAAAATGCCGGTGGTGGGAGATACCCAACATGATCTCAAAATTCCAGGTAGTGAGGTTGATTATTACTTCACCCTTCTCATTTTTGACACATCTTGTATCCTTATTATAACAACGGGCCACCAACATCATGAACTCGTTGTTGATTGTGCTCACGGGAATTCCTGCAGTAAAATGTAGACCACTACCGACCAATTTGTCCATCCATGGACTACTTGTGACCTTCTTAGTATTGGCCCAAAATTTCTCCATGTAAATGTGATTGAGTTCTAAATATCTGATATCCAGGTCACACTTTGCAAGGGATTCAGGCATCCTGACCCTTTGGTATTTATACTTCATTTCTTCCTCTGTTAGCTTAGCTTTACCCTTAGACTTGGTTGGCTTCTTACTTGATGAAGACATGTGTGGATCTAAGTTCAGCTGTTGATCTGCAAGAAGAATCAGGGACGTCCACCGCATAAGAGCCATGTTAGCTATTAAGTCGTCCATCAAAGCTTACAGAATGAAAAGTTAGCAATTTCTGAGCTTCTGGGCGCAAGGCGCAGCTTTACTTCAGGCTACAGGGTCTCAGAATAGTAAGGCACACTTTTGGAAAGTATTTCATGGGAGAAAACAATGCCAAAAGGGGCGCAGGGTGTGGAAAGACTACACACAACATTCAGATGTTGGTGTCAATAGATGTATGCCTACGCCATATGAAGGGTTTTAACTGGGCATAGATTCATTTGGTGTAACAAGGTCTCAGGTTGCACCTTTAGCGCAAATGTGGTATATGTTACAAATCATTATGATGCGCTAAGGGGCACAGATTCAAAGGGTACATCATTAAGGTAAGGTGTGCCAAGAATTTAGCTTTGACGCGACTCGGGAAGGGCCTGCACAACATTCAAATGTTGGTGTAGTTGTAGTTGCGTTTGCGCCTGTGTTATTGCTTTAGGAATTTTGTAATGCGCGATAGGGCCAACGTTGCATGTGGGGAAAGTGTGCCCCTTTGGCATGACTGTTTTTAATGTTACATCAATGAAACTTGTGCTAAATAAAACACAGTGGATGTTTTGCAAAAGCTTTATAATTTTTACTCTTTTGGCAGGCTTTATGGTTTTTTTGCCTCTTTTAACTCATATTTTGATAGCGAGGGGAACAAAGGAAAAATGGATAGGGACCCATTTTGAGACAAGGCCTTCTAGGTTAGCAGATCTGGAAGAAGAGTAAAATTGGTTTAAAGGTGGGTTTGATTTACAAAATGGGCTGGAGTTGCATTACCTTCATAGGTTCATTTTTTGTTTTTAATAATACTAACCTCCAAAAACAATAAAGATACCATAACAAATCCACAAGAAGAGCAAGGGCCACTTACCAGGAATATATAATTAGAGAAAACGATGTGGGGTCCATGAATGCAATGAAAAAGCAACACATGGGGCTGACAAGAACGCTGACAAGTGCAGAAGAATAACTTTTGTCACGTTTTTTCAATCGTGAAAATGACTGGTCGGATGTGCCTATATATAGCAAAAGGTGAAATAAATGCGCCACCAAATTTTTATAAGGTGCACCCAGATAGATTTCAACATGAAAATATTTACTCCCTAGGCCCAGCTTTGGGAGTGTCAACACTGCCTTTTCAGTGCTTTAGGGCAATATTAAAGGGCGCAACATTGGAAGGTTCAACATCTAAAGTGTCGACACTCCAAAGGATGCGCTAAAGGAAAGGAGGGGCGTAGTTTTGGTAGATGTAATGTGAATAAAAAATGTAGCCAACCTAAAAAAAACCAAGTTCAAAAACTAGATTTTCCAGAAAGGTATTTTATGCCATTCCGAACGCTAAGGGACCTCAACGAGGAACTAGAACTGAAATTTTTGTATGGTTACCTACAAAATTGCCCTTGTCAATTTTACAGGATAATAGCTGGCTCTTTCTGGGGACTATCTTTGAGCGAAGCTTAAGGGTAGAGGATCATAGATCTACATGTTCCTATTCATTAGGTTATAGAGTAAAAAACAAGGGCGATAAAAGAGGAAGGAAAACACACAAATAATAAAAAGCAAACACACGACAAAAAAAAACACACAACTAAAGCAAATTGTACAAAGAAGAGAGTGAGCTCTACTTCCTAAATATTTTGAGATGTTTCCCACTATAGGGAAGTGGGAGCTCAATTGAGTCTAGATACGAGTAATAGAAGATATTCTCTTTGTTGATATTTTTCAGCTTGAAAGGCCCTCTCCAAAGAGATTGGAATTTTCCATGCATGCCCTTTGGCTCTCTTCGTTTGTCCCATAAAAGAATTATATCTCCCACCTGGAAATCCCTCTGCTTATCCTTTTTATCAAACATTCTCTTGAATTTATTCTTATGTTTAGTAAACCTTTCAACCACTCTTACTCTCTTATCTTCAAGTTCTGTTAGATACATGATCCTCTTTTCTAGAGAATTCTGGAAAGTCTCATCTTCGATTGCTCGTGTCAAGTGTAGAGTAGGAAGTTCCACATAAATGGGGAGCTCAGCATTGATTCCATATAACACCTGAAAAGGTGACATACCAAGAGATCTCTTCAGAGTGATACGTTCTGCCCACAGAGCATCATATAATGACTTGTGCCAAGACCGCTTATTCTCATCGACTAGCTTCCGTATGATGGTCACTAGGTTCTTATTACTGGATTCTACCTAACCATTTCCCTGGGGGGGTAATAATCTGAGGCATGGGCCAAGGTTATCTTGTATTCATAACAAACACTGATAACTTCCCATGAGGAGAAGTTGGAATCATTATCAGCAACAATCTTGTGTGGGATGCCAAACCTCATGATGATATTTTATTTGATTAAGTTTCAAACAACTTTAGAGGTGGCATTCTTAACAGGTATGAACTCCACCCATTTGGTGAAGTAATCTATTGTTGTTAGGACATAACTATGTCCAGCACTTGATTAAGGATGTAGTGTTTCGATAAAGTCAATTCCCCATTTCCTAAATGGTTCATCAATAATGATGGGCCTGAGGGGAAAAGAAGCCAATTTTGGCTTGCCAAAAAACTGTTGGTAGAGTTCACATTTTGCTACCCAGGTTGTTGTATCTTGAAATAGTGGTGGCCAGTAGTACCTGGCACAGATGATCTTATGTTATGTTACGGATGATGAGAAGTGACCGCCATAGGCCGAGTCATGAAAACTTTTAAGAAATTTGATCTGTTGCGGTTTGTCAAAGTATTGCAAGAAGACACCATCAATACCGTGTTTTTATAAACCGTCATCCCATATGGCATATCTGGCTACCCTGAGCTTTATAGTCCACTTCTCCTTTGAAGTTAGATGAGATGGACACTCACCGTAAGTGAGAAAGAAAGCAATATTGGAATACCACTCATTGTTGGTCGCAACAAACAGAACCATAGGCAGAGAATTAGCTTTCTTCAATTGATCCTGCACTTCTCAATGCAATCATCTTTTTCTTTGGGGATCTCTGAATCTTTGTTTTCAGCCATAAGATCACATAGGTCCTTGCCTCTTACCAGCTTGGTTGGTTTTATGTCTAGATCATACTCTTGGACCTTTAGATAGACTCTTGTTGAGTTAGGATAGACTTTACTACCGTGTCAGGAACCAGCACTACCGTATGAGAGTTTAGGATGTAGTATTGGAAGTTCTTGACTACTTTGACAATGGCGAAGGTGTGTTTTTCTAATTGAGACATCTTCAACTTATGGAGTTTGAGAGGAGAGCCCATGAATGTGATTGGAGATTCAACATCCTCATAATTCTTTTGCATTAAGATGGCTGATACAGTATGCTCAGATGCATAACTGTACATGATAAAATCCTTGGAGAAGTCGGGACATACTAGGACAGGTGCATGGGTGACAGAGGCTTTTATATCCTCAAATGATGCCTTTCCTTCTTCACTCCAATGGAAATTTTGTGGCCCTTTCATCATATTTGATATGTGACGAGTCTTTTTAGCAAAGTTGGGAACAAAACGTCTAAGAAAATTTACCTTTTTGAAGAAGGAGTGAACACCAGTCTTGCTTGTGGGTAAGGTAAGGATCTGAATAGCCTTAACCCTTTTGACATCTATCTTTATTCCTTCCTTGTTGACAACGTGTCCCAGTAATTTTCTTTTAGTGACCCCGAAAATAGACTTTTTTGGATTTAGGGAAATCCCATGTTCTCGACATCTAATCAATACTTGCTCCAAATGATCACAATGATCACTTCACTTTTCAAAGAACACAATTAAGTCATCTAAATAAACTATGACAACCTTTCCCATCATACCTTTGAATGTGAAGTCCATTGCTCACTGAAAGGTGGCACCAGTGTTGGTCAACCCAAAAGGCATCCTACTGTAGGTGAATGTGCCCTAGGGAGTAGTGAATGTTGTTTTGAATTGGTCTTTAGGTGAGACCTCAATTTAATTATAGCCCCAAAAACCATCAAGCATGGGTAACATCTCTAAACCAGTTACTGCCTACAAAACTTGATCCATTATGGGTAGCAGGTAGTTGTCCTTTAAGGATGCCTGATTCAGATTGTGAAAATCTACACATATGCGTATCTCGCCATTCTTCTTTCGTACTGGTACAATGTTTGTGACCTAGGTACTATGATGGATAGGAAAGATAATCCTCACATCCAACATATTCTATATTTCCACTTGAATGGTACCAAAGATCTTGGGATTATAGTGCCTCTGTTTCTGGCAAAAGGGTTTGAAATCATCTTTTAACGGGATGTCATGCTGAACATCCTTAGGATTTAATGAATTTAGATCGGCATAGGACCATGCCAATACGCCCATATATTTCTTCAGCAATTTGACAAACTTCCTGTTATCACCGAATCACAGAACCCCTGTGCATGTATTTGAACTCACAGTGTGATTGGATAACATGGGTACTATCTCCAAGTTGTGGGACTTGCTACTTGAGATAGACCTCCAGAGAAAGCTGGTTCTTGCTCCTAAACTACCTGCCAGAATCTACTCTAATGCAGGATAAGCTAACTGTTCTAATCTAAATTTCCAAGGGACCAGAGAAAGAGAATACATAAAATGAAAGCCTACACTAAAGCGGTGATACACCAGAAAAGGAGGATGGGAGAGTAGTCTCCAAATGTGTGAAATACAGAGGCAAACTGCACACTAGAAGAGGTGATGGCAGTTCTCCATAATCTAGCAAAATGCATTCACAGTAATATTTCAAGCACACACAATGATAATGAATTCCTATAAGAACATAATATAGACACAATATTCTTGTAGAACGATAAAAGGGGCAAGAAGAATGCAAGAAAACACAGCAGGGGAAGATACATCCACAAACTTGTATTTTATTGCTTCCTGGTATGCACAGTTCAGTCTATTACAAGATAAGGGCCTGGATCACCATGCAAGGAGTCCACTACAAGGGGCTGCAACACACTGGCTTCACAAAGCAATTTTGATAGAGCTTTGTTACCCAAAAACTCTCCCCCCTTTACAATGAGCCCAACACTCCAATTTATAGAAAAATGAGAAGGAGAAGTGAAGGGAAAATAGAAATCCCGAAATCTATCCTTCAACCACCTGTAAGAAGCATTAAATTGAGTGGAATGGTTATACATTACTTGCAAAAGGCTCCCCATACTGTCCCATGTGCTGCAGCAGAGAAAGAATGATGACCATGCCTCTTAATTGCACTCCCAGCTACCAAATAAAACACTGTTCTGAACCTGGCCACGTTTCCTTAAAAATATCAATCAATTTCTAATCAAATCTGGAATTTCTTGATTGCTGTGCATTGGGCTTGGAACCACGATTCCAACAGTACCAATTTTGTGTGATTTTGTTGAGAAATGCAAAAGTTATGGCCTTCTGAGTGCAGGCAGCTGTTTCGGGCCTGGCAGGCGTTTTTTGTCATTTGACGGGAATGAGCATTAACTGACTGGAACCGAATATGTTTCTTTTATTTAAACATATCTACCCTCACTAAAAATAAGAAATCCAGTTTTTGTGGCGTAGAGGACGTCGTGCTTGTTCCAGAAAGTCCAATTTTATGAAAATCGGAGCTCAGAGTCAAAAGTTATGGCCGTTTGAAGTTTCCGGACCAAACGTTGACTTTTCTTCCCTGCCTTCGGCCATTTCGGCTTTTCACGTCCCGCGCGCCCCTTTGTCCCATTTAGCACAGTGATCCTTGTGCTGATTTCAGGCAAACCGGATGGTTCGCGCCCATTCGTCCCAAATGTCCCAGTTGTTTCGGACTGCTTGTTCCCATTTCGCCCGGTTCGGTCGGTTCGCGTACTCGCAGCCCATATGTCCCATTTGCTTCGGACCGTCTGGGGCAAATTCACCCAGTTCGGCCGGTTCGCGCCCTTTTGTCCCAACTGTTCCGGGACAAAATTTCTCATTTCGGCCGATCCGGCCGGATCGCGTCTTTTTGTCCCGCTTGTCCCAAAGGTGACCCTCTCAGCAGTTAGCCAATTTTCTCTTTTCGGCCAGTTCAGATTTCTGCGTCCCACGCGTATTTTTGGCCCGGATTTCCCAATTGCTTTCGGACTGCCTGTGCTCATTTCGGCCGAACCACACCTTTTGGTCCCACTTGTCCCAAATGCTTCTAGGACTAGGACTTAGCCATTTTTCATGATTTTTTCTGGCCCGAGCCTGTTTTTGCAATTTTTCTTACATTTTCTCAGAACTTGCTCTCTTCTACTTGGACAGGGTAGTTAGAAAAATATGAGGGGACCCTAGAAACATGAATTTTTTTGGCTTGACTCAATCTATTTGCCTGGGACTAAAGAATTTGACGCATGTTATCAAAATTACCTTGAGGGTGAATTTTGGATAACACTTCCACTTTTCCTCGGGTGTACAACATTTCCTGATGTTCACAAACTGTGGATGTTCCACAGAACCCAGGTTGACTAAATCAGTTTTTGGAGAGGAGTTAGGGTCATCTTACCACTTCTTCTTGAAAAAACGATCATGTTTTTCAAACAACCGTTCCAGAGAGACTAAACCTTTTGGAATTTTATTTCCCTTGAGTTGACATATGCCATCACCTTCCTTTGATTCGTTTGCTTGACCAGTGATAAATTCACGACATGCAGAAGTAGATCCTTCAAAATGAAGCTCACTGAAATTTTCTACTTTCTCTAGAAAGGCAATAAGATGATTTTCATTGTTAAATACCTGCCAATGCTGAGAATTGTCTGGCATGCTTGGGCGGAAGACTACCTCAATGGTATATGTGTCTATTTTCAACCCTGCGTAAGGGAGCATATGAGATGCTAAGACAACCAATGAATCAGCCATGTCATTCTGAGCTCTTGGAACGGATTTTATTGAGAAAGTGTCAAATTTCTCAATGTTGTCCCATACCATGTTGCGGTAATGTTTGAGCCTTTCGTTCTTTACTTGGTATATTATTTTCACTTGATTAATGATCAGCTCAGCATCGACCTATACTTTTAGGTTCTTGATTCCCCTTTTTTTTACAAATTACATGCCAAGTAGAAAAGATTCATATTCAGCAGTATTATTTGTATTGAAAAACTACAACTTGAAAGAGAGAGGAAAAATATCCTCTTTAGGAGATATTAGCACAGCTCCAGCACCACATCCACTAGTTGCACAACTACCATCAAACTGTAGTGTCCATACCTTGTTAAGGTCCTCCTCCTAGACAAGAACGTTCATTTTATCAGACTCAGTAGATAAGAAGTAGTTCCCCATCCCTAATGATTCGAAGAGAGTTTGGGATTTGGGGTCATGAGAATTGATGACCAGGTACTTCTTTTGTGATTCAGGCTCCAAAGTCTGCATTACACCCTTGACGGGGTTTCTGGCTTTGGACCAATCCATATGAATTTATCCACCAGCTTCTCTGTAAAAAGCTTCTTCCTAGTAGAATTTCATATGCTATCAGGATATTAGCAACGAGAATGGTCATCTTCACCATTTTCTCTAGGAACGCTGCAAACGCGAACTGTGCATCTTTAAT
Source organism: Taxus chinensis (assembly GCA_019776745.2). Lineage (NCBI taxonomy): Eukaryota > Viridiplantae > Streptophyta > Pinopsida > Cupressales > Taxaceae > Taxus > Taxus chinensis. The sequence goes on from CM034146.1 coordinate 156,195,257, forward strand.
CTATCCAATCAATGGAACCTATTTGGTTTCCATAGAGTAACATCTGCCGAAAGGCTTGGTAAGAGTAAGGCCCAAAGCATAAGTGACCTTCACTGGCATGAAATTATCGGAAGCCCTAGAATCAATTATGTAGTTTCTTAGTTTGTGACCATTGATTAGGAGGGAGAGCTAAAAAGGTTCAATTTTGCCTAACATGGAAGTCGAGGCAACATTTATGTGAGATGCAGAAGGAGTGGAAAGGATTCCTTTAGGGGAGACATGAGAGGTTACGGCAGCTTGGCTTTGGATATATTCATTCAATCTTACAAGATGCTCAGGGTTAGACTAAAAATATTTGGCTTCAGACATTTGGATCTTGGTCTTTTTAACGTGATCGATTATGTCGAATGTGACCAAGGGTTGCATTGATGAAGGAATGAGTCCCTCACTTCATGGTGGTAGGGTAGAGTTACTGGTCTTTATGGGAATATAAGAAGGTTAATTTGGAGGAGAGATGGGAGGAAAAGATTTCTTCATAAAAGACTTAATAGGAGGTTGAGCAGGAAGAGGATTACCTCTTTTAGTAATGGTTGGAGGCATGTTCAACATAGCCTTCTCTTTTTATATCCTGGCAGCAACTTCTGCTTCTTTTCCATGGGAGCGGGTAAAAAAAACATAGGACTGCACTGTTGCATACCCTTGAGTACCCTCTTTTTCATCAGATTCCTCATCTTTAAATTCCATATACCCGATTGCAGATTCACCAGTCGGTTCACCGACATCTTGATCATCTTCACCGAGCGATGAAGGTTCTTCATAAATTTGCTCCTCTTCTTCAATCTCGACTAGGGCATTGACCGGAGGAGCCTCAAGTGCCAACCATGGAGCATCTGTAGGCAAACACAACCTTTATGGGGTGTTGTTGGGAGTGAAGTTTTTCCATGGGATATCCTGGTATGGAGTGTTAGGAGAATCTTGAGCTAATTACTTCTTTAATGTGAGCAAGTTATTTTCCATCTTCTGGAATGCTAGATCTGATGAAGTGGCTTGAGAAGGAGTTAAAGCCTTAGGCTTGGATGGCTCTCATTTTAACTTGCTAGATATAATTAGGTTTTCTTCTATCTGAATGGCCGCAGTTTGAGAGAGGACTAGGGTGGTGATCTGTTCTTATAAGAGTAAGAAACTTACTCTTGAGCTCATGGCATTCACAAAGAAACACTTTTGAATTTCTGGTGTTGGCAGCATGGCAGGTGGCACACAGCTAATCAGTGAATTGAAACGGGTGATAAAATCATGCATGGTTTCATTGGTTTCCTTCTTTAAGTGAGTGATCATTGATAGTAACGCAAATGCATCTTTTGAAGGCTTATAACTATCTTCAAATGCAGTTCGTAATGTGGCCAAACTGGTGATAGATCAGGCTGGAAAATGTTGGAACCACTCTGTTGCGGGTCCTTGCAAGGTCTCTAGAAAGAGGCCTATTGACACATCTTCATGAGTTACATCCAGGATGCTGCATGACATGATGAATGTAGATATATGTGAATCTGTGCTTTGATTTCCACTCCCATTAAATATTGGGAAATTCTTGCAGTTTCCATAAGGGAGTGCGTGAAATAGATGTGAGGGAGTGCATGAACTAGATGCGGCAACATAAGAGGGCCCATAGTGTCTCCCCATGGTACTACCATTTGAAAATATGGAAAGAGGACGCGAGTCGGAAGTGCAGTTCCTATGAGTAACAGAGAAATGCAAAGGGATGTGGAGGCACCTTGCGAAAACTAGTTCTTTCATGGAGGCAAGCCACTTTTGGCTGACCGATTAACCGAACTCAGCGATGAGAAGTGCACTGGTGTAATACTGAATTTGTGCTATTGAAGTAGATCAAAAGTAGGATCAACTTCTCTACGAGATCTCCTGCTATGGGTAAATGGTTCACCCGCTAATGTATCTTTTCAAATCTGTAATGTCTTTAGAGCAGATTTAACAACTCTTTTTGTTTATACTTGCTGATTTTTTGATTTTTCTGGCAAAAATCAGCAGCATGTACTTTTCTAAATATTTAATTTTATCCCTCTTTTAAAAACTGATTGCAGTTTAATGAAAAATATTAACGAGGATAAAATGATGGTTAACTTAGTAAGCTGATTTCACTTTTTTGACAAAGGTTTGAAAATATTTGTAAAACTATTAGAATCTCATATCTACGGAAATATACGGATTTTTATAAAAACTCAGCAAACTAAAGGTTTCTAACTGTTCCAGATCTATGGATTTCTAAAGAAAAAATTTAGTTTGGATCACTTTTGCAAAAAATTTGGATTTTAAACAAAAAGTTAAGATTTGCAAACAGGTAGTGATTTCTGCAGTTTTATCTATTTTCTTAGTCACCGCAGTAGCTTTAAAAACTGTTAGTGTCATAACACTCACATAGATCTGGTTTGATCCCCAGTAGAGTCACCAAAAACTATTGGTCTGAAAATCTGTCGGGAGGGCAGATCTATGGATAGACGAGCCAACAGTGTGTAGGGCATAGCCCCTATTTGAGATAGTAAAGTGAAACTGGTTTATTGCTATTCTACCAGCAGGAATATGTGCAAGTCCTATAGTATTCTACCTTCACAGGTTTGGGATCTCGTCCCAGTAAGGGTATTTCTGACTGTGAATAGAAAGGAATGAAGGGAGGAACGGAGATAGGATAGATATGAATGGAGAAAAGAAATGAATTCCAAAGAAGAAATGTCAGAGGGTTTATGTTTTGGGCTGGTACTAAACAAATCCAAACCTACTTGCATACACGAACAAAGCAATACTGATGAGAAAATGAAAAAAAATTAGAGATAGATCTAACAGAAAAGCAACATAGATCTAACTTAAGAAAGATGTAATGCACATAACACATCCATTGAGCACAAAGTCTTAATTTTTGTATTAATATATTCTATTACAAAAAGTACAAAGCCTTTTTTCTCTCACTTCTATTTTTTGTCTAAAAATGTTCACTACTTGAATACAAAAAGTATCCAAGTATTTATAGAAGGAGAAGGAGAAAGAAGGTAAAAAGGAGCCAACAACTATTTACAAAATATCTAAAAGTCAACTGTTGACTTTGGGGCAATTTGGTGGATGACAGCATCCCATGGTGCAACATGGATGATGTCATCATTTGTGCCAACATTCTTTTAAATATTATGACAAAAATGGGCTAAATCTCAAGAGGAAGGAGCCTATTCATCGTCGTCCCTTGGCTAGAAAGGAGTATCCTATTTCTGCTCAGGGGAGGAAATGTGAAATTGAGCTCGGTACTCCATGAACTTGCTGACCATCATTTGAATTTGATCTTGAGAAGGACCCTTGGTAAGATCTTCGATGACTTCACAAGTATCCCGTTCATCTCTGAGACTTTATGGGAGTTTAAAGTATTAATTACCTGTCTCCATCAGGTATCCAACAAAGTCAGGACAGGCCAGAAGGTTGTTGATAGATTTTACATCAAAAGTGACTTCTGACTCTATACCCTACAACGTGATTCTCTTAAAGAGTCAAATAGTGTCATCTGCCTTCCTCAAGGCATATGATGGGGTGAGCAAACCTGGAGACATCCTTAAGACGATCTGCTCCATTTGATGCATTGCATCCAAGGCTTCTTCCTTGATTTTGTCTATTTTCTCCAAGACAAACTCCATCTGGTCAACCCGATAGTCCAAAGCAGCAAGGACTTTGTTGGGTGCTCTTGGGTGACTGAAGACGCCGAATTTCATCAAGTCATCGACTGGGTAGTCGAGCATCTTCTGGAATGTCTCGTGTTGTAACCTGGTAATGTCCAACTCTTCGGAGATAGGTCATGCAATTGCCTAGAGTTCCTTATTAGCCTTATCTATATTTTGATATAGCTCTATGAATTTTATAATCACTTCCTCACTATCTTTGACGATCTGGTCTCTCTAGGCGGACACTGCCATACCTTGCTCGCCAATCTTGGTTTACTCATTTATATTTTCCTGACTAAGGGCTTCAAGAGTCTTGGTGGTAGCTACAAGAGGTGCACTGCCCATTTTCTGCAAGGCTTGGAGAAGATGCTTGTCTTTCTCTTTCAATATCCTCTTCTCTTCCTTTGCTTCCTGAAGCTTTTTGCAAAGGGCATCCACTGCGGATAAGGCCTCTCCTTGCAGGATTTCTGAGGATGTTCCCATTCTGACCTAAGTTAATATAAAATCTGTAGGAGACAGATATTTTTTCTCCTTTGTGGGATTAGGGTATGCGATCTCCATAACTCTTTCACCAGAAGCACTTTAATAAAAGTGGGTTAAAGCATTTTGCTTCTTAACTCCTTTAGCTGAAATCACGGAGAAGTCCATAGGTGCAATGGGGACTTTCCTCTTGTGCTGGCTCAGGTGTTTGGAAATCCATTCTGGACTTAAGGGAGTGGGAAAAGGGGAAGAGGAGGGAACAGGGGTGGAAGGAGGAGCAGCTGTAGTGGGCACGGGGAAATGCGTCGAGACACTTGGTGGCAGCATCGAGAGAGAAGCCAACATAGTGCTCACGGGAGTAGGAGTCACTGCAGGAGAGGAAACCGTGGGGGTGGAAGGGATCTGAGAGATGAGAGAAGAAATGTTGGGGGAAAGATCCGCGAGAGAAGAGAAGATGGAGGAAGAGGAAGGGGGAACAGTAGAAGATGAGGGAGAAGACACAACCAAAGGAGTGGTTGGTTGAGCGACATGAAGAGGGGAAGGAGGAGCAGGAGATGGGATGGTGGGAACTTCACTAGTTGTAGTAGTGGCAACATCCTGAGTGGATGTGCCCATTGGAACACTTACCACTTCTCCTTTTTCTAGGGATATCAGGCTTACTACCTATTCCTCGGCAGCGGAAGGAGGACTCTCATAAATTTATTCCTGAGTAGTGCTTGTCTCTCCCTCTTTATCTTTCCATTTACCCTTTGGCAAGTGCTTCGGCTTGGCGGGTGCATTTCCCAAGGGAGACGTGGTGAAGTCTACTCTAAGGTAGATGAGACTATTTTTCTTGCACCAATGCTCAGTGCGTTGCAGAGTGCCCTAAACCCTTTCCTCAATAGTCTGAGGTGCCTTAGTTCTATCAATCTTAGCGAATGACCAATTGTCCCCGTCCGTGTCTAGATAAACTTGATCAGTTGCTTGAAAACCCTTTGGGACAATGGCCACGCCATACTGAATTATATCTGCCAAGGCCAGCCGGGAGTGGTCCTTTCTTCTGAGCTCGACTTCATGATACAGATCGATGTAGATATCTTGGATCTGAGGGACGTCAATTGGATCAAGCTTTTCCCTTGGAAGGCAATTACGAGGATCAATGGTTGGCCTCGCCAGGAAATTATGTTTTAAGTTGAGAAATTCAAGCTCTGCAAACATCTCTCGGGCTTTGCTTTGTGAAGCGCAGGTGTACCAGCCCACCGTGAGGGGAAATGGCATTCCACCCTTCTTTCTTTTTAAACACTTCTTATGTTATGTGATAAGTTGTCTAGACAGCTCCAATAGGATCAGCTTAGGTCCCGCATACCTCGGTAACTTGGTGGGCTCCCCCAAGAAGTTGGCGACTCTTAGATAGGTGAAAGTGGGCAATTGCGTAAATAACGCTCCCCACTTCTCTATGGTAGTGACCACACTCTTGGTCGTCCGACCGTGAGTCATATTGCACCTCAAGAGGTAGACGACGCCATAGAAGAAGGCATCATTTATTTTGTTGAATTGGGCTATACTATTTTCTAGCCTTAACTCTGGATAATACTCATATATTCTTCCCTGGGGCCATACCCCGCATCGATTCAATGCTGAGTAGTCTCTTTATGAGGCAGCAACATACACTACATAGGAGTTCATGTAGAACCTCCCAATTGTTGAGAGTTGTTGAAGCTACTTGGAGATTGTGCTGCTGATAATCTCCGCCCATTCAAAACATTGATCTAGGACATTTTTTCTCATTGTTTATAAATATCTGAGCATCCACTTTTGGAAATAATGGGCATCAGGAAGCCCAAACACCCTGCTTAGGAAAGTAATGGTGTCACTCAGCTCTTCTGAGAAGTCACTGCGATGAATGACTTGTGGCCACCTACTCACTACCTTCTTGTTTTTGAGGTGTACTTCATTCATGAGATGCATGCATTTGTCTTCATTTTCATTCCATGCCTTCATGTAGTCATCTTGGCTTATGGCTACAAAATGCTGGTGGTGGGGGATACCCAACATAATCTCAAAATTCCAGACAATGAGGTTGATTATTACCTCACACTTCTCATTTTCGAAACATCTTTTATCCTTATTATAACAACGGCCCACCAAAATCATGAACTAGTTGTTGATTGCTCTCACGAGAATCCCTGTGGTAAAATGCAGGCCTCTACCGACCAATTTTTCCATCCATGGATTTCTTTTGACCTTCTTAGTTCTGGCCCAAAAGTCCTCCATGTTAATGTGACCGAGTTCTGATTCTCTGATATGCAGGTCACACTCTGTAAGGGATTCAAGCATCCTGACCCTTTGGTATTTATAATTCATTTCTTCCTCTGTTAGCTTGGCTTTACCCTTAGACTTGGTTAGCTTCTTACTTGATGAAGACATGTGTGGATCTGAGTTCAGTTGTTGATCTGCAAGAAGAATAAGGGAAGTCCATTGTAGAAGAGCCATGTTAGTTGTTAAGTCATCCATCAAAGCTTACAAAATGAAAAGTTAGCAATTTATGAGCTTCTAGGCGTAAGGTACAGCTTTACTGTAAGCTGCAGGGTCTCAAAATAGCAAGGCACACTTTTGGAAAGTGTTGCATCAGAGAAAATAGTGCCAAACGGGGCGCAAGGTGTAGAAAGACTACACACAACATTCAGATGTTGGTGTCAATGGATGTGCAGCTGCACCATATGAAGGGTTTTAACTGGGCGCATATTCATTTGGTGTAACAAGGTCTTAGGGTGCACCTTTTTGGTAGATGTGGTATATGTTTCAAAGCATTATGATGCAGCAAGGGGTGCAGATTCAAATGGTGCATCATTAAGGTAAGGTGCGCCAAGAATTTAGCTTTGGCATGGCACAGGAAGGGCCTATACAACATTCAAATGTTGGTGTAGATGTAGTTGCGCTTACGCCTGTGTTATTGCTTTAGGAATTTTGTAAGGTGCGGGTAGGGCCAATGTTGCATGCATGGATAGTGCACCCCTTTAGCACGACTATGTTTGATGTTACATCAATGAAACTTGTGCTAAAGAAAACACAGTGGATGTTTTGCAAAAGCTTTATAATTTTTACTCTTTTGGCAGGCTTTGTGGTTTTTTTTGCCTCTTTTAACTCAGATTTTGATAGTGAGGCGAACAAAGGAAAAAGGGACAGGGACCCATTATGAGACAAGGCCTTCTAGTTTAGCAGATCTGGAAGGAGAGTAAAACTGGTTTGAAGGTGGGTTTGATTTGCAAAATGGACTGGAGTTGCATTACCTTCATAGGTTCATTTGTTATTTTTAATAATACTAACCTCTAAAAACAACAAAGATACCACAACAAATCCACAAGAAGAGCAAGGGCCACTTACTAGGAATATATAAGATAGAGAAAATGATGTGGGGTCTATGAATGCGATGAAAAAGCAACACACGGGGCTGACAAGTGCAAAAGAATAACTTTTTTCATGTTTTTTCAATCGTGAAAATGACCAGTCGAATGTGCCTATATATAGCAAAAGGTGCAATAAATGTGCCACTAAATTTTTCTAAGGCTCACCCAGATAGATGTCAACACCAAAATATGTGTTCCCTAGGCGCATCTTTTAAATTGTCAACACTACCTTTTCAGTGCTTTGGCACACTATTAAGGGGTGCAACATTGGAAGGTTCAACATCTGGAGTGTCGACACTTTAAAGGATGTGCCAAAGGAAAGGAGGGGCACAGTTTTGGTAGATGTAACACGAATAAAAACTGTGCCCAACCTAAAAAAAACCAAGTTCAAAAACTAGATTTTCCGGAAAGGAATTTTATGCCATTCCAAACGCTAAGGGACCTCAATGGGGAACCAAAATGGAAATTTTGGTATGGTTACCTACAAAATTTTCCTTGTCAATTTTACAGGATAACAGTAGTCAATGTTGTAGCTATGTTATAAAGATATCAAACTAATCTTTTGTTATGTTAATTATTGGTTTATTTCCTTAACCACAATGCTAGGTTGAATCTCCTTTCATCAAAACTAATGAAAATAAAAGAATGATCTATAATGTTTATTGTACTTCCTCATCTCATTTGAGTCTTTTCCAGGGTATCAAACATTGATTGTGTTAATAAAATACTATGACGTTATGAAACCTATCATATAGGGATGTGTGAGGTGATCATGTCTTGTAGATGTAGGTATGAGCATATCATGAATAAATTTAACCCCCTACTACATAATTTTCCCTTCATACCCTAGTGGATGGTGAAAGCCTTGTAAGATAGTTGGTGGTTGTACCTACGATTGATCTGTTGTGAGATCTAAATTATGTGAGTCGATACTACATTTTGAATTACTTCTATATTTACCGAACAATTGAAATAGGTCCTTAGGAGGCTTTTACAATGCTTAATATTATTAGGAATATCTCTCTTCTAATATATACTTAATACTTGTATGTCTAAGAGCAATGAAATGAGTTATCTTGTTCAAGGTCATACTATAATGCCCACTAAAATGACCACTCGAGACCCAAGAACAACCTAGGTTTAGATATAAAAGAAAAATTATAGAATAATTTTTTTTGAAAGGCGAGTCCTCGAATAGGCTTCGAAAACTACAGTTGCCACAACAAAGATTCAAAGTTAATTATAATTTAATAAAATAAATTCTCCCATTGTAACAACCATTAGATCCACATTACAAAACTAATGAGCATAAATAATCCAAATATAGTTAAATTTCTCTTACGTGTTAATTTAATAGATAATTAAATTAACACTATGTTAAATATTCCTTAATTAATTTTAGAAGGTCAAAGGGGCTCAAACAATCAAATGCCCAAGGTTTTTGATTTCACTAGGTCAAAACAATAACTAGGGTTCTTATTTATATGGGATATAAAACATTCTCTTATCCCTTAATGTGACCCCTTAAAAAGGTCAACCCAAGCTTTAGAAATAAACATGTAAGTTAGAAAGGGGTAAATTCTCACTTAGCCTCTCTCATGCTCATCTTTAACTTCAACCTGATTTTTCATGTATTTACCACACTTAAATTTTCCTAAAAATAATTCTATTGGATAGGAAATTTTTTCCCCTTTCCAATGATATAAAGAAGTCCTCCTAACTCCTCATATTTCTTAATTTACGGGCCGGCGGGCTTGGGGTGGAAAATTTTCCCAAAAATGGGCCTACAGGCTTAGGGAAGAAATTTTTCCCAAAGGCGGGCCTGCGGGCTTAGGGAAGAAATTTAGCGCCTTTCCCATTTTGGGAAAAAAAAAAAAATTTACACCCGCACACCCGTGAGTCCATGGCGAGGCTTCATGCCCCAAAAAGAAATTTTTAAGCTTGAGATCCGCAAGGGACATGTCTCCAAAAATTCGAGTCTAGGCAGAAAGGTGGGTTGTCGAGGAAAATTTAGATTTCTAGCTTTTAAAGAAAAATGCGACAAGGTTCAAAAACACCCATGCCTCCAATGATGCTCAAAGATGCCACATGACAGACAATCATTAGTTGTTAGCTGGTGGGCCCATGAACCCATGGAGTTAATCTTCCAAAGAGAAAGGTAGGGATGCAGATCCGCGAAAGAATTTTTGACCAAGTTAATTTTTCAAACTTAGAACTCTTTTTTCTTTTTACCGAAGAGAGAAAAGTTTAGGCGAATAGACTAGCAGGGAATTACGTGTCTTTTTTCCTTTTTCGAAAAAGAACAAAAAGTATCTTTTGGCCCCATGGGTTTGCTTAGCAAATTTTTCCTTTTTGACAGTTAGTTTTTTTTTTAAACCCGAAATAAAGTAAAAACTTCAGAAGACCATAACTTTTGATTGGGAACTCGATTTTGGGAAAATGAGGACCTTTTGAAAAGGTCCCAACCTCCTCTTTGCATAGGAAGTATAAGATTTTAAATTTAAAAAAAAATTAGGTGGGTCAATTTTAAGAAAACGTCTTTCCTAACATTAACATGTGAATTAAACTTTTTCAACTACGAGAATTGATTTGATCTTCCATTCTTTATTCTTCAACATGCCAAGTAGACACGGAGAGTTGCATTTGAAATATTTAAAATGGATTGCAAAGATAAAATATTAATGGTTTAGATTCAATATGAATTTCCTTCTCTTTTTTGTGAAATTGTACTATTTTGACTCTTGTCCGATTAAAGATGAATTGTGTAAATTGCAAGGGAAATAAAAACTATTTTGGAATGTTTTTTGATGATCCTTAGTTCATTCCAATCTAAATTTAAAATTTTCAACTTTCCTTCAATCAATATGTGAAAATCAAGAATGTAATTTTATTTTCAAAACATTCCCTTCAAATAATACAAAGGAATGTAATACTTATAACACATGCATTTCCATCCTTCAATAGAGATTTTACAATATACATACAACAACAAGTTTTAAACAAGAGTAACACCATTTCATGAAAGGTGATTCAACATTAAATTAAATTAAATAATTCCTTTTACACTTGTTTTCTACTTGGAAAAATATGCCAAATAACTCTTCCTCATTCCTTTTTCACATATAAATACAACTTTCAACATATACATCTCTCACATTCAAATGTAGGTTCCATTTCCCAAACAGATCAACTTTCCACAAAAAATATTTTTACAATTCCTCCACTTGAAGTGGGAAAATTTCATGATAAGGAACCCAAGGAGAAACTACAAAATTTAACTTCATCCTTAGCTCCAGAACAACAACAACAAGATCCACCATATATCTTTTGACCACAACAAAAAAGGAGGAGAGGAAACACTCTCCACCTAACCAAGAATTTCAATGAAGAGGAGAAGTTATCCTTCTCATTGGCCCCCGAGCCCCAACCACAAAGCAATAGGAGATGTATTTCAACTCATGGTAACAAACAAGCTTCCACAACACAAAAAAAATTACATATAGAATACAGTCCAAATATATACTGCAGTTTGCAACCATAGGAAGAACAAAAAACAATACTCAAGCTTCATCATGCACAAGACAAAGGAGCAAGACCTGTGTGGGAAGCTTCTTATACCTCCTAATGTAGAAATGGGTGTCCACCTTAAAATAAACCTGCCTATATATATATATATCATTTCAAAACCTTGACATGCCCTTATGCCTCCCCCAAGTACCCCTTATACCTCCCATTCTCTTATTCATCCCCACACTCTTATGGAACCCCATAATGACTAAATAAATGCAAGCTATTTGTTTTACAAGGTGGAACCCAATCCCAAACTCCCTCCACAATAACGCTTATACCTCCTCAAAACTCTTATGACTCCCCACAAGATATCCCCATAGTCTTCTCCTACAACATACCTAGGCAATCTACCTAACCAGCCAACAACATAGTAAAATATTCAAAGCATTCACATATGCATAAAAAAATAAGAAGAACATTTTAGAGAGCCAAGCTCTTACCTCTCCATGGTACAGTTTTCTCCAAAATTTTACCAACAAGATTTTTCCAATCCAAATAGTCCAAAAGCTCCAACAATCCACAAGCATTCAACAAAAATCTCTAACTCTCTCAAAAATTACAGGAACTCAAAACCAAAAGAAGTAACCAAACTAAAATCACCAAAAATGAAATAACTGAATGAAGTAACCCCCAAAAAATCCAAGGAATACGAATAAATAGAAGAGGGGGAGAGGAGGATGAGGTGGATCCATGTAGGATGCCACATCACACATCCTCAACTCCACCACACAAGTCAAGTTCAAACTCCAAGGCATAATTAAAAATGTGGGTGAATAAATGACCTTTTTACTTACACACACAATCTAAGTCCACACCCCAAGGGCAAAAATTAATTACATGTAATAAGGTGCAATAAAAAATTACAAATTTTCTTCCCAAAATACATAAAAAGGGCTAATTTTGACTGCCCAACCCATAGGTAGGATTGGTATACAAATTTAAGAGGTGTGGGACAAGTTTAACTTATCCCATAAGCCTCCAAAATCAGCCCCTAAGGACAGATCCGAATTTCAAAAGGAAGATGGAGTGTTTCACACTCAAAATTACTTACACATTACTTACAACACCTAGTCCAAGAGCCATCAACTCTAATAATTGCATTCTTTTGACCCAATTTAATAAATTTAACAAGATGATTACTCACAAATCTAGACACAAATTAACTAAATAATAAAGGGGAAATACATCACTAAAATCACATACTAAACTTAAACAAAGGAACTAAATAAAATAATAGAAATAACACCTTGGTCACATTTGAAGGTGATTCCCCCATGGAAACCCCTAATAACAAGCGCAAACAAACACACATAACAAAAACATGTTGCCATGGTGACCCTTGTTGAATTCACCTATAATTCCAATGTGGTTGGTCTCTAATCCATCGATGTTTTTTTGTGACATGTTTACATGTAAATCACAAATACCTCTTTCGGTCATGTGGCCGCATCAAATCATCCAAAATAATATACAATATAACTCCAAAATCATCTATATATGAATTAAAACAGCATCTTAGGAAAGTAGCAATATCATTTACAATTTCCTCAATAACCATATGATGATAAGGTTAGTTCAATTTTTTAGGTCTACTCAATATGATGAAATATCACATGTCTGAAACAAACACACACACACACACACACAACCATGTCAATCAACATATCAACATCAGTATAAAATGTTTCTAATAATCAACACACATCATATATGAATTAAAATCAACAACAATCCATTATCTCTAACATCTAACATCATGCTAAATAAAAAGTTACAATAATATCCGTAAGTATATTCAATAGTATCATAATCAATAACAAAAGGTGTCGAAGGGAATTGGGAACTACACATACTCTTTGTAGTCTTAAATACCTAAGTGTTACTTAAGTGTTATAGGAATAAATTTGTTCCAAAATGATGTTATACAAGACCAAAGTAACTACGTAAATATAGTTACTAAAAAGGGTAAATAAGATTAATCTATGGAATGCCCACTATGAAAATGATAAACCTTTGAGTGATGTCAAAACCAACTAAAATGGAAAATGTGATCATTAAATGAATGTAATAAAGTATAGGTCCACAACTAACACAACAACCTAATAAACTGAAAAATAAATATGATCCATGGTCACATAATTTTTTTGAATAAATATGAATCAAACAATGATGCTAATGAAATAATAAAATGTAACCTTGAGAATGAGATACATTTAACTGTAGCCAACCTATTGTGAGATAAGGAGATTGCACTCTAGTTGGACTTGTAAAAGTTAGTAGAACCCTTAGGGTAGTTAGAAATTTATTAAATCTAGGATCACTCAGGAAGTAGAATGTATTGTCGAAACATGAAATTAACTCATTGCTACTAAGAGTGAACCCTTAAGATTATGAAACAAAACTTGTTTGAAATGTGAAATTCGTCACTTAGATTCAAGGAAAAATATCTATAAGGGGAACATAGGTGTAATGTACCCTTCCATGTGCAATATGATTGTGAAAATATGAATTCCTAATTGGAGCAAAGGATTATGAATCAAGAATGATACAACTTAATTAGTTAACCTACATAATTGGTTCTAATAACTTTAAGATTAAAAAAATGTATTGTTAGTATTAAAAAATGCTATAAAATCAACTCGGGATAGTTTTTATATTGATCTGGTAACCTTCCTTTTTCTTCTTGTCAATTTTCCTCCTTGTAACGAGAGTATTTTTCCAAACCAAGTAAACACGACTCTTTCAAACAAATCCTTTAAGTCAAATATTAGAAGGCACATGTGTGCATATATGTTCCTAATCACAATCAAACTATATAAAGTTATTTCCATAAGATAAACAAGAAAATTCTAAAGGAACCACTATAGATGAAATGTTTAACACAAACATGCAACCTAGTTGTAAAGGAACAAAGGGTCCCATGTTATGTGTTCTTTAGACAATTTTAGTCAACTAAATAATTTTTGGGAAACAAACCTTTAACATAAGAATTGAATATTAGGAGACTGATAGTTGTTTAAAATGAATTTATTTAGCAAATGAGCTCTGGATCACTAATGGAATTGGAGAAAGGAACCAACTGCGTATTCTTCGTTAAATACTGATGCTCTACAAAATAAAGTAATTAAAGTTTGGAAAAATAGGAAATTCTAAACCTTATGTGTTTAATTCTATTGAAAAATATAAGGTCTTATAATGGAAACCTAAATGTAATGAATATGTAAACCACAAAAAGGCCATGTCACGGAGTATGCCTATCATGTGTTTCTTACTATTATTGGATCAATGTCTTGGTTTAGACCATTTGAGTAAGACATTGATGTGTACCCTATATTATCCTATTGTATGAGTGGGTTCATGTTTATGTTAGTGTCATACGTGATGTCAAATTTATTTATTTGAATCCCATGTGGTGTTGTGTAGCGTGTAATTAAAGTAAAAATAAATTATTTGAATAATTTTACTCTTGTATTTTGGTGTTGAAAATGTGGGCTTTACAATTGGCCTATAAATTTGTATGTTATTACAACCTCTAACAGTTCCAATAAAAATATGATGTCATCACATTTATTTTAAATAAATACAGGCATAACATAAATATAAAATAGTAATAATTAGTAGTAACATTTACATGTGATAACTGGAATTGACTTCCCCTACAGGCTACCAAGAGTCCTTTTCATGAATGTCATAACAAATGCTATATTTTTTAACTGTGCATATTCAGTATGCTTCCCATGATTCCTAACTAAGTAGAGCAATTTAAACATGATCTTGTACCACTTTTGTCATGGAAAACCTTGGAAGTGGGCTTCCAGGCTTCAATTGGCTCATTTGTTCGTATTCGAGGCGAATCCACCAACCTATAAATTCCATGTTAGTAAATCTTCTAAAGTTTCCAAAGAATGAGACTTGTGAAGTTAAGAATTCGTGGCTGAACCTAGAGCAGTGTCAGAAACACCAATTCTCCGTGAATACTAAATAATTGCATGCAATTGAGAAACGTTTTTGTATGATCTTTTCCTAGATAAAGGGGAGAACACCACTCTGCAAAATATAACAATTTCGTTAAACATAGAAAATTCAATATGCTTGGTGCATTTCAAACAATAGGATTCATTTTGACAACAAGGAAGGTTAATATAAAAATAACCTATGATTCAAGTGAAACAAAACCATTTGGTAAGGCGTCAAAAGCGGGATTGAGCTATGGGCGTTGGTATCTTCTAATTGATTCATTTAAAACAGTGATAAATTTTTACAATCTGATAACCAACTTATCTAATACATAGTGGCTTGGCTAATGTTGCTTGTACCAAGAAGCAAAAAAGAAACAAACTAACATGATTTTGATTTTGAAGCATGGTTTTTTTAGATCAATAAATGATTTTTAAGGGCTAGAGTTATGAACTGTATTAGAAAAAACAGGGGTCCTAATCCTTTGACATGCTGCTACATGGGATGAATGGATCAACAAACAACAACCATCAGGTGATCGTGAAGCACTCTTGGCACATACAAGAAGTAAAAAAAAACATGCAAGGATTCAAAAAGTCATTTGAAAAACTAATAAAAAAATAGATCCAACACACATTAGCTTGGAATTGCTGACATTTTTTAGCAACATTTGCAACCTCTTTCATATCTACATTTAAAGTTGTCTTTAAAAAACAAGGTTGGGATACTTTTCCATTTCTGGAAAAACCTTGGCTTTTCTCTGTGTTCTTCTGATTGATACATTCTGCAATATATCCTTTTTCTGCACCTATTGCAGCCAATAACAAGAGCTGCCACATTTTTATTCAACCAAGAAAAAATATCTACCTAGATCGTTAAATCTGTATGATCTAAAAGTCTGGATTTATTACATATTTTTGGCTATAAATTCTACTTAAACCCTAGATCTATCATTAGATGAATGCATGTATGATTATTTGGTGAAAATGGGAATAAATAACATAATTTTGTATATAATTTTAGAAACATGTTGTTTTCATTACCCATGTGAAAGCTTAATGTGTACATGAAAAGTGTTTAACTAAATAACTGAACAAGATGTCATATTATGAAATGATTGTTTTGCTTTCTGAAGATTTGAATTTATTTGAAAAATTGAAATTATTTCATCAAATGTTGAACAATAGATATCTATCTCAATCGGTTCACCGTTTCCAACATACCACCAATCTGCAACAATACTTAGCAGCATTGTTGCTCTTGTTCTTATGGTTTTCCCTTGGTATTCTTTAATTTTTTTCTAGAGTATCATTTAACATGATATGTGAAAGGCCATAAACAAATCTAAGAAATCATAATCAATGTTGAAATATTTCAATAGAAATTTTCTTGTAAATAATTTTAATACTCATTTGATGGAATTTTTCCAGGTGTAATATTAATTATAGAAAACTATTACACCAAAATTATCTCTCTATCTTAAATATATTCCCATAAACGTGATCTATCCTAACTGAAATGGATTTTAAAAGGGTAGAGAAATCCTTTACGAAACCTTTCAGGGGAGCCAATCCTTTTATAATCCCTTTAGCTCCATAATGTAGATATTTCACTAAAGATTATTCATGAATTTTCGAGAGAGTGTTCTTTGAGACTTTGCCTTTTCCATTGATGTCACAGGGGGGGAGTTAAGCTAGAAGAAATGGGGAGAGTATAAATCTACAAGAAGTAATCCATCAATGGGGACTTAAAGCCAAGGGAAGCAATTCAACCAAGATGTTCAGGAAAGGTTAATTAGAGAGGTGGAATGAGAGACACTCACAAATCATTTTTTCATCTAGTATGTAAGGTGCTGCAAGATGATTTGTTGCCATCAATGAAAAAGAGGGATATTTTTTGAAGTATTGTCATTGATGTTAAAAGAATAATCATAAGTATCTCAGATATTAGAAATATTTTCATTGGTTTGAACTCCGCATGCCACACATAAAAGATAAATGTTTTGTAAGTGATTTTTGGATCTTGTAGTGTTCCATGGGTTTCATAGTGTTTTGCGGATGTTTATGGTGTACCACTAGTTGTTGTACTTTGTGTGTTTAAAAATACATTGAAGTGTTTCACTAGTATAAGATAATACCGCATAACAAAAGTTGTATGTTGTGCATGGAAGTAAATAATATTCCATGGGTTTTTTATAGGAGTGAATGTCATGATATAAAGGAGGAGTGCTGCACAATGAAGAGAGAGTATGTGAAATCTGCTAAAGTCATAAAATGCCACATTATGAAGGAAAATGAAAGGGAATTCCACAAAAGTTGAGGATTTCCACTGAAGATGAAAATTCCTAAAATGGTCATGAAATGATGTAGGACCAAGAGAAAGTAGGGGATGTCCATGGGAGTCTAGAAAAATATCAGATCTTTAGAATTCAAAGGCCGACTCAAGATGAAGATTTAAAATCATGATTACTTTATTGAATCGTGGGAATAGTCACAACCTTTTATGAAAATGAACATGATATATAAATGGATTCAATTATAAAATCATTTGTGCATGCGAAAGGTATGATAATGTTGAGTATTTAAGAGAGAAAGAAAAATAGAGGAGAAATTAATGAAGATACATCAAGAGGGTTTATGAAGAAGAAGGATGAACAATCTCAAGAAGATTAGAATGCTAAGTTGCTAAAGAAGAACATAGACTGAACAATGAATGAAATAAGTAAAAGTATGAAGTGTAACAGTGTGAAGACTGAAAGGGAAGTGACGTAAAGTTTGATTTAAATACCATCAAGTGGTTGAAGAAAGAAACTATAAAAGATAGATATTTGAAAAGATAGATATTTGAAAAGCTGATTTGGTTCTCAACATTTGGGACTATTGTCTCTAGTGTATTGGTTTTCATAATTTAAGTCAAGTTGGTTCTTAGCATTGAGGATTGTTGTCTTTAATGAGTTGGTGCTCATGAATTAATATGAATTGGTGCTTGGAATTTGGGGATTGGTGTCTCTAGTAGGTTGGTGCCTAAAAACCTTTGTAAAAAAATTAATTTTGTAGATGGATTTAGATAGTAACTCCAACCAATATTTTCATTGTGATTTTTCTCCCTAAAGGGTCTCCACATAAATATGGTTTTTTCAATTGTCACACGTCTTTGATTTCTGTTAATTTAAGTTCAAGTTTTAAATTGTGAAAAAATGTATTATATTTATTCACTAAACCCTCTCAGTAATAATATGTTTTCTACAAGAAATCCATAAAAAATATCAATGAGACTATAAATGCTTTAGATATGTGAGTGGGAAATTAAAAAAAAAAAATAGCAAAGAAGGGGGCATGTATACAATGACTAAATGGCCAAATGGGATTTTAGAAATCTTTTTTATTTATCTAGTTGCAAATATTTTTCACTAAAATTTTCCATTGCTAGTTTCAAGAGTATGGTTTTCTCCTTTACCAAACAGTGAAAGGTCTTACAAATATACCTTATATAGATAATGTAATGCATATAACTTCCATAGGTCCTAAGGTAAATAAGGAATCCAATTAGAATATTAATAAAATAACATATTAGTACAACCTCATATGTTATATATTATTTCTAGCTATATTTCCAACCACTATGTGTTGTGTTATGAGAAACTAGGGAATGATAGAGGGTTGGCTTATATTTTCATACACTATTGTACATACTCTTGGAGAACTACATGGATTTTTATACAACTTTCAAGGGGTTGTATTGTACACCCTAATTGGTTCATCGTGTTTTCATTGTGGGTTTCATTTAATATTTTTTCATGCATGAATTTAATGTTTTGTTATTGACTCATGTTCATGAAGTTATAGTGTATTTATTTTAGGATTTTTCTCATTGCAAGTCATTGTCACATACTCATGAGCCCTAGTGATAAAACACAAAACTCAATTTTGATCCAATAACAAAAATACATAGTTTTAGAACCCCATTATTTATTTTTTTGAGATTATATGAGACATGGAAAGACATTGCACACCCAAAAGGTTCTATACACTTTTTTACATGTTTAGTTTATTTCCAAGATCATAACAGTCATTTGACTCAATTTGCACAATCAAATCACCTTTGTTCCTCTATATTAAGATAATTAATAATCCATTATTACATTTTATTGCATTATTTAATTTTCCTACTATCATTTATTGCATTAGCAATTATATTCTAATATGGATTACTGTATTTAGAATATTCTACATGTAACATTCGTACACATTTTTTTTTGCTGAGGTTACCTAGGGAGAGGGCCCTAGCCCATTGTGGCATCACCATTCCACACCGACCATGGAACCATATAAGTATGGAAGTTTTAAAATCTTGGCTATCACACAAATTAAACCACATTATTGTTGTGCCCCATCACTGAGGTATCCAAACCATTGGTAGAAGGCCACCTTAACACGAAGCTAAGATTTGAACCTTGAACTTCCTAATTACTAGGAGACCAAAGAACCGTTATTGTTACACCACTACACATTATATTAAAGGTGGTTTTGTTTACCTCTCATGTATTAATACAAGGACATAATTCATAACTTTTAATAAAGGATTCATACCTACCCCTGAACTCCATCACATTGAAAACCAAGATGGTTTGACACAACGTGGAGAGCCACCTTCATAACTGAAGAAGTTGTCCCACCTGACACTTACTAGTCGAGTAATGATGAGATATAGAGGTGACAGGCTCAAAGAATGGACCACAAGAACTGCCACATATAACCCACAATCCCCACCGCTAGGGTAAACTGGAAGGGCTACTACATTCTTATACCTTATTAAAAGTAAGGAAATGTAGACACAAAATCATGCATTTAGGTACATTACTATGTCCTAATAACATAATACTATTCATGTGATTCTTACGGGAGAAAAGTATTAGTTGATCACTACACTTGGCCTTTTAGGTTCCCTTCTAGTCTCCCTTTTGACCTTATAGACCTCACCGCCCAGCTTGACAATTCAAATTTCACATTTTCTGGCTCTAGACACTTATGCTCAGCCAGGACACAAACACCCTTATCCCCTCTAAGAACACAAGACCTATTTGTATTTTTCTCTCTCCTTTTTAGGTCCTTTCTAGCTGTTGGGAATCCTTATCTCTTATGGGTCATCCTTTTAGTCATCTGTTACGAAATTTGAAAAAGAGAAGCATATAAATGTAAAGTTGCATGACAATAATAAAGTACCAAGCTCTAAACATCTATACTATCACCTAAGCTTGCATCTCACAAGCATCTAAGAGCATCATTGCATTCATATAACATGATTACAAGGGAAAAGAGATGGTTTTATGCATCACACAAACTCTTTCCCTAGAGCATCATTTTATTCCATGCACACATGTATTATATGTTTTTACATCTAACTACTTTTCTGGGTATCAAGTGCAACACACACAAAAGCCACCTAGGACATAATTTTGAACTCACACACATAGAAAGACATTGGGTCTAAGATGTAGGGTAGTGCTTAGTCGTAAGATAACTTTTTTAAAAGTAAAGGACAGTTCGAGACCTCATTTTATATCTTTCTTTTTTAGGATTTCATGTTATTTTGAGGTTTTAACAGGTGATCTCTTTATTGTAGGTTACCAATGACATCAACGATCTAGTGAGATAATATAAAGATAAATACTAAAGGTTTCGGATCATCCAACAACCTTGTAAAATTCATCTTTGGACCTCTTGTGCAGACTCTAAATCCTGGGAAGGGATCCTAGCACCCAGGCGCTAGTCCAGATGCCACAATACTAGCCTAGGCGGCTTGGTCCCTACTCCTACATTCCTATACTTTTCTACATTTAGTTTTTAGGTCATTTGTTAACATTCTATCAGTCTTCCACCTTTGCATATTACCAATATATTTGTGAAATCAACTAAGTGTTCTAACTCTTCATTGCACTAAGGGTTTTTCTTAGTTTTCTTATTTTCTTGAGTCATTTATGTAATTTACCATCATATTTACTTCCTATAGCATATATAAGAATGTTAAAAAGTACTCTACATGACTTTATTTTATTTTTTTAAAATCATTTGGTGAACCCGTCTTTCAAACCCTCCTTTTTACACCCACCACTCATAGTGGTCAGTTTGGGTCCTTTGAGCATTTAGAGCTTCATCTCTCTACCTGTAGGATTTCAAAAACCACGGCTAAGATTCCAACATCAACTGCTAGACTCAAAAATCCTTTTTCTAATTCTCAAATACTTCCTCTTCATGATATCGAAAAATCTAAAAGTGAGCACTCATATGATGAGGACACTGATATTGATCAATAACACTTAGAAAATATTACTAATTTTTTCAAAGATATGCGTGGCAATCTTGAAAATCTTCCACATATTTTTAATGCTCTAATTGAGGCTAAAAATTCTTGCAACACTACATTAAACTCTTGGTATATTTCTTCCATACCTCCTCTAGGGTCTTCTTTAAATAAATGGTCTCCACACCCCCTTCGCATGTTCCCACTTCCATCCTCTCTACTACTGATCCAATCACTCAACCAAATTTTTCTATTGCAAAACCTAGATCCTCTTTTAATACCCATGATTTAACCTCGTTATATCATGATTTTCAAACCAAAATTTTTTAGCTTCAAATTGCTACTTCTCACGTAGCTCCATCTCTTGATTCCACCTTACTCCTTCATACTCATTTTACACATGATATTTCCACATAGGTACTCCCTCTGAATTTCATATCTCCTAATCTTTCAGTAATCAAATTCCATGGGTACCCTCAAGATCATATTCATGTATTTCATATAGCATGTTTAGATTATGTGGATGATCACACTTTATTAGTAAATCTCTTTCCTTGCAGTCTCTATGATTATGTTATGCGTTGGTTTTATGATTTACCTGTTTATTTGATAACATATTTCACACATTTAGTTTATGAATTTCTTTCTCACTTTTCCACCAACATTGATTCGAATATCTCATATACACAACTAACATGAGTAAATAAACAATCTAATAAGATACTAGTAGAATATGTCATTAGCTATAAGAACAATCTATCTAGGAAGACTAATATGCTAGAGAACCCTGACTTACAAGATCTATTCATGTAAAGTCTCTTACCACCACTATACGAAAGTGTCATCTTTGAAACATCTCCTTCTTTTGATCACCTTTGTAACACTCTTAAGCTTCACAAAAGAAAGCTTCTCACTATGGGTAAACTCAAATATCAAGGTTAGGTAACCTCATCCTCTACCAAGTTTCCAATAAAAGCTACTTTCTGACCATCTACTAAGTTTAATGAAACAAAATTCATTATTAACATTGTATCTCCTCCTAAAAAGCTTCAATTGTAACTTGAATGGGATACATTTATACAATTAACATGTTCCCCACATGTCTTATTACCACAACTTATTAACAGTAACTTAATTCCGATCCCTCCTCTACTTACTATGGATCCATCTTTCATGAAGGGCTCTAACTAAAATGAAAATACAATATTTTACAATCACCAATGCATTTGACACTTCATTGATTGATGTTTAAAATTGTGCCATCTCGTTCAAGATATCATAAACAAAAATCAAATTGAGCTTCTTGAGCCATCATCGAATTCTCCACCATTCAACAAAAAATATATCAAAATCTTCAACAATCCTCTTCCAAATCACAAGAAGAAAGTTGTTGAATCTTTGAAAAATATTTCATATCATGCTATCCCTCCTCCTTCATCGGGACCTCTTAATTTTGTAGTCGCTCATGTTAATTCATCTTCACTTGTCTTTGTATTTTCTGATTTCAATTGTCAAGCTACATTTTCCACTTATTACTTGTGCATTAATGCATCTATTGGATCTAATACTATCAATAATATTATGATTGATCCATCATTCCAACAAAAACTATGTTCAATTACACTACTTTTTGCTGATGGATATCTATTTTAAAAGATCTCATCAGTACCTCGCTCTTATGGCTATGTTAAGGTTCCAGACACTATTGGTCCTCTCACCATGCATGTGCCTTTCATTATGGCACCAACTATAAAAAATTGTGACATGCTCTTAGGTTCTCCATGGGTGATGGCCCCCTCAAGCCATTTTCTCAATGCCTCATTTGTGTCTTAAGTTCATAAATAAGAACTGGGTTATCACTATTCGAGGTGTCCCTCTATACACACCTTGGCCTCAACCTCCTTTTAAGGCAGCCCTCATAATTATTAAAGCATCTAGATCTCCTAGACCTTTAAATCTAAAAGCACAATCTTCTCCTAACTCTCCTACTCGTGTGCGACACACTCATCCTCATAGGTATGCTAGTCCATCTCATTAGTCTAGGTCCATTACTTAGATAGTCCCTTCATCTAGATATATAGAACCTCATAGGCCTCCTCCATCTAGGTGCACTTCACCTCATAGGCATCCTTCACCTATATGTTCATCACCTTTGCATTCTCCCACATTTACATATTCGTCACCCCAGTCTTCATCTAAACATTTATCTCATATTCCACCACTCTTAGATCATGGTCACAAGTTTTTATCTCCTCATGCATTGGGTGGAGGACCAAATTATTTAATTTTCATCAGATAACACATTCATTATCACATAATTGGGGGGAAACACACTATATCTTTCTCCCCCTTTTATTCTAATATTGACATACTTCTTATATTGCCATCATTTCACATATGATATGTCACATAAAAATGTACACATCTTGATACATTAGTATAGTCATTACCCTATGATGCACTCTTGTGCTAAGGTTCACACTTGATTGTTGAGGGAATACTATACACTTGAACCTCACACATTGCACATTTTACATCTACGACATTTTATTCTTCCTACAAATAATACATATTGTGTGCTTCCTACATCCTCTCCTTAGCTCTATTACACATCATATGCACTTTTTTATTTCTAAACCTACATATTCTACATACTTTACTACTAGACATTTTACATATTCCAAATCTTCGAATAATCTTCCTAAATATGGACTTGGAGGATGAGGGAATTTTGACCAATTATTTGGGAGGACTTCACACTGACCTTCAGAGGAAGGTAACCTCCACGAAGCCCAAAGATCTCAATGAAGCTTGTATACAAGCATATTACATTGATGAAGAGAAGAAGGAGAGACAGAGTGAAAGGGAGACTAGTTAATAGATCAATAGGAAAAAGAAAAAGGGAAGACAAGTAGCAAAGGTAAAATGAAATGTAAACATGCCACTACTACTTTGCATACTTGTAAAGATCCTAATAATTTCTATAAGAATTTTGATATAAATGAACATAGTGATGCCACATGTTGAAAGTTACATTTGAAATTACACCTAAAGCACTGAACTGAGGATTCCAAGAAATCCATTGCCATTGTAAAGATAGAAGTAGAGGTGGAGATTAAGGATGACTCGGATGTAGAGGAGGGGATGGGATACATGGCCACTAACATGTACAGGGGTGCAAAATAAGAGTTGAGTAAGCTATTTCAAATCAAAATCCAAATCAAGAAGACTAAAGTAAATGCTTTAGTAGATTCTGGTTCTGAGTCAAATCTTATTTCTGATGCAGTTGTAGAATAAATTCGTATAGAAAATTAGGTGCATCCACATCCATACCCATTTGTATAATGGGTGAAGAAGGGTGTATAAATACATGTTACAAGAAAGTGTATGTTTTAGTTTGGGGTAAATACCCAACATATTTATGTTTTAAAGGTTGATATCATTCCACTTGATGTATTTTATGTTGTCTTTGGAAGTCCTTTCTTGTATGTTAGGGATGTTGTGTTCATAAGGATGGAGAACTGGTATAGATGGGTCAAGGACGGATTCAGTGTCAACATTTAGGAACACCAAAGAAAATAAAATAAGGATATGCTAAGTTCCAACCAAGAATAAAGACTTATTCAGGAAAATCCTGAAATTTTTTTACTTTCATTAGAAAAAAGGAAAACTAGATTTGAAAGCATGAATATTTTGGATAACACTTGTCATTTTTTGCAGAAGAAGCCACCAAAGGAACTACTCATTCAAGGAGTAAAACAAACTTCCACTATGCGGTCACCATATCTACTTATGGATTCATTAGACTTGACCATGGGATAGCAAGGAAAAGAGGATATACAAAGAACAATGGTGACTATAGCAGCAACGTACATGGAGAGGATTCAACCAATCCTTCTCAAGAGAAAAATACAAGCAAGGAGGACTAAACCACTATATTATGGGACATTCACCATACTTGAGTAGGTTGGAAAAGAAACCTTTAGGAAACACTTCATACAGATGCACACGATAGAAAGTTACAAGATCTCGCACCTTCTAAAGCCATATATGCATGACAAAGAAGGGAAGATACAAAAACTAACTTCAAAAGAGGATTGTACTCAAGGCAACTCAAAGGAGGATGTAGCACTAGAGTGAAAAACTAGAGATCCACAGGTTTCTTGATAGGTTTGACGAGAGAAGACACCAACGAAGACCTAGTAGTACTCGAAGGAGAAAGAGAGGTAGTTGATTCCTCTACCACTTCCCCACTAATATTTTTTGGGATAAAAAGTATCCTAATTTTGGGAGGTATGATCCATATGGATCCAGATAACACACCACTTCATTAGTTTCATCAGCACCGAGAAGGAGAATTGAAGAAATTTAAGTAAATAGAGGTTCTTGATAGAACTGCCACTTTGTCCAGAGTGGCGGTTATAGAACCACTTTCCTACAGGTCGGTAATCAAGTAACCACTATCCATGAGGGCGGTGGTCCTAAAACCACCGGTCTACACAAGGTGCCGATCTTGACACTTTCAAATAGAAAATAAAAATAGAGCACGAATGGATACGAATATGAAGCACCTGATTGTGTCACTTCCCTCCTTGACCTTTCCCATTCCCCATTGCCCAAGAACACATGGGAGAAGGTTATAAATATAAGAAGGAGCAAGAAAAATTATCATTTAGAGATCCAAAGAGATCAAAGGAGAAAACGTTTGAGTTTAATGAGAGTAAGTAGGAGCAAGGTGTAGAAACAGAGAAAACAAGCATATGAAGGGAGAGATACATTGTCATTTTAATTTTGTACTTCTTGTAATCTATAATAGACTATAATTAACAAATGAAAGTAGGAAGAAAGATGGTTTTTCCCTTCTCGAATGGCTTTCCTCCTTTCGATGTTTCCAGGATAAAATTGCTAGTGTTTGGAGTTTAAATTATTTCCTATTCTTTGTAATTTCCTTTCTATAGCACTAAATAATCAGTCACTAAGTTCTAATTTTAAATAAAATCTGTCATTTTCCAAAGGTTAAACTAGAACATCATAATTGTGTGATTTGTAGAGTTCCAAAGTAGAAGTTTAGAGATCATTTTTGTATCAGAGATGATTATATATCGAGGACTATGGAATTCCATTCTTTCTTTTTATTTGTATGACATTGACAAGGTCTAAAGGCAAAGGAATTTTACCTTATGAGCCAAATATTTATACGAAGAAGTGGAAATCAAGAATTTGAGCTCAAATGGATGAAGAGAACTTGGTCTGTATATTTGAAATGATAGTCACCATGATGGATAGGTTGCATATTAAAAAATAAGATCTTTTAGATATGGAAAAGATGACTTCGGTTAAGAAAGATTCCATGGAATTAGTGGTTCGAGAATTGGCCAAAAAATTTGTTATCGGAAAGAGCCACAAAGAGGATGTATGGGAATGGTGTGAAGAAGAGATGCCAAATGTAAGTGAGAAGGTAAAATATGCTCATACACCTTTTAAAGTTGAAACGAAAGTGGAAATAAAGAACTTTTAAGGACAAGTAGATGCATAATTGCTTGATAAGTGGCTTAAAAAGTTGGAATTCTATTTTAGTGCGCATAATGTTACTAAGGCATAATGAATTACCTTACACATATCAAAATGGAAGGTCATGATTTGGTTTGGTGGAAAACCCATGTAGCCACTTGTGAGAAGAAGAAACATCCTATTATAAGTACTTGGAAAGGTTTTAAATAATTTTTTGGAGTTAACTTATATCCTATTGGCCATAAGACTGACATGATGATTAAGTTACAATACTTTATAAAGGGCAGTGGTCAAAGCATGTAAGACTACACTACAGAGTTTAAGAGAAAACCCACATTTCTAAATATGGAATTGGAGGATGAGGACATTTTGACCAAGTATCTGGGAGGACTTCGCACTCACCTTTAGAGGAAGGTAATCTCCACGAATCCCAAATATCTCAATGAATCTTGTATAGAAGCATACTACATTGATGATGAGAAGAAGCAAGGAGAGATAGAGCCAAAAGGAGACCAGTCAAAAAATCAGTAGGAAAAAGAACAAGGGAAGACTAGTACCAGAGGTAAATGGAAAGGTAAACATGCCATTACTACTTTGCATACTTGTAAACATCCTAAGAATTTCTACAATAATTGTGATATAAATGGACATACTGACACCACATGTTGGAAGTTACATCCAAAATTACAAGCAAATCACCAAACCAAGGATTCCAAGAAATCCATGGCCATTGTAAAGACAGAAGGAGAATTCAAATTATTTTATGTTGATGATAGTCTTGATGAACTAATTACTTGTGCAAATATATCTGATATTAATGTAGACTATGCTTCTGATCATGAACATGTTAGTAATGATGATACTTCTCTTATGACTGTTGAATGTAAATTTAATACTCCTCTTTATTCTCTCTCTAAATTCATTAATCATGATGATTCTACACCTCTTATCATATCTTCTTATTCTAGTTCTAGTATTCCTATAAATACTCATTGTTCCTCTCCTCTTCTCACACCCCTTTCTTCTTATTTTGATATTATTGGACATGACCATTCTATTCCCACTATTAGTACACCTCTTATGACCTCTTTTGCTTCTACTTCTAGAATTTCCATAGATATTTAATGTTCCTCTCCTCCTCTTTAACTTATTTATTCTTCTTCTATATATGTTATTCATGTTCATTCCACTATTTCCACTAATACACCACTTATTATTTCTTTTGAATCTCCATCTAGCATACCCATAGATCCTTCATTATATTCTATTCCTTCCACATCCGCTCCTTCTTCTCACATTCTTATGATCACTCACAATGGAAAGATCCACCCTATCAACATACCTCTTGCTTCACCCACCATTCCTTCGAATGATATCTTATCTCTAATGCATGTTGTTGGCATGTCACAATATCAAGTTCATAGTCTTAATATTTAAATTAAATCCTACTATGCTTCCATTGATAATAATTCTTTTCATTAAAGTCCTATTCCTCAAAAGATTCACAAATATGGTTTTCCAAAGTAATTCATCTTGCCTAATTTCTCATGTTTTGATGGCACTAACAATCCTTATCTACATGTTAAGCATTATTATGTCATCATGTTTGCTTATTCTAATGGTTGATTATTACTCAAACTATTCCATCATAGTCTTATCGATCGTCCTCTCCAATGGTACAATCACTTTCGTTATGGGTCAATTAATATTTATTATGATATGGAGGATGTTTTTTTAGGAAATTTATTTCTAACAATCGTCCTCAAGTCACTTATGAATTTGTTCCTACTTTTTATCAAGGAAAGAAAGAACTGATTATAGATTAAATTTTACATTTTAATTCCTCTATGCATCAGTTATTATTTTATCCCATTGATCTAGTAAATAAATTCATAATTTTTTGTGGCTTAATTCTTGCATTAAAAGAAAAAATCTTATATGATACATGTAAATCTTTCATGGTCTTATGTTACAAAGTTATTGATCTATAAAAATAATTAATTACTGCACATATCACCCCCTTATAATTATTCTATTACCTCTTCTACTACTTCTACATCTAATACTTCTTCTCCTCTTCCATCCATTAAGCTTCCTCCGTAGTCACCATCTCCTCCTCCACGTAAGTGTCATTCTTCTCCTTCACTTTGTCAAAATAAACCTAAGTCTTATCCACCTCATACTAATGAACCATTGAAATTATAACATAATACAAAACCTCATGATGGCTTGCATGCTTTACTTGAAAAGTTTTGAATATTCTTAGCTTTTACTGAGCACCATCTACCTCACAGCGTGCAATGTCAGTGTGACAACCCTTTCTACAATTTCCATCGCATCAATGTCCATCATGATAATCACTACTATGCTCTACATGATTACATGCAGAAATCAGAAGGAAAAGGTTTCATTACTTTCTTCTTGCCCTCTCATGAGTGTTATCCTTCTCCCATTCCATATAAGTGTGTTTCTACCTCTGTTGACTTATCTCCTTAGCCTCCGTCTAAAGTTTTCATCCATCCACCTTCTAAGGTTATCATCCATCTGTGACCTCCATCAACTCCACCTATGGTTGTATTATCTCATTATATAAAAATTCTATATTACCTCATTGACATCTTAAGCCTCTTGATTGAACACTTTCGCATATAACATCTTCAATTCATGGTCCCATGCAATCTAGCATACAATTCTGCACCTATTCTCACACTTTTTTTGCTTCACATTCTCCACCTATGCCTTACAAACCACTTAATCTCTAGTAGATGATATCTACTTTCCATTTCGTTACCCTATAATACACTTGCATGCTATGGTTCACACTTGAATGTTGAAGGAATACTACACACATGAACTTTTCCCTTCACTCCTCACATTTACAAACCCATTTCCTAATGATGAACTCTTGTTTTATGGTTCATTCTTAACTACTGAGAGGGAATTTATAAATGAACCACATTCTCTCACTTGGGGGAAATATCTCTTCTTCCCCCACTCCATTATCATCACACACTATCATGACTATTATTCTATATCTCATCAATATTAAGTTATCAATGCATCATTATTTTACTCTCTTATCTTATCTACCTCACATTATCACTTTTGTCTATCTATCGCACTACCTCGCATACGTATATTTATATTCATTAGATACTATAGGTTTTGTTATCATTCAAATACATATCATACTTTAACCATTACTTAACTATTTATTTCCATATAATCATGCATCGTAAATCAAAACAACCATGGTAATAATACATATCAAACCAAAATGTAAGAAACAACCATCACATCATATATCAATGCACATTAATGAATATATGATATCAATATACATACATACATACATACATACATATATATATATATATATATATATATATATATATATATATATATTTATCTTGTAAAAAATCATAAAATTAAAATATAATCACTAGCGGGCAAGCCACCATACATCGATACATCATATATAAAACTTCATACATCATCATCACTATCACTATATACAATAATAGGAGATCTAGAACTAGAAGCTTCTCTGATCAATATGTGTCACTAATATTGGCCTCTATATCTATCCATCTGAATCTGTAGTATAGAAATGTACATTATCTTCTCTACAAATCATCCCTATAGCTCAACATACTTCACAAAGACATCCTAATCTAGGGATACTCCTCCAATGAACTATCTATTTGGCTTTGTACATGCACGATCCTTATCTTTCTTGCTTAGTAACATAGTACACATGGCTTATTCTATGCCCAATGGCTTGAAGAAATGGAAATAATCTCTTGCAATAACATCAAATTTCTCTAGCATACCACCTCCCACGGGCACATCTAGAGGCACGTTCCACATCAGTGTGCATATCGAAAAATCTATATTCAATGACCCATATGCATTACCTACATTCACAAAAACCACCATTAGTCACAAAAAACTCTTACAATCTATAATAAATAAACACCAACTAACAAATAATAATACTTAGGCTCCACTCTCTCAACCTCTACACCATCTACATCGGGGAAGGTGCCTACCCATCTACTCGTCTAGATTTCACTCCACTAGCTGCATCCTCCACTATAGGAAATATAAACACCCATCAATGTATCACCCACCAATAGCTATAAGCCTTGGTGTACCCCGCGTCATTAACTTGTATCAAATTTATAGTTGCATATGTCTTATAAGGACTTAGATGCAGTAGTTATGCTCTTATGGGGCATAACCTCACTCTAGGTCATATGCTCACTTTCATAGATCTCAACCATACATATAGCTCTGGGGAACATAGGGTACTATACCAAATTTATTCGATAATCACTCACTCTGGAACAAATTTGTCACCCTAAGAAGTGATCCTCTAACCACATGGTGTGCCAAATGCACCACATCTCTACATCATCCTCTACCCATATATAATAATATCTATAAGGTCTCTATATAATGGCTTCAGGGCCAATCTGATCTAACATCGACCTATATGTGGTCATGTTCATCCTCCTACTCTAGGTGCCTTCCCACTTTGCTACAAATATATTGGTCCTATCCCATTCAGCCTGTGGCCCACTGAGTGGCCTCAATATCCCAATGTGCTCATATGCCCATACATGTAATAATGTGGTGGCTCCTAGTCCACCCCCATGGTCCTCCTATGTAAATCTATATAATTATCTATACAAATGGTCCAAAATACAAAACACCTATGCATATCTAGTTCCATACTCCTCTATATTGAGACAAATATAATGCATATTATATAATATACCATCCTTGCCACTCTCTAGTACTATAAATGACGCTATAACCATTATAATAAAAATTTTCAACCACTGAACACTAGATCTCAATATCACATTGAAACTAATATGAGTATTTTTTTTACTCATGTCCCTATAAAATACCATTTTGGTGCCCTCATCTATCTCTGGGCATCCACTATAGACATCACATTTTCTCTCTTGCATACTATAGTAAGTGGTAATATCCTGTATACATCCTCAAAATTCATGGTCATCTCACCAGTAGGAAACCAAAATGTACATGTATTTGCACTCCATCTATCGCATAAAGCTTTCAAAATAGGAATATTTTAAGGGCACCTCCCCCAATCTAGAAATGTTCTATAGGAATGCATGTTGTAATATATCTCACTCTGCATTTGATAACCCCAATTTGAGAAATGTACTCAAATGGATTCCTAGCAAAAACTCTCAGTGAACATCCCTGTACATAACACAATAAACTAGTAAAGTCTTCCATTAGTACATCATACATAATACAAACCTCATTTATCATAGTGTCAAACTAGTCATAATATCAGCATAGCACAATACAGTGCCCCATCCCTTCGTTGGGATGCTAGCTCCTAAGAGCATGTCAGAGGCACCCAAAATCAGGTCATCAGTGTTTGGAACTGCGAATTGATGTCTCCAAGGATTAAAACACCCAGGAAACTTCTACCCAGGTCAAGAACATTGAAAAATACATACACATAAATTTCTCAAAAATCAATAAGAACAAACATTATTGACAATTGTTTTCAAAATCTATCTCACTTACTAACTCATCAGTCATCTGTGAAGCCAATCCTATACTACTCACTCAAATCTAGTCAAAATCACTGCTCTCACACATGGAATCCTTACATCTTAGATCTCTAAATGTCAATTGATCTCATTACAAATGACATAATATTCACTTTTCACAATTACTATATATAGCAATTCAACTTTTTCATATCCTATAGTTACAATTTATAGTAATTCTTATAATTAATATACCTTACACATTTTCACTGATATCTTTATTATCACAACTCCATTTTTCTCACCATTTTCACGATACAAATAATATTTTCCTCTAGCACCATACTATACATATTTCAACATCACACATTCAAACTTGGCACATATACTATTCAATAGATATGCACACTATAACTACACTATCTAATACTATTTCTTATTTACTATTACCTCATCATATATGTCTTAATTTCATTAGAGTACTCATTTCTCTGCCATTCACACTTTCACTGAAAGAGGGGCATATAATCAGGATCATCCCATAATCCCTCTTACGTGAAAATACAATTAATTGACACTCTTAGCACATCATTATTACAATTTACTCTGAACTCATTTGAAAAAAAGAACACTCATTTTATACTAGAACCAGTACTTTCTACTACTCAAAATATATTCCCCCAAATGACCTAATCTTGGGGTAAGGAAAAAAATATCTGCATGGGTAATTTACCTAATACAGAATATCAAAGAAATATTCTATCATTCAAATGAAATCAATCAATCAGTACAACAAGCATACTCTACTTTCTCTCATAGATGACCTAACTTGGGAGTAATTTTAAATTTATATCACTTCTATATGAACTAACTTAAAATCCATATAGCACTATGTAAATTGGAACACTGGAAGGATTGGGGGAAATAAGACGTCATTCCCTTTATTATATTTCTCCTACATGGGTTATTCAACACAGAACAATAGAAAACTAAATTTTTTCTCTATCTTTCTACAATGGTTGGAAATTTTTGGGATGTAGTCATAGATGGAGATTAAAACTATAACTCTCTCCCAAACACTCTTCCTCTAGTGGCAAGACACCCAAATACTCCCATTTACAAAAAAAATCAGGTCGGGAGTTGATCCCTCCCTACCCCTCTCTATCGCCTTGAGAAAACAATTCAAAATCTCCAAAATTATCTCAATCATATCTCCAAGTTCTCCTTACAAAAGTTCCCTATCTCTACTTATGTCACATGGTTCAAAACACTGATCCATGGTTTACTAGTCTACAATTTTTAATACTCTACACACACTTTACTACATGGATTCTCCAGAATCTTTACAGGTATTTTCCTTACTTCCTTTATACTACTTGAAATTCATTCAGATAACATAAACATGAGAGAATATAGACACAAAATCAAACAAATATTATTGTTTTACTATGCTGTCAGTATGTTGTTTATATGCATGGATCTTAAGTAAGAAAATTATTCATTAGTGACACAATCCTTTGTCCATATACTTGTTTTGGTTGTTTATATTATATTTTTCTCTCACATTTTTAACTTCTGCACCCAATTTGTGTCAGGTAACAGGGATCCCTTTCTTTCAGTCTTTGCACATCTATTATCATCTATCTCAGAACACTAGAGCCCATTTTGGATGGTAGCACCTAGGTGCTCCTCTCTAATCCAGGTGCTCTTGACCTCTTTGTTCTTCTTACACATTTTTACATTTTTGTTTGGCCTTTCTAGTTTTCTTTTCCCTATCCCAAGCTCATAGTGGTCCTTTTGTGTCACTAGTGTTGAAATTAAAATAAGAGATCCATATATATATATATATACATACATAACATACACTCTATTATAGGGGTTGGAAATTCTAAGGGGTAATATAATCTACATACTATCACTACTATTGAAAGGGACTACATTTTTGGGATACCTACACTACATAGGAAGGGGAAGTGCTCAATTCTATATCACACATTTACATTTTTATCTATCCATAGCCTGTTATCTGAGCCTCATTAGCACAAGGGCAACCTAAGGACACAATTACACACAAAAGCACAAAGAACTACATGGATTTTGGAAAGTAGTGAAAATAATTTCACTCATTAGGTGACCATCAGGGGTAGTCTAACTTCACATATTGCTTATTTCATTCCAATTTGATGGGTTGTTAAGCTTGTTCATGTAGCTATGGTTTATGGTGCAGGTTACAGGTACCCTCAGCAATCCAAGCATGAATAACAGGAGTTTAATAGGAAGTGATTATAAAACCCTAACGATGCAAGAAAAAACAAATTATGAGCTTCTCTGTAGTCACTGGCACCAAGGAACAATCACCAATGCCTAGGTACCCATGTCTAGCATTATTTTCAGGACCCTTATTTTACAAAGGACAATTGCAACACATTTATAGCCCTATTCAACACAAGTTATATCACCCACATCAGTTTGATATTGCACAAGATCTATCTAAGTCATATTTCTCTTCCATTTTATCATAGTATTGTATTGCTTGAGTTCTTAATATATGTATACCTATTGTATTTCATCAAATATGTGACTTTGAAATTTAGATTTAATTCAGATTTTTAGCAAATCAATTGGATCCTCTTTTTAGGATGCATCCCCAAACACCTAGTACTATTCCTACGTCTATAGTTCTTATATCTTTTGTGGAAAATAATTTCCCTGCTCATATTGGTTCTATTTGTATTTCATTATCCATCGTTATTCCTACATGTACTATACACATCTATAATGGTTCTCGTGGTTCTTATTCTAGTAAAAAATATCTTTAAACCATTGATCACATTTTGAAATTAAAAATATTACAAATTTAGTAAGGTTCCTCTACATATTCTTATACAGACTATACTCAATTTCTTGATAACCCACTTGCACCATAAGTGGCCTCTTATTCCTTTGATATTGTATTTTTTTCTCGTAAGGTTCCAATTTATAATTTCAAGTGTGATCATGAAGAGAACATGTTTTATTTAAATTATTCATATTTGGGTTATGATTTTAGTGACACCATCCTTAACAATGTCTTTCCTATTATCCTAAAGGAATTTTCTTTTCAATGGTTTTATGATCTTCCCATTCATATAATTTAATATTTTTTTTCAATTTGGTTAATCGGTTGCTTGCACAATTATATATCAATATTACAAGAAATGTTTCCTATGATCATGTGTTTAATATGTATAATGGGTTGAATGATCTCATTAATGACTATGTTTCATGCTAAAATACTATTCTTACAAGGATGAAAAAAAACAGTAAACATTAATCTCTAAGATTTGTTTATGAAAATCCATCTTTTCCCTTTGCAACAATTTGATATATATAATTCATTCGATCACTTATTTCATACATTAAAATATCATGAAGCTATGAATCTTCACATGAAAAAGATTTAAGAAAAAATAATTTCAAAAGAAAGCATAAATACACTGAAATTGATTCTAAATATACTATTAATGTCATATCTTAACCTAAAAAGCTTAAATTAATCTCACTCAGGTGGAAATTAACATGCTTCCTAGCACACCTTGACTACTGCTTAAAGAATTACTTGAGTTCAAACTTACATCTAGATCGCTATGGCTCTAAAGGTTGATACATAGAAGATTCAATGTTAATGCATTTTTTTATTATCATGGATATGCTAGACATTCTAATAATGTATGTGTTAAGATTTTTCACATTCTACAATATCTTTTTAATTCTTATGTTATTGACAAGATTATTACCACTTCTAAGTCAAATGATATTAATGGCACTTATAAGATTAGGATTTTTGTGACAACTTCTTGATCATAACAATGCTAAATCCAATGAAACATGCACCATGTTTATCTATATTTCCATCCTTTTTATCATCATCCATTGGATTATGATGGTAATTATTATCATTATTATCTCTGAACAGATCTTCCTATGTAATCCTTAGTGAGCTACCTATCTACCTTTCCCTAGAAGTTTCCAATTGATACATCCTTTCATCCTATTCTTATTAATGTCTCTCCTCAAATCCTTCTATTTCATAAGTTTTATCTCAGCCCCATCTCTCTCCTACTTGAGTATTTCCTCACTCTTGTCCTCCTCTATGGTCTGTTCTACCACTAGACTTATCTTTTATACATATTATTCCAATGCACACTTCTTTCCTTACCTTTTTTTTAATTATTTATGTCCTTTCTACCATCTTCTTATTTTTTCTTTGTCTTCCTTTTGTTGTGACTCTTTCCTTACATGCCTTCTTTCCTTGCATGTTTCTTCTCATCTCTACATTTTTTATTTAGTATGTTTATGTGTGCTTTGACTCTATATTTGTTCTCTGATCCTTGGTCACTCTATCTCTGCAACACCTTGTGTAAACATCCCTATTTGCATTTCTCTTGACAAATGTTTTTTCCCCTTTGCACTTGTATTTCCTGAGGACTTATCCTTCTCCTCTACTCCTAGTATCTATTAGACTGCACTATGAATGATTTGTTTTCTTCTCCTCCAACTTACTATGGAAATTTATCCTCACTTGTAGTCATAAAATATTTCACATTAGACATTATTTATCCTGGTTTCATACTAATATTTAGAAGCTTCTCAAGTGACTAAATTATTGATTAATCCCACCTTTTTTGCCACATTATTTTTATTTTATTTCTTCATTCCTACACATTTACCTATGATTACCCAGTTTTTTTCATCATTTCCCACCATTTTAGCTTAAACTGGGGTGCCCTACCCTGTACTGGGGCACCCTGGGGTGCCTTGGTCCCACTAGGGGCACCCTGGCATTTTTTAACTTTACCTCCAATTTTTAGACTCCTTTTGACTAATTTTCATACTTATCTTTTTACCAGTCGGCCTTATCAGGGTTAATTATAAAATTAAAGCTACTGAACTCTATAAATATAAAGTTATGAAGCCATAATGAGGCTCCTAGCATCATTTACTACTATCCCGCCATCTAGAGTTACATCCATTGCATCCACATATATCCATACATCAAGGTAGGAGATCTGTAAAAACAAAAACTTCATAGGAGGAGGGATTCTATTTTATTCCATTCACACATGCTACTACATCTATACGTTTAACTACTAGCTCGCTATTCACGTTATGTGATTGGCATTAGATCACCTAGGTAACCATTCTTTCACACACCACTAGACTACATCGAAGTTTGGAATGTAGTGCAACGATCAGTTATATGTCCACCCATTTGGCTCTTGAGGTTAGTCCGACCCTATAATTTTACATCTTTATATTTAGGGTTTTGATACTTCCTCTTTTCTTACAATTCATCATTTATTTTGGAGTACATTCGACATAGTCCATGTCAAACCTGACATGAAAAACATGGATTTTTTTGAGGCATCTTGGGATTCTATCAAAATAAGATTTTGAGCATTTACAGATACCAATGGCCCCTATTTTTAAGACCAGGGTGTCCCAGGGTGCCCCAATACTCTCCTGGGCACCTCATTCTAGTTAGATCCTCCAAAAATATCTTTGTGGGACCCTTGAGTGATCGTTCCTACTTCTGCAATCCGCGATCAAGACCTGTGACAATTAGTGATAGTGTTCAACAATTAGCTAAGTCCTTTCCTTTTAATTCCTGACATACTTAGGGTTTTAATTTCATTTGATATATTTATTTTAGTCTACTTTATAATGTCTTAGCATAATTTACATCATTTTATTCCTCCTATTTATATTAACAAAGTTAGATTACCATTAGGATATTTTCCTACTTTTAGTTAATTATTTTGGTGAGCCCCACATTATTCATAACACCTTCTAGGGTTTCTTTCCTCAGCTTCTATTTATTTTAGCATGGCTCAATTTAATGAGGATTTTACTGAAGCTCACCTCAAATCCATCAATGATCATCTCATTGCACATCATCAGGATTTATATTTTCTCCTGCGTGTCACTCATGAAGAAGCTACTAGCTTGGCAGAAATCAATCCTTCTGTTATTCAATCATATGCCTCTAATCTTCCAACTATCTTTACTATCTCGGCTTCTTTCCCTACTCCTAATAATCATTTTACTCCACCTGTAGTATCCAATGAATGAAAATTTTCATCTATGGGTAATCAGGACTTAACATCTCTTTTCATGATGTCTAAGCTCAAATCCATAGGTTACAACAAGCTACTACCTCTTTCCCTCCATCTTTAGATTATTTCTTGCTAAATCATACCCCATTTGCACCTACGATTTATACTTATTCATTTCCTCCTAACTATTTTACCCCTAAGCTACCCATTTTCAA
Organism: Taxus chinensis; assembly: GCA_019776745.2. Lineage (NCBI taxonomy): Eukaryota > Viridiplantae > Streptophyta > Pinopsida > Cupressales > Taxaceae > Taxus > Taxus chinensis. The sequence continues at coordinate 156,234,003 of CM034146.1, forward strand.
TGGGAAAGTTGACCCACAAGAGCATCTTCATGTTTTTCATGTTTCTTGTATTGATTTCGTAGATGACCATACACTCTTAGATAAAACATTTCACCGTAGTCTTCATTACTATGCCATGCAATGGTTATATGAATTTCATATCCACTTAATTACTTCACTCACACATCTCGTTGATGCCTTTCTTACGCATTTCTATATCAACATTGTCTCTACTATTTTATATGCTCAATTAGCACAATTTAGACAAGGGTATAATGAGGACTTTGCTAATTACGTTTTACGATATAAGAACAATTTTTATAAAATGACCAATACACTTGCTAACTTTGAACTTGAGGACCTATCTATCCAAAGTCTTATGTCACCTCTTCAAGAAAGCATACTCGTTGAGACATCTCCTTCCTTTTATCAACTTTTCCATACTCTTAAGCTTCGTGACTCTAAACTTCTAGCTATTGGCAATCTTAAGTATCAAGAATCCACTCCATCCTCTACTCGTTTTCAAAATAAGGCCCCGTTTAAACAATCCATGTCAAAAATAATTTAATTATAAAATCAAAGTTAATGTAGTAAATCTTTCTAAATATGCTCCATTATAACCACCTTGACATATGTTTACAAATCTCCCAATGGTGGCACATCTCATATTAAATAAAGTTCTAAAAAAAAACCTTATTACTCTTCCGCCATTACTCGAGTTGGACCCATTAAAAACTAAGGGGAAGAAGTATAATGCAAATTATCATTGTGACTATCATCGTTGTGTGTGACATTACACAAATAGATGCCTCAAACTTCACATAATTATCCAAGAACTACTTTATAATAATAATCTTGAATTCCCTGACCCTCCTTGTTGCACTCATACCAATGACAAATGTAAACTCAAACTATTTAGCCATGACTCCCAAAAACGTGAGAAAAAGGATGTAGAATCTTCCCCAAATCACACATATCATGCAGTTTCACCACAAGAATCAAGAGCTCTCAACTTCCTCATTGCTCATACTAACGCTTCCCCACCAATTATATCTTTCACCAATAGTGACTATCATTCTACTTTTACAACTAGTGATTTGCATATCAAAGCCTCTATTGGTATAATTCCCCTTAACAACACTAAGTTTGACCTATCATGTCCAATTAGTGCATGGTCTATGTCTCTTCTTAGGGCCATTGGCTATCCTTTGTCACAAAATTATTATCCCTTTTACAATCATTTTGGTACTCATGATACACCTCACACGCCATCCATTGTTGGCCATCTACTAGAGCCTCCTGGTATACCATTCCCTCCACCTCTCACCTTTCACCCTAATTGACAGATGTGAATTACTCTTAGGCCTCAATTGGGTTCATTCAGTTTCTTAATCCATCAAATGATCTACTTTATCCTTCATAACCATCAAGTTTATTCACCCTTCTCAAGTTTAATACAATGATTGTCGATCCATCCATCTATGTCAATTATCATCAAATTTGTGGGCATAGTACTAATACTTTTGATCAAGTGTCATCTATGTCTCCGCATATATCAAGAATCTAGAACTATCTAAGGCTTCATTAAAGTGCTGGCTACTCCTAATTCTCCACCTACATCATCTATTACCCATGACCACATCTTGTTCAGTAGTCATATGCAATCGGCATAGCCCTATCCTTACTCATGTCTCCTGCTATAACAATGTCAGTTTCTGACTCATCCTCTCCCCAATAAACCTTATCATTACAACATGTTCCTACATCATGATCTTCATCCTTCATGTTCACCCATTGCATGTTTATATGGATTATTTTCAACCACATCACATTTACCTACTATACCACCATTATTTGATCATGTCCCTCCACTTTCATTGTCCTAGATGTTGAACAAGGGACCCTTGTCCTTCACTCTTCTTGGTTAGTTCATTTCTATACATTCGGGGGATCATAACACCTAATATAGTCTCCCCCCCTTATTTTTATCAACCATTTCTACATATATCATCTTAATATTATTCATCATACATTCTAGGCTCGACCATTATCCAATGATGAAACACTCTTGTGCTTCGATTCACACTAGAATTTTGATGGATTTCCATTACACTAAACCCCACACACTACACTATAGGCACTACACATTCCATTTCATCATACATACTAGTGCATCATACACCATACCTCCTATATCATTTTACCATTTACACCTTTCACTTATTTACTAGCTTTTCAAGCTTATTATCATCCATGTATTTAGGATCATACATCATTCCTATTACATACTACATACATCACTCCATTACCTATACATAGTCTCATTATACACTTCGCACACCTATACATCACATTCATCTTACATATTATGCTAGGTCACATTATATATGGGTCTAGCTTTACATTTCATCTATTCAATTATACATTACCAATGTACATTTTCCATTTCATCATAAATCATACAATTATATGTTATACATGTTACGCTAGTCTGCACCAAATACAAGCCTAGATTTATATTTGATCCTTACATCCTACATTACTAGCCTATATATACCTCTTACATTGCATTTTATACATTACATATCACACATACTACATCCTATTCTATAACCCATGCAATTAAAAAACCTTCATCACCACATGGTCATGCCATCATTATACGTGTTACATTATTTTCTACGCGTTGCACTAACTCATCCTATGACACACTTTAGTTCCTTGGTCCATACTCGAATACCGAGGTTTTATCTAATCAAATGGACCTTACATTCACCATGCGAAATTCCTTAGCACAAAATTTTCTGTTTAGTTACATAGACTTTAGGATAAATCATCATCCACCTCTTACCCTATCATCATTAGTTGTATACGCTTCAGGTTAAATCACCACCTTCATATACTATCATCATTAGTGGTATACGCTTTAGGCTAAATCACCATCCTCCTATTATATCATCACTAGTGGTATACGCTTTAGACTAAATCACCACCCTCATATTATATCCTCATTAGTGGTATATGCATGGTAGGCTAAATCACCACCTCCTTTTACTTATCTCATAGTGGTATACACCTTAGGTTAAATAACCAATTCCTTTATCATTCATCCCTTAGTGATATATGCTTAGGCTAAATCATCACTCTTCTGCTCAAGAAAGTAATGATATACACTTTTTCTATAAGGTTCATGCACATCATTTCTTATCTATCACATTTCATCGATACTACATATGAATTCACCACAACATGCTAGGAAAAACAATACCTACACTACTCAACCATTTCCCTATGACACACTCTCAATGAAAGTTCATTCTTAACTGATGAGGGGGTAATGAAATGAACCTCATTGCATAAATTTTCATCCAGTTAGGGGGAACATGTCTCCTATCGTTTCATCTTACATTTCCATTCTATCCATCCACAATATTATGCATTGTCTTAGGCTCATTTACTCTTGCTTGCTAGTGTTTTACATGTTCACTTTATTACACATGCTAGATTGATTTCCTATATGTAATTATCTATATCATCCACACATGTGCATTCATTCCATCATTTAATGTGATCATAGATACATGACTCTTACATGTGGCATGAATGCTTGCCTTCTACCCTTACTATACTAGTTGTGGGGGGAATCCATATTTGTATCATACAAGTGCTATTGTTTCATTTTTACTTAGCATATTTCATTCCTTACTCATACATTCTTTCACATATTGGTTATTACTCTCACATGCTAACAAGTGTTCCATGTGCAACAATGGTTTTGTAGGACTACATGTTTCCAAGACTACTTGTTCTACTATTTTTACCTTTCCTTCATTGTTTGCTATTGTATATGAGATTTTTCCTTTTCTTATGTACACACTTGTCTATTGATTGCAAAAATGATGGCCTTGTGTGTCTTATGACATAGTGAGTGATGTATAATGTTTTTAACTATCTTCATACAGTATACTTGTCTTCTTGTGTGTTTACACTACTGCACTTGGTAGTTATTACATTGTCTGCATATTTTACACTTGTCTTATTGCATGCATATGTTTTCAAACTAACACCCTTGTTTAGCTAGAAATCCCATTTTATGTGTACCTTGGTTTCTACCAAGTGTTTTCCCTTCCCCCATGTAGGGTTGAGTTCTACATGTCAAAGTGCGGTAGGTCCTTTTTTGGGGGAACATTCTCCTTTCAACATCATTACATGCACCCTGTGTTTAACTAAAATTGAAATAAATGCAATGAAATAGTTAATATAATTAGGAGTATAAACATAGTAAAATAGTATGAAATGGATCTTAATAATTAATATTAAATGAAAGGAAATCCTAATTATGTAAAGGGAAGAGTGTGAATGAATTATCTAATTATAGCAGACTATCACAACTTATCGCAAGTCTAATCATAGGTTACATGACAAAAGACAAACACTCAAAGGTCTTGTGAAGGGTAGATCTGGTGGATATGACCTAACTGAGGTGCCTTAGAAGGTATTGAATGTCCCAAGGTTCCTTGATCTATAGTTTAGGAATCCCAGTTCTTGTAAATGCTTGGAATCTAAAATTTGGATAGCCGTAAGTTGATCTGAAACCCTTTATATTTTTCAAATTGGATGCGCAAAGTTGTGTCAAATGTGTTGGATATTGGAGTGGAAACCTAGAAAACAAAAAGAAGTATCAAAACCCTAGGAAAGAGTAAAATGTAGAATGAAAGGGTCAAAATGACCTCATCCACCAAAGTAGTGAACTTATTGTTGAGGGTTGCACTACATTTCGAACCTGGATATAGTTTTGGTGCATGTGTGCATGTCTTTCCCTAGGTGCTCTTGTGCTAGTCACACTTTGTGAAGTAGCAAGCAATAATAACCATAGAAAAATGTAATAGAATGTGTGTGTGGAATATAATAGAATCCCTCCCCCTATGTTGTGATGTGTGATGTAGATCTCTATCCTTGATGCATGACACTAATGGATGCAAGTGATACAATGGATGAAATTATAGATGGAGTGATAGTAGTATGTGATGCTAGGACCCTCAATATGGCTTCACTATTATCCAATTTTACCCCTCAAGAGAAATTGTAAAAACATGAATCCGCACTAAAAATAATGAGGGATTGATTTGGACAAGGCATATAACACTTTAGGATTGGCCAAACAGGTTAGGTAGGCTAGGCTCATTGTACAGGAGTTCAGGAAATGAGTAAGCTCAAAATTTTGAAATTCAAACTTCAGAGGTGGGGTCATTCGGAGGTAGGCCCAAGTGAAAAATGGTGAAACCAAAAAACCTTGAAATCTTGAAACCCAAAACCCTAAAATCCCAAAACCCTGAAATCGTAAAACCTAAAACCTGAGAAACCTGAAGTCTAAATTTCAGACTTCAGAGTTTCAGAATTTCAGAAATTTTTACTTGAGTGATGAACAATGTCATGTTACATGGTTTCAAATTTTGAACTTTGAAGTCTGAATTTTTAACTTTAGAGGTCTGGAATTTCATATGTCTCAAGCCAACTTGAGCAATAAATAGTAACCTGAACTCCTAAATCAAAAATCCCGAAGTCCCAAATCTCAAAATTCTAAAATTTCATATTTCAGAGGTTGTGATGTAATTTGAAGTCCAAAAAAATAGATTTAACCACTTGCATTTATTACATTATGGCACCCTCATCTTTACATAGCCATAAATTTTGACTGGAATCTCGAATTTGCAAAAGATTGGAATTTTTGGAAATCTATTAGTGTCCTCTTAATTTTAGTAAGGCTAAGAATTTAAAAATGAAGAAATACACTCTGCCATTTTAGAGGGTGTTTCTAGATTTCACACATACCAAAATGATTAGGTATGGGCTTCCTTTCTTCTCTAATAAGGAAAAGTACATGGAGGCATGGGTTTTACAGTGACACCCATCATTGTTGCATGTGTTTTTAATGCATTTTTGGGTGGTTGAATTAAAATTTTGAATTTCTCTCTCTCCCTCTCTCTCGTTATTCCTATATATTATAAAGAAGGGCTCATTTTAAAAGGTTAGATAATCTTACTTTGCACCCTCCCTTATTCTTTTTTCTATAAGTGGGATTGTGGATTTTTAACCTCCCATTCAAGTTGTAATGCAAATTAGTGCCTCTTGACCATTGTAATGAACTGTATCAAATATGTGGAGCAATAATATAAGTCTATGGATAAATTTTAACCCTCTCTTATGTTCATTACATTCTCTTGGTCTCTCATTGTAATTTTGGTTATCTGTACATGTTAAATTTTGTTTCATATTTAATGGTCTATGTTTAATGGTGAATTAATTAATAACAATTGGTTGACTTATGGTGTGTATTCATCCCCTTCAAACTTATTGGTTTTCATATCCATGTAAAGTAGGTGTTCAACATTCCTTTTAGTGCATCACCTCATGTACCTTAGGTTCAATTTATTGCAATCCTTTCAACCCTATCTCCTTGTTGGGCCTTAGAATATTGGCTAAGTACAAGAAGGCATGTGGGTGCGCAGGACCAATATAAAGAAGGGAACGTGTGGAAAAGGCACACGGGACAAGGGTTTTAGAAGGGTTTATTAGAACCCATGGCACATGCACAAGGAAAAGTAAATGGTTTAAGGAATTAGCCATATTTGAAGCTCTAAGGAGCACACAAGAAAAGTGTGACCCGACTAATCATGTGGAGTGGATAAGGTGCCAACCTCACAATTTGGTGGTCAAGAAAGGAATATTCCATGCAATGGATAGATCTAGAAATACATAATTGTAGAGAGTGCAAAGCCCAGATGAGAATAAACATGCTCTATTAGAGGACCACCTTGACACTTGACAACTGATCTATTACTTTAGAAAGGCATTGTAGTGGGTGATATAACTATATATAGGGATGCTCAGGTAAATTAAGTGAGACGCTATCAAGGAAGAAAGTGTGAATAGAGAGAATGGAAGGGAGGAGCTATGAAGAAATAGTAGGGGGTTCTAGAGAGTTGAGATTCTCATTTAGAAGACTGTAGGATTCATAGCTTACCTAGAGGGAGGGGGTTGTGATAAATTATTTGTAATATTGGAAGCATAGTTTGGAAGTCTGATGCATGAGTCTTATCTGAATTTATACATTGGCCTAGTATAGCTTTGGTGAATGTAATATGGTTGTTGAACTATTATCAATATGAAATATATGGTTATGTTTAAAATATGTATTGTTCATGGGTGTAAATCCTAGTGCATTTACTTTATGGTATGAATCAGATCTATTATTAATTTTGTGTTTCTCCTATTATAAAACTAAGGGTACTGATATAATAAATCATCTTAAGACTCTCAAAATGAATGCACAGTTCATTACTTGTTTGCATCTAATTTTCTATCAGTAAGTAATGTATTCTCACAAGAATCCCATAAAGGAGGGGCTTGGAACCTGCGCGTGCTTTGGGTTAGCACCCAGCGTCTGCTGGGTGATAGGCTGATGTGTACGAGATTAGACAGTTGTTATAAGGGCATAAAAATGACTACATCTTGGTTCTGTTTCTGGGACCTCTTTTCAAAGTTATTGTGATAAATGGCTACATCTTCATTCCATTTATGACAAAACAATTGACCTTGGAAATTGTTGAAGCATGGTTAAAGAATACAAAGGATGAGTTTTATCAAACATTCAGCACTAGACTTGAGTTTGATACACACAGATGGGTAGAAGAGAACCTGTAACATGCGTTGTATGAAACCTTTTTTTGTTGCTTTCCAGTGGAACTGTATGAATGGTTTTCAGCAAATGCATCTAGATCAACATGGTACTATAGATGGTGCATGTAGACCCAAGATGATTATTAGAAGCTGCAGGATGTAGATTTGACTTAGATGGGTGTTGTTGACCACTTGTGGAGAGGAGTACTGACTAGCTATATGCTAGAATACACATTTTCTATGTATTCTTGTTAAGAGGTTGTTGAGTTTGAGTTCTTGAGGGAACCTAGAGGATCATTGTCATGTGTTATCTTGTTGCCTATGAAGATCTTAATAATTACATTAATTTTGAAGGTATTCCCTATGGAAAGCAAAAAATTTCTGAGCATTGGGTGAGGAAACTTGGGTGGAGGAAGATGGAAGATATTGTGGATGAAAAGGAAAGGAAAGAGAGACAACTTAAGTACAATGAGGTATATGAAAGGGAGTTGGCTAGACTACGTGAGGTTATATGAGTGATGGATTTATGGAGTCAGATGTTGTGGGAAGTAGTTTAGGTTCATGAAGAGGACATGGAACCTGAGTAGTTTGTGCTACATTGTCTTGGAAAGTGTAGAAGAAAATTCCCTTAAGCTTTGGATGAGAGTTCATCACATGGAGAAAGGAGATCCGTCAGCACACATCTAAATCCACCTGATTACTAACCCTTGGCGCTTAGTTTTCCAGATCAAGGGATAAGTATTGCTAACCCAGTTGGTATTGGTGGAAGTAACTGATCTACACCTAAGAGATATAATTTATCGTTTGGGACATCTATGGATGTACAAACCATTCCCATATTTGGAGGAATTTTTAGACAAGGTGCAAATACAAAAAATTTGGGTATCACGTCTGGAAGTGGTGTGGGACACATAACTAATAGCGGGGCAATATCAAAAACCATCGGCACATAGTTTAGTGGGACATTCGAAACAAAATGCATGACCACTTTAGGCCATTTTCTAGCTCCACGAGGTGGATTTGGTGGTGTAGGGGCCAAAGGACCTGGTGGACCTAGTGGATATGGAGGGACAGGACCTAGTGGGTCTAGTGGATCTAGTGGCAGAGGCAACACAAGAGGAAACAGAGGTTTTGGGTCAGGTGGAAAGGGGCCTTAACCACCCCTGCAAGTATTTTCTGAGAAGTATTTACACCTACCTGACTACAAAGGTTCTAAGGATGCTACAGAGCATATGCAGAATTCTTAATTATTATGGCACATAAAGGGGATCACTACCTCAGAGTGAAAGGAAAGGTAGTTTGCAATGATGTTGCAGGGGCACACACATAGCTGGTACTGTAAGTATGACCCCCAATAGATGGTCATGGATTACACTGTGTTGAAAAATTCCTTCATAGTAGAGTTCCATATCCCTGAGTTTAAGAAAAAGAGCATCAACGCTCTTAAGGAGATCCAACAAGGAATGGTAGAGAGTGTGTGAGAGTATGACACACGGTTCAAAACTCTCTTATCAAAACTATCCTATGATATACACCCCTCTCAATGTGCTCCATGGTTTGTCAAGGGTTTGATACCATCATTTATAAGGGCACTGTCACATAATACTTTCACAGACCCGCACGAGACCTTAGAAGCTTTCATGCACACCAAGGTTATTGGGAGTGTAGATACCGGTGGGATCCCTTTACTTGAGGCTCAAATTACTGCAATGGCTAAGAATTTAGAGAATTTGTCTACAAAATCACCAAAGAGGTTCATAGTGATCATTAGTACACAGATTGTGAAGTGGAATGGAATACAAAGGACAATTTCCTCTAGAGAGTGGTACACACCATGACAATAGACTGAAATATTCTATGGGGATCATGATGCAAGTAGGTTTCCTCTACTACAGTGCATGATCCATAAGAATGTGTCTTTCTATTACAAGATTTGTACCTCTATGATGCATGACACCAAGGATTATAGGCTGATTGACTAGATTCATGATGTTATTGATCTTGGTGTGCACCTGACTAGCCTTACAGGAAGTTCTAAGGATGATGATCACCACTATGAAGGGTGCATAAATGGAGGAATGCATGGAAGAAGTTTTTTGTGAAGGATTTTATGGTCATAATAACCACAGAGGAGGAATAAGTGATTTCCCATGTGGAATTTTTTATAATTATGGATCAATAGAGCATTATAAACGTAAGTGTCTTGATCTTTTGCAATTCTTGTGGTGTGGAAAGAAGCATAAGTACAAGGAGTGTCCTGAGATGTTTGACCACATGTGCCAATAACAATGAAAGGATAAATGCACTAGGATGGTAAGTATAAAGAAGGCCGACCTATAGCGGATTCCAAGAGTGGCGCGTGAGTCAAGATTAGAACCTATACTAGTGACAACGTGAGAAGAGGTTGTCCATGCAAAGGAGATGCCAAGATAGAAGATGGTTATTAGGGAAGAAGGGATATATGGGAAGTATCTCAATCCTTCTCTTTAGAAGAAGGTGTATAAAGAGACTACGGATGTAATTCAAAGTCTACAAGGGGAGATCGAGTGTTTAAAGGAGAAGTCAAGGTAATTCGAGCAAAGGAAGAATGTTGAAGCTCTGTAGAAGGATCTGGAGGATGTTAGGGAAGTGTGCAAAATGTTAAGGAAGGATAATATAATTCCCTTGCTAGGAAAATGGTTATGGGAGAAGTTGTTAGGTGCTAGGAGAGAGAGTGTGAAAGGAAGGTTTTGCATGTGAACCTTCCCCCTCAAAGCCTTGACTATGATAAATATATCACATTGAATGAAGTTATTGATGGGTGGCTTCTAAGTAATATTCTCTTTGACACAAGAGTAGAGGTGAATGTTATCACACTATATTCTTGGCATCAAATGGGAAGGCCAACATTACAACCATATTTGAATGTGACGTATATAGAAAATAAGACAAAGGAAATGACCATTAAAGTCTTAAAGTATGCGCTTATCATTATTCAAGGGGCCAAGTTCACTGGGGACTTTGAAGTCTTGGAGCTTACTGAGGTAGAAAGTTTTCCAACACTACTTGGGCACCCTTGGTGTTGTAAAAATAATACTGACCTACGATTTAAAAAGGGGTATATCAGTTTCGATATCAAGGAAGAACGTGTCATAATTTCTTTAACAAATGTGAAATCAACACCCTATACTGAGCCCTTGTGAAAAGAAGTCCTTAACGGAATCTATGTGTGCTCCATTAGAGACCGTGAGATAATTCATCCTATAGAAGGTTTTATCTAATTTGAAGATGCTCATTCGATGAGTGATACAACTAGCATATCATGTGAAAATTGGGCACATGGGACTTATGTGTTTATTGGGAAATAATGGAGATGAACTGTAACAATGGTGATAAAGGGGCACTCAATCAAGTGCATGGGAAGGAAGAAGCTATAAATTTACTCTTGAGGATGAATCCCTGATGATTTTTTGTAAGAGATGGAGGCTCAGTGGAGAAACGAGGATGAAAGGAGAAGTATGCTCAGTTATAACTTACTGGGGACTATAGTGCATTGGTGAGGAACACATCGTGAGATTCTTCTAGAGTGACATGAGGTAAGATTTTCATTCACTATAAGGTTCTTCAGAAGCAATAAGACTACCATGGAAAAGAACCCATCTCTTCCCATGTCCAAGTATGTCTAAAGGCCTGGATGGAAGGCACAGAATCTTTACCACCTTACAAGGTTCTGCATGTGCATGGTATATTCACTTGGAGATACGTCGTTAGACAATGAATTGGCAGGAGTTAACGGCTGATCTCATTCAAAATTTTGAGTATCGAACTACCAAGCCATCAATAGATAAGGTGTTACAAGTTTGTAAGTGCCTTACAATGGGTGATAGTACCATGATTGAATATAGGTTAATATAATTGATAGGTGAAACTTGTTTGGAGACATGTCTCGATGAAGAAGAATAAGAAGGGATATAACTTGAGTGTGCATGCATTGAAAATGAAAAAGGAAAAATGGTCAATGTAATAGATGGTGAAGAAATGGAAAGTCAAGATGTTAACCATTTTGAAGGTACACGTGAAGTCATAGATAACACTAATGAGTGAGCACACATCTACCATGAGCCCTTGAAAATGAAAAATTTTAACATCGGATCAGAGGAAGAACCTAAGGAAGCTATGATTGGGGGTTATTGGTTGGAGAAATAAGTATCAAATATCATTGATTTGTTACATGAATTTCAGGACTTATTCTTGCATGGGTACTATGAGATCAAAGGCATTCACCATTCCTTGGGGGATATGAGGATCAATTTTAAGGAAGGTGTGCACACAATTCGAAAGAGACCCTATCAGATGAATATGAAATTTTTCGTACGGGTCAAGGAATAGATAGACAAGATGTTTGCTTTAGGCATCATTTAAGTTGTGGAGGAATTAGAATGGGTAAGCCCAATGGTTATAAGAATTATGAAGGACAAGAGGATAAGGATTTGTGTTGATTACAGGGAATTGAACGCAGTATGTGTCATTGACCCTTTTCTAACCACATTCACTAAAGAAATTCAGGAAGGAGTATTTGAGTACGAGGTCTAATCCTTCACAGATGGATTCTTAGGGTATCACCAAGTTAGGATTGCAAAGGAATACCAGAGAAAGACAAATTTATCCACTGAGTGGGGAATATTTGCCTACATATTCATACCTTTTCAATTGAAGAATTCACCTTATGTGTTCTCATGCATCATGGTACAAGCATTTTAGGACTTCATATGTAAATTTCTTCAAGTCTACTTGGTTGACTGGACTGTGTATGGGTTGGTAAAAGAACATTACAACAATTTGAGGATAATGTTAAAAATGTGTCAGTAGTTGAGGATATCCCTCAACATTAAGAAGTTTTGTTGACAATTTGTGAACTTGTGCAAAACTGGGAAACTCAAAACTTTGTTACGATGGATGGAATTGGTGAAGTGAACCTAACTAGGGGAATACATTTTTCAATTGCAGCAATTAATGGTTACATGTAATTTGCAACTATGTGTGCTATTACAAAATGTAACAAACCACATAGTCTACAATTCTCATGTTGATCTTCAACAAAATAATACAAAATCCCTAAGGACATATGTATTAGTTTGATGAAGACTAGAATTACAGAATAGGTGGAGTGTCAAATTTTGAAAAGTAGAAAGAGTTGTAGATTACAGTAATTAGGAGTTCATTATTAAATTTGTAGATGTTTTTAAATTCTTTCCTTCATGATTAAATACATCCAATTATGTTATTGAGTTGTTTAGTTTGTTATACAATCCATACATAAAACTGAAATGTAGAAAGAAGTACACAACTCAGTTCCATAATTTAATGTTTTATTCATAAGGAATTTCAATGTTTCCCACACAATTTGTGGGATGTAACTTGAAAATTAATTCATAATTACTGAAGTAGAAGGTACATATGCATGAAAATAAAAGTAAAAGAGTATGGAAAAAACCCATCATTTCCTTGAGTTTCTTTCATCTCCATTGCTCCACTTCCATCTCCAACTTTATTTCATCTTCAACTTTGCTATCCACATTGGCATTGTCCCTAATAAACATAAAAGAAAGACTATCAATCACGAGCTCAAGATTAATCCATATCCCTATACTATCTAATTTCATATAGACGGATCTCCTGACATCATGAGGTATGAGTTATAGGCATAAGATACATTAGAGACAGATACGTAATTGATAATAATAGTATTCTACATCAGCATATATGATTCCAAGAATTATTTTAGATAAATAAAGATGAAAGAAAAAAAACTATGGAATATAAGAGAGGCCAAAAAGCATAATGTTTTCTAACTAGATAATCTAAATGTGCAGGTACAGGTAAGAAGAAGGAAATAAACACTAACTATTTTGTTTACATATCAAAAGTATTACACTCTACAATTTGAGCCAGAAGAGTACATTTATTTCAGTTTAGACTAAAGGCTAAATATACAAAGATATACTTGTACTAATCCATTAAAGAAATGAAAGTTTAGTGCTTCAGATTCTAACAAATGGAATGCATACACAAAGTGCATATTCAAAAATCATCAAGATTACAAGTGTTCAAGGCTACTACCATTTAATCAAGAAATTTATAGGGTTTGAATGCTTCATTAAGTAATAGAGAGAAGAATATACAGTTGAAGAAAGCATCTAGATTTACAACTTGCCTTTAAGAGGTCAAGTATTGTTCTAGTTATGATGCAATTTTAAGTACAAACATAGATAAAATTTGAGACTAAAGAGATACAAATGGAAGCACATGTTTAAGCTTTTCAACTCAAGGTACTTATGCATATTCAAAAACATCAAATATTACAACCACTAGTATGTAAGAATGGAGATGAAAATTACAAATTCAAATCATGATGTCATCAAGTATGGAGTATGAAGTACATGAACAAATTATTTCAGATACCAATTTGTAACATCATTAATTCATAAGTCTAGAAAGTAAAATAATGAAATGATCAAATTTGTAGGCCTCGTCAAGTTACCGAAGAAGAGTTTTACAGGAACAAGTACACATGACATCATGTTATGAGAAATTGAGTGATATGCTTGCAAAAACAACTATGAAATAAATTAATTAAAGAATGTACAACATGCTTGAAGCACCATACCAACTATTTAATGCAAGCTTTAGCCATCAAAATTATTTGAAGAAAAGTAGTGCAACATTTTAGTTTAATTTGGATATGTTTGAAATAAATTCTAACTTTTCTATGTAATATCAAACAAGCACATCCATCATTTTATGATACAGATCCAAACAACAATGCACAGTTTTCTGAAGGAGGTGCATCCATTTACAAGTGCACAAAGTACAACTATTCATATTTCATGAAAACATATCCATCTTGTGTATGAAGACAAGATACAGATTTATAAGATTTATAGGACCTAGTCTTAGATGAACTAAATCATGAGGATACCAATTTTAGTTTTAATTATAAACAACAACAGTTTCATTTGAAGTTGTATAGATTACAGATACAAGAGAAATATAAATAACATGAAGTTATTGGACACAAGATAAGATAAATCAAACCCTCAAATGGTGAGTTCCAAGAAATAGTGCATGAAGAAAATTCTACATATTTTCAAACGGAGTTCTAATTTTTCCTTCAAGTAGGAATTTTTTGTTAGGAGTCATGGAGTAAAAATAAAAGGAGAAACAAAATGAAATGTATGTTATAGAAAGAGCTAAGACATTTTTCAAAGTTTATCATTTGGGGCTAGAGCAATCAAATGAAGATGGAGTTGCTTTTGAAACTTTCATGCAAACAAAGATTATATCAGAAGGTACAACTCACAAGAACTATCAAATTTCAAGACACTTGCAATACCTTTTTTGATAAAAAATATTCAAACCCTCAGAGGAATTTGAGTCCAAAGAACAAAATAATAACACCCAACATTATTTACTAACTTGAAATAAAATGCAAGAAGAAAATATACAAAATAGGTGACAAAATAAAACTCAAAGCATATGGAAACCCATTTTGTGCCATAAATGAAAAGTTGACCATGAAAGGTCAAGCTCAAATCCAAAGTTTCCAACATTGAAACCTAAGCTAACTGAAAGTGGTGAGTCATTATACAGAGAAAAAAAAACCCAGGTCGTGTAAAAAATGACAAAATGGATCCATCATAAACTCAGACTAGAACTTCGAATAGAACACATTTTCAAAGGAACAGGCTAATGATCAAAAAGGCCAAACAGTGCTAAGAGAAATTGAGAAAAGTAAAACCCAAATTTTGGGTACATTTTAAACTCTAACAATTTCATTATATGTCATGGCCGTTCAAATCATAACAATCTTCTAAAAAATATTTCAAAGCAAGGCTTGACAACTTACTAGAGAGGCCAAGTTTTTCAAAATTGTTGCATTGCAGAGAGCACTGAATGTACAGAACACGTTTTCCAAACTCAAAATTGATTGTAATTCAAAGAAAATCCACAAGGAAGTTTTGGAATAAAAAATTTACAGTGTCATCAAAGATTAAATAGAGCTCAACTTACCAAAAGGATGGCAGCCACGTTTCTCATCTCTCCAATAAGGAGGATCTTAAATGATCAAGTTATCAAAGATGTCTCAGAAAAATCAAAAGACCCTTATCGAGCTCTCCTTCAGAAAACCTAGAGCAACTTGAAACCCCAACTCCATTGAATTCCAAGAATAATTGAAATCCCTGAAGGATCACAAATGCAGACCAAACGTCAAGCACCTAGAACAAATTTCTAGATCGAATGCATAGGTTGTGGACAAGAAATGAAAAAATATCATGGTTTAGGGCATTAATACTCATACAATCTCGAATGCAAGGAGTGAAAAGATTACATTGCTCTAAACCAAGGACTTACCTTCTCAACAACAATGATGTTCCACAACAACAAATAAATACAAGGAAAGGGTTACAGAGCTCAAACTCAAGCATACAAGGATTGGCCATATCAAAATATTAGAGAACAAACAAGTGTGCATGAACATAACCTCCATTAAAGGCCAAAAGCAAGCTTGAAAGTATGAATCAATGGTGAAAGAGTGGAAAAATGGCCACGGCTTCACTAGCCCATGAGCTTGACAATGAAAAATGACCAAAGGATAGGTTAGAATTCATTTTTTGCTTCATTAACTCATGGTGACGTACGTCAACTAGTGAGTTAGAAATGAACGGTACTAAATCAACCATGCAAAAATCAACAGTACCAAGTGATAACCCAAGCTAACCACCAAGCTATATATCGAGGGTGCAAGATCAACAAGTACATGAGATCAATGGCTATGAAGCAGTTGCAGGATCTCTAAACCCGTAATCAATGGAAATTCAGATCCTCAAAGATCGGGCGGTTTAGACCCAAAAAGTACCTTAAATCAATGGTTGATGACAACATGGGAGTTTCAAAAAATTCTACCAAAGTTTCCCACACACTCAACCTAGAGGTTAGAACATCCACGTATCAGAAGCATGATGAAACCCTAATTAGGGTTGTTTTTTCACAGACAAAAGATCACTGACAATATGCTCATGGGTTAAGCCCTCTTGGAGGTGGACAAAATAATATTTAGAAAATGGTCATTTTTTGACCTTATACTAAGGTCTTAAGCCTTTTAAAACATGTGTGATCATCGTCGGATGGGGCTGAACCTTCCAAAAATTTATAATATGCTAAAGACATAAGGGAACGACAACATATGTCACCAATATCCAAAGTCATATGCATGGTGCGACCAAAGGAAGGGGTAGAGACTAAGGGTGCTAATGAAGTGACATGTTTTAGACCATAAAGGTGACTAAGAAATTGATACAAGTTCAGCACATGCATAGGAGTCAAATTTTCATGTGACCACAAGAAGACAGAGGAGTTGCCAACATTAGAACTTGCAAGTGGACTTCATCATGATGGAATACATGGGTGAATTATTTTTGCAAAGTATTGCAAATAAAGGAGTTATTTTTTCTCACATAGGGGGATAAGTTTTTTCATATGTATACAAATGTGAAGAATTAAATAATGCCAAATTTATCTTGTAATTGGATCAAGTTGCAAGTGTCACATCAAACAGAAATTGCATGCATTGGAAAATACTTTCTCATCAAGCAAAGTTTTTTATTAGCCAAATTATTCATCCAACTTTATTAAAAATAGAATAGTCAACTACAGTTTGAATGCAATGTATTTTTGTACCAAGGCTTTTATGCCTCATTGTATTCGCATGTTTATTTTTTATTCCTTTATTTATTCAGAATAAAGGATAAAAATAGGATGCATGGGCGAGTATATTTTTTAGTCTATTTTTAGGAAGGATGGAATGAATAAACTTTTTATATATTGTGTGTAATTGCAAGGCACAAAGAGGAATTTTTTGGGAACAAGAGTGTTGAAGTATATTTTTCCAATTTTTCCCTTTTGAATGAGAATTGATTTTTGCCTTTCCAATTATTTACAGCGTTGTGTATACCTTATTATTTCTTGTTAATGTTAAATTCCCTGATTAATCATCTTACCTTGCTACAAATTTAGTAATTTCTACATAATATTAGTATGCATGTTTATCTTAACAGTATTGTTGTGAATTATTCCCTCAATACCTCAAGTGTTGTACCTTAATATTTTGCTGAAAACTATTGGTTTGTTCATCTAGAATCCATTCTCAAATATTTGTGCATGTACTCAGTCAAATCCCTGAATAATTTTGGTGTATCACCTTAGTTTCAATTCATTTTACAGCCATATTTTTACCCTCAAAACCCCAAAAACTTAGATTAGGATACATCAAAAAGGAACTGGCCTTGATACTATAGAATCACCTCAACAATAGGTATACCCATAGACCTGAGGTGTTTCCATTGTATCTATGAAAGAGATAGATCCAAAGCAAGCTTATAACCCCTGAAATCATGTCTCTACATGGTGCACTTTCGAGAGATAAAAAGTGTGTCTTTGCTACCCCATTTGGAACCTTGTTAGGACATATTATATGTAAGGAGGGATTATTAGTGGATCCCACCAAAGTTTTTGTTATTGTGGGATTAGGAGAGCTTGCTAGTCAGAGAGTAGTGCATGGATTTCTTGGGAATACGTGGTACTATAGGAAGTTCATCAAAGGATATGCCAAGATCACCATGCCTTTAGAAAAATTACTTAAACACAAAAGCACCTTTCACTAGGGAGAAGCATAGAAAAAGGCATTTGAAACTTTGAATGATAAGCTTGTTACTGTGTCCATAATATGTTTCCCTTCCTGGGATAATCCTTTCCATGTTCATGTTGATGCCTCATAGACAACCATTGGAGTAGTAATAGCACAACCAAATGAGGGGATTTTTGATCACCTCCTTTATTTTTCAAGTCGAAAGTTGACACCAACAGAACAAAATTACACAACTACTGAGTGCGAGGCACTATAAATGATCTACATGATGCATATGTTTAGGAAGTGTCTACTAACAACACCTTTATATTCTACATAGATCACATGACATTGAAGTATTTGGTAAATAATTCTATTTTACAATGGCACATATGTCATTGGGTCCTGTTGTTTCAAAAATTTGATTTTTCAACTATGGTAAAACTGGGAAAAAGTAATTCATGACCTGACCACTTATCAAGGATTGAATCAAGAGAGGACACTTAGAGCATTGAGGATACCATGCCAAAAGGGAAACTATTTAGGTTACAACTTGCACCGTCTAACTTGGAGGATATTACAGTGCTTTTTAAAATAGGTGTGGCATCAGACAGGATTAAGGAAAAAATAGTTAGCAATACGTGTCGCACCCTACATGTTGATTAGTGGACATTTGTACAAGCTAGGTCATGATGAGGTTTTGTGCCAATGCGTAATAGAACATGAGCACATGAAGATTATGGAGGAAATGCATGGTGGGATTATAATATGGAACTATGTAGGAAATGTAACCGTATGGAAGATTCTACTTGGAGGGCTCTGGTAGGTAAGCATCTACCAGGATTGTATTGAGTTTTACAAGTCCTATGACCATTTTCAATGCCTTGGAAAACCTAGAAAAAGGGATGAGATTCAATTAAGGTTGATAGCTAGCGCAAAGCCATTTGAAACATGGGAAATCAACTTCGTAGGACCAATTTCACCAGGCGCGTGAAGGATTAGTTCGTGGTATATCATTACTTGTATTGATTACTTGATAAGATGGGTAGAGGAAACACATACAAAGGATTGTACTGCAGCCACAATTGCTAGATTCTTATGGGAAAACATAATCAGTATGTATGGATGTCCTTTGATATTGAAAACTGATAGGGGTACACATTTCCTAAATGAAACAATCAGGATTCTATTAGCATAATTTATGGTGGCCCATCACAATACTACCCCTTATCACCCTCAAATGAATGGAAAAGGTGAAGTGTTTAACAAGATAATAACTCACACGCTGACAAAAATTTGTGATGTTATAAGACAATATTGGGATGACAAGGTATCAGTAGTTCTATGGGCATAAAGGACAACCTACAAAAGGTTGAATAAGGCCACACCATTTCAATTGGTGTTTGGCACAGAAGATATTTTTCCAGTTGAATTCAAGTTACCATCGCTACATATACCACTTGTAGGGGGATTTAATGATACAAAAGTGGTCAAGGAAAGGATTGAAAAGTTAATGTAATTGAACAAAAGGTGATCACTTGCTAGATGGATTCAGAAGACTAAAAAGGCCAGACAAAAGGCATGGCATGATCATCATATCAAGAATAACTATTTTGAGGTTGAGCAGATGGTTATGTTGTGTGATTCCATGTTTCTGTGCCATCCTGGGAAGTTGAAATTCCATTGGTTGGGACCTTACATCATCTCGTACATCCTTTATTCAAGCACCTACTAGTTACAAGTGCTGGATGGGATGAAGTTACCTAGCCATTTCAATGGGAGTAGGCTAATGCCCTACTATGAATAAGTCTTCCTTGTGTTTGTAAACAAGTCAATATTTCTAGTAGCTTATATTTTCAATTTATGCATTTCCTTTCCTTGTGTTTCCCTTTCTTGTTGCTTGTTTCCTTTTTTTTGTTCTATTTTGTGCCTTGTGCACCAGTAACCAATTATTACTTTAAAAAAGGTTTTGTATGCATGGAGGAATGTGCATCCATTTTAGTGCAGGGTGGGGTAGTGTGAAGTGAAGGATTAGCTGGCAGTGGAAGTTGTGTTAAATGGCCAAATTGAAGGATAAAGAGCATGTAAAGAAGGAACACACATGGAAACATCATAATAGAATTTTGCTGTCAAGACAGCTTTATAAAGACCATGTACAAAGGATAAGAAGTGTAATAACAACATGAGGTAGGAAAGGGAAAAAATAAGGTCAAGGACAGAAGAAGTGCCTTCAGCACTACAGACGCGTGCATAAGAGTCTTTGGTCAGTAAGGATTATTTGCATGCTAGGAGTTTGTAGAAGGTTTCATGCACGATTAGGAACGTGGGTAAGGGCATTTAATGCAAGATTTAATATAAAAAGCCACATTTAATGCTAAGTACGCTAGTAGGTGGCATAGCATTTATTACCTGAAAGGGGAAAAAGCTATAAGTATGAAGTTGGACACATTAGTATTTACCTTACTATTACAAGATTAAAGAGATCTTGCGATCTAGGGCATCTGTGAAAAGAGAGTTGTGTGAAGAGAGAATCATAGAGATTTAAGTACATAACTAGGTTTGATCTGTAAATCAGAGTGGAAGGAGTACACAGACATGGGGAAGAAAGTTTCAGAGGAGCATGTCATCTTGTGGAAGAATTTTCCAAGTTAGGGTTCTACAGCTAGGGAAGGGGAGTAGAAGAATTATTTTAGGGATCTGAACCACTAGATTTAGTAGAGAAACGAAGAGGAGAAAGAAGATTTTAGGCTGTAACCCAACAGGTAAAAGTGGCACCAGAGAAGGTGACCGTTTCACCAAAGAAGAAGGGAAAATGGAAACAAACTGCCACAGCTAGTTTTAATGTGGAGTGGTATGCAAAGATGTAGTACCTAGATGGAGATTTATTGGGGAAATAATGGGTATCAAATGTTAGGAAAATGGACGTGAGTTACTACAACCATCGCACAAGTACCACAGAGAAGGGGATGGCATTGGAACTGGTTCGTCCAACTTATACGAGGACACCAGGAGTGTTGATCTACATAGACAAGGTGAAGGTGAAGTTGGGTAAGGCTAGGATACTGCAACTATATGAGTTTACCTATTTTTAAAAGCTTGGGTGGTTATACTAGTGGTTGATGTCACACGTACATGAAGAACACTTCTATTTAGTAGGCCAAAAAATGCACATAACCCATCAGCTCATATAAAATTTTACTACAATGATTTGCAAAGGGGATTCCATATATGATGACTTGGACAATAAGGAGGCCATCAGGGAAATTATGGAGGCCTATGACTACAAAAAGGGCTCGTGCTACTTTTATATAAAAAATATCCCCAACCCTTTAATGAGGATGGCCATGCGCTAGGTTACTAACCTGAATGGTTAAGGAAGGTGGACATAATTTAAAAAGGCATGCTTGAATGTATGCCAAAACATTTCATAAGGAACCATCTACAACTTTTCTGCCTTTATTGAAGATGAAATCATTAGTAGTGCGCAGAAGGGGGACAAGATAATGTTCAACAATTATTTTCCTAACCATTGTCTTCTCATAGATTGGAGTGCCCAATGGGCGAGAGAATTTCATATGGGAGTATCCAGATGAAGACCCCTCACATGTGAAAATATTTGAGAAGTATATTTGTGATACCATGATGGCTTCCCACAAGGCGTGCCTAGAGAAATGGTTCAAGTGAATACGTGACGCATTCAGGAAAGAGTGGAGGATGCCTGAGAAACTACCCACATTTTTAGATGAATAGGTCGAGTTTTCTATATACCAACACTTCCGCATTAGAAAATTCACTCTAATGGATGGGACCAAAGGTCGATGGTGTAAATCATTGTTCTCTTTCACCACGCAGTATTTCCAGGCAGGGGTTAACAATTTGAAGGAGGCCAAAAGGCTAAGGTTCAACCTAATAAAAGTGGACCAAAACCACCATGAGCTGTCCAAAAATCTCGTATACCCAAAGAAGCTCACATATGTGGAGAAGTATGTCTCCCACAAAGTGCAGATGATGAAGCCATTGATGCTGCCAATTTCCAGAAGGAATGCAGCGAGAGTATACTTATGAATTAGGCCAAAGTTTGAGAAGGGAACCTACCTAGAGAATGATGTATCCATTCTAGAAGACCCCATAGGTAGGAATAATGATGCATCAAAGAAGAGTGAGAGAGAGGAATTCTAGGAGAAGAAAGCACCAAGTGTTCAGATGACACAATCTATGGGTCCACTAGAGAAAAGCACCAAGATGAGAACTTATGTGTGCATGAAGAAATCCCCTGTTAGGGAGAAGAATCTATAAGAAGAGGCACCATAGAAAGAATATCCTTCCACACAAGAACAATCTCCAAGAAAGGAGTCACCTACTAAAGATGAAGAGAAGGAAGAATCACTAGTCAAGAAGAAGCAAAAGGTGGTAGAGAAGGCAGACTCGGAGGAGACGGAGAGCTTGGAGTCCTATAGGGGTGAAAAGGATGATGAGGAGGGTGAAGAAGTTCATAATCATCATGTGTATGATATACACGATTCAAAATAAGAAGAAAATGAAGAGAATAATGGAAAGGAGGAATCATATGCTTAAGGAAAAGGGGTCAGAGAGGAGGTGAAAATAAAAGATCAAAGGACCCCTAGCCTCACCAAGGAGAAAATAGAATAGGACATGGAGAGAGAAGGGACATGCATTATCAAAGAGTTAGTGGAATAGGGGATAGAGCATAACACGGATGAAGGGCTCAAGGAGATATAAGAGGAGAGCATTGGAAAAGAGTATGGCAGCATGGGTGGAGACCATGGCATAGCAGTAAGATTTCAAAGGGATGCACAAACAAGTGGGAAAATCATAGTAGCAACACAAGGGAAAGCAATGGGTTATATAAATGATACAAGCAAGGGGATACACATGCACTTCCAGAGCACTATGCCAAAAGAATAAATCCTAGCCATGTCTTCATTTGAAAAAGAAAGCATGTACCCATGGATAAGGAAAATTCTATCTTGGGAATTCGACTCCCATGTTGATGAACTTGAGTTTTAAGTGAGCCAAGGGGCACTGATGAAGATTCTAGAGGAAAAAGGAATCAACCCCTGGTGATTTATCAACAATTTCCAGATGAAAAATTATGTAACACACTCAACAAGGTTTTAGTTGATGTTGAAGCTAGACTTTTTAGGAGTAACGATAGGGTGAGATTCCTCAAAAGGGAATTGGAGAAGGAGGAGGAGCTCCTCGAGAATAGAAAGGAACTGAATCAAGAAGATCTAATCAACACATAATTAAGGTGTGAACTGAAAGTGGAAAATACAAGGGTGTGCGAAGTATATAAGAAAATTGAGATGATTACGAATGTTATTGTCTTAAAGCATCCCAACCTAATGATGCCTGAGAAAAAATAAGAATCAACCTTACTCTTCCTAGAGGAGTAGACTTACATCCTCAAAATGGAAAGGAGACCATTCGCCTTAGAGTCCGTAGAGGAGGAACTGACATGCTAAGAAAAAGAGGAGAACCTAAAGGTTGTAGAGATTGTCACTTGGTATACCAAACTCCTTTCCAATGTAAAGGTCACTGCATAAATTGTTGAAGCTACTTATGATAATTGAACTGACAGAGATATGGTAGCAATCATTCTAGTTGATACACATGAAGTAGAGATCAAGGAGTTTCAGGAGAAGAATAAGGGGAACAAAGCAGAGTGGGATAAGTTTCTGACCGAAGTGGAGAAGAAATAAGAAGCAATCAAGACCTTGTGGGGATCGATCAAAAACTAGTTGAAGGAATTATACCCCCATATCACTTGAAGGATGGATGCGCTTAATGATTTTGGAAAACTAGAAGGGATTTCTGATACGATGACTACCAAAGGGTATGACCTAATTTTTGAGGAGGTGAGCGCCCTAGTAGGTGACCTATTTCAGTAAGCAAAAAGCAAGGTAGATGTCTAGGAGAAGCTTGAGGTGGATATAAGGAAGGATTTCCCACTCCTCATTCAATAATAAAAAAATTATTCTTCGTTCCCCCCATTAGTTAATTCCTTCATTCCTCATTCTTCATTCCTTCATTCTTTATTCCAATCTTTCAAAGTCCCTCCATTTTTTATTATTTGAAGAAGAGGTGTTCTTGAGGATGGAGAAAAAGCTTAGTTTGGGGTAATGTTGGGCCTCAGAATATTTTCTAAGTACAAGAAGGCACATGGGTTCGTGGAACCAATATCAAGAAGGGCACACTGGGTAAAAGCATGTATGGCAAGGGTTTTAGAAGGGTTTGTGCACAAGGAAAAGCAAAGGATTTCAAGACTTATCCATATTCGACATTCTAGGGAGCACAAGAGAAAAGTGTGACCCGAGTAATCATGCGGAGTGGATAAGGTGCCAGCTTAGAAACTTGGTGGTAAAGAAAGGAATATTCCATGCAATGGAAGGGTCTAAAAATACATTATTGCAGAGAGTGGAGATCTAAAATGAGAATAAGCATGCTCCTTTAGAGGACCACCTTGACACTTGGTGATCGATCTATTACTCTAGAAAGGCATGGGGGTGGGTGATATAACTATATATAGGGATACTCAAGGAAAAGAAGTGAGACACTATTAAGTAAGAGAGTGTGACTAGAGAGAATGGAAGGGCGAAGCTCTACAAAAATAGTAGGAGGTTCCAAAGAGTTTAGGTTCTCATTTAGAGGACTCTAAGAGTGATAACTTACTAAGGAGGGGGCTATGATAAATTCTTTGTAATATGGGAAGCATAGTTAGATATTCTGATGCACGAGTCTTATCTGCATTGATACATTGGCCTGGTATGGCCTTAGTGAATGTAATATGGTTTGTGAACTATTATCAATATGAAATATATGGTTCTGTTCAAAATATGTATTGTTCATGGGTGTAAACCCTAGTGCATTTCCTTTATGGTATGAATCAGATCTATTATTTAGTTGATGTTTCTCCTATTATCAAACTAGGTGTAATGATATAATAAATAATCTTAAAGCTCTCAGAATTAATGCATGGTTCTTTCTTTTTTTGCATCTAGGTTTCTGTCAGTAAGCAATGTATTCTCACAAGACTCACATAAATGAGGGGCTCGGTGCCCGTGCGTGCTTTGGGTCAGCGCCCAGTTCCCACTGGGTGATAGGTCAACATGTATGGGATTAAACTATTGTTCTAAGGGCATAATAATGGCTACACTCCTTTGAAAGTTAGAGTAGATTTTAGGATAGATCCTCTATAATTTGAATCTATGTATCATAATAGAGGAATAGGATCTGACCTTCATCTGAAGAGATTTACCAATTGCAAATTACCACACTTTGGGAAAAGATCCATGTTATGCAATCACACTAATAGTTTAAATCTATTGAGTTGCAAACAATCAGGGGTGCTATGATTACACATCAACAATAACTTTATATTTAGTGGGTTCTCAGGCTTTAATTTTGTAATTATCCCTGACAATGCCAACTAGGAAAAAGATAAGAATTGAAAAACGGTCACAGATAGCCCAAACCATGGAGGGAAAATTAAAAATGGAATGGGTCACCCTTGGTGGGACCAAGGCACCCTAGTATAGGGTACGACACCCTAGTTTAGGCTAAAACAGTAGAAAATGATGAAACATACTAGGAATGCATAAGTAAATATTCAGGAATGACGAAATAAAAGTAAAACAATGTGGCCAAAAATGTGGGATTAATTAATACTTTAGCCACTTAAGAACGTTCTACATAGTAGTATAAAATCGAGATAAGTAATGTCTAATGTGCAAGATTATTTGACTACATTTTTCTCCCACTTTATATTGGTGAGAAGAAAGTTTGGTAACATAAATTAGATAAGAACTGTGTACTTGATATTCATGAAGAGTGTAGAAGAGACGTGTCAATGGACTAGACTCAAGCATGGAATGAAAAAAAGAAAAAGATGAAGGACAATGGAATTCTAAAGATGAAAAATGTGTATAAAAAGTGATGAGAGTGAACCTAGGGAGAAACACATGTGTAGCTACTGTAGTGTATAGTGTACCTACATGGTTAGTAAAGGAAAGTGCCATCGTGGTGTGTTGTTGTTACACTGTCATTGTCTTTATTTTTGTTTTTGTTGTCATTTTTTTTGCCCCCAATTAGAATACTTGTTTCTCATACGGTTGGTCCTGTAAGGAGAAAATGATCAAGTAGTCAAATATGTATGTATGTAAAAATGCTATGTAAAATATGCATGTGTGTAGAAAATGTGTAAACTGTATATATGTGAAATGAAAGTGTAAATGGAATATGTGTACCTAATGCATGTCGATAGAAAGGGTGTAGAAGGATATCATATACTGCTGCGAGTTTTTTGGGAAATATCATGCCACCCTTGTTGAAGAAGTATAGGGATGAAATGCTATGTATCCTATAACCTTTAACCACTTCTACTGAAATGTGTGTGAAGAGATCTGTGTGGTGTCCTAGTGTTTTGGGAGATCCCATGCCAAACGACCGAACAAGTATAGGGAGGAAATTTTCTATTTACTCAAACCTTTAACTGCTTCCCAAAAATGCTAAGGACACCATGTCCTGTAAAATCCATTGTGTATGGATTTCATAGATTTGTTTGAACTCACTCATTCTATGTAAACCCACAATGCCAAGGGAAAAAATCTATGCTAAACTAAACCAACAATGCCAAGGGAAGAAAGTGCACTATACCAAACCAGTGTAAATCTGTTGTGTTAGTCTGACAAAACCCTCAATGATGCCTACCCTCTTTGGGGGTGGATGTTATGATGTTGAAAGGATAATGTGGCCCCAAATGAGGACCTACCATACTCTAACCTATAAAAATATTCCTTGCATGGGGGAAAGGAAAAATTCTTGGTAGAAACTAAGGCCTGCACAAAATGGGATGACTATCCAAAACAAGTGTTAGTCCATAAACACATGAATGCATTAAATGTAAATTATGCAAACAATGTAAGAACTACTAAGCACAGTAGTATAAACAGAAAATAAGACAAGAAGAATACACAAATCTAGTTGCAAACATTGTACATCACTAACAATGTCATAATACATGCAAGGAAATCATGGTCATAAACAAAAAACAAGTGTGTGCACAAGCAAAGGGAAAATCACACATACAACGGAAAATAAAGTAGAAAAGGAAAGAAAATCAAACAAGTAGTCATGGAAACATGTAAAACTGGAAAAAAAAGTGTTACACAAGGAACACTTGTTAGCATGTTAGAGTAATAACCAATATGTGAAAGCATGTAAGAGCAAGTAATATAAGATGCTAAGTACAAAATGAAATAATAACACCTGTATGAGATGAATGGGGACTCCCCCAATGACTAATATAGTAAGGGTAGAAAGCAAGCATCCATGCTAAGTGTAAATGTCTTGTATCTGCGATCACACTAGACAAAGGCGTGAATCCACATGTGTGTATGATAATTACATATAAGAAATCAAACTAAAATGTGTAGTAAAGTGATCATACAAAACACTAGTAAACAAGAGTAAATACACCAAGACAGTGCAAAAATTTGTTGATATATGGAATGAAATACAAGATAGAATGATAGGAGCAATGTGCCTCAAGAGTGTATGGAAGTGTATGCAATTAGGTTCATTAATTTCCCCCTCAGCATTCAAGAATGAACCCTAAACAAGATTCCATCATTGAGAAATGGTCAAGTAGTTGTTTGTTGTGTGCGTCTAGCACGTTGTAATGATTGTGTATATGTAGTGGTGATGAGATGTGACATGTAGAATAAATGTGTGTGAACCTTATAGCCAAAGCGTATATCATGACTTTTTTTAGTAAGTGATGATTTATCCCTAATCGTATATCACTATAAGATTAAATGACTAGTGATGATTTAGTAATAACTGTATATCACTATAATATGAACAAAAATGGGATTGTTGATTTAGCCTAAAGCGTATACCACTAAAAATGTATAGAAAAGGTGATGATTTAGCCTAAAGCGTATGTCACTAGAGGATGAATAGGAAAGATTGGTGATTTAGCGTATCCACTACATGATGATAGGATGGAGGGTGGTGATTTAGCACTAAGCATATACCACTACATGATGATAAGATGGATTTTGATTTAGGGTTAAGAGAATAATACTATGATTTTAAAATGGTAAAGGGGGTGGTGATTTAACGTAAGGTGTATAACACTACTAGATGATATGAGAGAGGTGGTGATTTATCCTAAAGTGTATACCACTATAATATAGAATGATGAATGTGTGTGATGATTTATCCTAGAGCATATGCCACTAGTCCTATGGATGTTGAATGATGAAATATTACATGGTGAAGGTAAAGGTCCATTTGATTAGTAAACCCTCAGCATTCAAGTATGGATCAAGGAACTAAAGTGTGTCATAGGGTGGTGGGCATAGCACGTAGAACAAGGTAGTGTAGGTGACCAAATGGTGAAGAGGGTGTATAAATGTGCGCTATGAAGAATGCAATGTAGAATATGGAAAACATGGTGATAACTATAGATAGAAATAGGGTATGTCGTGATGAAATGTAAGGCTAAACAAATGTATAAATGCAACCTAGAGTAATACGTAATGGGTAAATGTGTGGGATGTGATGAGACTAAAAATGTAAATATATGAGACAAATGTGATGTGTAAAATGACTATTATAATGTAAAATGTAGGATAAATGTAGAATGGATAATGTATGACACGCAATGCATAGTAAGTTGTAATGTTTAATGTCTAGGTGTGCTGTGTGGGGTTCATTGTAATGGTAATCCCCATATATTCAAGTGTGAACTGAAGCACAAGAGTGTGTCATCAGGTAATGATGGTACTCACAATAATGAGTGGTAGGTATGAAAGGTGTGATGTAATACTATTCTAGAAGAGAGGGGGGTGATGTAATATGATATGCTCCCCAACTGTGTGAAAGGAGATGATAACCAATAAGGTCAAAGGATAAAGGTCCCTCGAATGGTGCATAGGATGATGAAAATGAAGGGACATAATCTATAAGTTGGAATATAGTAGATACAATTAGTTCTAGAAAATTAAACCAATATGAGTGAAAAGGATGAAAGAATGAAGAAGATTGAGATAGTGGAACATGTTGCGGTGTTAAATCCAGCGGAGGGGATAAAGAATGCATTACTAAAGCTTAGAGTTGAGGTGGTATATGGGTAGCGTGAGCTTGAGAGGTATGCACTGAATGAGGATTAGGAGCTAAATGTACAATATGAGGAGGTTGTGTAAGAAATTAGAGGAGGCCTAGTTGTTGGATATTTCTAATAATATGGGCTAAAGTGTGACAAGAATTGGTATGATGCCCTTGAATGTGATGATAGTGGAAAAATGGATGATCAAAATAGTGTATTAATTGTGGAGGAGGATAATGACAATTAGACGGTAGTGTAATGAGTTTATGATGAAGAAGATGACCCAAAATGTCCTGTGGCATAACATTGGAAGGAAAGATAAGGGGTGGAGTCAAAGGTATAGTTATAGAGTCTATGAGGTGGCAGGTAAGGGACATAGATGGCGTACGAGCGGTGGAAGGAGTGTGAGCATGTGAGTTAGGGGTAGCCTTAAGTTGTTCTATCTCAACAAATAGAGATGCAATTATTGCTTCCATAGACTGACACTAATTGTGTAGTGCTTCTTTTGAATCTAATAGCTATGTATTAGATGGAGGACTGCATCATCAACTGCTTGGGTGGATAGAGAGGATATTGAAGTTGGAGGTGAATCGATATTAATGCAAGAGGGTAAGGTAGAAGTAAGATCTTATAAATAATCATCAAGTTAAGTATTAAAATCATATTAAATAATGTAAGAAACTTGATAAGAAATGGTATGTGGTTGGTCATCTGAATAACCATGAATGCGTAAGATGTACATGGCCATGATGTATTGTTCATCTGTAAAGGAGGCAACAATGGGCATCCTAGAGCATACTAAATAGTGAATTTGGGTGAATAACAAAGAGATTAGCTGATACAAATGAGTATGTTACCTATTGGTATGGGAAAGGTGATGTTAATGTGATCAGGATCAAGCATCCCTCCAATTTAATCTAACCAAGTTTGGTCTAGAGTGAGTGAAGTAGTATGAGAACGTGTGAGGTGAACAACAAGATGGAAAACATGCAAGCCATATGAAGCAATGAGGATGACATAACCATGATACAAATGTGGATCGCATAAAGGATAATGAAGGTTATCGAAGTAAAAATCAAATCGAAGGAGACCATCATGGGAACATATAATGGTCATGCATGATGTGTCAAGTTGTATGTTCTCCCAATAATAATTATTTATGAAGTGAGTGTAAGTAAATGGTGGGTATACTAAGGAGGATGATGTTGGTGGAGATGATGGGATGACATCCATGGATGGTAAATATATTTGGTATGGCACAATAGCATAGTAGTAGTAACAAGCAGTGGAGAAGAGATTGTAATAAGCATGCGAATAGTGGCTGTAAATGACATGTCATATAGAAAAGGAGACAATGGAAGAATATGAAAAGAAATAAAGTATTATGGATTAGGATATGTATATAATACCATAGCATTGGTAACATTAGAAGTGGTTTACAAATAAGAAGAATCCACATCAACCATTACAATAGTAGGAACTAACTTGTGTGGAGTGTCACAAGAGTGTGATTCAGGAACAAAAGAAAGATAACTAGGGAAAACAAGTGTACCAATAGAGTCAGTAGGTGAGGATGAATGAATAAGTGGTGCACTAGTAATAATAGGTGCATCTATGAGTTGTGCTAAAATAGAAGGATCAACAATGTACAAGTAGATGGAAATGACATCATCAATAACTTTAGGGTCCATACTGGAAGATGGAAGGTGAATAAATGAAGGGAATGGTCTATAACCAGAAGAAGTAGTAGGGGTATCAAAAAAAGCATTACCATGTCTATAAAATTGCAAAGCAAGTGGAGAATTAGGAGAAGTTCACTTCCTACTATGATTACCTATAAATAAAAGGATAGGTTCACAAAAATGATTAACAAAAATTGAACTAAATGCAATGAAATAATAATCCTAGTTAATCTAATTAGGAGGACTAACATGTTGTATAAACACAGTAAAATAGTATGAAATGGATCTAAATAATTAATATGAAATGAAAGGA
The DNA here is from genome assembly GCA_019776745.2 of Taxus chinensis. Lineage (NCBI taxonomy): Eukaryota > Viridiplantae > Streptophyta > Pinopsida > Cupressales > Taxaceae > Taxus > Taxus chinensis. Next base: position 156,265,454 of record CM034146.1, read on the forward strand.
AACCCTAATTATGTAAAGGGTAGAGAGAGAATGACTTTGTTGATCATAAGAGACTGTCGCAACTTGTTACAGGTCTGATCGTAAGTTACCAGAGCATAAACGAACACTCAAAGGTCCAACAAATGGAGAATATGGTGGATCTAAACTAACTGAGCCATCCTTGAAGGTACTGGGGAACCCTTACATTCCCTGGAAGGTATTGTAGCATCCTGAGGCACCCTAATATGAATTTTAGGCACCCTAGTTCTTGTAAATGCTCAGAATCATAAATCTTGATGGTCGCAAGTTGATCTGAAACCCTATTTATTTTTCACACTGGATCTATGAACTTGTTTCAAATGTGTTGGATATTAGAGTGAGAACCTGTAAAAAAAAAGGAGTTATCAAAACCCTCAAAAAAATAAAAAATGTAGAATGAATGGGTCAGAGTGACCGCACCCGCCAAACTAGTGGACTTATTATTGAGTAGTGCACTACATTTTGGACCCTGATGTAGTTTTGGTACGTGTATACATGTCGTTCCCTAGGTTCTCTTATGCCAGTCACACATTGTGAAGTAGAAAGAAATAATAACTATCGAAAAATATAATAGAATGTGTGCATGGAATAGAATAGAATCCCTCTCCCTATGTTGTGATGTGTGATGCAGATCTCTAGCCTTGATACATGGCACTAACGGATGCAAGTGATGGAATGTATGTAACTCTCGATGGAGTGATAGTAGTGTGTGATGCTAAGACCCTTAGTATGGATTCATAACTTTATATTTATAGGGTGCTGAAGATTTAATTTCATAATCAACCCTCTAAAAGGTCGACTAGGAAAAAGATAAGTATGAAAAAACGGTCACAAAGAACCCAAAAAGTGGAGGGAAAATTAAAAATGGACTGGATGCCCCTGGTAGGACCAGAACACCCTTGTATATGGTAGGGAACTCTAGTTTAGGATAAAATGGTGGAAAATGAAGAAATATACTGAGCATGCATACGTAAATATGTAAGAATGATGAAATAAAAGTAAAATAATGTGGCCAAAAAGGTGGGATTAATCAATACTTTAATCACTTGAGAACCTTTTAAATAGTATTATAAAAATGGCCTAAGTATTGTCTAATGTGTAAGATTATGTGACTACATTCCCAAAGAGGGGGGGAATCATATGGGGGTTTCTAGATACCAACATATCACAACTACATTGGTTTCATACAATTTACTTTTTCCCCTTGTAATTTTGGGTTTACATATAACAAGTGAGTTCAGACTAGTCTAAAAACTCCATACACAGTGGCTTTTATAGAACATAGTGTCCTTAACATTTATGGAAAGTAATTACAAGTTTGGGGGTTACAATGAGTGTACCTCTCTACTCTACTTCAGTTAGTTGGCATCGTATAGCCCAAAAACTAGGACATTATAGATATTTGTTCACAACATTTCAATAGAAGTAGTTAAAGAATTAGAGGACATAGATTATTTCCTCCGTACACTTCTTCAGCTAGGGTGGCATGAGATCGCCCAAAAAACTCGTTGTTGATTATGGAGCTAAATTGATTCAAAAGAAACTTTTTTTTACACTGTTACTATTTTGACGGTAACTAGCATCGGTTAAGGTGTAACCATCGTTAGCTTGGTCAGGCAGATTAGGTCAGGGTGTAACCACCACTGGTCACTAGTGTAATGATGCTTTTATTTTTGACCAAAGTTTAGAATAAATTACTCATTTTAAAGTTGATTTATTTTTTGTAAAATCAAATATAATTGGCCTAAAATAGACTCACATGCATGTATGCATTGTTTGGAGTGTAAGGAAAGTAAAGTAAGAAGATAGAAATTAGTTTTGTATGATGTTTTTTCTTGGTGAGCAAGATGGTGGAGCTGAGTGAGGAGAGACCACTGAACATCCATAGAGGTGTTAGAAGACAGTAGATCTTAATTGTATTTCCTCTATAAAGCACTAAATAAAAATATTGGTCATTTCTTGGTGGACGTAGCCTACATTGGGTGAACCACATTAAATCTGGTGTAATCTTTCTCTTGTTTATTTTATCTTTGGGTTATTTATACATTGATTGTTTGTATGCTTTATCTGATTAATTATCTGTGCAAAACTATTATATGGTTTAAACCCCAACAATTAGTATCAAAGCTTTTTTTTGGAGGTTTTGTGTGTTGACAAGATTTACTCATAGAGGGTTTTCTGATTGAGTGGGAGTAGAGCAATGGCAAAAGATAGTAAATACCGAGTAGAGAAATTTGACGGTCGTAATTATCAACTATGGAGAATGCAGGTGGAGGATGATTTGTATCATAAATATCTATACTTACCATCTGATGACCAAGGAAATCCAAGTTCGATGATAAATGAAGAATGGAAGGTTCTTGACAGAAAGCCTCTGGGATCTATAAGATTGAGCCTGGAAACATTGGTGGATTCAAATTTTACAGATGGAAAACCATAGTAGGGTTGATGAAATATTTAGAAAATATGTATGAAACTCCTAGTGCTTCTAACAAGGTATATTTGATGAAAAAATTGTTTAATTCTAAGATGCAAGAAGGTGGATCTCTGTCTAATCATTTGAATGATTTATAGTCTATTGTAAATCAATTAAAATTGATAGAAATTCCATTTGATGATGAACTAAAAGAAATTTTATTCTTATTTTCTTCACTCGATAGTTGGTATAATTTGGTAATGGTTGTTAGTAATACAAAAATGACTTCTAAAGGTTTGAAATTGGATGTTGTGGTTAGTGTAATCCTTAATGAGGAAATAAGAAGGAAAAGCTCAGGAGAATCATCATCTAGAAACACTTTAACTATAGAAAGAAGGTGAAGATCTAAGGAGAGATCATCTAAGAGAAAGAATAATGGGAGGTCAAAGTCAAGACATGGCAGATCTAGATCCAGGTATAGAGATTTACTTTGTTAGAATTGTGGAAAGAGAGGACATGTAAAGGAGTGTTGGTCTAGGGAAAATAAATAGAATGTATCTGACAAAGAAAAAGGTAAAGAGGCAAAAGTTTCAAGTGAGGTAAAGATAGATTCCCTTATTCTCTCCTTGGATAATAGATTAGAATCTTTGGTGTTAGATTTTGGATCTTTTTTCCATGCTACCCCTAATAAGGGTTATTTTAGAAATTATTCTCAGGGTGATTTTGGACATGTTTATTTAGGTAATAATGAACCATGCAATATTAATGGTAAAGGTGATGTTTATCTAAAGTTGCAAAATGGAAATCCATGGGTATTGAAATATGTGAGGCATGTGTCAATTGACAAAAGAAATATAATATTTGCAGGGAAACTTGGTGAATCTGGATGCGTGGTTACATTCACAACCGACTCTTGGAAGGTTAGCAAGGGATCTCTTGTTGTGGCAAGATGAAAGAAGGTAGGAACTTTATATTTGTATACCTGTATTACTAATTCGTTTTCTATGCTATCTTCTATAGATTCAGATGTAAACATGTGGCATAATCGGCTAGGTCATATGAGTGAAAAAGGAATGCACATATTAAAGGAAAAGGGTAAGTTGTCAGATTTGAAACGATTAGATCTTGAATTTTGTGAGCACTGCATATTTGGAAAGAAGAAGATAGTGAGATTTCTCAAGGTTGGGTCAACGAAGGAGTAGAAATTGGAGCTTGAACACTCAGATGAGTGGGGACCAACCTAGGTAGCTCCTATAAGAGGACCCAATATTATGTAACTTTCATTGTGTTTACCACAAGGAAGGTATGGATTTATTGTATTAAGCATAAATATGATGTTTTTGAAACTTTTAAAATATGGAAAGCCCTTATATAAAATGAAACAAACTTAAAATCGAAGTGCGTTAGATCTGAAAATGGTGGCTAGTACTACAACAAGGCTTTTTATGATTATTTTTGAGAGAATGGAGTACGAAAAGAAAGAACAGTTCCTAGAACTCCACATGAGAATGAATAGAACAATCATGGAATGTGCTAGAAGCATGAGGATACATATCGGTTTGCCTTTGAAGTTTTAGGAAAAAGTAGTGGAGACAATGGTATACTTGATAAATTGTGGCCCTTCAACAACACTGGATGGTGGAATACCAGAAGAAGCTTGGTCTGGAAAGGAGGTAATTTATTCTTTTCTTAGATTTTTTGGCTTAGAAGATTTTGTGCATGTTGATAGAGAAAATAGAAATAAGTTGGATTCTAAGTCTAAGAGATGTATTTTCATTGGTTATGGTTATGGTGATTTTGGATAACAATTTTGGGATTTAGAAGATTCTAAGATTGTTAGGAGTCATGACATTAATTGGAATGAAAAGAGAATGTACAGGGATCACGTTTTGGTGCCTAAACATGAACAATTTGAGGAGATTTTGAAGGAAAATCAACTTTTTAGACCTAAAGTAGACTTACACATACACTGGAGTCAGTTCTAAAGAGACCACCACCAGTCAGGCTAATTAGTGTTGGTTGGAAGAACCAAAAACTAAGAAAACAGTGACAGAAACCGGTGTCAGCAGTCCCAGAACTGAGGTTGGTCAACAGGCAGAGGAATTGCAGTCAGTTAGGAGTGACCGATGTCGGTCACTGACAGAAATTGACACAAATGTGCAATAGGCACAGAATGAGCCTTAAACACCTCAAATTTAAGTGAGAAGGTCACAAATGGTAAGTAGACCTCCAGAGAGATTTTCACCTTCACTTTCTTATTTATTATTGACTGATAGTGGTGAACTTGAAAGCTTTGAAGAAGTAATGTAGGTAGATACCCACGAGTAGTGGGAGCATGACATGGATGAAGAGATGGACTCCTTGGAACAAAATCATACATGGGATTTGGTCAAAGTTTCCAGCAAGTAAGGAAAAACTCCATAACACATGGGTTTATAGGATCAAGGAAGAAGAGGGTGGACTGAAGAGGTACAAGGAAAGGCTTGTGGTAAAGGGATTTACACAGAAGGTAGGTATTAACTTTGATGAGATTTTTTCTCCTATAGTTAAGATATGTTCTATTCGTATTGTTCTAAGTTTGGTTGCAATAGAATATTTGCATTTAGAACAGCTTGATGTTAAGATGACTTTTCTTCATGGTGATTTGGAGGAAGAAATCTATATGCAGCAACTGCTTGGTTATGAAGTCAAGGGTAAGGAAAAACTTGTGTGTAGATTGAAAAAGAGCCTATATGGGCTCAAGCAAGCCCCAAGGAAATGGTATTTGAGATTTGACAGTTTTATGCATGAGCATGGTTATAAGAGATGTGAATCTAACCATTGTATTTATTTTAAAAATCTTGAAAATGGGAGCTATGTTATTTTTTTACTATATGTGGATAATATGTTGATTACAGGATCTAGCATGCAGGGCATTGGTAAGCTTAAAGAAAGGTTAGCTCACTCATTTGCAATGAATGATCTGGGAGATGCAAAGAAAATCCTTAGCATGTAAATTCACAGAGACAGGAAAAATAGGAAGTTGTATTTGTCTCAGGAGGCTTATATCAATAAGGTGTTAGAAAGGTTTAATATTCAAAAATAAAAACCTATTGGTATACCTATTTCTAGACACTTCAAATTGAGAAAATATCAGTGTCCTTCATCACAAGAGAAGGTTGAGTACATGGTACATGTTCCCTATACTTCAGTAGTAGGAAGTCTTATGTATGCCATGGTTTGTACTAGACCATACATTGCACAGGTAGTGGGAGTTTGTGAGTAGGTTTATGGCTAATCTAGGTAAAGAACATTGGAAAGAAATTAAATGGATTCTAAGGTATTTGAGAGGGACATCCAACATAGAGTTATATTATGGAGGGTCATATACTTCTTTACGCGTCTATGTTGATTCAGATATGGCTGGAGATTCAGATGGCAAGAGGGCCACTGATCGATATGTTTTCACAGCAGGTGGTACAGTAGTTAGATGGATTTCATGATTAGAGAAGGTTTTGGCTTTTTCTACTATACAGGTAGAGTATGTTGCAGCTACAAAAGCTAGAAAGGAGAATATATGGATGATCAAGTTCATGAAAGAGTCTGGTAGGGAGTAAGAGGATTGTAGATTATACAGTGATAGTCAGAGTGTGATCCATCTAGTAAAGAACTCATCATTTCATTCAATTAAAAAAAACATTCAGTTGAGGTATCACTTCATATGGTAGGTGTTGGAGGATGGGCAGCTGAAGTTATAGAAAATCCATATGGATGAGAACCTTGCAGACATGCTAACAAAGCCATTGGTAAGGGAGAAGTTGGAGCTTCACTCCACTTCTATTGGTCTTTGATTTTAAAGACTTGAAGAGGAAGAAATGGGAAAAGGAAATGGAACAAAGGATGGTGATGCACAGTATAGTGTAACAATTGATCTCTAAGTGGGAGATTGTTGAGAATGGAGCTAAATTGCTTCACAAAAAACTTGTTTTTTTAATGTTACCGTTTTGACAGTAACTGACGTTAGTTAAGGTGTAACCTTCATCGGTTTGGTCGGGAAGATTAAGTTAGGGTGTAACCACCACTGGTCACCTCTGTAACGACTTTTTTATTTTTGGCCGAATTTTAGAATAAATCACTTGCTTTTAAGTTGATTTATTGTTTGTAAGAGCAAATATAAGTTGCCTAAAATAGACTCACATGTATGTATGCATTTTTTGGAGTGTAAGGAAAGTAAAGTAAGAAGATAGAAATTAGTTTTATATGATTTATTTTCTTGGTGAGAAAGATCATGGAGCTGACGAAGGAAAGAGCATTGAACATCCATAGAGGTGTTGGAAGACAATATATCTTCACAATGTCTAAAGTATTGATTAATACCACCTTTTTGGCCACATTATTTTTCTTTTATTTCATCACTCCCACATAATTACCTATGTTAGCCCAGTCTGTTTCATCATTTCCCACCATTTTAGCCTGAACTAGGGTGCCCTACCCTATACCGAGGCACTTCAAGGTGTCCTGCTCCCATAAGGTGTGACCTGATCTGTTTTTAACTTTCCCTCAACTATTTGGGCTGCTTTTAACCATTTTTCATACTTATCCTTTTCCCAGTCGACATTTTTGGGGTTAATTACAAAATTAAAGGTTGAGAACCCTATAAATAAAAATTTATGAATCCATAATGAGGGTCCTAGCATCATCTACTACTATCTTTCCGTCTAGAGTTACATCCATTGCATCCACATAGATCCATACACCAAGGCTAGGATATTTATAGCAACAAACACTTCATAGGGGGGATTATATTCTATTCCATGCACACATGTTACTAAATCTTCACATTTAGCTACTAGCTCACTATTTTGATTGTGTAATTGGCATGATAGCACCTATGTCACCATTCTTACACACACCACTAGAACTACGTTTGGGTTTGAAATGTAGTGCAATTCTCATTAATAAGTCCACTGGTTTGACAGCTGAGGTCAGTTTAACCCATTAGTTTTACATATTTATTTTTATGGTTTTGATACTTCCTCTCCTCTTGCAGGTCATCCTTTATTTTCTAGTACATTTGGTGTAGTTTAGAAAACCTGTCACAACAAATAAGGAATATTCTGAGGCATATTGTGACCATGTCAAAATATGATTTTGAGAATTTTTATATACCAGGGCACCTATTTCTTAGACCAGGGTGCCCCGGGGTGTCCAGGTACTCTCCTAAGTTCCTCATTGTGCTAAGATCTTTCGAAAACAATATTTGGGGAACCCTTGAGTAATCGTTCCTTCTTCTGGAATCCACGTTAAGACCTACAATAACTAGAGACAGTATCCAACAATTAGCTTAGTCCTTTCCTTTTACTTGAAGGCATACTTAGGGTTTTAATTTCATTTGATATATTTATTTCAGTCTATTTCATATTGTCTTAGTGTAATTTACTATTTTTTACTCCTCCTATTTATCTTAACTAAGTTAGATTACCATTAGGTTATTTTCCTAATTTTAGTTAATCATCACTACTTCTTCTTACGCTCCCTACTCCTACACCTTGTAGATATTATTCGAGGTTCTCTACGTTAATATCTATACTAAACTCTTCACCTCTTTGTTTTCACCTTTCCCTACACACTTTAGAAACTCTCTCCCTTAGTTGCACTATATTTTCTCCATCAGGGAAACTTGTTTATGGTCATTCCATTCCCGACCTCTCTCAATCCCAACTTTTTCCTTTATCTCCTTATGTAGTTTTTCTAAACTACCATTACACTACATTAGAATTTTTCACCCCTCTTCTAATGCATTATTTTTTTCATTCCTCCCCTTGAGATCATCTAGGATCTCCTTACCAAGTATGCACTTTTTCATGTGCACTCTAGTAATATTCTTGTATTTCTCATCTTCTCTTGTAATGGTGCTCACATTGTTGCACATATCTTCACCTTCATAACCCTCTACTCTTCTTGAATCCTTTCTTATATGTAAAAAATTGTTCCTCTATTTCTAGTTGGGGTATCTTCCATTTCAATTTCTATGATGCACCCAAAGAGTTTTTCCCATGCATCTCCTATGTATAATTTGCATAGCCATTTCTAGCAGAAATTTCTTCCCTCTATTTTTCTTCCATCACCATTGAAACCTTTCATGGTTCTACACATTCTTCTATGTGCTAAAGGTCTTCACTAAGCATCTCTCTTTATTCCTGAGTATCCTCCCTTACTAGTGTGATAATATCACACACTTCTATTTAATTAATTTTTACCAGCACATATTTATGTGGTACTCCCACAATTTAACCCTCTTCTCTTGGCAGGGTTCCCACATTAGGTTATTCCTTTATATTGTGCTTATCCCATGAAACCTCTAATTATGTCTCCACACATGCCTTTTCCTTCTAGTTATTTTATGGTACTCCGAGTTCATTTTTTTATTTATTATTTCTAATCTATAGAAATTATTCCACATTCTTCAACTCCTTTCCACTACAGTAATAGGAAATTTATTATTTTTGTGGTCTTCTTCTAAACTCTCTAGTCGAGTTCACACCTCTCAAAGTCCCTGAGGCTCTCCCATAATTTATTTTAGCTTCTCCATGACTACTACGTCTCACACATCTCCATTCCTTGACACCATTTGTTCACTCCTTTTTCTATATCTTATCTCTTTATCCTCTACCCACTTCACACAATGGGGAACTCAATATATTGTGTTAAATTCCTAACATTCAAAAATCCACCAGCCCTTCCCCTTTCTTCTTATTCTTCATTATTACATTCCCAATATTTTTTACCATCTTCACTCATGATGGAGAAAATGATGCCTTAGATAACTACCTCACATTTTATGGTCTGTTAGGTTCAAGTGTGGGATTTAGTAACCTACTCTGATACCACTTGACATGAACATAAACTCCACTAGGTACTCCCCGATCCTTCCTATAGAGTTTAACATATCATATGAAACATAAAGGTTTATATATTTATTTGAAATGCCTTTATGACATATACAATGCTAATCTATAGTGGAGCTTACACATTCCTCTTTAGGGTTTATAAATACTGATGCCTATAGGTCCTAAAAAAACTTATCTCTCTCATTCTATTAGCTCTAAGGTCGATCCCTCTAGTCTGTAAATATTTTTTTCCCTTGGTTGACTAACTTGACCCTTCAAGCATTTTAACCAATTACAACAACCAAGATAACTTCAACTCAGTGGTATTTTCTGTCTTTCCTATCCATCTAGCCAACCTTTCCTACTTCTCTCTCCTATATATTGGCTTCTCCATCTTTCCTGTTCAAAATTTGATTTTTAATCTTCTCACACCACATCATATTTTGATTAGATCCTCCTTACTAGCCATTCCATTGTCTAATCATCATCAACCCCTTGATCATACATAAATGTTGTGTCTATCCTTTCATTTTGTTGTTATCACTACGTCCTTATCTTTTTGTGCCTCATTCTCTTTGTGCTTATGTATTTCCCTCACATTATAATAAAGATTCCTCTAATACCCTTTTACGCTTATTTCATTTTTCCTCACCCCTCCTTGTACTAATTCCCCCTTACACACATTTCCCCCTTTAACTTCAATAAAACTAATCTCTTGTGCATCATTGTGCCTCCTCATACTTAGTTGCTTTCATGGATGACTGTTCTTTACACATATTTCCTCTACAATCACCTTCCCCATTCCTACGGGCTATCTGTCACCTGTTCTAGGTATATTTTTTGCATTTCTCTATGCATATGTTTGCTTCTAAGTGTAGTTTTATTTCTATGCATATATTTCTTCTCTTGTTTAATTCCTTCGGTCTTCTTGTTTTACCAGATTCTTAAAAAAATAATGAAATAGATAGGGGTAGAAGGCCAAGGAGGAATACATGTTGTTCATTAGTTGAAGATTGTGTGCGCAAATCTGATTTCTTGATCCAATTTGATTGTGTGAGCTTCCTTTTGGCTAGGAGGAACTACCTAAAATTCTAAATAAGACCACAAAACATAGTTAATAGAAAAAGGTTAGTGGATTCCCTAACATGAGCTAGATCCAGGAAGTGTGATAATTCCTTGATGGTTACCAATCCAATAATATATATAATTTAATATAAAGTAAATGAACATTAAAATAAAAGAATCTATGCTAGTGTTCTGATTTAGGTATGTCATATTACTATCAATGTCAATCCAATTAGATGTTTTAATAATTAAAATAGTAAAGGTATTAAGTCAAGTTGCAGGATGGGTAGGTGGATTTGAAGTTCATAGGAAAGGTCTGGGTAAAACTTAATTAAGTTTATGTTGGTCTTGGATAATTGGGAAGCTTGCTAGTCTGAAGTAGTTTACCAGATACAGAGACCAATGTTGGTCAGTGTGTGACTAATGATGGTTTAGGTATGAACAATACCAATTAAAGATGACCAATATCAGTTCCTCTTTTTGTGGTTGAACATTAGAAATAGGTGTCTAGGATCTCTCTATGTCTAGACAGAGAGTTGGGAATGTCTAAGGTGAGGTTATAGGTGGGGTACCAGGTTTTGGCAAGGTTCTATGAGGTTTTTTCAGTGTTTAGGTGAGTTTAGTGAAAGTCTAACAAGGGGCATAGTAACTGACATTGGTCTAGTAACTGATACTAGTGAAGGGGAAACTAATGATGGTTAAAATTGATAAAATATGATTTTAGACCTCTCTGTGATTACACATAGAGTAAAAGGGGACTAGTTAGGTTTGTAATAAAGTGAGGAGAAGTCAGGAACATATAAAGGATAGGTAGGGCGAGCCAGAAGGCTGGGGGTGGCTAGATAATTATATGAGTAGGAAGATGGAGATGGAGGAATATGGGGAAGAGAAAGATCTAATAACAAAAGATGAATAACCTATTTAAGTAAGTACAAAAATGATGCCAAATCAAATGTACTTACTTGTATATGCAAGCTTGGTAGGTGAAAGATGGTAATGGTAAATCCATGAAGAAATGGGTGGTCAGTGCCATGGTAAAGCTTCCCTAGAGTTCTCCCATCAATTCCAATACCTTTGGACCAGTATCCCCTACTTGTTTGGGCCTCTGGTTGGATCTATTATGTCATCTTGATGCTGAGAAAACACTAGTTTGTGCTTGAATTCAAATAGCTCTCCCAAAAATCGAAGTGAATAACTTGGGAAAAAGGTTACCAAATTGTATATATGGTGACCGATGATAGTCAAGTTGAATGACATCGGCTAAGGGTTAACCAACTTTGGTTAAGGCGAGATATCCTAGTTTTACCAAAAATAATAGATCTTGGCTATTTTTGGCATGCTCTGCTTATTAGCCCAGGTCTCAAGTGATGGTAAATGCCTAGATAAGAAGACATGTTGTTGGAGAAGGAATAGGTATTTTAATGCTAAGGTTAGACTAAGCCCTAGGTGGTTAGGATAAGTAGAGACCGACTCTTAGTTAATTAATACGCTAAGAATAATTCTATGGTGAGGTGTCTAGGTGAGGTGTAAATCAACCTAAATAAAGTAATTAGATTAATAAATAAGTGAGGATGATCATTAATTCAATTGTAAATAATTAAATTAATATGAATGTGATACAAAAGGTGTCATGGTTAGGTGAACACATTATGTTAACTAATTAAAGGGGACCAAGGGGAGTGTTACCGAAATTTGGTGTCTACATTTTTCCCTTTTTGTTACATAGCTTGTATTGGTAAGCGATACTGAAAAAAACAAGAAGTGGTTGCCCCAAATATAGGTGAGAGAGGGGTTTCCCCAAGTAGTACTCAAGGTGATCCCCCTCAAAATAGGAGCTGGTGAGGTGTGAGATGGAATCAGTGAGTGGTTTGATAAATGGGTAAGCTATGAAAATGGAGGTATGTGAGTTGTAGCTAAGGGTATGGGCACTCTGGGTAATGGGTAATGAAAATTGAATGCACACACATGTATATATTGTGATAAGGTACCTGGTTGAAGAACTTACAAATTGTACATCATCCAAGTTCGATAGGTTTATCCAAACAAAGTTGAAGTGATTCAGGTATCTAGGGTACATGATATGGTCCGGAAACATGCCTTAGGTCAGGTGTAGGAACGTTTAGGTATGATATGGTACACCGAAGGGTTGGTCAGGATAATGGCACGATAATAGGCAAGGTAGTGTCATTAGGAAAAAATAACACATGTAACAACACCACAAGGTATAATAAGTACACAAGTTCAAAGGTCACAAAAAGTGGTTTAGGTCAAGATATATAGGTCATGCCATGGGTAAGGCTGAGGTATAGGTAAAATAATAGATCCCTAAATGCAATTAAGGAAATGTATGGGTAGTTTATGCTTGTGGGTAGGGTGTTATAAGTGTTGGTAATTCCAAAAGGTATGTGGCAGTAATGAGTTTAGGTCAAAATGGGAAAAATGTAGATGAAATGGTACTGGAAGGTGCCAGTGCTAATTATAAGGTTACCGACACCGGTTTGGTATGACCGACATTGGTCATGTCAGGTAAGGGTTATAAATTTGAAATTTTTTATACTACGGAATCATTGTCATCTTTTGACTTAGAGAAAATTATAGAGTTGAGTGACTTGTGCATTTTTTGGGAGGAAAAGATAAGACATTGTACCTAGTTTCACCGGATTCTTAACAAATTAATGAAGTGGATAGGGAGGAAAAGATAAGGCATTGTACTTGTTTTTCATTGGTTGAAGGTTGTACACATGAATGTGATTTCTTGATCCAAGTTAATTGTGTGAGCTTCCTTTTAGCTACGAGGAACTTCTTGAAATGAAAAGCAAGACCAAAAAAAATAGTTAATAGCAAAAGGTTAGTGGATTGCCTAACATGAGATAGATCCAGGAAGTGTGATACTTCCTTAACATTTTTCAATCCATTGATATATATAATTCGATATAAATTAAATGGACATTCAACTAAACGAATCTATGATAGTGTTCTGATTTAGGTATTTCAAATTACTATCAATGTTAATCCAATTAGATTTTGTAATAATTAAACTATTAAATGTCTCGGGTAAGGTTACAGGCTGGGTAGGTGGATTTGAATGTCATAGGAAAGGTTAGGGTAAAACTTAATGGAGTTTGGGTTGGTCTTGGATAACTTGGAAGCTTGTTGATCTGAATAAGTTTACTAGACACAGAGACCGAGGCAAGTCAATTTATGATTGATGATGGTTTAGGTATGACTGATACCAATTTAAGATGACCAATATTAGTTCCTTTGTGTGTGGCCAAATGTCAAAAATAGGTTTCTATGATCTCTATGTATCTTCACAGAGATTTGGGAAGGTCTATGATGAGGTTGTAGGTGGGGTACCAGGTTTCAGCAAAGTTCTATGAGGTTTTTTGGGGTGTTTAGTTTAGTTGAGTGAATGTTTTACGAGGAGAAAAGTAAATAGTGTCAGTCTAGTAACTGATGTCGGTGAAGGGGAAACTAACCACGGTCAAGATAATGGACGTCAATAAGGGAAATTTTGTGAAAATTGATAAAATAATTTTATACCTCTCTTTGATTACACAGAGAGTAAATGGGGACTAGTTAGGTTCGTAATAAGGTGAGGAGAACTCCGTAAGGTATAAAGGATAGGTAGGGAGATCTAAAATTCTGGGGGGTAGTTGGATAGGTATATGGGTAGGAAGATGGAGATGGAGGAATACATGGAAGAGAAATATCCAGTAACAAAAGAAGAAGAACCTATTTAAGTAAGTACAAAAATGATGCCAAATCAAACATACTTACTTATATATGCAATCTTGGTGGGTGAAAGACCTTGATGGCTAATCTATGAAGAATAGGGTGGTTAGTACCATAACATTTCTTCCCCGGAGTGCTCCCGTGAATGAAAATTCCTTTGGATCATTCTCCTCTACTTTCTTGGTCCTTTGGTTGAATGTATTTTATTTTCTTGATGTTGAGAAAATTCTAGTTTGTGCTTTAATTCATATAGCTCTCCCAAAAATCAAAGTGACTAACCTAGGAAAAAGGTTTCCAAATTGTATATATGGTGATCGAAAATGGTCAAGATTACCATCATTGGTTGAGGGTTAACCGGCGTCGGTTAAGGTGGGATATCCTAGGTTTACCAAAAATAGTAGAACTTCACTATTTTTGGTGTGCTTTATTTGTTAGCTCAGGTTTCAAGTTATGGTTAACGCTTAGATAATCAGGCATGTTGTTTGATAAGGAATAGGAATTTTAATGCTAGGGTTAGAATAAGTCCCATGTGGTTAGGATAAGTATAGATTGAGTCTTAGTTATTTAATAGGCTAATAATAAGTCCATGGTGAGGTGTCTAGGTGAGGTGTAAATTAACCTAATTAAAGGGATTAGATTAATAAATAATGTGAGGATGGGAAATAATTCAATTGTGCATAATTAAATTAATATGAATGTGAGGTAAAGGGGTCATGGTTATGCAAACATGTTATGTTAAATGATTAAAGGGGACTAAGGGGAGTGTGACCCAAATTTGGCATCTACACTTCTTTCTATCCCACACACCTATTCTCATATGTCATCCTTGAACTATTAATAATTTTTTTGTGCATGTCTCTATGCTTTGTGATTTCAAGACATCTCTTACTCCTTGTGCTTTTAACTTTCTCTAGAAACCCTCCTTGAACTTGGCATAGTTATCGCAGCCTTTTTAATTCTCTCAAATAGTTTCCTCATTTTCAACATTATATAATACTTATTTATTCCTTTCTTTTGATTATTTCATCCTCACACATCATTTGTATCCCCGTGCACTATTTATGTTACACATACTCCTCATTTTGTGTCTTAAGACACTACTCTTTATTTTCTTGTCACTTTTCTCTCACGATCTTCCATTTCACAGTTTGTAGCTATTTATTCTTCCATGTGCCTCCTTTTCATGTTTCCCTTTCCTTCTCTTGTGTGTTTCCTAATTCTCATGTGTCCCCATCACTAGTGTAGTTTTTTTGAAGTCACAAGATGCCCCTACATCATATTTTATGATTGGACACTCCACCATCTTGTAAGCCTATTATTACATTTGATGATATTGGTATTACTGAAAATATTATTTTAGACACAATATACATTCATGATTTTATGGGAATATAATATGTCTATTAGTATTATATTTAAAATAGTCATAAGAATAATATGCACAATTTCAATCTACTTGATTTTATGGAATATGCTAAATGACATGTGACATTTGATACTAGTATTTCTCTTTGGAATATTATAATAGCTCCATTGGTTGCATCTACTACTATGGATATTCATTTTTTCATTATTTCTTTTTTTCTCCTTTGGTATTCCTTTATGTTTCCCCTGGCTATTTAATTTTAAGTCCATACTATCTATATTACATTAAAATGTAGATTTAATTTGCATTCAACTAGTTGTTATGGTCTCAAGTATCCCATGTTTAGTTCTATTACCTAAGGTTTTTAAGAAAACATGATGTTTTCTAAAGTTAATTCTCTTACATCTAGGTGTCCTCCTAATTATCCTATTGCACATGCTACATGTAGCGGGTCTATCCCTATAAGGTCTCATCCTGTACATACAACTTCTAGTAGGTCTATCCATCAAAGGTTTCCTCCTAGGTCTTGTGTTTCGCATGCTACCTCTAGTGGACATCTCCATCATATGTTATATTTTGGTTTTATTTTTACAAATGATACCTCTAAAGGTTCTATCCCTCATTTTAGGTGTCCAATTATAAATACTATAGATCCTACATAGAATACACAACCCCAAATTCATGTGGACAATCCTTCTCATGTTACACATGGAATAGAGTAGAGTTTTTAGCCTAATTTTAAGGCCCTTATAGGGAATACATGCACAACCCCTTCAAGTTTTCTTATCTAATTCAGAAAATAAAAAGAATCAAACAATCACATAAAACCAAAAACAAAAAATTTTGAAAAAAAAAACCAGTACCCACATGGTACTTGATTATCTACCTTGTTACTTTAGCTATGTTATTTTTCATGGTAGTTTGATACATGTAATATTTTTCTACATATTATGTATATGTATGCATTCACAACATATGTGGATCTTGATTTAGGGAATACATAGATTAATTTTTTATGACACGTAATAACATGTACCATTCCCAATTGGACCAAATCTTGTGGGTGCATCTCCTACAATATACATTTTTTATGTTACATTAAATTTATTTTCACTTATTGAGTTTTTAGAACTATTTATATTATTTATATGCTATCATTTATATAATATTGAGAATAACATGTTTCTTGTGCAACACTAGTTTACTTGGCTCTATGTGCTTCATGCTCATTATAATAGATGATATGATTTATTTCTTAAATATATGATCTATTGAATTTGTTATTAATTTTTGCTGACACTTTCATATCCTTTGGTGGTGTGTTATTTTTTTTCTTTTATACCTATAGTTGTGTGATCACGCACATGTGTTTCTATGTCTAAAACCTTTGTGTTCAATTTGTACAACCCCTTGAGAAACTTGTGTCATTAACATGTTTAACCTTGCATGTCCACTTGTTTGTTAGATTACTTGTATACCTTCCCCCTATGTGAATATTATTATATGTGATTTCATGTGTGATTATTTGTTTTTTTTTCCTCCATGTGCTCTATACTTTCTGCCATTCAATATTTTATACAAGAACACGATCCTAACCACAACCACCTAAAACAACAATCCATGTTATCCAACATATATTATAAAAATGATCCAATTTAAGTATAATAATTTTTTTGTTGCATGCCCTACTTGTATATCAAGAAAACACCTTAAAATATGGAACATTCATTGGTATATATTATAAAATAAACAAATAGATGATACAAACAAATTCTAGGACTCATACAAATATTTATGCATGGAAAAATGTATAGAAATAGGAACAAACATAGAATGTGGACATAATTTTCACTAGCATTTTATGGTCCAAAAGAGGATATTTCCATCCTAGGGGAAAATATATATCAAATTTACGCATTTTCAAATTGAATGAGAATATAATAGAAATATTGTATAAAATTAGATACATATGAAATTAGATTATATTATAAGGGATGTGACTATTTCATCCCTCCTTCACTATATCATATATATATATATATATATGTATGTATGTATGTATGTATGTATGTATGTATGTATGTATATGTATATGTATATGTATATGTATATGTATATATAATTTATGGACAAGTTACTTCCTCTTATTTTTCATTACTCATAATTCACATATATTGTAGTAAGTAGTACAATGCATGGTCGGGGCATGGGCCATTGATTCCCTTTTCACCTAATGATATTACAAAATTGGAACTAGATACATTTAAATTAATGTGGTATATGGGGTTAAAAGATACAAAAGTCACTGTATATTTTATATGTCACTTATACTTACTCAATTCTCTTTGCGTGGGAAGATATTAGAGTTTCTAGATATTAAGTATAATAATATTTCCTCTTTATAGGGATTTTTGAAACATATTTCATATGATACATCTTATCTAAGTTAGATCAGTTGCACTATAATCCTCTCCTAATTTGAATTCTCCTTAAGAATCTCATGAAAAATATATAATCCCTAAGAAATAAAAAATCATAGATCCTCCCTTGACAAAAAATAAAGTTTATTCATTCCATCTTTTATCTCTCTTTAATTTTCTATGTGAAATTTAACATTTGAAATTTTCATATTCTTTTCATATGTAATGTATAGTTCAAAATATTATATAGAAATTAACTACGATTAACTCCACTTTATCTTGCAGGTGTCATCATGGAATGTACCAACAGTAATGCGATATTGATGAATAATGATGAAATAAAAATTTGTACGTACACTCATGGGTTAAAATTTATGTATGAATTTATCATTTCACACTTAAATGAGGAAAATGTAGACACATTAATAAATTGGAAACTTATCCTTCATAAATGAATTTTTTTATTTGTTCCGGTACTTTGACGTGGAATTGCATTCAAGGTATAATTAACATATCATTCTCTCTCTCTCCAAGAGGTAAAAATAAAAGGGGTATTACAATGTCAAAGGGAAAAAAGTTATTTTGAATAAATGGTAAAATAAGGGGTATTTTATAAATGAAGAGTAATATTCAAAGGGGTTATTATTAATTGAATATTGAGATGTACATTTTTAAATAGGGGTATTATTTAAATCCTATGAATTCATGTGATGGACCATACTTTTACATAATGAGTACATTATGTCATTAGTCTTTTCATCTTGTCTTCACACCTAGATCATCTATGTGTTTTAGTGGATTTGAGATTCAATTAACTTACATGTTTTATAAATCACCAAAAGTTATAAAATAACATAGAAGAAGGCAGATCCAAATGTGGATGCCAAGCTTCCTTTCCAAAGGATTGAGGTCTTGCATATACACATAGAACTTTTTCAAGATAGATATTAGATTAATCAAATGAGTTTATTGGAAAATGCCAATCCTGGGAACCAAAGGGATTCCTTTGACAGGTGTGAACTTGAATTTAAACAGTCACATAAGGTAAACTAATTAAAATATAGATAACATGAAAAATATAGGGATAAAAAGTTTTGTATATATAATATTCGGATAATAAGACTCAATCAATGTCCTCACTGATTGGATGGGGAGGATTGAAGATGTATTTAAAGTAACGACTAGATTCAACTCACTTTGTTGCAATAAGATGTCCAATTGTTCAATGATGTTGTCTAGATTTGGTGTTGGAATTATGATACAAAGACTCATCTCATAGTCAATTTCATATTGTTCCCACATTATAGTTTTTCATATAATTGGTAGGTAAAATATTGTATATGGCTCATGTCCTGCAACTAGAAGTGTCATCTAACAAAAATTGAGGCTTACAAGAAACAATGGATAAGTAATGATTAAAGATATTTAAGGTAATGTAAAAAGATGTGTGAAAGATACAAAACAAACTACTTTTTATAGGGATCATTGTTGATCTAGTAGACTAAGATCAATCTAGGAAATCGATATCGATCATTGTTAAAATTAGGTGGATTAAATATGATTTTTAAACTTTGTGATTTGGGTAGAATATCAAGTGTTACTTTAAGTTATAGGATGAAATTGAATCGGATAAAAAAGGTAGTTGTTATAAAAATGAAATACTACCTTGATGAGATGGGAACCAATTTGATTGATCAGATGTGTCATTTTTTTGCTCCAGAGGGAGATCAGTTACAACTAGATGTCTAGGTCATTCCTTTTCTAATCCAAACATGATGTTGGGAATCTTGGGCTTGTCACAAATGAATTTAAGAACTAAATGAATGGGAAATAATTATGAATTTGCAATCAAAATGAAAATCCTCTGGTAAGGGCCAAAGTTTGTTTATATAGGATCGATGTTGTATCAATGGATTTTGGATGATCCACACTAAACAACATGGATTGTGAGATTAGTTTCAACTCGCTTATTTTAATGGATTTTTTCAGTTCTCAAATTGTTTTTATTTTTTGTTAAGTTCATAGGTGGGTTGTTAGGATGTTTAATATTTTTTTGATTTATTGATTTTTATTACTTTAAGTTTTTTATGCTTGCAAGTGGTTACAAGTGGTGAAATGGTGAATATAAGTCAGTATAAAGGTGAAAATGACCCTGTGAGGTTATGAAGGGGGTGTGTTCGAGTGCGTAGACACTGATTAGAATTAGGGTGCCCTAATTATAGTTTCTACATTTGCCCCTTTTTCAATTGGTTTGTAATGGACAATCCATTAGGTACAAACAAGTGAGATGGTTGGATTTGTGTTAGATAGGATACTAAATAGGTGACCCCCCTCAAAATGGGGCCATTGTAAGTGAGTGTGAAGGTCACCGGTTTCAATTAATAGATGGATAGATAAACACAAGGGTGTATAGGCTTGGTGTAGAATTATATTTATAGATATATGTTTTTTAATATGATATGCCCTAAAACTAGGTATGAAATATAGTGCCACAATGGTGGGTGTATGTCACCGAGAATTCAAATGATTGGGGGAATCAATGGGTACTTGATCTATAAATGTATGAATTATGGGAGGTGACAAGAAAGGGTTCTCAGAATGATGTGAAACCCATATTAGATTTTTTGACACATGTCTACAAATATTCCGCATTCTTCTACAACATGGGCTTATTGAGACTTATCTTAGGTATAGATCTCTATCTACTTTATGTTACAAATAATTCACTCAAAAACATAAAGTGGGGGAAAATTTAGACACAAATAATGCACTTACTACTATTTACTATACCGCCAAGTATGATATTTTATATATGGATCTTTCACAAGAATATTATTCACTAATGACCCATTCCATAGTCCATTCACTTGTCTTTTTGGTTTATATTAATTTTATCTTTCACATGTCTTACTCATACACTCGGTTCTAGTCAAGGCATAGGGATCCCTGTCAGTAATTATTCACTCATGTGTGTTCATTTGTCTCTTGACACTAGTGCCCAGGATAGGACACTAAAACCCAGACACTCCTATCCATTCTAGGCACCCGCGCCCTTTTTATGTTTGATATTATTTTTTTATATTTTATGTCAGTCATTTAGGTTCTTCCACTCATATCTTGAGGTACTAGTCGGCATGTTAGATTATTAGTGTTAAAATTAAAGCAAGAGATCACTATATAAACACAACATACATACCATTATAATGACAGGAAATTATTATCAAGGGATTTCTATCTACATATCTCAAGGGACTACATTTAGGCACATTATTATGTATACACACTTCATAGGAAGGGGAACTCATTATATTCGATCCAAAAATTTATATTTTATCTAGCTATCACCTGATATCTTGGCATCGTTGGCACGAGGTGACCTAGGAGTACTATTTCACACAAAAGCACATAAAACTACATTGGGTTTGAGATGTAGTGAAATGCTTGATCATAGGTTCACTATTATGATAGCTGAGGAAATTTTGAACCTTCATTTTACATCTTTACTTTTTAGGATTTTATGTTTTTTAAGGTTTTGTAGGAGGATATTTGTGTGCAAGTTTATAGGTTCTCTGGTAATCCAAGTGCACCATAAAGGTGACCAAAAGTGAACAAGTGCAAAACCCTAAAGACACTTTTAGAACTAGGTTTTTACCATTTCTGTAGACTCTAGTTCCCCTAAAGAGGTCTTGGGCACCTGCGAGCACCCCTATCCTTACCCAGGTGCCCGTGTCTTGGCATTGCAAGCATCTCTACATTTTTTTAAACTTGATTACATGATCTTTGTTCCTATTCCATCATATTCTCCAGTCTAGACTCACTTTGGGATAAGTGCATTAATGTAAGTTCCCTATCCCTAGAAATTACTTTCATATAAAGATCAAATAAATTTACAATCACTTGTATTTCATTGTATATTAGTTATAAAAGATATTTACATTCAAAATTTTAATAAAATATTCAATTTTATTAAATTGTTGTACAATATCTCAAAAAGTGGAGTGGTTAAAACTATAGAGAGGAGGACGAGGATGGGGTATAAGAGAATGGAGCAACATTACTGTGTAAATGGGGAAAGAATGCAATCAGCCTTGAATGTTAGGTGTGAAGATGTGGTGAAGGATGTAGCGAGTGAGAGTTGAAATAGAGAAAAAAGGAGTCAACATGAGTAGGTGAAAATGGGAAAAAAATATGAGGAAATAAAATACAAAGGAAAATACCAAAGGAGACAAGGGTATGTTATATATTTTAAAGGGATGGAGGAAGAGAAAAAGGTAATGAAAAAGGTGGAAAAGGACAAGAGAGAAGGATGCTAGGGGAAAAATTAAATTAGGAAGGATGAATAAGGAGGTATAATAAGAGATGAAAGTAGATGAGAGACAATGATAGAGAAGAGAGTGAAAGAAAAAAAAGGAGAGAGAGGTGCAAAATGAAGGTATTGGAATAAAAAAGAAAATATGGAGAGGTGTGTATAAGATGAAGGGAAAGAAATGATGGAAAAATGAAGGAGATGAGGCATATGAATAATTTAAATAATAAGGAAGAGATGATAAAATAGAGAAAAGAAATAAAACATAAGAAACCATGAAGATTTGGAGAAGATCACATAAAGGAAGAGAAAATGGTACAAAACGAATAAAAATTGTAGAGGTGGCAGAGAAAATAAAGGGAGGGAAGGAGGAAGGTGAAACTGATGGGGGACAAAGAGATGACAAAGTGGATATAGGGAGAAGATTTAAGGAACCAAAGCATTGTGGGAAAAACCATAGAAGGAAGAGAATATGGAACAGGCCACATGGAGATGCATGTGGAAGAGGAAAGTATAAAAAATACTAGATAATGATAAAGAGACAGGTTAACAATGGGGAAGTAAGTAAGAATAATGGGGGAAAAATAGGAAGAACATATAACTTAGAGAAAGAGAGATAAGAAGGAAGATTGGGAAGGAGGAGAGGGAAAGAGTGGAAATGGTGTATAAGGAAGGGAATCAATAATGGGGATATTCTAGTGAGAGTTCATAGAACTAGAATATAGACAGAAGAAAGAGGGGAGGAATGAAAGATATTGGAAAAACCGTGGAGATGTGTGAGACAAGGATAAGAATATTATGAGAAAAAAGGTAAAGGATGTATTATGAAGATATTAAAGATATGGAAAAGATAGAATGAAAGATTGAGAGGTGGAAATTAAATGATAAAAAATGGTGGAGGTGGATAAAAATTAGTGGGGAAAGAGATAACAGATAATAGAAGAGGCTATGCCAGTGAAAGAATGCTAGGATAAGACCAACAATAATTATTGTTTGGGAAGAGTGGGGGAAAGAGGGGATAAAATGTGTAGTAGGAAAAAGAGGGTGAAACAAGAAGTGGAGAATGATGATGAGTAAATTTTAGGGGGAAGAAAACAATAATTTTTAGTATGAAACATGAGTGATAGTATGGGTGATGGTGATTTAAGAAATAGAAGATGATGATGAAAAAATGTTATAGGGAGACTAAAAACAATGACTTGTGGGAGTAGGGGTGGACATGTGGGAGAATTCACGAAGGTGGAGTGGAAAGAGTAAAGAAATGGTGAGGAATGATTTGTGACAAGATAGGATTCAAAGGATAAGGATGAATGACATGAATGTGAATAAACGAGATATGGAAATAATGTCAGAGAGTGGGATGAAGAAATAAAAAAGAGGGAAAAATGAGGGAAAGGAAAATGGTTGAATAAGGAGTGGTCAAGTAGGATTTACAAGCTAAACATGGTAGAAGCACTCTATGATATGATACATTGAGAAAGGGTAATGATAGGAGGAAACATTTATCGGTAGGGGAGACCAGGAGGAAGTAAAAATTAACAAAAGGAATGATAAGTGAGTGGAAGGAGAAGTCCAGAATAAAAAATCCATTTGAAGGGGAACCATTAAGTGAGATAGTCATGCGGAAGAAGTGATTAAGTAATATTTACATGCAGTGTATGGTGGGGATGAATATTGGGAAAACAAGAGGTGAATTTGGAGAGAATAGAAGACGTGGTGAGAGTATGTGATAATGGGGAAGGGCAGGAAAAAATGGAGGTTGAGAATGTGTATTGATGGGGGTGTGTAAGATGATAAATTATTCTTAAGAGGGAATATTAAGTAACATTTTTTGGCATGTGGATGTTGGGTTTTCATTTATGTCAAAGGCATATTAATGATAAGGAAGGATGTAAGAGAGTTAGAGGGAGCTTGGAATGAGGATAACAAACTAGAAAATGTCAGAGGCTTGAGAACCCATGAGTAAACACCGACTTCTTGAGGAGCCAATGACTAGTAGAGGCTAAGTGGTGATGTGATATAATTCCAAGAAGATGTATTTAATAGTATAACATGCATAATATGTGGAAACATGGTTCAAATGATGAAGTAAGGGCACATGAGTTGAATTTTTTAGAATAGATCATTTTAGTATGCCTAATCCCTATTCCTAGTTAGCAAAGTAACTTGGTTAGCTGAATTGAAGGATTTATGTTGTTCATGAAGCATGGTAGAGGAATGAAACACATAAAAGGACGTGCTTAATGGGATACATTATGAATAAAAATTTGAAGTGATGAGTTACAATGAAACTAGCTCAAATTGGCCTATTTCAAGCACCTAACATAAGGGTGTGAAGAAAAAAATCCATAACAATAATTTTTAGGCATGTAAAGTGTGTAATGACATTAGTAAGAGTCATAATATGAAGTTTCAGGTCATAATTCAATGTCTATAGGCACGGTTGGGGTCATTGGTATGATTTCTATTCAGTAAAAGAAAGTATAATATGCCCAAATGAGATGGGATTGGATGTTTCAGTTTAAGCCATGACAAATTATCCAATGGAGATCATAGAGGAGGTAGTCATGAAGGTGTGGACCAAATTTTTGGATATGAGGAGGCATTTTCCGCACATAATGCAATTTTACTAAACCTAGGTTAAGCAAGGTATGCTAAAATAACACTATGACTTATTAGCATTCAATATAAATTGTGGAGCCTCCTTCAATTAAAACATAATATTTTTTTTAACTGCATAGAGAAAAAAATTGTTGTAAAAAGTTTAAGGAAAAATGGATGAGAAATAGGTCATTTCTATTCATTTTTGTGGACCTGTCTGAAACCCTCCTAAACCATAGTTAAAAGAGGTATAGAGAAAATTGTCTGGTTAGGTATCTAAATGAAATTGTTTATCTTTGAAAATGACTTGATCATATAGAGAACTCATCAAATATCATGTTCATCATGGTTTTATATTATGATTCTATTAAAATATGTTTTACCTTGGGGGTTTTCTTGATGTGTTAAGGGGGTAAACCTTAGCTCAACCTCACTATGGCGGGTTTTTCAGGATACTTGTGAGATGTGATGGATGTTTTTGCACTTTGTGAAGAATGTAATAGACTTATTTTCCCTACAAGTAAGCTTGGAAATCGTAGACACTTACACAAGATATAGTTAGTAAAATAGGATGGGCATGATACGTGGAAAAATTGAGTTCCCAGAAGTCTAGAGACTCCCTTATGTGGATGTAAACTTGCTTTTGAAACACTCAATCTTTATTGATGACAATTTGAAGTAAAATACGATAAATTAAAAATGTGATCAGCTGTTATCACTTATTTAGGTGATTACATACATAATATGATAATTATGGAAATGAAAACAACAAGACTAGAATTTGAAGTTGGAATCTAGGTCAGAATATAGACTTTCAGAGAAGTTTGAGCTGACAGAACAAGTTAAGTCCTCATATTTTGTGAAGTAATAATTGGGCTCTGAGATTTAGTCCTCCATGAAGAAGTTAGAGAGATCTTCTTATGTGAAAAATAGCTATGAAAGATTAAAAAAATGTGTCCAAAAGGCTAACGTTACTTTCGATGTCAGATTTAGATGCGGTGCAGTTGTCCTCTCGTATGTCTAGGTCTGTTTCATAGTTGTACTAAAATGATGCAATGTCAACTTGGATTCTTTGGAAATAATAGTATGCCTCCCAAAATGTCTCAGTTGCTTCATGAATGAGTTGAGTTAATGCAAATATTGCCTCCAAACGATCAAGGGGTGTAACATGGATAGCACAGAGTTCTAATTTATGTAGTAAATCATACTGCTCCTAGTGTAAAGGGTGACAAACGATTGGGAGTGAATCAAGTATAGGAATGGGATAACTGTCACCTCTTATGGCCATATGATAAAATCCATTCTTAGCAACATATTAGTTGTTTCACTGAATTATCGTAGATATGAAAAAGATAGAGGTAAATAGGTCATGCAAGAATATTTGTCATCAAATTGGTCAAAGGTTGAGTGCACGTGTTTCTAATTTCTGATCCAATGTTGATTGTGTGAGATTCCTTTTGGCTAGGAGGAACTACCTGTGATAAAAAAAAAGACCACACGATATAGTTAATATCAAATATAAGTGGACTACCTACCATGAGCTAGATCTAGGAAGTGTGATACTTCCTCAATGGTTGTCAATCCAGTGATATACAACTTAATATGAAATAAATCAACATGTAGAAAAAAAATATAATGGTAGCATTCTGATTTAGGTATCTCAGACTAATACCTATGTCAATCCAATTAAGTTATTGATAAATAAATTGGTGAAGGTCCTGGGTTAAGTTACAGGTTGAACAGTTGGTTTGAGGGTCACATACAAGGTTTGGGTAACATTTGGTGAAGTTTGAGTTGGTTTTGGGCGATTACTAAGCTTGCTAGTCTACGATAGTTTTACCATGCACATAGATCAATGCTAGTTAGGCTGACCAATGATGGTTTAGGATGAAAAATAGTTGAATGTCAAAAATTGTGTCTAGGCTCCCTCTATGTCTTCACAAAGAGTTGGGAAAGTCTATTGTGAGGTTGTATGTGGGGTATCAGGTTTGGATGAGATTTTGTGAGGTTTGGGGAGGTTTTGAGGAGGTTTCAGGATGTGTTGGTTAAGTGAATAAGATAAGACAGAGACCGACATCCTTCAGGTGATTGATGTCAATGAAGAGGAGACAATGATGATAGTTAAGATAACTTGCATCAGTAGGTGAAATTTGGTGGTACCTAAATAAATGGTAGATTTTTAATTCTCTGTGATTGCATAGAGGATGAAGGGAGGATGGTTGGGTTCATAATAATGTCAAGAAGACTCAAGAATGCATATAGATCATGTACGGAGAGCTAGAAGGTCATGCGTGGTTGGATGGGTAGATTGTTAAGAAGGTGGGAATAGAGGAATGCAAGAAAGAATAAGATTTAATAACAAATCAAAACTAACTTCACTTTAAGAAAGTACAAACTTATGAAACTCAAATACACTTACTTGTATTTGCAAGTCTGGTAGATGAAGGAAGGCAGTGGTTGATCCGTGAAGAAATTTGTGATTAGTGCCATGGAGTTACTCCCAGAATGCTCCCGTGAATATTCTAATGCCTTTATATGAGTCTCAGGTGCGTGCATGGGCCTATGGTTGAATGTATTTCATCATTCAGATGTTGAGAAGTCTTTGGTTTGTGCTTGAATACAATCTATCTCTTAGAACTCAAAAATTACAAACCTTAGTAAAATGTTTCCAAAGGGTATATAAGGTGGTCGATAACGTTCAAGGTGACTAGTAAAAGGTTTCTAAAGGGTATGTAAGGTCATTAGGCTAAACAACACAAGTAACGACATCACAAGATATATCAAGGACACAAATTAAAATTTCACTAAAAAGGTGATTCAGGTAAGGGTATATTGGGTAAGGCACAAGTAAGGCTGAGGTATAGGTCAATAACATGTCCCTAAACATAGTTAAGGAAATATACATGCAATGTAGCCTTGCGAGTAAGGTGTAATAGGTGTTTTTAAGGTCAAAGGTTGTTGGAGCAACACTATGTTTAGGAAAAATGGGCATGGGGTGGGTCAAAAGGTAATATCAGGTGAGGTGACGATTAGTCACTTGATATGATCATTGTTTTGATTTTTGATATATATATGTCGGCATGTGTGCCAAAGATGTGAGATTATATATGAGATTTTTTGAGATACTTGTATTTATTTTTATCTGTGTATATATGTATTGATACAAAGACTCTCCCATTTATATATTTTATGATATTTATTGGATGGATGATGTACTTAATTGTAATTTCCATTATTATTGTGTATTGCTGGAAACTAGGTAAATTAGGCATGATTGAGTTGAGGTCATGTTTGTCACGATGGAATCTGGTTTAGGCATGGTGGATTCGAGATGGTTTAGGCATGATTGATTTAGGTATAGGCATGGTGGAGTCTTGGTCAGATGCATGATTGATTCGAGGTCATGTAGGCATGATGGAGGTTAGGTGATTTAGGCATGATTTGGTCATGTATTTGGGTTTAATTTAATTTCCAAGTAATTGGTAGTATTGAAATAAATGATTATGTATATGTCTATAATGGTGTAAATTTCCAAATGTTTTATATCATGGAAATGTGAAATGAGTGATGTATGATTATGTGATGTTATAAAATGGTAAATATGTATATTTTTATGATTGTGTAATTTCCATGTTTTGTGTAAAATGGAAAATAATTAAGGTATAATTTGAATAGAAAGGGGGGAAATTAGGTAGGGGAAAGAGTGGCCGCATACCCTTAGAGTGCTGTCTACATAGTCTTGATGTAGTTCTCTGATAAGCTAGGGAAGAATATGATGAGGTAGAATAATGGTTGGTTGATTTTCAGCATGATTGAGTCTAGGTAAGTTATGCATGGTTGAGTTTAGGTCATTTAGGCATGGGTGAGTTTAGGTCATTTAGGCATGGTGAGTCTAGGTTATGTAGGAATGGTTGAATTTTAGGTCAAATAGGAATGATGGTTATCTACAAATAGTTATGGGCTATTTTGGTAGAAAAGGAATTCCTAAAATGTAGGTGTCAAAGGTTTTGTCCTGTAAAGGAGGATCAAGAAGTAATAAAAGAGGTTAATGGTGAGAGGAGACAAAAGTTTCGCCCTATTGATAAGAACCCTGATGAGTCTATCATACCAAAAATTGGTTTATGAATGGAAGACCCTAAAAGGAATTGCATGATTGACTGCTGTATGGGTGAAGAAGGTCACATGATCAAAAAATGCGGCATTTGCGACACATCCCTTAAGTAGGTGGAAGGTTAGAAAGGCAAGGTGGTGAGGTAATATAAGGTTGGTTTAGCATAACTTGGTGTGTGATGACATGCCTTTTTGGCAAGAGACTCAAGATCAAAATAGGCAAGTCCATGACAAAAAGTTAAGTTTTTATTTTTGCTTTTGTTTTTATAGAATGATCGATTTGGGAATTCTATATGGGATGAGTAGAATATCTCCTATATGTCTTTGTGAAGTTGAGCGATGCGGGAAGCTTTGGAATATTTTTCTTTTATTTTTGCAGGAATAGTCTTCTTATTTTTTCTTTTTTCTTTTTTTGTGATAAACTATGTACATTGCGGCTAGCTTTGTATAGATGTCCTTCAAGGGAGTTGTCTATTTATAGTAGTAAGATAGAAATATAAGATGTTGTTTTCGAGGGAATTATATTTTTTGCAATAATTTTTACTCAAGGAGTTTTGAATTTGAAAATCCCATTTATTTTTTTGGACTTTTTGGTCATGGACAAGACTATGGAGAAGGATAGGCCCTTGTTATGAAGACAAAACTATAATACACAAGGGTTGGCTATGAAAAATGGGTTTCTAGGTGATGAATTACCATGTGATTCCATCTTGAAAAAAAGATGAAAATTATCTATGAGAATCATACCATGAGTAGATTTGTGGTACTCATATTGAAGATAAGGCTGAAAAGTGATAGGTAATCAGAGGATTATTTTTTAATCATTGTCCCTTAAAATAGGTAAATAGAAGGTGAATGGTGCTCAAAGGACGGGCGTTGAAATAGATAGAAGGTAATATATGACTTTATTGAACTATAGAATTGTCGAAGAAGTAAGGCATTGAGGGGCTTAGGTTCGGGTTTACCTTCGAGTGAAGAAAAATGATAAACACCTAATCCATAGGTATGAGTAACAATATAGGGTCCAAGACAATTAGGAGAAATTTTTTCTCGTTTAATTTTATCCTCTTTTGTTACATGTTGATTTTATTTCAAGATGAGGTCACTGACTTGGAAGGTTTGTTCATGGAAACATTTATCGTCAACACATTTTTTATGTTTTTGATAGATTTGGAGGTGATCGAGAACATTGAGACGAAGTTTATCTAATAACTTGAGTTGTGCAAAATGGTCTTAGAGAAAAACATCATTGTTGATCATTATTTTGAGTGAGATATGAAGATATGGAATTTGGACTTCAAGAGGCAGAACATCCTCTGTACTGTAGAGGAAAGAAAAAGGTGTGACAACAGTTGAGGTAAGAATACTAGAGTGATAAGCCCATAAGGCAAAAGGAATGTGAATATGTCAATCCTTTCTAGTATTGTTAACTAATTTTATAATAATTTTGTTTAAGATTTTGTTTGTTGATTCCACTTGGCCATTAGTTTAAGGGTAGTAAGGTGAAGAAAATCAGAGTTGAATTTTGAAGGCATCACAGAGTTTTTATAAGGTTTTTTTTTTGAATTGTTTTCCATTATTAGTGATGAGGCGATGAGGAACATTAAAGAGAATTGATATCATGGTTGATTAATTCACATATTTTTTCATCTTTCATATAAATGATAGGCATGGATTCTACCCATTTAGTGTAGTATTCGGTAACGGTAATAATCCATTGGTGGTGTTGGGAAGAATGATGATTGATATCTCTAACAAGATCCAAACCCCATTGAGAGAAAGGCCAAAGGTCACATGTGGCCTATAAGGCATGAATAGGGGTGTGATGAATATTAGCATGTTGTCGACACTTCACACAACACTTGAAATAATCACAATAATCATGGTTGAGGGTTGGACACTAACAGCCTAGGTGAAGAATGTGTTTAGTGATAGCCAAACAACTGAAGTGACCCCCACAAATTCCATCGTGAACTTCCTTGATGGTGTAAGGAATTTCAGAACTGGTAAGGCATCATAAGAGGATACTGTTAAAGCCACGTTTATAAAGAAGACCACCTATGATGAAATAGTGAGAGACAATTTTAAGGAATGATCATTGTCCATTGCGAGTAAGATCTGGAGGCATAACAGAAAGGGAAAGGTAGTAAGAAAACTGCTTATACCAAAGGTCATGTGGGTCAATTTCAATATTTCCAAAACACTTAACATCTTAAAATAGATAATAAGGTGATTACAACCTTTGTATTATGACAAATATTCTTAAGTTAGAGGGCGAAGCAGGAATTTGAGACACAAGATAGGCCATGGTGTCTGCATATTTATTAGTGGAACGCGGGGTGGTTTGATGTTCATAACGGTCAAATGTATTCAAAATTATATCAAAATGATGCTTATACTTTTGAAGTATCTCATTGCAACACTGATATATACCATTAACTTGGTTTACAACCAGTTGGGAATCAACAAATATATTAATTGTTTTTTCTTCTAAGGTGATGGTAGTTTGAAGACCTAATACGAGTGCTACATATTTGGTGGTATTGTTAGTATAATCAAAATATAGTTTAAAAGATAATGGTATAGGATCACTATCAAGAGGAGTGAGGATAACTCCGGCACCACCCCCACTTTGAAATTTGGAACCATAAAATAATAAGGTCATCTGGTAAATGGTATCATCCAAAGAGAGGGTAGCGATGGATTCATCTAGGAAATAAAAGTTAGAGGATTGATTTCTAGAGAGAGGTGCATCTGTGATTTGGTCAGTGATGGTTTTTCCTTTGACAAGTTTTTGATGGATGAATTTGAGTTCCACGTATACAATAAGCATTAGCCAAGGTGCATCATGTTGATGTTGATAGGGCTTGGAATACATGTAATGTAAGGGGTCAATATTGGTTACAATGAAGGTTTTTTGGTTAAGTAGGTAATGGGGAAGTTTAGTGGTGAAAAAAACTAAGGATAAGAAGAGTTTTTTAGCATGAGTGTATCTAGTATCATAGTCTAAAAGTGTACTATTTATATAATAAACCACTTGTTCCTTGTGTTTCTTGTCACGATGCGTGAGCATGGCACCCAACGAATGATCAGTGGTAGAAATGTAAAGGTAAAATGGTTGGTCAACCTTAGGTTGAATGAGCATAGGTGGTTGGAGGAGGTATTGTTTTAAGGCATCAAAGGCTTTATATCATTCATCATCCCATTTGAAGGAGACATCATTTTTGATGAGATGATGAAATGGGTGGAAGCGGTAAGAAAGCTACAAAATAAAGAGATGAATAGATTGTAACTTTCCTTACAAACTATGAAGTTGACAAATGTTAGTGGGTGGAGGAATTTCAATAATAGCCTTGATTTTAGTGGGGTAAAATTTTATGCCACACAAAGAAATGATAAAAAAGGAGCTTACCAGAGATAACTGCAGAGACACACTTCTTAGGTTGAAGGTGAACACAGTACTTGATGATACGGTCAAATATTACCTTAAGGACTGTAAGGTGTTCAACCCAATGTTTATATTTTGCAAGAATATCCTCAACGTAATCTTCTAATATGTGACACATAATGTCATGAAAGATATAAGTCATAGCCTGCTGATATGTAGTACTAGCATTTTTAGGCCAAAAGGCATGACACGATAGAAGAAGGTACCCCAAGGAGTGATAAGGGTAGTTTTCTGTTGATATTCTGGGGAAAGTAATATATTTTTATAACCTGAGAAACCATCCATGAGTGATAAAATCTCGTGGCCAGTGGTGAGATTGACAAGTTGGTCAATACTAAGTAGAGGAAATTATTCTTTGGGGAAAACAAAGTTTAGGTCACAGAAATCCATATAAATATAGATCCCCCTATCACTTTTGTGACATTAATGATGTTAAAGATCCATTGAGGGTAATCAATGGGTAGGATGAAGGAAACCAAAAGAAGGCATTGGAGTTCTTTGACAAGAAGGGTAATGGGAGGATACATTTTCCGCAGCTTCAGTTTCACGAATTTGGCTTCAGGTATAGTGACGATATTGTGGGCCATAATGTTTGTGTTAAACTGGGCATATCAGCATAGGACCAAGAAAAATCATTGCTATGATCCTGAAGGAAATAAGTAAAATCTTCCCATTTAGCAACATCTAAATATTGGCCCTATCTTTAGAATGTGCAAGTCACCCTGAGTGTTAATATTGATTTTGATGGTTGACTAATTTAACATGGTTTGTGTCTTAGAAGGTAACTACTTGTGAATTTATGAATCTTCTACACCAAGGTAGGTTAGAATAGACTCATTTTCCTAAAATTGAATGAAATTAATAGAAGGTGTATCATCATCGATCATGTCATGATACAGGAAGCGAAGAGAAGAGGGAATCTTGCCATCTTGTTGATAAGTTAGAGATTCCAAGGAAATGGTGTTCATGATTTTTTTTTAGGAGGAATGGATTCTAGATCCATATATTTTATAGGTGAAGGTGGTGAAGTTGGTGAACGGTGTGAAGAAGGTTTATCGTCTTCAATAAGTTCAACTCGGGCCTTCTTGGGAGATGGTTTGGAAAAGCCAATACCACTATGGTCGTTATGTTTACGAGTAGTGTATGGGATGACAATATCGTGGCCTTGTTCATAGAAGCCAAAGCCAAAGCCCTTTCATGCATAGTGATGGAGAAAGGTTTGGGTGGAGCGATGGTTGGTGAGAGATTAAAGGTTGGAGGAAAATGGTTGAGTTTAGGAAGGTATCTCGAGCGAGTAGGTAGAAGTATCAAGTCCCCCATACGTTAAGTTTGTGTAAAGGTGGGGAGGACCATAAGGGAATACCTCACCTATGCAGTGAATATAGAGGGGATGTTGGTGAATTTTTCTATACTCTTGAGGAGTAAGGAATGTGTCGATATTATATAGGTGTTACTTCCTTAGAGTGAGACGTTGAAAAACTCCTTTTAAGGGATTGGTATTTTATATGTGGATAGTTGGAATGGATGAATCAATGGAAGAAGAAGGATTGGTTGGTTAATAAGTAGATGGGTTAGTGGATGTGTTAGCTGTAGAGGCTATGGGAATAGAGGGTTTAGGCATGGGATAGGTAGTGATAACGATGGTGGATTGGACCATGGGTGAAGGAGATGTGTCAGCGGTGGTAGATACCTTAACTAGTATATGGACATCATTAGGTCTATATAACATGTTAGAGGTTATGAATGGTAAAGGGTCAAATGGAATGGTATAATTATGTCCTTCATGTTTAAATTTTACACAGTGATGTAAGTTTGAAGAAGTATAACCCATAACACATATCCAAGGTCGGACTAGCAATAGGTTGTATTGGAATTCACCCTCTAAGACATAGAATAATTCTAGAACAATATTGGGGGCCACGCAAATTTGGATAATGATGGTGCCAAGGGTGGAAGTTATGAAATCATTAAATTAATGCAACATAACTTGATTATTATGAATGAAATAGGAAAGGATATACATGTGATTGTATGAATGGGAGGAGATGATATTGATGCTTGCATCACCATCAATCATAATGCGTCAAACACATATATTATAATTGTTGACAAAGAGGAATAGGACGGGATCGTGATTATCTGTTTGGAGAGGTACAATCTCATCATTAGAGAATCTAAGAGTGACTACTTGATGAGTAGTAGCAGGTGCAGAGGGGGATGAAGTGGTGAGAGATGTCACATGGTGAGGAGTGATCATGGATGCCACAGGAGTTGGGTAATTAGGTAAAACATCAATATATTGCAAAACCTTCATGAGGGTGTGTTGATGACACTCAAATGTTTGGATAAGGTTTTACAATGACATTTTGAGAGGATATTGGTGTAATTTTTTAATCATTGTATGATTGGTGACCTCATCAGAAATAGGGTATTTGGGTCCATGGGGTGATTTTTGGTGTAGGTGTTAATGGTATATTGGGCACATGATTGGCATATGGGATGGTTTTTTTTAACCATATTAATATGGGGTAATGGGGAATTTTATTCATGATAGGTGTAGGGACAGGATAGGAAAAAGTTTGGTTATGGCATCACTGGTGTTGTGCAAAGAAGGATACACACTAACATTTTGGCGGAGGTTTGGCTAGTTCACTTATACAACCATATTGATCTCAAAGATTGGAGGAGGGTAATAGGGTTTTGGAGGTGGAGGTGAAGGTTATCGAATAGGTAAGGGGCAAGGATTTGTGGTGATGGGTGAAAGTAGAACATGGTCCTCATCTAAAATATCATCATCATGAAAGTTTTCTTTAGGAGGAAATAATTAGAGAAGAATGGTCTTTAGAGCCTTACAGTTGTTTACATCATGCCCTGACACATAATGGTAGTTGCAAATTATTTTATCATCAAACCATATTGCTTTAGGTTTGAGTGGTTTGTAAGTCTAACTGGTGGAAATGTGATGAAAAAGATCTCTAAAATATTTTCTGAGATGTTGGCGAAATACCCTACCAATGAATCACAATGTGAATTAAGTGTGGGTTGAGATGGAGGTGTGAGTGATGTTAGTAGGAGAGGCATGCCAAGAGGTGGAATCAAAGGTTGAATAGGTTTGACCACTGGTTTGGTAGGTAGTATTGTTTTAGGTTTGGGTTGTACCTTCTTGGGTAAAGGTGTAGTAGATGAGATAGCGGTTGAAGGTGTTTTAGGTTTGACTACCTCTTTGGTGGGTAGTGGGATCTTGGATTTTGGTTGTACCTTCTTTGGTAAAGGTGAAGAAGGAGTGCATGCTATAGAAGGGATGGTAGATGGTGGAAGGGGATGGGTTAGCCAATGTGATAAGGAAGGTATGGTAAATGTTGCTAGAAGAGGCAAGGTGGAAGGTATTGGCTGAAGAGAAGGGAATATCATGGGTGTTGATGAGGCTACTAGAAGTGGCATGAGTACAGATGGTAAAAAGGATGTAGGTGACAGAAAATTCATATGTTGTGTAGGTAAGTTGGGTGTAATAGGAGCTCATGAGGAGGAGGTGGGTTGTTGTGTTTTTGGTTTACCTTGGGTAAGAGTTTTCTTGGCCAAGGTTGGTGGGTGGGGTCCCAGGATAGATGGAAGTGGTGAAGGTGATAAAGGGGTAGTGGGAAAACCTAGAGTATGTGATCTAGGAGGTTGGTTCCTTCTCTTAGTTGTGGGAACAGTCTTTGTGTTGGAATGTGAGGAAGTGAATGAATCTAATTTGACAGGGGGATGGACTAGGTTTTATGTCGACATGACTCCCAAGGTATGGGTATCTTTTGATGCATGTGAAGGTGTAAGTGGTTTAAGCGCAAGTGGTTGTGGAAGTAATGCTAGAGGTGTAGGTGTGTGCGAGGGTGATGTGGAGGATGTTGTTACAACTACTTTAGGTATGATGTATTTCATTTCCCCAAACACTTTAGGGTAAATGGTAGAAGTATCGGTAGATGACATCTGCAATTGAGTTAAAATAGGCATTTGAAGGCACCCCCAAATAATGAAATGATCAACATAGTCTAAGCGGTCCGCCAAATGTGAGAATGGCGTGGTAGTAGAAGGAACCATTTTTGATATCGTGGTGACTCCCATAAATAAATCTGGTGTCTGTGAAACAAGGAAGTGATTAGCTTATGAATCTATGGGTAAAAGATATGAGAGCAAAGCTAGTGGATCCTTAAAATCCAGTAGAGAATTATCTTCAACCAAAAGGGACACTTTTAATGGGTTGTCAACATGTTGGGGAGAAGGAAAGGTGGATGAGAGAGATTCTTCTTTTGGTGAAGAGGAAGCTAAGAATGAATCTCCTGTGGGTAAGAGAGTTAATACTATGGGTTCTTCGATAGATTGAGAGGTTCCTGGGAAAAATACATCAGAAGATATGGTGGACTACTCTATGGATGAAGGAGCTCGTGTAAGAATTTATTCAATATATGAAGTAGGAGGAAATTGTGTGGAAGGAGATGGTAAGATTTCAAAAACAACATGAACCTCCAAGATATTACTGTCATTGGTTGAGGAATCACCACTTTTTTTGGATGAGAGGGTGTGATTCAGGAATGGATTTTTGAAGATATGAAGGTTCTAGCTAGCTGGTGCATTTTTATTGTCTAAGACGAGATCTTCTTTATCTAACATTTCTTGGACAATGTTTTTAAAAGTGATACATTTACTATTACTGTGACCTTGAATACGATGATAATTGCAATAATCATTTTCATTATACCATGCAAGAAAAGGGTGAGAATGGTAAAAACTAGTATGTTCTTTGACGAGTGGAAGGGTAATTGATCCAACTTTGATTTTTTTTTTCTAAAATGGAAGAGTAAGGCTCTCTTATGGGGGCATACTTACGTTGCTCTCTTCTAAACTAAAATTTCTTGATGGGGGAGAGGTTAGATGAATTTTTTTCTTGGTTGGATGGATGAGATGGCCTAGATTTATAAAAAACCATGTTGGCAAACCACTTTGTATTAGAATAGTTATTTTGGGGTTTGAAGAAGAGGAAGTATCATTTGATTTGAACACAACATTTTTGTTACGCGGTTGTAGCTTATTTTCTTCAAGGGCATAAATTTCCAACTTCTGGGCCATGATAAATGCCTCATCAATGATGCACAATGTCTGGACCTAGAGAGTTAGTGATATATGTTTGGAACAAGCCCTAGTAAACAATTATATTAGCTCTCTCTAAGGTAATTGGAATGCAAGTTGGTTGATCAGGTTGCGCCATTGAGTGAAAAAATATGCAATATACCTATTTTCATACTGGCGTGTGGTATATAAGTCTGTCATGGTGACTTTCTTGACAATATTGATAGAAAAGTGGTCAAGAAAAGCCTAAGCAACCTACTTAAATGAGAGGATATAATGTCTAGGTAAAGAACTATACAGAAACAAAGAGAGTCCTGTCAACAACACTGGAAATGTCTAAAGGAGAAACACATCATTGTGAACAATTAGGTAGTAGCCATGTTTAAATGACCACAAGTGTTGTTGCAGATATTCTTTTCTATTGAACTAGTTGAATTTGTGCATTTCCCAATGCATAGGGTATAGGTTAATAGGAATGGATGGGTGAATAGGCTCATTGCAAATCTCGTCATATGTTAGAGAGTTACGTGAACTTGAGACAGATGCTTCAAATGTTTGCATCTTTTCCATCATCATTTTGATTGGGTCATTAGTGGGTTGTGATGATGGGGTACCCCCTGAAGTATGAGGAAGTAAATAAGATTGGTATGAGGTAAACAACAACCCAGTGTGTGGTGGTGCGGCATACAAAAATTTTGATGGAGGTATATGAGAAGGAATGGAGATGGAGGGGAATTAAGTAGACCAGGAAGTAGAGGAAATAGGTGGTTGTTGGTAATACATATACGTAGGTGGGGTGGATGTAAAGACCCTAGTGGTGATTGGTGGAAGATACTGGGGGATAGAGAGGACGAGGTTTTGGAAGGGAGTGTGTGTTGCTGACACCAAACATGGCTGACACACGATAGGTATATATGAAGTGAAAGAAATGGGAATTCCTATATGGGGGTGGTGGATATATGCACATTGGATGCCATAGGGGTGAAAAACATCATGGGTGAGATAGATTTCATAGGTACAGAAGATATTGATGAGATGGGGTCAAGATGAGAAATAACAGGTGGTAAGGTGAAGGCAGGCAAGGAAATGATAGTAGTGGCAGAGGTAGAAGTGGGTGCAAGTATAGGTGGGATGGATATGGGCATGACATAGATGAGTTTCCAAAATGATTCACGAGTGGATGAATGGGCCAAGTAATATTGTAAAGTGGTGGGGTTTTGATTAAGGATTTTAGTGAACTCCTTGTCATCGATGCTTATGGTGATGGGCTAACTAGGATCCATGGGTGATAAAATGGAAGGCATCAATGGGCTAGGTAGGAGTGGCTGAAGGTTGGTGTGGAATACGAGAGTGTTGGCTTTGCTATGATTCAAAACCATTTGGGTTAGCGTAGACCTGGTAATTTGATCTATGTAGATGAACCATAAGAATAAAAGGAATGGAGAAAATAGTTCTAGGAGGTGAAAAATGGTCATTATTTTAACTAAAAATTTTAAAATAGGAATAAAAAGTGGTTGGGGAACCAATGTCGGTGATAGAGGGTAACCGATGCCAGTTATTGTGAAAAATCTAAATATTTACAAATGTGGTAATAACTGATGAAAATGAAGAAAGAATAGTTTTTATAGTGATTTCAAAGACTCAGGGGTATAATGATGTATTTGAGAAACCCTAGAAAGAACAAAAATTTAATGAGTGCTATTTTTCATAAAATGACCAAAAAAAGTAGAAAATTGACAGCGTTTAGGTCAATTGATGACGGTCAAATGAGTAAACCGATGACGGTCATTGGACTGCCATCACCAATCCGGCACTATGATAATTCTTCACCGAGAACTCCTCATGCTATGATTATTTACTAATGCACAGCCTTTAGTTTGGTGGATGTAATATGGAAACACGAAAACAAACATAACAGAAGAATACCATAGACTATGATAAAAAGGAATGATGATAAATCTGAAATATCAGAGTAAATTATAATATTAGTATGAAATTGTTACAATCTCACCCATGAGGTACTTCAAGTGTTATTGACTTCACTTGCATTCCACCAATACTATGGGAGAAACTTCACAATTACACCTCTTAATGGCTTCTTCAACACACCTTTAAACTGATGGCTTCCTTTACACACTTACTCATACAATATTTCTCACTACTTCCTTTTATGCTAAATGAGGGGGTGGCCTTTTTATTTATAGAATTCTAGTCTTATCCATCTTATCTCTAAGATAGGATAAGAAATCCACTCTGACGAATCATATTCCATACCTTAACTCTTATCTGTACATGTAAGCTTATCTTTTAAGATAAGATAAACCTTATCATTTCACATGGGTTCCACATTTTTAGACTTTTTACAAATAAAATATACAAAATATTTATGACCTCACTCCTTGTCCTTATTACCAATATAATATTTCTAATTCCTAATCATGTAGACCCTACTTCTCTACTTACCCCAACTTTGACATTTTAACATTACTGGACCAGTTACGAAAACTATTTACTTTTTACCACAACATTTCTATTGTACTTTTGACTATTTCCGTACTATACATTATTGGCGGCGTCGTACTGGCAGTGCCATTATCTTCTATCGGACGCTACTACTAATTATACTTAACAACATCCTATTCCTAATACATACATTAATGAAATAGAAATTATGGAGGAAAATTTTAGTGTCGACATCTTCCCCCTTCCTAGCTTCTACTCCGTCCTCAGAGTAGACTATTCTGGTGCTTGGAAAATCTTCAACTTGTCATGGTTGACCCATTTCGTAATGGGAGTGCCATCCAATTCCTCCAATCGGTATGTACCATTTTCATGCACAGCTGCTATTTTGTAGGGCCCCATCCATTTTGGAAGAAATTTTCTATCTTTTTTTGTATCTGGAATCATATACTAGAACCAAGTCATTCACATGAAATGGAGACCACCGGATCTTTTGATCAAAGTATTCCTTCTGCTTCATTTTCTTCTTATAGCTTGTATCCTTAGCTATTTCCCTTATTTTCTCTAGCAAATTAAGATGTATCAACCTTTCTTTTACTGAATCACTTTCATCCATTCTTTCATTTTCCATTACTGTGACTGTTGGGAATATCAAACTCAATAGGAAGATCTGGATTAATGCCATAAGCCAACTGAAATGGGGAGTATCTTGTTGCTGGATTTGATGTTGCCCCTGTATGCCCACAATGCTGCATTAATCCTCTTATCCCATTTATGTACCTGCAAGGCTACATCTTTTGCTATAATTTGACACAACACAAAATTTGTTCGTTCCACCTGTCCATTTGTGCTTGGCTTGTATGTTGTTTCCTTCCTGTGCTTAATAGAAAACTTATTGACTAGGGCTTCTACCACCTCATTAATAAAGTGGATTCCTTGATCTGTTACAATTTTTAATGGACAACCAAATTTGGTGACAATGCGTTCATATATGTACCGTTGCCCACTTTATCCATAGAAGATATTTTCAATGGCCTAGCTTCAACCCACTTGGTTAAATAATCCGTGGCAACTACAATATACGTATTTTGGCATGAGGTAGTTGGAAGTGGACCTACAATGTCTATTCCCCACTTTTCAAAGGGACCAAATGGAAGAATAGAGCATAATGGAGCTGATGAAGTCTTACGGTTATCATGTGTTTGACAAATATCACATGTCTTACAATAATTATAACAATCTTTAAAAAGAGTGGGCCAGCGATAACCTGTATCTAAGATCCTTCTTGCTGTAAGTTGTCTAGAGAAGTTCCCTCCACATGTACCATTGTGGGATTCTTCTAGCAGCTTCCTTCCCTTGATCACATCCAACTGCCCTCTTTGTAACTGTCCATCTGGTCCTATTCGAAATAATACTCCATGCAGAATAGAATATGGACGACTGGGTTGAGTAATATTTCTCTTAGTATTTGCATTGGCACCATCAGGAAACTTGAATTCATTCACATAATTCCAAATATCTATGTATTCCCTAGGGATTGTGTCAAGGGATAACAATGTTGCATCAGGGAAATCATTATCATCACAAGATGATCATAAACCATCATAGGCTCGAGAGAGTGCATCTACATTGACATGCTTCTTTCCTGGCCTATCTATAATATCAAATTCAAATTCTTGTAGAAAAATTATCCATCTTGCTATCCTACCTTATGGGTTAGGCTTATTTACAATATATTTTAGAGCCTGATGATCTGTTACAACTAGAAATTTTTACCGTAGCAAGTAATTTCTAAACTTCTTTATAGCAAAAATGATAGCCAGAGCCTCTTTTTCAGTTTATAGTATAATTTACCTCAGCACTGCTCATTTGTCTACTCCCAAAGTAAATTGGATGTTCATTCCCATTTTCATCCTTTCGGCTCAAAGTACTTCCTAGTGCTGCATTTGAGGCATCAGTGTACACAATGAATGGCTTGCTCCAATCTAAATTCTTCAAAACAGGTGAAGACACCAGGGCTTCCTTCAGTTGTCCAAAAGCTTCATGCAGCCTTATTTCCTTGTTCATAAGTAACATCTTTCTTCAAGAACTAGGTTAGTGGCTGTGCAATCTTTGAGAAATTCTTGATGAACCTTCTATAGTAACCCACATGGCCTAAAAATGATCTCAACTTACTTCTATTCATAGGAAATGGTAAATCTTTGATTTTTGAAACTTTATCAGGATCAGTACCAATACCATCTCTGGAATACAACATGCCCTAACAAAACACCTTTAGAACATCCAAAGAAACACTTTTTAGGGTTTAGTGAGGCTTGTGCTTCATCTAACCTTCGAAATGTTGTCTCCATCTGATCCAGGTGGTCCAACTTACTCCCATAGATGCAAAAATGATCCAGAAATACTCTGATGAAGTTCCCAATGTAGGGTTCGAACACCCCTATTCATCAAACGTTGGAATGTTGCTGGAGCATTACACAACCCAAAAGGCATAACTCTATAAGAAAACGTTCCCTAAGGAGTGGTGAACATGGTCTTCAGTTGATCTTTCTCTGCTATACAAACTTGGTTGTAGCCACTATATCCATCAGCAAAAATATAGCACTCTTGGCCAGGTACTTCGTCCAAGATCTGATCTGAAAATGGAAGAGAGTAATGATCCTTCTTTGTTTCCTTATCGAAATTCCTGTAGTCAACACAAATGTGTAGCTTCCAATTATTTTTTATTGAGATCACAATGGGAGAAACCCCATTCTGAATTCTCCATAGCAAATATGAATCCTGCATCAAGCAACTTATCTATTTCTTCTTTTATAGTCTTGGAAAAATTAGGATTAATTCTATATGGAATTTTATTTATGGGCTTAGCACCATCTACCAGCTCAATAGAATGTTCTACCCAACTTACTTCATGGAGTTTCTTGTAATCAAAAGTGAATATGTGTATGTACCTTCGAAATATATGGAGGTAGGATTCCTTCTCACTCCCCATCACAACATCACCAATCTTTATTTGTTGGAGAAGATCATCAACTTCTTGTTCAGATAATTTTATGGGGTCATGAGTCGGTGTGACTAGAAGGATATCCATGACTGAAACATCAAACTCACTTTCTTCATCTTCAATGTCCACTTCACTGGTACTAGAGTAATCAGAGGATGTCCAATCATCAATTTCATCACTTGAATCCACAGGTTCTGCTTTATGATGCCGAGGGATCACATTTATCTTCACCCTCTCTACCACGTCAAAGTGTCATGAAACCTTCATTCCAGTAGTTTCTTGCATGAACTCTCCCTAGCCATGGTCTTCCCAACAACATTGGGTACGCAACAGTACCATTTTTCATCACCTGAAAGTATACCACATATACAAAACCCATATGTTCAGATATTGCCACATTTGAAACTACACCTTCTGGTTTAGTTTTTCCCTTATTTAATGACCTTAACATAAGTGTTGAAGGGCGATCAATTTTTAAACCCAACATATTCATTACAGACTCGGTCATTATATTAACTGCAGCACCTCCATCAACTAAGACATCATGAATTGAAATACCATTACATAATACCTCAGCTTGTGGAGCATAGGGATCTGCCTCTACCTCCAGAACAGGGACCTCAACTTCTTTCCTTCGTCGAGCATTGAGTTTACTTCAGAGCTCCTGTCTCTTC
The DNA here is from genome assembly GCA_019776745.2 of Taxus chinensis. Taxonomy (NCBI): domain Eukaryota; kingdom Viridiplantae; phylum Streptophyta; class Pinopsida; order Cupressales; family Taxaceae; genus Taxus; species Taxus chinensis. The sequence continues at coordinate 156,309,049 of CM034146.1, forward strand.
TCAGAAGACATAGCCAAGAGTTGACCATATGTAATATTTGCAGGCTTTTTGGACAGATCTTCTAAGATGGAGTATGGTCATTGTCCCTGTAAAATCAGAAAATCCTGCACACCAAACTTTCTTCTCCTATGTTTCTTACTAGTTTCTCCTTTCATCTTCTTAGGATCATTTCCATCTTGGTCATCTTTTTCTTTCTTTCTTTTTGTTACAAACACATCTACTTCATTATTTCTGCTCTTATCTACTACATCAAAAGAATTCATAGGTGCTTTTCCTTTATCATTATCTCTTGTACCAGATGTAGAAGCTCTATCTAGACAATTATACTTATAATGACCCTTTTTATAACAACCATAACAAACAACTTCAGAAATATTTCTTTTTGGACCTCTATCTCCTCCCTGAGAACTAAATTCCTTTCCTTGAAGAAGATTAATAGTTAACTGACCCATCTTCTTTAGCAGATCTTCATACTCAGTAGATGTACTAGGAAAAAGATTTGTGCTCACCGAGAGTGGTTGCAGATGTTGGACCAAAGGTGTTGTTTGTGTAGGCTCTACCTTAGCAACAATTTCTTTGGGCTCCTCTTCCATGCTTTCTTCTTGCCTTCTTGTAATCTCCTTTACTTGTTCAATGGTAGCTGGTGGCGGTCCATACTTCACTCATTGTCTGATCTCTAGCTTCATCCCAAGAATGAAGTGCTTACAGAGGATATTATCCACGCCATTCATCAACCCATCCGCTAATCCTTCCTTCCAGATCTGGGCATCGAGCTTCCTCCTTAACTCTAGAACATGAGCATGATAATCCCTTATCTTCTCCTTCTCTCCTTGGGATAGCTTTGTGATCTCGATCATAAGATCTGCATATTTCTGTTGTTCACACAAATTCTTCAAGAAAACTTTTAGTTAATAAATCCCATGATTTTTTCACATTATCACCTAGTGTTTCAAACCACCTAAGTACTGAACCATCCAAAAAGGTAGGAAAAAATTCAGTCCATTGTTCCCTTCTTATAAGGCCATTACAAATACAAGATCGTTTAAACTCTTGAATGAAAGAAGAAGCATCTTCATTAGATTAAGCTGAAAAAACAGGAATCTTTCCCATTTTCAAAAGTAACCACCGTGAAATACCAACCCACAAGTACAATCAACAAGACTTATGTGCACAAATAATTGGAATCACTATACTAGAAAGTGACTTTACACCTTTCTACAGTAAAATAGAAATGACCACGGTAAACTATGGTAAAACTTGATTTACTGCGGTAAAAACTTGACTTTACTGCGATAAAAACACTATTCACAGTAAAAAGTGAAGTTACTGCAGTAAATACTATTCATGGTCAAAAGTGACTTTACTGTGATAAATACTATTCACAGCAAAAACTGACTTTATCATGGTAACTACTATTCACGGTAAAAATGACTTTACCATGGTAACTACTATGCACAGTAAAAATAAGGTTACCCTCTAATTGATTTTTGACAAAGTGGGAATATATCTCCAGAAAATCCACCAACGAGGAATAGTCCCGGCAACGGAACCAAAACATCATCACCAATCCGGCACTATGATAATTCTTTACTGGGAACTCCTCGTGCTATGATTATTAACTAATGCACATCCTTTAGTTTGGTGGATGTAATATGGAAACACAACAACAAACATAACACAAGAATACCATCGACTATGATAAGAAGGAATGATGATAAATCTGAAATATCAGAGTAAATTATAATATTAACATGAAATTTTTACAATCTCACCCATGAGGTACTTCAAGTGTTATTGACTTCACTTGCCTTCCACCAATACTATGGGAAAAACTTTACAATTACACCTCTTAATGGCTTCTTCAACAAACCTTTAAACTGATGGCTTCCTTTACACACTTAGTCATACAATATTTCTCACTACTTCCTTCTATGCTAAATGAAGGGGGGTGGCCTCTTTATTTATAGAAATTCTAGGCTTATCCATCTTATCTCTAAGATAGGATAAGAAATCCACTCTGATGAATCATATTCCATACCTTAACTCTTATCTGTACATGTCAGCTTATCTTTTAAGATAAGATAAACCTTATCATTTCACATGGGTTCCACATTTTTAGACTTTTTACAAATAAAATATAAAAAATATTTATGACCTCACTCCTTGTCCTTATTACCAATATAATATTTCTAATTCCTAATCATGTAGACCCTACTTCTCTACTTACCCCAACTTTGACATTTTAACATTACTTGACCACTTACGACAACTATTTACTTTTTACCACAACATTCCTATTGTACTTTTGACTATTGCCATACTATACATTATTAGCGGCGTCGTACTAGCAGTGCCGTTATCTTCTATCGGATGCTACTACTAATTATACTTAACAACATCCTATTCCTAATACATACATTAATGAAATAGAAATTACAGAGGAAAATTTTAGTGTCAACAGGACCGATGCTAGTCACTGTTAAATTTGAAAATATGGAGAAAGGTGATTTTAGTGACTTAGATCAGATACAATACTAACCCATAAACATGAGTATGGAAATTATGGAACCTAAGACACTCAGAATAAGTTGGAATACACCAACTATGGTTATGGAGTGTGAAAGGAAGAAAATAATGGAGAATACGACCTCATAACTCAAAACACATATCAAGCAAAAACTAGTAAACACAAAATCCTATTAATGAATTTTATGTTTCATCTTATGCTTTTTAGGACTAACTTGTGAATAAAACAGATTTTTTGGTTTGATAAAAGGTACCCTATGAAAATGCAAGAACTAAGGATGGTTTTAGGTAAGTTTTTGGCGGGGGCATTTCTTTCTCTGAGATAATGACTAGAAAGAGAAACCAACTTAGTGCCCATTGTCAATCCTGTGATCGTGTGATTATTGAGAGCTTCTTCTAGGTAGGATGTTGTTTAGGAATATGTGTGAATTGTTTAAGTGGTTTTGTTTAGAGAATGTGCAAAGTGAATTATGATTAAATTATTCAAGCATCAACTAGGCATGACTTCCAATGTATAGGTTACCCTCAAATTAATATGAGCTACAATGCAACATACCAAAATGAAATGCAAATGTTTTAATCCCAAATCCATGATTAAGTTTAATGAAGAAAATAGAGAATAGGAAGAGTAATGCTCTTTAACTATATTCAATATAGTACAAAGGAAGATGTGTTCTGTTTAGAGAACCAAAAGAACAATTTCTTCTAGATAATAGAAAGAAATAGTATATTCTAGAGAAGAAAATTTAATGTGAATACTTTCAAAGGGAAATAAACACACAATTGTTTATACTTAGGAATGAACAATGCAAAAAAACCTCGGATGGGTCCCACCAGGCATCCCAAATTGTTTCATTGAATTATCATAGATATGAAACAAATAAAAGTAAATAGGTCAGAGGAATACCTGTTATCACATTGGTCTAAGGTTGAGTGCATGTATTTCTAATTTCCAATCCAATGCTGATTGTGTGAGATTCCTTTTTGCTAGGAGGAACTACCTATAAAATAAAACATGACCACAAGATACAATTAGTAACAAAATTAAGTACACTACCTAGAGTGAGCTAGATCCAGGATGCATGATACTTCCTCAACGATTGTCAATCTACTGATATATAAATCAATATTAAATAAGTAAACATGCAAATAAAAGAATCTAATGCTAGTGTTTTGATTTAGGTATCTCAGACTATTATCCATGTAAATCCAATTAAATGCTTGATAACTAAACTAATGAAGGTCCTGGGTAAATTTACAGGCTAGGTAGGTGGTCTGAGGGTCACAGATAGGGTCTGGGTAACATTTGGTGAAGTTTGAGATGGTTTTCTATGATTAGTAAGGTTTCTGATCTACAACAATTTTACCAAGCATAGAGACCGATGTCAATTAGGGTGACCAATGTTGGTTTAAGTATGACCAATGAGGGTTTAGGATGGAAAATAACAAAATGTCAAAAATGGTGTTGAGGCTCCCTCCATGCATTCACAAAGAGTTGGGAAAGTCTATTGTGAGTTTTTAGGTGGGGTATCAGGTTTGGATGATATTTTTTGAGGTTTGGAGAGGTTTTGAGGAGGTTTGAGGATGCGTTGGTTAAGTGAGTAAGATAACACAGAGACTAACACTGGTCGGGTGACTGATGCCGATGAAGACGGGCAACTGATGATAGTTATTATAACTAACATCAGTAGGGGAAATTTGGTGGTAATTAAATAAAAGGTAGATTTGGACTTCTCTATGATTGCTTAGAGGATGAAGGGAGGATAGTTGGGTTCTTAATAATGTCAAGAAGACTCAGAAATGCATAGAGGTCAAGTACAAAGAGCTAGAAGGTCATGAGTGGTGGGATGGGTAGATTAGTAAGAAGGTGGGAATGGAGGAATGTAGGAAAGAATAAGATTTAATAACAAAGTATAATGAACTTACACTTTAAGCAAGTACAAAATGATGAGAATCAAATACACTTACTTGTGTTTGAAGGTCTAGTAGATGAAGGAAGGCATTGGTTGATCTATGAATAAATTTGTAATCAATTTCATTGAAATACTCCTAGAATGCTCCCATGAATATTCTAACACCTTTGGATGAGTCTCAGGTTCTTTCTTGGGCTTGTGGTTGAATGTATTTTGTTGTTTGGATGCTTAGAAGTTTCTGGTTTGTGCTTGAATGCAATAGATCTCTCAGAACTCAAAAATGAAAAACCTCAATAAAAGGTTTCCAAAGGGTATATAAGGTGGCCGATGATAGTCAAGGTGACCGGCATCAGTTAAGGGATAATTGGTGTCAGTTAAGGTTGGAAATCCTAGGTTTATCAAAAATAGACAAATCTTTGTTATTTGTGGTGTGTTCTCATTATCGGTCCAGGTCTTAAAAGAGGGTTAGCACTTAGATAAGTGGTAGTGTTGTTGGATAAGGAATAGGACTATAATTTTAGGGTTTGAAAGAGTCTTAGTTGGTTAAGATAAGTATATACTTAGTCTTTGTTAATTAATAGACTAAGAATAAGTCCATGGTGAGGTGTCTAGTTGATGTTGTTAGGTGAGGTGTAAATTAACTTAATTAAAGTAACTAAATTAATTAATAATGTGAGGATGAACATTTATTCAATTGTAAGTAATTAAATTAATATTAATACAGGGTAAGGGGTCATGTTTAGGTGAATACGTTACGTTAATTAATAAAAGGGGACCAAGGGGAGTGTGAACCAAATTTGGTGTCTATATTAGTAATGAAAAAAATAAACAAAGATTGTTAGGAAGATTGGAAGAATTGTATGACAGAAAACAATTGTGCAGGAATCACCACTGATCCAGCTAATCGTAGGTGATTACTGTCAATTCTAATAGACTACCAAAATAGATAGTTTAAATTAATCATTTACAATTGTAAGGACTTGTAAATCTTAAATGAGACTAATAATTAATAGAAAAGAAAAGTTACCTGTAAATGGAAATAAAATTCAATGAAAACAATTGCTCACCTTAGATGATTAAATAGATTAAATGATAGCTAAGTGAAAATGGCTTGATGATGTCTTGAAAATGATGATGGATGATACAATGATCATATTGAATTAACATAATATTAGTAATGCTTTGTTCAAAAGGTTTGATCTCTCAAATGATTTTAGATGGACGTAACATCCCTGCAAAATCTAAAAAAATCCTCTCCCAAAGAGGCTAAGAAACTTGTTTATATAAATCGTTGGCGACTTGGATAATCCCCAACGATTTCAGAAAATTTGAGTTTGAGGATACAAGGAGTGATTTTCTTGCCATGTTGATCTTGATTTGGAGGGATTTTGAAGAAGGTTGAGATATTAAGAGGGATGAGTTTTGATTAGGACTAGGTTAGCTAGGATAAATGTAGAGGTCTTTTTAGAAGGTTTCCAAAGTTAACTTAGTTCTAACTAGTTAGGGGTGGGAAGTGGTTATAGGGATAATTTCGATGTATATAGGCTATATTTATAGAAGGTTGCTAAAATAACTAGTTACAACTAGTGAGTGTAGGTAAGTTGACATGGTGAGGTGTGAGGGTGTTTTTAAATGAATTTAATTAATTATTTCATAAATCGAGATTTGGTGGCATAAATATTAAATTAATTAATTGAAAGGTAACCTAGTTCATGGAGTGTCATAATTGACGTGTTGTAACTATTCACAACTAAGAATGGGCTTAGATAATTAAGGTCAGAGTGTAGATTTTTGATGTTTACATTTTCCACTTTTTGTCTCATGATTTTTTGAAAATCACTAGAAAAACATGATGAGAAGATTTTGTTTATATGGGTGATTCTACTGCAATGCAATACAATGAACACTAATGTGCTTTGTTTCAAAGGATTCCCTAGTCAAAGGGGGTACATAAATGTTTGCAGGGGAATTAATTGTTAGAGTGGCTAAAGGGCTCGACACATGTGGACATGATCGTCACTAGGTAAATTTCCGAATGGGAAAACCAAGTGATTGGGGCAAAAGGTCTCATCTTCCATACATGAATGATAAATAATAATGTTGATTATGTTTGTTTTATTCAATATTTCAAGGGCTAAGGCCAATTTAAAATATAGCACACTTTTGTAAATGGTGAAACTGACATGGTCATAGGGCAATGTGGGCATGTATGCCTAAAGAGGTAAATCATTGATGATTAGTGCAATCACTAGTGATTGTATCATGTAAAAAAGGGACTATAAATATCCCAAAAATAGTGTTGTTTTACCATATGGTAAGCATGGTGTAAACAGTTTTCCAGTGTGACAACTCAGTGTGAAAAATATGTTTTGGAGTGGAAATTTGACAATATGGCATCCTCAAGTAGAAAATGCAAACCCGTGATGACCGAGGTAGGCTTCTAATTAATTTTTTGTCTAGTTTTTGTTTTTTTTTTGGTATTTTAGGGCCATAATGCCATATTGGGGGTGTGTGGATGCCCTAATTATGATTAGCAGGGATTGCTCACAATTCATTCAATCACTAGAGATTGAGGTGAATATCGAGTGATTCACCTCTGATAAACATAGTTTGTGTGTTAAATAGATTGGCATTGTTTTTTATGAATGTTTTTGAATTTATAGATTGTTTACGGTTGCGTATGATGTTAGAGGTATATCATTGATGTTGATTCTGATGTTGTTAATAGATTTTGGACAATAAAGTTGTTGTTTTTAATACTTGGAATGAATGATATTTATGTGATAATACTCATATTTGTTTTGAGTGATTTGTTTTTGCGGCTAGATGCACAACTGACTATCTATGACTGCATACCATTGATGTTGGAGGAAGTTAGGGTAGATTTATTCAATGAGGATTGGGAGGATCTTGAGGCAATGGGTTTTAATGGTATGTGGTTTTATAAATGCTTTCACAAATGTTGCAACTTGATGTTGGCATTATTAGCTAGGTGGAATCCTTCCACCAATGATTTCTAGCTTGTTATAGGGGACATGACCATTACCATTGAGGATGTTCATCATATTACAAGATTACCAGTTCATAGATATATGATTTATTATATTAAGGAGGATGAAATATAAGATACTATGTAGAGGATATATGGAGAGTATGTTTTGGATGTGAGGTATTCATCAGAGGAATTTGATTACCAAGTGTTATATGAGCCTGAGATAGCTGGTTGTCCATGGATGACCTTGATGATGTTAGTTACTTCATGTTTTACTTCTACAGATTTAGGGGATGGTTGTTTTCCTTGGATGATGATCACTTTCGTTGCCGAGATGATAGAGCACCATACAATATTCAAGTGGGAACCCTATTTTTTAGAATAGAAATTCATAGAGTTGTGGGCTTAGATGGCCCACAAGCATTGCAACATTGATGTTGGATTTCTGTTGTAGTGTTGGCAACATGAACACATTACGATTTCTTATCCATTGGGTTTACCTTGTTACATTGATGTTAGATATTTTGGCTTCGTGAGATAGAGCTAGAATATGGGTCAAGTGAGGAAGGCCAAGGGGACTAGTTATCATAGATATTTGATATCGAGGCTACAGGTGGGTGATGTAGTGTTGAGGACGTACCTAGATTTCCATGATTTGTCGAAGTTTCCTCAAGATTTTCTATGCTTACAAGAGTATATTTTGGTAAAGGGTCGTAGAGATGGAAAGGATGAGCATCTACTTTTCAGTCATGTTAGGAGACAATTTAGTTTGAATCAGGGTATACCCGAGGATACATTTTAGTAAAAGTGAGAGGATGGGGATACTTAGACTCCACAAGTTATTGTAGTGAGACTTGTAGTTATTGATGAGAATTCAAGAGCTATAGGTGCTAATGAAGAAGGACATATTGTTCTTATTAATGATGTGGGGGTGACTCTCGATTTTACTACATGGTGGGCATGATCACTGAGGATTTTTTATTAGACCAAGTCGGAAAAAAGGGCTGCACAAATAGTTAGACGAGTGCATGCTCAAGTTGTAGGAGGAACACATGCACTAGAGGAGGAAAGAGGTAAGGGTGATAATGTCATAGCTATAGCTATTGTAGTAGTGACGACTGAGAAGGCCGTGGTGGAGGGAGAGAAAGATGCCACTTGGAGAGAGAGTGATGACCTTATGGGAGTCTGGGATACCCTCATCACAGAGAGGGATGGTTTGATTGTTGAAAGGGATAGCCTTCAGGTGCAACTTATAAAAGTATCTTCTGACAAAGAAAAGTGCAAGGGATAAAGAGATACACTAAGGAAGGCCTTAGGGATCACAGGGCCTTCCATATCTGGCATAGGTTTTTTTTTAATGGCTTGATAGAGGGGAGCATCTGTAATGCCTCCTCCTTGTATGATTTCATTGGAACAATATGAGGTTGTGTGAGTGGAGAGAAATTACTATGTTGATATGGTCATTAAGAGCTACATGGGTGTCACTTTATATGTTGATCATGTATCTACCCAAGGAGAAGACACAACAACAATGAGGCCTAGTACTAGCATGGTGAGAGTGGGAATTCTACGTCAGAGGACGAGGAGAGGGGGTGTTGATGAAGGAGGAGCCAAATGAGAGGTTTTTACTACAAGTGATTGTAGAGGTAGTGGAGATACATGTGTAGCTACAGGTACTCATTCTCTTAGAGGCTAGGGTGGTAGAAGCATGGTGTTAGGAGACATTGACTTTACTACATGATTGTATATGATGTTATAGGCTCATTGAAGCACATTTTAATACATTGATTTTTCAGACATTTGTGATGTATCCCATACTTTGATATCTGTGTGTGTGTGTGTGTGTGTGTGTGTGTGTGTGTGTGTGATGATGGTTTATGACTTATTCATGTGATTTGAATTGTATATGTTAGATGGTGTGTGTTTTTTAAATGTTTCTATATTACGGATGGATTTTGATGGATGTGATATATGTAAGGAGGATTGATTAGACATGTTTCAAATGTGGTATGCATCATAATTTCAACTTATTATTGACAAGTTCAAAAAAATTGAAAAATTGTTCATCCATAAAAATGGAGCAGGAGCAGGAGCAGAAGTTTTCTTTGCTAGAATTTTCAAAGAATGGTTTAGAGTGGGAATCTTCAGTGGGTCAGATGGAGCATCAATCTTAAGGGCCTATGCAAAGGATAGCATTCACGTAATTGATGCTCCCAAGGACAATAAGGATAATGATGGTGTATCAAGCACGTGGGTTGAACGTGCACCTAGAAAAATCTTGGATAGTGAGATTCTGGAGGGGTTAGAACCGTCAAAGGAGAAAGGTAACTTATCCCTCAAAGTTCTTGAGTCTTTTCTAGCAAGAACTAGAGCCTCCATGGATTACACTATCTTTTCTAAATGCCTCAGTTCTAGACCAGATATTGATTACTTTAGAGGTTGGGTCAAGAGATGTTGGGCATCCAATGGGTTTACTGAGGTTTTAGCCTATGCAATTGGTTTTTTCCTTGTATCTCTACTCAACAGATATCATGTGGCAAATATTATTTCTATAGGACCTTGGTTTATAGATAAATATCATGTGGATATTTAGAAATGGGAACCAAATTTTAATCCATATGTGATGTTTGCCTCATATTTCCCATCTAGGTCAACCTTCCAAGCTTACCCCTAGAGTTTTGGGAATTGGAAGTCCTTTTTGGAATTGCTAAAAGTCTAGAGAAACCAATCACTTTAGATCCAGTCACCAAGGCAAAATATAGACTAACCCATGCCAGATTCTGTGTCAATATGAGTCAGGATGCTCCTCTTGAAAGCAATATCAAACTCTTGACTTCCATAGGTGTTTGGGTGCAAAATTTTCATTATGATATGTCCTTATTTTCCTGCATAAATTATAAACTTGTGGGTCATGATCACAGGACCTATTCTCTACAAAAAAAAAACAACAAAAATGATTTTGTTGTTGGTCCACAAAATACAAATAATATGAAGACAAAGGAATGGAGGCAGGTCATAAAAAATGGTAAAGATGATTGGATAAATGATCCTCTTATCTCCAAGAAGGAGGCAAAATACTTTATTCCCTCGACTCAATATCATTCCCCCTACAAAGTAATGGTGGTCTTCGGTTTCCATGATGCCAAAAATGTTGAAGCTGAAGATGAGAATGAGAATGATATTGCAAATCTAGACTCTGAAGAGGGGACCTTTGATTCAGGGATACTGGCTAGTCAAGTTTTGGAAAGCCTTGCTCTGGCTCTGCAAGTAGCTTGTGGACCATCATTAGATGAAGTATCTTCTATTAGTCAAAGCTCATTCGGTCAGAGATAAGAAGATCTTCCAGTGTCAAATGGTTTCAGAATTCTCGTGGACTTTGTTGCTGATACTTACGAAATAACAGTCTCTCCTAAGACCCCAACTAGTAAATCAAAACCAGTCATGTGAAGCACCTACAAAGCTGATGTTGGTAAGGATTCCACACCCTTGGGTAGAAAAATAAATAAGGAACTAAGGGAGGAAAACTCAAAAAGGGAAGTAGAAGCTCATATTCAGGGTACTCTGGGTAAGTTTCTTCTCCCTAATAAGAAATGTTAAATGATCCTCCTCTCTTGCAATATTAGGGGTTTGAGTAACCCCAATAAACATAGAATTGCTAAGGATCTTAGAGTTAAAGTTAAACCAGATATTCTCATGCTCCAAAAAACCAAAAATGATACTGGATAGATTCAAAGAAGTGGGGAGACAAATTTGGAAGGTTTTTCATTGGGAAAGTTGTAGCTCTACTGGGGCCTCCATAGGTTTTGTCACTCTGTGGGATTCGAGTCTTGTGCATGGCATTCTCATCCTTTCTGCCCCTGGTCATGTGGTTTTTAAGTTCATGGAAATCATATTAAAAAAATCATGCTATATTTCTAACATTTATGCTCCCAATAAACTCTGTGAAAGATGAAATTTCTAGAAGGATCTCTCTCACTTAAGACTATTGTTTAAGGATAAAGATTGATTGTTGGAGGAGACTTCAACACCCGCATTTTCCCTAGTGAAAATAAAGGGGGTTTGATTTCCTATTCAGAAATTATGGAAGATAGTGCTAAATTCCTTGCCAGTAATAGTCTACTAGACTTAGACTTGGAGGGATCCAAGTATACTTGGGTTAACATAAGGACTGGATCTGATCTCGTTCAGATAAGACTAGAAATATTTGTGGTTATCCATCTTTATATGATCAACCAACTTTATTCTCTAAAAAATCTTCCTATAATTTGTTTGGATCATAATCCCATTCTTCTTGATCTGGGAATGGATCACTTTAAAAAGGCTAGGCCTTTTAGATTTGAAAAGATGTGGTTAGAACACCTAGATATTTACAACAAGATTCTTGAATGGAGGGACATTCAAGTTCATAGGGTTGCTAGTTTCAGATTGGGCTTTAAACTGAAACACATCAAACGTAATTGTTATTGCAAAATCACAACACCCCCAAATGGCCAACGATGTGAAGTGGTTAAAATGGGGCATTTGGTGTGATTAGATAACATTGGATCATATCTCAAGCTATGGGACTTGCAAACCTGAGATGATCCTCCAGAGAAAGCTGGTTCTTGTTCCTAAACTACCTGCCATGAGCTACTCTAATGCAGGAAAAAACTAAACTATCATATAATCTAACCATTCCAAGGAAACAGAGAGAGAGAGAGAGAGAGAGAGAGAGAGAGATAGGGTGAAACAAAAGCCTACACTAAAGTGGTGATACACCAGAGAAGGAAAGGGGTGAGATTATCTGTTGAGGGATGATGAAACAGGGGAGAAAGGAAGATGGGAAGGTCAAAAGAAGTGACACAAACCCATACCCTAATCTATGATCAAAACTCCATGAACCACAATGCCCTACACCTGCAAATGTGAAATATATGCACAGAAAATAGATTTAAAAGGGAGAGGCACAGAGAGACAATAAAACAATGCAAAGGGTTGAAGAAACACCACAAAAACATGTTTTATTACTCTATATGGGTGCATATACCATTATGTTTCTACTTCGAGGCACAAAAATTCTTGTCAGGCATAGGAGAAGGTTTTCAACTCAAAATGGAGTTGGGAAAGAAATTTGATAGAGTTTCCCTACGCCCAGAATAATCTCACCTTTTCAAATGAGAACTGTTACAATATATAGAAATAATAACAGAGAGAAGAGGGAAAAGTTGAATCTTGTCTTAACTACCACAGGATATGCATTGAATCCAGCCATGAAGACTCAACCGCTATCAATCAATGCCTTTCTCAAATCCACCCCAAATCTATCGATTTTGGCTCCCTCTGTCTATCTGGCGTATTGAAGAGGAATGGTGGATCGAATCAAATTAGATCTAGTAGTTGGAGAAATAAGGCTCTGTATTAATGTTGTGGAAGAATTTTTCCCATTTTCACCCACCAATGCCTACAAAAAATGATATTTTATGTTTCCAAGGCATAGAGGGCATCAAGATGTTTAAAAAAAATCTTCTCCCGCCCAAATTTGACTTCTCAATTAAAAGATATAGTCATTTGAATTTTTGGGTCGCAGACACATAATATTTAAATGAGTCTGTCTGTACCAAGTCCACGTGGAAGCTCTATACTCATTTGATATTTGAATCCTTCCTTTTCTCTTGGAATAGCACCCATGTGACATGTGGAGGCATCTCTAGGTTTCCCTATTTCCTTTGTATTTTTCTTGAGTCTTTTCCATGGGTGGAGGCATTATATCTTACCAAGACATGTGGAGGCTTTGCGTATGTTTAGAAACTGCCCCCAGGATTTACCTCTGGAGTAGCATGGATACAACATGTGGAGACCTCAGCGGGCCTTTAGAATTTTCAATGATCGCCCTCACCTTTTTGGGCTTTGGGACATGTGGAAGGCCCGTGCTCATTTAAAAACCTACTCATGGTCCCGCTTTTGAATGTCCATTATTTGGAGACCTAGCACCTTCTACCTGCATTCATTACTTAGCCATTTTGGGGCCATTCTCCTTTTGACCTCTATTGACCATTGGCTATGTGGAGGGCTGGTGCAAGTTTGAGTCTCCCACTTGGGATCCCATTTTAGAATTGTGCTAAGTTGACACTTGGCCCCTTCTACTGAGTCGAAGAATTTTCAATAGCCAGTGTAACGTTTTGGAGCTCTAGATGCATGCAGGCTTGAAACTTGTGTTATCCTACCCCTTTGGTTTTAACTTTTGGAGGTGTGCCATTTGGACACTTGGTAGATTCCACTATGTCCTCCATACTTAGTCAATTTCAGGGTCCGTCCTGAACTATTTCAAAGCCCGAAGACTTTCACCGTTTCTTTTCCTTTGAGTCTCTATTTCCTTTGACACTGCTTGGCCTCCTTCCTCGACCCTATTATTCCATTTCTAATCCCACCTATAATTTGTTTATTTGATTTGAGGCACAGATTCACTTGACAAAGTTGTTTCTTAAATTTATTCTTACATGGGGTCATTTGATCTTTTGTAAGCCTTTCCACTCCATTCTAAAGTCCCTCTGTAACCTTTTTTGTCATCCTGGAATGTGAGCTAATGGGTCTCAGTCATTTCCTTCATAATTTCCTTATGTGCAGGACTTGTCTTGACAAAATTTTCTGGGGGTGAAATTTGGGATAACAATTTGGCAAATCACGGGGACATCTGCATGCTAGATGAAGAGATGAGTAGCCTTGAAGCATCCATTGAGCATGGAGTCACAATTAATGGCCTGGTACTGAACCTTCCTTCAAAATGGACTTCCCGACTACCTACAATTTCTATGTTTTGCCTGTCCCTAAGCTTTCCCGTGCTTCTACACTGTCAATTTTTATAAGAAAATCTTAAAATGGAGTTTATGAGAGTAGAAAATTGTATTAACCTGGGGATTTCATTTGTCCCTGAACAGAATGATTGTAAAAACGTCCTTTGGTTGCTCTACATTTGTTTCATTTTTTGGAACTAGTAACTACTACAGACAACTATAGATCTTTATACCGTGAATACTAAAGAGCTTGGCCTTGGTCTTTCCTGAGAATGGACTATTAGAATGTTTACCCAGGGCACATTGAACTTCGCAGTGACATAACCTTGGAGCAAAAAAACACAACAAAAATGTTATGTACAAAGAATCAAATCATACATGCCTCAAATGAGACATGCAGAGTGTGTACAAGTACTTTTTCTTCTAAAAACAAAATCTACTCCTACTCCTATACTAACCAGAAAGAGAGAAAATCTTAAACAAATCCCACTATAGGTAGGGAGAAATAGCTTCCCTTTCTCAAAAGGGGCAACCATGTAAATTATTTGACACTGAATATGGTTTCTTGGATGAATAAAAAAACTGACTTTAAGCCTGTCCTCCACCCAAATCATCAAGGTATCTACATTAACATAAAATATCTTCGTAAGCTATTTGGAATTGGACTCCTGGAGATGTTGATGATGAACCTTGGTACTTTGATGCTCATCCTCATCCCCTGAAGTAGGAATGATTGGTTTTGGATTCTCCTTTGGATCCAATGAAGCCAAATATCTTATCGGGAAAGGTATGGTCATTTGAATCTACCCATGGTTCTGAAATCTAACTCCAAAAATGGAGTCTTTTTCTGGACTTTCTTGGATGGATGGTGAGAGAGAGATGATGACATCTCCTTTGTTTTTTTTCCTTCTCTTATGAAGAACATGGAAGACCATGATCTTCCAACCCTAGTTCTAGAGGGATGTTGTGAGACATAGGTTAGTTTCTTTGAGTTCCCTCCTTTATGGCAGCAGGATCATGTGTCTGGAAGATGGATGATGGAAGATAAAATGATGTGATCTCCATGGGATTTTATCCATTAAAGAAATCCTGTAATTCAAAAATATGATCTACCTCGTTGTTGTCCTATTATTTGTGCTCAACCTCCTCCATGGTGTCTTCCTGATCTAAAAATTTCTCACCATGGTTTCCCTCTTCATCAAACATGAATTTTGAAAGATCAAAATATTATTCAACATTAGAGATTGAAGGGGATGAAGTGGAAGGAAGAAATGAAGGTTTTCCTATAGCCTGCTCCACACTTAGAACCTCTGAAACAATATGGTCCTCATCTATCATGCGTTCATCAATCAAATCAGGCCCTTCAAATGAAAGCAAATAATCTTTAAGGATGCCTTCTTCAATGAGTTGCCTCAACTCTAATTCGATCTCTCCTAGCTACTCCTCTTCAATGGGAATCAGAGTTGGTTATTTTTACTCTTTAACTAGTTGTGCAACTTGGGTCATCTCGGCATCCTCTTCAGATAAAGTGCCATAATGGACATTGAATCTGGTGCAGCTAAACTGCTGATCTCTTTCTTCTTGTTTTTGTTCCTTCTCTGCTACAAAATTGGTCTCAGCCACCAATATCTCTTCAAATTTGACGTCCTCTATTGGCTTGACCATCAAGGGGGTCTTTACAAACCCAAATTTGGAAGCCAAAATCTTCATATTTTCTGTCATTTCTTCTCTATTGGGCTCCCCTTCTTGTTGTTTTCCTTGACTGGATTCTTGAGTCTCTTCCCAAAATGGACTTGGGAAAGCAAGAGGAGTGATAGGTTGGGGTTCAACCAAATTTTCAATTGTTTGTGGTGGGGAGGGAGGTGGGACTTCTTATTTGTTTGGAGGAGATGATTGTTTGGAAGGGAAAGGGGGAGAGGAACTGAGGTGGGATGGGAGATCAAGAAATGGAGAAAATAAATTAACACTTGGGGCAGTAGATGAGGGGCTTGACTCATGACACTGCTGAAATGATAAAGCTTGAGAAAGAGAAAATGAAGGATAGGGAGCAAGTGATTGACTTTCCCATTGACAAGGTTGTCTCACACCTTGCTCATAATCCTCAATGTCCTCAATCCACTGTGTAAGTTGAGGAAACACTTCAAACATGAAGTTAAGCTTCTCTTCAAGGCTGTAATGTCTTGGAAAAGGGCCTTCCCATGGACAAGGTACCCTGCAACCAATATTGAATGCCTTGATTTGTGCTATGCCCCTTGAATGAACAGTGCTAGCCTCCATTTTTTTAATTTTATCAAATAAACCAAAATTATCCACATAGTTTTCACCATTTTACTCTTCCCCTTGTTCTTGATAAGCTCCATGGCTAGAATGATTTTGACCTTGCTCATATGGGTAAGCGTAATGGTCCTAGATCTGATTATAATGCTGATCTGGAGGAGTTTGGAAATGTGTTGGAGGTGGAATGCATTGCTATAAGTGTGAGTTCCATGAAGGGAATGAAGTCATGATTGCACAACCTCATGAAATGGGAGAAAATTAAAGAGATGGAAGAAGAAAAATGGATGAAAATGAGTGTAAATAGATGGAAAATGTCTACAACTCAGAGAATGGATTTTTGACTAGATGAAGTCACCAGATGTTCTTGCATATGCCTCAAAAGGATGAATCTCACCATGAACACATCAAATTTATCAAATAAAGTGAAGACCTCTTGTCCCATCGGGTGTGCCAAAACTATTAGTGTAAAATCATAGCACCCCTAAATGATAAAAGATGTGAAGTGGTTAAAATGGGGCATTCAGTGTGATTTCATAACATCATATCATCTCTCAAGCTGTGGGACTTGCAAACTTGAGATGATCCTCCAAAGAAATCTGGTTCTTATTCCTAAACTACCTACCACGAGATACTAAAATTTAGGAAAAAACTAAACTATACTAATCTAACCATTTGAAGGAACCAGAGAGAAAGAGAGGGTGAAAGAAAAGCCTACACTAAAGTGGTGATACACCAGAGAAGGAAAGGGGTGAGGTGCTCTATTGAGGGAGGATGAAATAGGGGAGAAAGGAAGATGAGAAACAGAAGTAACACAAATCCAGACCCTAATCCATGATCAAAACTCCATGAAACAAAATTCCCTACACCTGAAAATGTGATATACATGCACATGAAATATATTTGAAAGGGAGAGGCATGGAGAGATAACAAAACAATGCAAAGGGTTGAAGAAACACCACAAAAACATGTTTTATTTCTCTATATGGGTGAACATGCTATTTTGTTTCTACTTTGAGGAAAAAAAATTCTTGCCAGGCGTAGATGAAGGTTTTCAACTTAAAATGGAGTTGGGAAACAAATTTGACAGAGTTTCCCTACTCCCAGAATAGTCTCCCTTTTTCAAATGAGAAGTGTTACAATATGTAGAAAGAATAAGAGAGAGAAGAGGGAAAAGTCGAATCCTATTTCAACTATCATGGGATATGAATTGAATCCTTCCTTGAAGACTCAATCACTATCAATCAATTCCTTTCTCAAATCCACCCAAAATATGTTGATTCTGGCTCCCTCTATCTGTCTGGTGTATTGAAGAAGAATGGTGGATCGAATCGAATCAGATCTAGTAGTTGGAGAAATTGGGCTCTGTATTAATGGCCTGGAAGACTTTTTTCCCATTTTCAACCTTAACACATAAAAAAATGATATTTTATGTTTGCAATGCATAGAGGTCATTAATACATTTCCAAAAAATCTTCTCCCACCCAAATATAATTTCTTAGTCAAAAGATATGGTCATTTGAATTTTTGGGTCACGAGCGCATAATATTTAAATGAGTCTATCTATACTAGGTCCATGTCGCAGATCTATGCTCGTTTAAGATTTGACTTCTTCCTTCACTCTTGGAATAGCACCCATGTGACACGTGGCAGCATCCGCATGTTTCCCTATTTCTTTTGTATTCTTCATGAGTCTTTTATGCGCATGGAGGAACTTTATCTGACCCAAGACACATGGAGGCTTTGCACATGTTTAGAAACTGCCCTCAAACTTTACCTTTGGAGTAGTGTGGATATGACACATGGAGACCTCCACTGGCCTTTGGAATTTTCAACGGTTGCCCTCACCTTTTCGGGCTCTGGGACACATGAAAGGCACACGCTCATTTGACAACCCGCTCAAGGTCCTACTTTTTAATGTGCGCTATTTGGACACCAGGAACCTTCCACCTACATTCATTACTTATCTATTTTGGGCCCATTCTCCTTTTTACCGATGTTGACCATTGGCTACGTGGAAAGTTGGTGCAATTTTGAGTCTCCACCTTGGGCTCACATTTTGGAATTGCGCTAATCCGAAACTTGGCCCCTTCCATCGACTCAAAGACTTTTCGATGGTGGTGCAAATTTTTGTAGCTCTAGACTCGTGGAGGCTTGGTGATTGTTTGAGCCTACCCTATTAGTTTTAACTTTTGGAGGAGCACTATTTTAACACTTGGTAGCTTCCACTGTCTCCTCTATACTTAGTCAATTTTGGGGTTCGTCTTGAACTATTTCAGATCCCAAAGACTTTGAATCTTTGTTGTTTCTTTTTCGTTGAGTCTATGGTTCCTTTGACACCACTCATCCTCCTTCCCCAACCTTGCTATTCCATTTATGAGCCCATCATTAATTTTTTTGTTGGATTTGAGACATGGATTTGATTGACAGATTTGTTTCTTGAATTTCTTCTTGTACAGGGTCATTTCATCGTTCGCAGGCCCCACCACTCCATTGTAAAGTCCCTTTGCAACCTTGTTTGTCATCCTGGAATGTGAGCTCACGGGTCTGAGTCATTTCCTTCATAATTTCCTTATGTGTAGGAATTTTTTTTTACTAAATTTTCTGGGGGCAAATTTGGGATAATAATTTCAGCCTTTTGAGGCACATGCAAACACATCTGGTGACTCCTTCTAGTCAAAAACCCATTCTATGAGTTACAGACCTTTTCCATTAATTTCCACTCATTTTCATCCATTTTCTTCTTCCATCTCTTTCATTTTATCCCATTTCATGAATTTTTGCAATCATGACTTCATTCCATTCATGGAACTCACACTTACAACAATGCATTCCACCTCCAACGTATTTCTAAACTCCTCCAAATCAGCATTACAATAAGATATAGGACCATTACACTTACACATATGAGCAAGGTCAAAGTCAGTTTGGCCATAGAGCTTATCAAGAACAAGGGGAGGCTTTCAATGGTGACAACTATATAGAGAATGATAGTTTATTGGAGAAAATTCAAAAAAAGGAGGCTGGCATGGTTCAGTCAAGGGGCATAGCACAAATGAAGGCATTCAAGATTGGTTGCAGGGAACCTTGTCCATGAGAAGGCCCTTTCCCAAGACATTATAGCCCTCAAAAGAAGATTAACTTCATGGTTGAAATGTTTCCTCAACTTACATAGTGGATTGAGGACATTGAGGCTTATGAGGAAGGTGTGAGACAACCTTTTCAATGGTCAAGTCAATCACTAACTCTATGTCCTTCATTTTCTCTTTCTCAAGCTTTATCATTTCAGCAGTGTCATGAGTCAAGCCCCACATCTACTGCCCCAAGTGTTAATTTATTTTTTCCATCTCCTGATTTCCCATCCCACCTTAATTCCTCTCCTCCTTTCCCTTCCAAGTAGTCATCCCCTCCAAAAAGACAAGAAGTTCCACCTCCCTCCCCACCATAAACAATTACAAATTTGGTTGAACCCTAACCTGTCACTCCTCTTGCTTTCCCAAGTCCATGTTGGGAAGAGACTCAAGAATCCATTTAGTGAAATATTGAATTGTTTTGATTATGTAATGATGATGTTGAGATGAATTTTGATTAATTACGCCAATTAGGTCTAACCCCCATTGAGATAAAGGCGATAGGTCCTGAGTGGGCTGTAATGCTTGACTAGGGACATGGATGAGATATGAGCAGAGTTGGAATTTGACGCATAATTTTATTTATACACATTAGTCTTTAGTGATAGTAGTAAATTAATACCCCAATAGTATGACACATTTAGTGGTGGCATTGCCACTAAAGTGACCACAAAAAATGCCATCATGGACCTCTTCGATTTCTATGGTTGATTCATGTGATTTAAGACATTGTGGTAGTAAACCATCGAAACTAAGTTTTTAAAGGATGCCCCCTATGATAACAAGAAGAGTGATGTGTTGGAGGAATGATTGTTTAGTAGATGGTGATAAATATGATCAGAGTTTACATTCGTTGAGATAGTCAAATATCGATGTGTACCATATATTTGGTGGATTGTTGTTAATGATATTTATGTAAGGAGGATCTTTTTAATTTTAAGGATGATCGAAGCATTTAAAACATATAGACATCTTGATTTTATCCTTTTTTTTTTGTTTAAAAAAGGAAGAGGGATCTGAGAGATACCACAGTACCTAGAAACTTATTAAAATATCATGGAATGGATTGAATGGTGTAATGATCGAATATACCAAGGATAAAGTTAACAATAATTTTATATTTTTATAGGATTTCATTCTTGCATTTATATTCTCCTTTAACTTGACTAACAAAAAGTTTTGAATCTCTGTATATTTTCAGGATGTGGGCACATAGGAGATTAACGGTGTTTAGACCCATGATTAGGATTCATATTCTACCATGTTATTATTACATTAAAAGTTAAGATTAAATGATAACGGAAGTGGAATGCCCCAGGGTGGTATGTTAACAACTGTAGCTCCTCCCCCTTCTTGGCACTTAGTACCATCAAAGAAGATGGTCATTTTTATGGGGGAAAAATAAATTCATCGATGTTGTTTCTAGATTCATCAAGAAAATGTTTGTGATTTATTTGATCACCTGGAAGGGGTGCATCAACGAGTTGATATGCAATGGCTTGAATCTTAATAGACTTATCAGATATTATTTTGAGGTCAAATTACATCATGAGCATAAGCCATCAGGTTATGAGATCATTATGGTAAGGTTTAACATGCATGGTTTTAAGTAGATTAAAACTAGTGATGACATATGTTTTTTGATTAAGAAGATAATGTCTAAGTTTGGAGGTGGAAAAATATAATGGAAAACACAAATTTTCAGCTTTGGTATAACATGTTTCATATTCATGGAGTGTGTGGCTAATGTAATAGATAGCTTTTTCATGACCTTGATTATCATAGTGGGTAATTATAGCTCCTACAAAATCTTCTGAAGTGGATATGTATAGATAGAATGGCTCACCTTTACGAGGTGGAGTAAGCTCAAGTGGTGATAACATGTATTGTTTGATTTCATCAAAGAATTTCTGGCAATCAGAATCCTAATGAAATTCTTTTTCTTTCTAGAGTAAGTGGTGAAATGGTTGATAATGGTAAGAGATATGTGATATAAAATGTCGAATGGAATATAATTTACCTTGAAGGCTACATAGTTTCTTAATATTGGATGGAGGATGCCTTTTAATTATTACTCTAAATTTTTTGAGGTCAACTTCAATTCCTCGGATGGATATGATGAACCCCATTTTTTTATAAGGACACCAAAAAGACACTTTACAGTGTTAAGGTGAAGACAAAATTGGATGAGGTGAGTGAATATTGATTCAAGGCCATCAATATTGTTTTTGTGTGATTTGGATTTTCTTAATAGGTCATCAAAATAGTCTTCGAAAATGTTTTGGATAAGGTCATAAAAAATGTATGTCATGGTGCATTGATAAGTAGCCCATGCATTTTTAATATGGAAGGGCATGACATGATAACAAAAGTTTCCCCAATGGGTAATAAAATATTTTTTATATTGATCATCGGGTACGATGAGGATTTGATTATAATGAGAGAGTCCATCAATGAGGGAAAACATTTTGTGGCCAACTGTTAGGTCAACAAGATGATCTATGTTTGGGAGAGGGTTATCATATTTTAGAAAAGTGAAATTGAGATCCCTGAATTCTATGTAGATGTGTATTTTACTTGAATCATCGGTTACAGGGAAAACATTGGAAACCCATTGTGGATAGTCACTGGGTATGATGAAGTTAGTCGATAAGAGGAATTTCAACTCTTACTTAACAAGGAGAACTATACAGGGATGTATTTTACAAATTTTATGTTTGACTGGATTACCATTAGGATACGTGATTATGTTCTATATGATGGTGTTAGAATCAATTCTGGGCATATCACTATATTACTAGGTGAAGGCTTGGTCATATTTTGTTACGAACGTAGTGAAATATTTAATATCTTTTCTACTTAAGGATTGACTTACCTTAATTATAAAAGGATTATGTGGGGTACCTAAGTTAACGTCGAGGGTGGATTTTTTAAGGAGTGTTGGTGTGTCAGATGTTAGGGATTTTTACAGGAAATGGTCTTCAGCTCCCATATAGGAAAGGATATCCTTGTCTTCTTGACACTAGAGGATATCTGAGGTAGGTGAATCTTCTTCAACCATTTCTAACCAAACAAGAGGTAATGGTGTAGTGGAGTGATTCGATTTATAAGTAAGTGGGCCTAATGATATAACATTTCTTTAAAAAAATTGTGGGATGGGTATAGTGTCATCTATGTCCATGGGATCTTTAGGGTTATTTGAAAATGCTAGTTCTAGTTCAAAAGTAGTCAGGGATGAAGCAAGATTGGATGTAGTGGCATCGAACTTCTCATAGGTGAATCTTTTATAATCTATTCTACTTTTCTAATGAGATTTAAGGTAACACAGGACAGGTTGATCATGGGTTCCTTGTTCATAACTCTTGAGGTCAAAACCTCTCCATGCACAACAATGAAGATACATGCGGGTGAAGTTGGGATTATACAGGAATTTGAAATTCATTGTGAATGACATGGTGTGGTGTAGATTGATATCCTGGGATGGAGGGT
Organism: Taxus chinensis; assembly: GCA_019776745.2. Taxonomy (NCBI): domain Eukaryota; kingdom Viridiplantae; phylum Streptophyta; class Pinopsida; order Cupressales; family Taxaceae; genus Taxus; species Taxus chinensis. Next base: position 156,332,144 of record CM034146.1, read on the forward strand.
TATTGATTCCTCCATAAATAAGGTTTCTTTTGAGATAAACAGGACTATAGGAAATAACATCTCCTACGTTGGGGTCATACATGAATTACTTGTCATGGTGGCCATATGTTTTAGGTGAAAGGATGGAGTTAATCATGAGAATATGATATTACCTGAGTGTAAGGTGTTTTATTGTATCATCAATAGAGGAATCATCTGGTAACTTAAAATAACAAATAGATGCACTAGAGGATGCTCCATCAGAATGATCAAGTGCAGATTTAGGTACTATTATCTATCGAAAGTGCACCCTATAGAGTGATGACTAATGGTATTCTAGGCTTGCTCTGAATCTCTCTCTTTTGTAGATACAATTGAAGCACCTCAGGTCTTTGGGTATACCTATTGTTGAGGTGAGTCTCCTGTATAAGGGCCGGTTCCTTCTTGATGTATCCAAAAAAATGTTTAAGGGGTTTTGAGGGTAACAAGATGTTTATAAATGAATTGAAAACTAGGGTGATACACCAAAATTGTTGAGGAATTTTACTGATTACATGCACAAATAATTTGAGAATGGATTCTAGATGCACAAACCAATAGTTTTTAGCATAATATTAAGGAAAAACACTTAATGTATTAAGGGAATGATTCACAACAATATTGTTAAGATAAACATGCACACTAATATTATGCAGAATTTACTAAATTTGCAACAAGGTAAGATGATTAATTAGGGAATTTGACATTCACAAGAAATAATAAGGTATACAAAGAACTGCAAATAATTGGAAAGGCAGAAATCAATTCTCATTCAAAGGGAAAAACTGGAAAAAAATCTTCAGCACTCCTGTGTCCAAAAGTCCTCTCCTTGTGCCTTGCAATTACACACAATATATAGCAAGTTTATTCATCCCACCCATCCTAAAAATAGGTAAAAATTGTACTCACCCATGCATCCTATTTTTATCCTTTATTATGAATAAATAAAGGAATAAAATAAACATGCTAATACAACAAGGCATTAATAGCCTTGGTTACAAAATACATCAAAGTAAAACTCTAGTTGACTGTTATATTTTTAACAAGGTTGGATGAATAACTTAGCTAATAATAAGCTTTGCTTGATGAGTAAGTTTTCTCCAATGCATGTAACTTATGTCTTCTAGTGCTTGATGTGACACTTACAATTTGATCCACTTGCAAATGTAAAATTATGACTTTAATAGTGCCCCTTGGGTGCACATACAAAAATAAATCTCTCTCTATGTGAGCAAAAATAACTCATTAACTTCCAAAACTTGGAAAAATAATTCACCCATGCATTCCTCCTGATGAGGACCAGTTGTTCTGATGTTGACATATGTTTGTCTTGTAGTGAATACATGTAAAATACTTCTCTGCAAGTAAAGTTATTCAACCTCTAATTTTTCCACTGTGGGGACCACCATAATTATGATGTAAAAGCACCTCCCTTGCATTAATGGCCGACACTTGTGTTTCTTTCTGCAATTCATGGATATTAAGGTAATTTGGATTGTTTAAGGAGTATATTTTCCTTTTACCTAGCATATTCATGCATGTTACTTAACCTTTTGGTGTCATCATGGGTTGGAAAGGAGACCAATTTGTTAAATTGGTTGGAATATAGTCATGGCAATATTATTTGGCCTTTTGATTGGCCACATGTAATATAAAGCTAATTTCTTGCCTTTTTCCTAATCATTGTGATCGAATTTCCATGATAATGTTGGACTATAGTTTGGGACCTTTTTGATAAGTCAATGTGAATAATTTTATAAAACATGGGGCCAACCTACTCATGATGATGACTTAACCCTTGATGATTGAATTGTCGGTGGATTCTATTTACCCTTGAGTTAAACTGTTAGGGTTCATATGGATTTCCAACATATGACTTTGACCATGGTTGATCTGTGAACCATTGATTTGGACTTTGTTGACCTCCACCATTGTGTATCTAAGTTTTGATTGAGTTATTCTGGAAATGCCAGTCAAGTTGGCATTGAGTGATAGTGGTTCCACTTGGTTGATTTGTTGATCTTAGTACATGCTTGATCTCGGCTATTGATTTTTGAACCATGATGGAAAGTTGATTTTCTAAGCTGACTTGGCTATGGTTAGGGTTGTGCTCTTCAAACTTGACCATTAGATTATGGTCGTTGATTCTTTTACCATCCTTGTGATCGTTGAAGTCTAACAATGGGTTATTCTATGGACCACTAGATTTTATTTTGATTCATTCTTGTCACCGATGAATAACTATCAGGTGAGATTTAGGTTGCAGTTCTTGCATTGGTTTAACTGCTATCATTTTTTCCATTTCTAAAATTTGATCATTGCGATGCGTTTTGAGCGGTGAAGTCCCTAGCCATTTTTTTAGGACCACTCTGCCAAGATCGTGTGCTTTCAAAGTCGATTTTATACTCCATTCTACCGAGACTCTTTATTTTGTGTATTTGCATACCTTTTCTGTTTCTAAGTTTTATGCAAGGAATTTTGTCATGATTTTCCATTTTTTGGCTTGATTTGAGCTAGTTGATTTGAAAATGTGGTTGTCATTTTGGCTCCTTCATTGCTACACATTTCTACGAGCTTCTAAGATATTTAGTTGTATTGGCCACCATTGATCTTTATCTTGATCTCATGTTGGGTATGACCATCCATCTAAAGCTTACTGTGTAATTTTCGTGCTACATTTTATAATGAAAGTGGTTTTTCCAATGAAAGTTGAAACTGGAAGGTAATTGAGCTAGCATTTCTTCTCAATGGGTTTTGAGCTTGATTTCACTAAATGGTTTGGGTTTTCTAAAGGAAAGTTTCTTATTATTTACTCTTTTGCGACTTATATCTGCAATTGTTAGTCACTAACATGAGGTTGCATATTTAATCACTTTATTGGCTAGTTGAGAATTTTCACTGGAAATCATCCTATATTAAGTTGATATACATTTTTTGTATATTTTGTCTTGAAGGTTCTTATTTTGTTATATGGTGGCTATTATGTTGTTCATGATGGTTCCTTTTAATTTTTAATCACCTTAATGCCATTTTTAATATGGTTTGAGGCTCAGTTTGGCCTTAAATTTCAAACCCATTCTTTTGGGTATTCCAGATCTAGAATTTGGAAATTTGTCTATTTTCATTTGATACTTTTTTTTGTAGTTTTGAATGCTTGAACCTTGTAGTTTCAGAACTGCCATAATTTTTTTGTCATTTTCTTATTGTTGAATTCCTTCATACCCACTTCTTGATTTGATAATTTTGACTTTCTTATACTGTACTCAATTTTGGGCATTTTTGTACATTTTGATTTTTGAAGAAAAGCCATTTCTTCTGTTGGGCTCCCTTTGAGCTCAGATTTCACATTTGTTATTTGATTTGGGGCCTCAATATGTATTTCAAACTTATAGTCCTGAATCTCTTCCTGATTTTGTTGAGATCTCTACAATTTTGTTCAAATCTTCACTTTGACTTATTTTGGTGATATTTCCTTTATTGAGCTCATGAAAATTTCTTTTCTTAACTTCTATTCTGATCGATTTGGCTTTACAGGAGTTTTGAGATCTTGCTTTACCATAACACTTGTGGAAATATTTGACCTTCTTTTACTGAAACCTGAGTTGTAACATTGAGAGTGTTGTATCACTTTGAGCTTTTGTGCTTTCTTGTATTTATTCAATCCTAAAGCTTTGAATCATTTTGTATCTTTGTGAGTTTCATTCTTTTGAAAAAATGTTTTTGATAACACATTTATTTGTAAATATTACTGTTGCTTCCAGTTGATTGATTTTGTACTATTACCATATTTGGGCCTTGTAGTCAATGAGCTCCACACATTCTATGGATTCTATTTTCATTACCTATCATATTGAATTTGGATCTTACTACAAAATCACTTCTTTTGAAGTTATGAATTCTTTCACTAATATCCATTGTTTGTAAAAATCATTTTCAAATTTAATTTAAATACTAATCCTATATAGGTTGTTGTTACTTTTGATAAAAATCATCTTGAAGATCATAGATGTTCATTCTATGGAAGTTGGACTCTAGCTTGAAATTCTTTTGTAAAAGATGATTAGTCTTTTGCATGAGCTGAATATTTCATATCTTATGATCCAAATTATGCTTGTTCCAAATATAATTTGTTTCTTGAATAGATTTCTAAAACTTGATATTTCTTGATTAATTTCTTAATTTGTATTATACAATTGGATTTATGTTTGTAACATTGTATTTTGCCCTAGCTTCTAATGTATAATGCTTATGCATTTAATAACTCTCATATGCACTCTGAAGAATGTTATTTCTCTTTGATTATCTTTTCTTGTTTAGATATTAATACTCATAGAGCCTCAAGTTTATCTTGTGATATATCTTCTACATCACTAAGATCACTTCTCTTATCCATAAATGTTTTCTTTCTCTGCACTGATTACTTTCACATTGACCTCTTTTGGAACTAAAAATTTACTCTTATCATTGTTTCATTTTGTATTCTGTTGATTGATTTCTACTTGAATGATGGTTTCCATGTTCACCAAAATTTGATGAGAATATCTACTCTTAAAATAGATTTTGACCTAATCATACCTCATTTGTGATTTTACCTTGTAATGATGCATTTATTTGGTTGCATGCATAAATAATTAGGACTCCATTTATGATATTGAGGCTGCAAATCTGTCTACTATAATTGATTATAATTTTTGTACTTTAAGCTTTAAAATTCATATTCTCATATGAACAATTCTTGAAATTATTTCCTCAATAGTTGTAGATTAAAATTTGATCTTTTTAATTCTTTAACTTAACCATAATGATATGTATAGCTGAAAGTGTTCTTCGTTCAGTCTATAGGAGTGTCTAGTTACAACTGTATGATGGGAAAAACTACTTGAAAGTTTGATGCTTGAAGATATCTTAAAATTATTGTGCTCATGAAGTGATCTCCATCCATTCTCATTCATTGTACATTTTAAGCTTTTTATAGCACCTTCACCTTGACAATCCATTTCAAAATTTGAGATATTGTATCTTCTGTTTTTCTATAGCTGATATCAATCTACTCCTTTTGATATATGAAACTGTTGATGAATCCACATGATAACCATTGTTGTTTTAATGTTTATTGTTCTTATTGGAAGTTGTTTCCACTATTCTATAGGATCTACTTCTGCTTCTTGGAATTAGTTACCATGATTTTGAAAAATATATACATGAGAATGGCTTATGCTTGAACTCTTTATTCTGTCAATAACATTGAACATGAATCAGAACCTGCTTGAAATTGAATACTAGCACTTTTCTGTATCATTCCATTTGTTAGAATCTATAGTAATAAACTTGCATTTGTTTTATGGATTAGTACAATTATATATTTGTATAATCATCCTTTATTCTAGACTGAAATAATATGTAATTTTTAGGTTTGACTTGCAGAATGTAATAATTTTGATATAAAAACACAACACTTAGTGTTTATTTCCATCTTCTTACCTGTACCTACACATTTAGATAAACTAGTTAGAAAACATTAGGATTTTTGGCCTCTCTTATGTTCCATAGTTTTCTTCTTTTATCTTTCTTCTCTAAAATGATTATGGGAATCATATGTGTTGATGTAGAATACTGCTCTTATCAATTTTGTATTTGTCTATAATGTATCTTATGCCTGTAACTCATACCTCCTGATGTCAGGAGATCCATTTACATGAAATTAGATAGTACAAGAATATGGATCTAAACCTTGAGCTCATGACTGATAGTCTTTCCTTTTTCTGTTTCTCAGGTACAATGCCAATGTGGATAACAAGGATGAAGATGAAGTAAATCTGGAGCTGGAAGTGGAGCAATGGAGACGAAAGAAACTCAAGGCAATTATGGGTTTTTTATACTCCTTTACTTTTATTTTCATGCACATGTACCTTCTACTTCAGTAGTTATGAATTTATTTTGAGTTACATCCCACGGCTTGTGTGGGAAACATTTAAGTTCTTTATGAATAAAATATCAAATTCTAGAACTGAGTTGTGTACTTATTTCTACATTTTATTTTTATGTATGGATTGTATAACAAACTAAACAACTCAATAACATAATTTGATGTACTTAATCGTGAAGGAAAGAACTTTAAAATATCTGTGACTTTAATAATGAACTCCCAATTACTATAATCTGCAACTCTGTCTACTGCTCCAAAAATTAACACTCCACTTATTCTATGATTCTGGTCTTCATCAAGCTAATACATCTGTCCTTAGGACTTTTGTGTTCTCTTGCTGAAGATAAACATAGAATTGCAAACTATGTGATTTGTTACATTTTGTAACAACACACATAGCTGTAAATTACATGTAATCAATCAATTGTTACAACTGAAAACATAATAACTGTAATGTATTCCCCTACTTAGGTTCACTTCACCAATGCCATCCATCGTAACGAAGTTTTGAGTTTCCCATTTTTGCACAAGTGCAAAAATTGTCAACATTTCTAGCGATCCTGTGGGAAAATCTTCATGCTAGCTTGTAGACCAATTCCTTTCTCTTGTCCATTGGGCATGGAGTTAAAGCATATAACCAAACCTGTATTCCTGAAGGTCGAACCCTTCTAAAACAAACTAAAAATGGGGAAGCATCTAGTAAACCAGATCACCTGCACGAATGCACTTATTGAATTGAAAAACATTGTAATGTGCATGAAGCACTTATTGAAAGGGAAATCATACTCTAAATAGACACTGTAGGATTTTCAATAACAGTGTTTAAGAAACATACCATTCACAGGAATGGGAAGTTCTTCTCCATTCAGCCTTGAGTGTTGAAATGCATTGTGTTCTTTGCAAGCTGAAATCATATAAGGACCACTCCATATTGCATCAAACTTTGTGCAATTTCATGGCTTTACACGATCAACATCCCATTTTAACACAATGTCTCCTTCATTGAAGACTCTGAACTTAGCCTTCTTATCAAAAAAAGTTTTCTTCATTTGTTTTTTATTCTTTTCCATGTTTAGATGAGCTTGATCTCTTAGCTCTTGCAACTCTATTAACTCTGCATAACGAACTTGCAGTGGTTCATTTTTAAGTAATTCCATCTGATGCAACAAATCTAGTGTAGGAAACTCAACTGAGATGGACATTCTTGCCTCTCTTCCATAAACAAGCTTGTACGGTGAATTTCCAACTGATCTTTTAGGAGTCACTCTGTCAGCCCATAGTGTTGAATTCAACATGAGATGCCAAGCTCTTTGGTTGTCTTTGAGTGTTCTTCTGATGATCCTTAAAATATTCTTATTAGTACTTTCAGCTAACCCATTACCTTGTGGGTAATAATTAGATGATGTACTTAAATAAATTTTGTGCTTGATAGCCCAATCTGTTACCTTTGCACCAAGAAATGCTAAGGCATTATCTGAAATGATAGTCGTTGGAACACCAAATATACAAACTATACCTTCATAAAAGGATAGTATTGAAGTCTCATCGGCCTCTTTTAAGGCTATTGCTTCTGTCTAACATGTAAAGTAATCTGTAGCAGTCAAAATCCACTTGTGTCCTTGTGACGAAGGTGGATTTATCATGCCAATAAATTCAAGACCTCACTGCATGAATGGCTGATCCACTGAAATTGGTTGCAGGGGAAGCGAAGCTAAGCGTTATTTTCCAACAAAGAAAGCACATTTCTTACACTTTCTGATCCATTCGAAGAAGTCTTTAAATATGTTGGGCCAATAGTAACCAGCTTTCATAATTTTTAAGGTTGTAGTACGTGCTGAAAAATGACCTCCTGCAGGTCCTTCATGGAATTCGGATAATAATTGTTGAATTCTATCATAATCAATACATCGCAACAAAATTCCATTTATATCTCTCTTAAATAACATGCCATCAATGAAAACATAAGGTACAACTTATAACTTGAAGTACCTTCATTTATTTTTGTCCATACCTTCCAGATAAGTACTGTGTTGTAAGTAGTTAACTAAATCAGTCATCCATCTTGATTCCTGAACTTCTTGACTGAGTTTGGGTTGTTGATTTTCTGGCTGTGCCAAATTATTTGACTGCCAATACGTAACTTCAACATGTTGTTCTGGATCATCTGATTTTGTTGCCTGTTGTTTTTCCATATCAACAATTAGATGCTCAAACAAACATTTACCTTGAACTATTTTTTCAACATGGATATCAACATCATATTCCATAACTAAAACATGTAATCTAGCCTAATCTCTTCTCGTTCAGCTCTTTGTTCAATAAGAACGCTTTCACACTTGGATGAGAAACTAAAACATGTATCTTATTATTGGAAAGCATGTACTTGAATTTTTTCAATCCTCTAACTACTGAAAGTACCTATTTTTCAAGAAAGGTGTACCTTGTCTCATAGTCATGCAAAATTTGTCCAAAGAAATCATTTAGCTACTTAGTGTTTTGATCATTAATCTGAGTTAAAATAGCTGAAATAGTCTCTTCTCCTGCAAGTGCATACATTGTAAAATCTTTATCAAAATTTGGATTTGCAAGAGTAGGATCCTATGAAATGGTTGTTTTAATTGCTTTGAAACCTTTTCTCCCTTCACTATTCCAAGAGAAATTCTTCTCTTTCTTTAACATAGTTGTTAAAGGTTTGACTAATGCTGCAAAATCTAGAATAAATCTTCTAACGAAGTTGATTTTTCTAAGAAAAAACTGCAGTGCTTTCTTATGATGAGGTAAGGATAACTGTGAAATAACTTCAATTCTGAAAGGATCAATAGCTAAACCTTGTTTAGAGACAATATGACCAAGCATTTTACCCTAATGAACTAAAAAAATGGACTTTTTGGGGTTCAAGGATATTCCAAACTGTCTTCAAATCTTAAAAGTATGTTTTAAATGCATTAGATGTTCATCATAATCTTTTGAAAATATGGTGACATCATCTAAATAAACCAATATGCATTTATTTAATAAGCTATGAAAAACCATATCCATCGCACGTTGAAACGTTGCACCGACATTTGAAAGACTGAAAGGCATTCTTTTATAAGCATAAGTGCCCCATTTAGTGGTAAAGGTTGTTTTGTATCTGTCTTCCTCATGCACAAGGATCTGATTGTATCCACTGTAGCCATCTAAAAGAGATAATTTTTCCAAACCAGAAATTGTTCTCAAAATCTGATCCATATTTGGTAGAGGATAATGGTCTTTTAAGGAAGCTTTGTTAAGGTATTTGAAATCCACACATAGCCTAATTTCTCCATTCTTTTTCCGAATAGGAACAAGATTAGCTACCCAACTTGAATGCTTAACTGGAAAAAAAATACCTGATTCGATCAACTTAGATAACTCTTTTCTCATCAATGGCTCAATTTTTGGATTTATAGGCCTTTGCTTCTGCCTAACTGGCTTGGAATTTGTTTATAACTCTATTTTATGATAAGCTAAAATTGGATCAAACCCTCTCAGATCTTGGTACTTCCAGCAAAAAACATCTCTAAATTATTTACATAATTTGATAAATGATTGTTTTTCAGCTGAAGAACATACATTTCCAATAAGTAGCTTCTTTTCGTCATCCACCAAGATTTCTTCATAGTTATCTACGTGAGTTGAAATCTTTCCTTTGTCCTTTCTTAACTAATCATCAGAACTAAAAATGTCTTCTAGAGTGACCAATCCTTGAGGTAACTTGTTTGTTTTTAACTGAACAATCTAGTCACCATAGAAGTGTTGTAGTTTTTCCTGATTTACTACAGAAAATTCAGCTTCTTGCTGTAAGAATCTACAAATATGTTTAGAAAATTACAAATAAGATTCTTCAGGCATGCAAGGTCTAATAATTAATTTAATATGGGTTTTACTTTTTTTTATCTGTTCTAGTACATCAAAACTGGCACAACTGCCAAGTTTATCTCATGCTTATTTTCAGTTCACACTGAATGTTAATAGCATCAAAATATCCATTAAGTTTGAAACTCTAATAAGACTTCATTAATGAATTCTTACACACATTAAAGACTTGATTAATAACTAAAGAATCACTGAAAAACGTGTAAAGTAATGATACCTCTCTTTTTGGCCCATTACAAGCCATGAATTAATGCTTCGTATTCAACTACATTACAAGTACAAGAAAACTATAGACTTAAAGCTAAAAAGTACCTTTCATTTGAAGGGGAAGTAAGCATTAAACCTGCACCTTGTCCTTTCTTATTTTTAGCTCCATCAAAGTGAAGCTTCCATAGCCCTTCTACTACTTCTTCTATCCTGGACAACAAGGGAATTGGTGTATTTTCTTCATGAAAGAAATAAACACCGAAAAAATCTTCTTCTAAATCCTTAAAAGGGTCATAAGCATGTTCTTCTTGAGTCTTTTCATCCATGAACAGATTAGAAACACCATCTAGTGCGGAAACATGAGTTGTAACATCAAAATCAGACTCTGAAATTGAGTAATTTGCTAGAGCATTTGAAGTATGAGGCTCAATATGAAACCTAGCCAGAGGCTCTAAATTTACAGTAACCTTAGTTCCATATCATGTAGTAAAGAACAAAACTAACCAATCTAAAGAAATATAACCTCTTTTTTTTGCTGTAAAATCTCGTGATAAACATAAGGCAAAATAGGGAGGCAAATCTACAACAGTCACATCTTGTAGAATTGTTACATTGGGACAAGCATGTAATGTTACTTCTAGGTTTCTGATAATATAAATTGTATTGGTTGTTGTCCCATCTAGCTGCAACACACTTTTTCTCTGTATGCTCATATTGCAAGCCCAAATTTTCTGAAATTACTTTTGGCATAACTGTACTACTTGCACCACTGTCAACCATGTAGTTATGAACTAAATGGTCTCCAATAATTAAAGATAAATAAAATGGTGGTGGCTTCTTGATATCATGAGAATTTAAAACCTTTTGAACCATCCATTTAACTTCTTTAATGTGGTCTTGTTCCACTATTCCAAGGACCATGTCCACTTTCTGAATTTCCTTTTATATCGGTTTTGAAGAAATTTGTAGCTTGGCAAGTTCATGAGAAAGAAGATATTATTGTCCTGTAATAGTTAGAGCATCCCACATTGAGATATTAACATTATGCTTTTTCATTATATCAACAATGCTAAAAGAAGCAATAGTTTTGGAAACAGGTTATACTATTTTAGCATAGGCTTTGGAAAAAATGGACTCTGCTTCAGCTGCTCTTGATATCTGAGGTATAAACAATTTTATTGGATCAGGTTATAACTATTTTTGTTGTTCTTTACCAGCTGAAACACATGCTATTTTTTTAATGAACAAGTGTTATTTGCTAATTTTTGGTCTGTACCTAGTGTTTTATCAGTCATTGTAGGCAGAACATGTCTGTTTTGATACTTTTGACTTTCCTGAGCCTTTTTTGGGCCCTAGTAGTAACTGCAATAAAATCATCTTCAATAAAACTGACCAAGTTTTGTTTCCTAATGTCCACCCTCCATTTGAGGCATGAACAATGTTTCAACTTGAGGTTGTAAAACAAGGATTATATTGAGGAAGGCATTTGGTGAAATTTACAGTTGTAGGAGGTTGATTACAAGGTTAGCACCATTCTTCTGTAGCCATATTAACTGGAACTAAAATGTTAGATCAACTAGGAGCTTTTGGGTCAAATTGCCTTGGCTGATATGGTTGTCTATAATTTTGATTCTGTTGATAAGGCTGCCTATTCTATTGGTTTTGCTGATAAGGAGCTTGATAAGGTCTGCTAGGTAATGCAAGTCTATTTTCAATCGACGTTATCTTATTTCCCATAGTCTGCAAAGCTTTAAACACATCATCTGATGGGGCTGCAATAGCAAGCTCCAAAATGGTAATAGGTTGTGGGATAGGTGCCAAATCTACTACAAAAGGCATTGAAGGCCTTGGTGCTAATTTTTCGGCTTGAATTAGACTATTTTAAGCCTTTATAGCAATATCATAAGTTGTCGTGAGAGTTTCACCTCCCAAAGATTGAATCATAGTTGAGATATCACTGTTTAAGGCTCTAAGATAATAAAGAAAATCATGGTCAGCTTGAGGCTTGACACTAGCTGGGATTTTTTCTCAAGTTCTAGAAAAACGTATGTTGAAACTAGTCATAAACTCATGAGGAGCTCTCTTAATTGTAGACAGTTTTTCTATGAGGGATAAATTATCCGAATGATCTTGAAATTGTTTCAGCAATATCTCACCTAACTCATCCCACGTTATTATGCTTCCAGTTTCTAAGGTTCTATACCATTGCAGGGCTTGCCCTTTAAAGGATGCAGTTAAAAGTCTTAAAGGTGCATCTTCATGAGTAATATTATGAGCAACACACAGGGCTGCAACGTATTTGATGTGCTCAGTTGGAGTAATCTGATTTTCACAAGTGAATGATGGTAAAATTTTCATGACAGCATGAGGGATATCATGATAAACTGGAAGTACTAGAGGGCTTCCATTAGTAAAGGTCACAAAATTCCTAGGTGGTTGAATAGCCATTGGAAAAACTCAGATCTGAACAAAGATATTAATACATGGTGAAGGAATGTTAGGAGGAGGGTTGTTAAAACCATGCCTATCATAAGGTAGGGTGTTACCAACTCTTCTTCTTCTTGCAGAATTCAAAGGTAAAGAAATAATATCAGAAGGAATTCCTCTTACCAATGATCTTGTAGTCACTTTATGCATGGACCATGCTGCAAAACTAGTTTACAATCAGCCTTACGGAGTCGCCAAATAAATCTTTTAATCTTTAGAATAAGTTGTTGCAGCTTGTTGCTCTAAAATTAACCTTTCTTTATTGTGAATCTACTATAAATTGTTGTAATTTGGTTTCAGATATAATTTGTTCTCCCACCGGGCATACCAAAAATTGTTATCTCTCAAAAGTGCACCCTGTAGAGAGATGACTGTCAGTGTTCTAATATTGCTCTGGATCTCTCTCTTTCATAAATACAATGGAAATACATCAGGTCTATGGGTATACATATTGTTGAGGTGAGTCTCCAGTATCAAGGCCAGTTCCTTTTTTATATATCCTAAAATAATTTTTAGGGGTTTTGAGGGTAAAAAGATTGTTGTAAATGAATTGAAAAACTGGGTGATAAACCAAAATTTTTGAGGCCTTTGACTGAGTACATGCACAATCAATTTGAGAATGGAATTTGGATGCACAAACCAATAGTTTTTAGTAGAATATTAAGGAAAAACACTTGATGTATTGAGGGAATGATTCACAACAATACTATTAAGATAAACATGCACACTAATATTATGTAGAATTTACTAAATTTGTAAAAAGGTAAGATGATTAATTAAGGAATTTGACATTCAAAAGAAGAAATAAGGTATACACAACACTAAGAATAATTAGAAAGGTAAAAATCAATTCTCATTCAAAGGGAAAAATTGGAAAAACTGCTTCAACACTCTTGTGTCGAAAATTCCTCCTTGTGCCTTGCAATTGAACACTATATAAAGCAATTTTACGCATCCCATCCATCCTAAAAATAGGCTAAAATTGTACTCACACATGCATCCTATTTTTATCCTTTATTATGAATAAATAAAGGAATAAAATAAACATGCTAATACAATGAGGCATTAATAGCCTTGCCTACAAAAATACATCTCTGTCAAACAGCAGTTGACTGGTCTATTTTTAACAAGATTGGATGAATAACTTAGCTAATAATAAGCTTTGCTTGATGAGTAAGTTTTCTCCAATGCATGTAACTTTTGTCTTTTAGTGCTTGATGTGACACTTATAATTTTATCCATTTGCAATCATGAAATTTGAACATTCTTTAATCTTCCCCCTTGGATGCACATGCAAAAATTAACCTCTCTGAGTGAGCAAAAAAAATTCTTAACTTGCAATACTTGGCAAAATAATTCACCCATGCATTCCTCCTAATGGGGACCACTGGTTCTGATGTTGACATCTTCTTGTCTTCTTTTTACATGTAAAATACTTCTCTACAAGTAAATTTATTCAACCTCCAATTTTCCCTATTTGGGGACCACCTTTATGTAAAAATAAGATTATAGGGTTTTTGGTCCATTCTTGATGCACTTGTATTTCTTGGCAGGATTAAGGTACTTTTGTAAAAGTTAAGGTAAAACGAAATTGTTTAACCTTTGCATATGAAATCATTGGTTTGCATTGTTACCTTATACTTTTGGAATCATTGTTGTCTAACACATCATACATAACTTTTTATTTGAGGTTTACCCTATAGTTCGATGGCATATTACATAGTCAACCCTTTTGAATAATTATTCACATACACGGTCTATAACCGACCTAATTTCTTACCCTTTTCAAACCTCATTGTTGTCAGCAATTTCTGGCATCATTAGGTTTGAACTATGTATTCAAACATTTTTGATATCAAAGGTCAATATACTAATTTTAATAATTATGAGGCTGCCCCCCTTTGACGATGATTCGACCCTTGATGATTGAATGTTGGTGACCTAACCCTTGAGTTATGTTAGGGTTTACTAGGGATTTGACAGGTATGTTCCTTTCTGACCATGGTTGAGTCTGGGTAACCTGTGATGATTTGTCGATATGACATTGATTCTGTTTGATCTGTCTACAAAACTTTTGATATTACCTACTGTTCCATCTGCCATGATCTTGTCTTGCAACCATAGATTTTTGCTTAATATGGTTAATTTTAACTCTATGAATTGAAGATTGGCATCATTTTCCATGTTGTTCATTTTTGGATGATGTACATCTTGATCTTCGTCGTTGATCTTCTAAATTTGATAAGTTAGGTTGTACGGATGAGTTTTGGGTTTGGTAAAAGAACCTAAACCTGACATTTCATTCATTTGACCTTTTTTAAACCTTGCGGGTGAAGCCCTTGAAAAATTAATTGGTCGTTGATTATTGTGGGATTTTGATCTCTTATGATCCTTATTGTCAAATTTTTGTGGTTGCATTATTCGTGAGATCTTTGCTTGCATTATTTATGTTTTGATGACTTGCCACTTCTAGTTGAAAACATCTGAATGAAGAGTATTCATTTTGATTGAAAACTTGGTGGTCGCCAACTTCATTTTTTTTCATTGCACTCTGTTCAAGATTGAGACTGTCAAGAAGGTAATTTTAGGCCTTTGAACACCATTTTTCTTTTGAAATCATTGATTTTCTTTCATTCTGATTACCTCTGTAAGCATATTGACTATTTGAAATGTTTTCATTATTTCTGAGTTTTCCTGTAAGGCATTGCTGATGATTTTCCATTTCAAGTTGAGGCTCTGTCCAATGAATCTAGGTCTTGTCATTTTTTGTATTTGAAGATCTTCATTATGTTTCACAAGTTTTGACCTAAACGATTATTTTTGTTATCTCATATCCTTAGGGCAGTTTCCTTTGCAATTTTGGCTCCTGTCATGGTTGGAGTGCTAATATGTTATTTTTCTCTGATCTAATAAGCTGTGCAAAGTTTTCCAATGAATCGGTTTTATGGAAAGTTTTATGTTGAAGGCCAACATTTCAACTATTTCTTTACTTCAACCATTCCAAAGAAACCTTGTTAGATGTTTAATGAGTTGGGTTTCTCTCATTATATAATGCTCTGATCCATGGATCTTCATTCATTGAGAATTCTTACATAGTGTTTGCTTTTAAAAGATGTTTCAGTTTGTACATCAGATATTCTTGACTTATTGTTAAGCCTCAAGTGCCTCCTGTCTCTGAATGTTTATGGAAATTTATCTCCTTATCTTATGGTCTAACTTTGAAGAAACTTTTGTATGAAACTTTCACATTGTTAATTTAAGAATACATTTTGGGTTGATATCTAATCTATGTTTGAGGCTTTACTCTGAAACTTGGTTGTTTTGATTCAATTGCTTGAGATTTCAAGGTTATAAATCAGACGAAGAATGAAATTTTCATTCTATCTTTTTGGGTGTTTTCCATTTCCTTATGATTTGGGATGAGTATTTTCTGCCTTGACTCGTATCTTGTAGAATTAACTATTTGCTGTCCTTGAACGTGAACCTAATTTGCATTTTAATTCTTATCAATACTGGTTTTTTCATCGATTTTGAATTATTTTTAATACTGATGCTTTTAGCTTCTATGATGAATTATATTTTGTCTTATTTTGTTTCTGGGTAGCTTTAAAATACGTCTTTTCTTTTGAGTTATTTGAGCTTGGTAAGTTCTTTTCTTGATCTAATTTGGGGTATCCTCTAGGAGATTTATTTCAAACATTCTAGGTCGACATATTTTACATTGTCTTTGCTTCCTTAAGGACACTTTCTGCTGTTAGGATCTGTACTTTGAAAAAAATTATTCTCCAATACCTTGTACTTGATCTGAGCATATTACTGAACCTATCTCAGGATTTGCAGTGTTCTATTCTTGAAGACTAAGTACATGAACTGTTTTGAAGATTGTTGTCTCATATCAAACCATTAGTACTCTGATTTTTTTAGTCTTCAAAGCTATCTGGAAGCACATTTGATTTGATAATTTTTTAATTTCAATCATTCCTATGAATTATATTGTTTTATCTTTGAATTTCAAGTGACTTTAAAGTAGCTCTGAAAATGTATCATTTGGATGGGATACACTCTATTTGCTTTTAGATCCAACTGTAATGCCATTACTTTGGAATTTGTATCCAACCTTCCTACATTTGAATGTTGTCTAAAGCCTTATTAGATTATTGCTTCCTATAAACATCTGAAGTTGTTGTTTAATCTGCATGATACCCATTGCTACTATTTTCAATTTTGCTATCAAGGTTTTAGTTCCATTCTGCTAGCACAATATCTATACTTTGAGTTAAATTCTTTCTTTAATTTCATTGTACTCTTTCAATTCAATTTTAAGTACTTCAATCATTTAACAACTCAAATGTTAAAACTATTTTTTCACCTGGACTGTCATGATAATATCCTATTGCTGAAGATTATGAAACCTCAGTTTGTTGTTTGATTATATGAATCTTTCACATTATCTTGTAAAAGCATAAAAGTCCATGATGTAGCTCACATTTTGCTTATATGCTGGAAAAAATGTATGTTTGAAATTATTCATGTAGATTACAATTTTACTAGCTTTCCTGATCCATGAATCTTATATTGCTTTATAGCTTGTTCACTTTATTATGAGCTTATGGAACTTTGCCATTTACTATAGATAGATTTCATGCTCTGAAATGTTTCAATTATTTGATCTGCAATTGCTAAAAGTTTTCAAAATCTTATTAAGCTTTTTTTATTTTATGTCATACTCATTGCATTTTACACTTTGAATATTATTTGTAACCTTTAAGAAAGGATTATTTGTATCCGATAAAGTTTTTTATGTGTTACTTATGAACCTCATGCATATTTGTATTTGCTTTCACACTGAATTTGTAGAACTGTAAATTTATCGTTTTTACATTCTTAAAATTCTACCTTTTGAATAGTCTGATCCTGAAGTTTCTAATGATGGTTTTGAACCATGTTCCTCCATGAAGGTTTTGGCTGAGAAATTACTCTTAAAATCATTTTGACTTTAGTTCATACCTAATTTGTATATTATTTTATTTGTAATTGATGCATCTTCTTTGGTGTGCAGCATATTTACATAATGCATGATGTTCCTTTATGAATATACTGAAAGTGCATTTTCAATCTGTCTGAAATAATTGGCTTGCCTTAAGGTATCCTTCATAAACTTGAAGCTTTTTAAATTTATATTCTTTGATGATTATGGATCTTCCAAATTGTTCTCAATTTGTACCATTTGACTATGTTGACCCTTACTAAAGATCACTTGAAATAATGTCCATAAATTCTTATGCATAGCCTGAATTTGGCTCTTAAACTGGAATCTCTTACTATAGCATCTTAATGTTACTGAAAAGTATGAAATTACTGATGGTAAACAAAGCTTTGTCCCTTGAGCCTCAGTCATTTAGACTTTAATGTTGTATCCTTGATAAAAAATGTAAATCACCATTTCTATTTTGATATTTCCTTCATTAACTAGCTGTATAATCTGACTTTATAAGTAGAATCTACTTCTTATCCAGAAAGCATTGTACTTTTGATTCTATGTACTTGATCATTTGTTTGTTTCCTTTTCTTTATGCTTTTGAAGTACATTGGACTTGGTATTGATAAATTGTTCATTTGTAATTTATGAAGCACTTCTTTATTCTAGCAATCTTCTGCAATATGTAATTATCTATAGAACTTGAAAGATGATTAAGTAATTTCTGTCTCTGGTAGTTTCAATTGAAATATACATGAGAAATTGTAGAGTTTGAATAGCTGGTTATCCTGATTTTGAGTTCTTCTCCTTGAACATCTAAACGGCTGCATGATTGATCTTGTTTTTATTCCTGCATTGTGTTTGGTCATTAAGTGTTTCTATATTGATAGTACAATCTAAAACTAAACTTGACATTTGTTTAACCTGTACCTGCATGGATTAAGAAAATAGTTAGAAAATAACTAGTATTTTTATATTCTCTTTATATCTGAACTGAAATAATTTGCACTTTTTCCCTTTCTTGCAGAATGTAATACTTTTGATATGTAAACTAATAGTAGTGCTTCATATTTCCTTGTCTTTCTTACCTTATACCTCCTAACATTTAGATAAACTAGTTAGAAAATAGATTAGGATTTTTGGCCTCTCTTATGTTCCATAGTTTTCTTTTTATCTATTTCTTTTCTGAAATGATTCTGGGAATCATATGTAGTGATGTGGAATACGAAGGTGAAAAAAAACTCAAGGAAATTATATCTTACTTTATCTTGTATCTGATGTATCTTTACTTCCTGTAACTTATACCCCATGATTTGTTAGGAGATCCATTTGCACAAAATTAGATAGTACAGGAATATGGATCAAAACCTTGAGCTCATACTGTGTAGTGTTTCCTTTTTGAGTTGTTTGATAGGTACACTCACCACTAACAGATAGTTAGGATGAAGATGAGTAAAGCTCAGAGATGGAAGTGGAGAAACGGAGATGAGAGAAATCCAAGGCAATGATGGGTTTTTGAACATACTCCTTTAATTTTATTTTCATGCACATGTACGCTATTTGTACTTCAGTAGTTATGAATTAACAAAGAAATTTTGAGTTACATCCCATGGCTTGTGTGGGAAACATTTAAATCCTTTATGAATAAAATATCAAATTATGGAACTGAGTTGTGTACTTCTTTCTGCATTTCAGTTTTATGTATGGATTGTATAACGAACTAAACAACTCAATAACATAATTTTATGTACTTAATCATGAAGGAAATAACTTTAAAATATCTACAAATTTAATAATGAACTACCAATTACTGTAATCTATGACTTTGTCTGCTACTCCAAAAATTAACACTCCACTTATTATGTGATTCTGGTCTTCCTCAAGCTAATACATTTGTCCTTAGGGATTTTGTGTTCTCTTGCTGAAGATAAACATAGAATTGCAGGCTATGTGATTTGTTACATTTTGTAACAACACACGTAACTGCGCTTATCAGGCACGCCCAATCATTGATCCCATGGTCTGCCTATGGCTCCGAAACCTCTTCGCCATTAATGTCTTCCTTAATTTCGTCTTGATCCTAGCTCTTTCATTAAATCGCGCAAATACCAACGATTGTCAAGCCGGAGTATTTAAGTCTCCCAGCCTCATCGTATTACGCCCGCTCATTCCCCTGAAAACATTGTCATCAGGTATAAGTTCATCATTTGGGTGATACGTAATGTAGTAGTCAGCGAAAACCGATCCCTTTAAATTAGGCAGGATGCTCGTAAATGATGAGAATTTAAGTCTTTATTTGAAACCAATTCGCTAATAAGATGGTGGTAAGGATGCGAAACACATGGTTCATTGATCCGTAAACAAATACTGTACAAATCCTACCCAAGTGCAGACAACTTATCTCCCGTTCCTTCCACTACCTTGCGGGAAATTAATGAAAATACAATTAATTTCCCTCTTTCTTTAACATTACAGCTTAGCGACTAATTATGTTATGCAAATACAGACAAGTTCCAGCTAATCGTGCCGAGAATACAGAAACAAATCTGAGCAAATACTATCAAATACAGACAATTTTCTCTCTCTCGAAACGAGTAATGAAGGAAATCTAGTTAGGAAGGGATACATAAAATCTCTCTTGTCCACTTTTATTGGAAACATTACATAGACAGTTACAGATTACAATAAGTATGAAAAATAAGCAACAATATAAACCTTCTCTCCGATTACTTGCTTTCTCTGTTTCTTACACCTTGCTCCTACAATTCCATTCTAGCACTGAAGAATCTCTACTCACTTTCTCTCATATTAAGAACTCTGCTTCTCGATCTCTCTAGATCTTTGAATGATAATTCTCTTGCTCCTTTCATACATTTAAAGGCCTTCCCTTGTCCTCATGTGCACTGGAGGATGTGAAAGGGCATGGAAGGGAAGAGACACAGTTGGGTTCTTCAAATTTTTGTCCATTTGTGCTTTATTCTTCTTTTTTGTTCTAAGGTGTCAAGACCGACTCCCTGATAAGACCGGTGGTTTTAGGACTGCCGCCCTAGCTGGGAAGTGGTTTTAAGACCATCACCCTTGTAGGGCAGTGGTTCTGAAACTACCACTCTACATAGAGTAGTGGTTCTGTCTAGAACCTTCATTTACTTCATTTTATTCACTTTTCTTCATTTCTCCTTATTAGTGCTGATTGGACTGATGAAGTGGTATGTTTTTCTAGATCCTTATGGATCATACCTCCCCTACTTAGGAGGATTTTTTCCTACAATATATTATTGGGGGAGTGGTAGAGGAATAAAATCTCTCCCTTGATCCTTAGAGTACAACTGGGTCTGCCTTGGTGTCTGTTAGGATTAATATTGTTTACATTATTAATCATGATTATTAATTGTAATATAATATGAGTTGGTTAACAACTCATATTATTTATTATATGTTTTGTTATAACTAATATTTGTAATACGTGAAGTTGTTGATAAACAACTCACGTGAATAGGAGTTTGGTGAGAGATTTAAGAAGAGGTTATAGCTACCTCTTATCTTTTAGGAAAGCTATTTCTTATATAAATGGCTCTGTACGGAAATTTATTATTATTGTGTAAAAATGTATCTGTGTTTATATTTGTTATCAAAGTGAATTTACTATGGAGTCTTCAGTAACGATTATTGCATTCGAATGGATCTGAAAGAGAACTACACTCTACGCTATTAGACAATGAGCCAACGAGGCAGAACCACTTTTTCCCAACCACGACATCAGCTACAAGATTCTAAAAAAATGTTTTTTTTGGGACTAGTCATTATACCGAGGCTCGCAATTTTAGGATCTTGTTTTTTTTTTGGGCTCACTCAAAATGGTGGGAGGTTTCAAATGCAGACCAGGTAATTTTTGAGAAATGTGTAAATTTTCTTCTAATTGTATTCTTCCAATTCAGTGTAAACAGTTCTTCCTGTGCTCATTTTTTCTTCTCACGTGATCGTTGCATGGAATAGCCAAATCCACGTGTGGTCTCATTTTCTATCCATTTCTTTATGGGGTTCGGCGTGGTGTTGTGGAAAGGATTGTTCTCTCAGCACAGCCATAACATAAGCGTTGGAGGAAGAAAAGGGTTTCAAAATATTTGATTAAAGGTTCATATCTGTGCATAAGATCTTGGATCGATTCACTGATCAATTTCCTGAGCATGCTCAGCTAAGTGATATGGAATGTTGTGACATGTCCGATCTATCTTTGTAAATTTCTCCGGAGTGGGGGTGAAACAACTAATATGAATTTTCTAAAATAGTAGTGAGCTGGCATATTTCTCAAATGAAAACAGTATTAGCAATTTGACTAAAGTTTTGAGTTTTGGGTCAAAGTTTGCATGTTCTGCCATATGTATGTTGAAGTTAATATTTGAGTCAATGTTCCATATAATATTAAAAACCTAGTTTACGTTTTAGCCTTATTGTTAATACATCAAAAGTCTATAAAATCCAAACTCCATATAGGTTATTAGTTTTGTCATTGCCTAAATACATATTCATCGTAAAAAAAAAATAGTCAATGTCGGTCTGCCAAAATTATAGGCAGTTGAGTCAGCCTAGATTTGTAAATCAAGTATATGGTCTTTGTTATACCTTTAGTCTTTGATTTGTTCTATGACCACGTTTAGTGTTCGAGTATTATCGTGAGTTCTAAGTCTTAAAAACAATATTATTGTAAAAGTAATTTATTTATCGTGGAGTTGTATTTATTTATGTATTTGAAATTAGTGTCTTAAGTTATTTTGTCAAGAATCTCCAAGTACTGTCATCTTGTTGTTATAATTGTGTCTAGGTGAATAATAGGTTGTATCGTTTTTACAATGGAAATGCCATTGGAAAAATTCAATGGTCTCAATTTTCACACATGGAAAGTCAAGATCCAGATGCAGTTGATGAACAAAAATCTTTGGAGGATAGTGGATGGAAAAGAACTAGCACCTTCAGATCCGAATAGATTGGCAGAATGGGAAATACGGGATGATAAAGCCAAAGCCATTATTGGCCTTGCCCTCTCAGATTCTGAATTACATTATGTTGATCTAGATAAAAACTTGAAGGACATCTGGGATAATCTGAGAAAATTATTTGGTTCAAAAGTAGTCAATACAAATTTTTCCCTGAAACTTCAGTTGTTCAAGCTAAAAATGAGTGATGGAGATACAATTTCTAGTCACATCAACAATTTACGATCTCTTTTGAGATAACTTGCAGAAGTAAAAGCTCCAGTTGATGACGAGGATGCAAAAGCTATTCTGCTGAATAGTTTACCACCGAAATACAGTAATGTTGTTTTCACTCTTGGTCAGATTCCTTCCAACTCATTGGAAGATATGATATCAGCTCTTCAGTCTGAAGAAAAAAGGACTAAAGAAGATATAGAAGAAGAAACAACAATGTATGTGAAAAATAAATACAAAAATTTCTTTAAAAAAGAGGACTTAGAATGCTTTTATTGCAAGAAAAAAGGACATATATCTAAATTTTTCACAACTCGAGCCGAAAATCTTCTCAGTGGAAAATTGAAGCCACATGAAGAAAATATAGTTGTAGAAGAATCTTCTGAATCAGAAGATGAACGAGTGACTGATGAACCAGATTATAATTCTAAAGACTACTTGTTTTGAGTTCAGATGACTGGAGGCACTGGAGGATGGAGGACAAGTAGCATCCTCTCGTCAGTCACCAACGATGGGGCTGCATACTGATCTGGTGAAATGTGTGTAGTGTGGTTTTTCATTTTCAGTGTTCTTGTTTTGCAGAGTGATGGTTTTCTGAATAAACCCTTTTCAGAACTTTTTGGAGGATTCATGTTTTCAGAATACTCATTTTTGGGGAGCAGGAGAAGATTTTGAGGTAGACTCAAGGGATGGTTATCCAGCTAGTGTGAAGCTTGTGGATCTTGGAGATTCAGAATTCGGGCACCCAGGGAGGAAGGGAAAGTCCCACAGGAACCCAAAGAGGAAGGGAGCATTCCTGCATAATTCAGCTCGACACTACGCCTTTACGAGGGTAAAGAGATAATCTATGGAGTCTGTACCTGGTCTAAGAAGTGCTTTCAGGAGGTAGTTCAATTTCTTCGAATATGGTTCTTTGTTGTGTTCACATTAAGGGGGTGAAGATTAGTGATTAATAATGTTCACACTAACGGGGTGAATGTTAGGATTAATATTGTTTACATTATTAATCATGATTATTAATTGTAATATAATATGAGTTGGTTAATAACTCATATTATTTATTATATGTTTTGTTATAACTAATATTTGTAATACGTGAAGTTGTTAATAAACAACTCACGTGAGTAGGATTTTGGTGAGAGATTTAAGGAGAGGTTATAGCTACCTCCTATCTTTTAGGAAAGCTATTTCTTACATAAATGGCTTTGTACAGAATAAAAGAAATATATTATTATTATTGTGTAAAACTGTATCTGCTTTTATAGTGTCTTCTCTTGTCCAACTTGCGAAGACTTTTATGGATCTCTGGTTTTCTGCTCCAGTGCTACATGCTCCTTTGAGTTTCCTAGAGTATCATCCTCTTTAGAAGGAAAATTTTGTATCTTTCATTATTTTTCATACATAGACGACGTTAGTAGATGTGAGCTCTTACAAATTACTATTGGGTGCATCTGCATGAAGTATGGCTAGAAGGTTTCTTCTCTGACCTACTCAAGTATGGCGAAGGTCCCATATTGTAGTGGTTCAATACTTCTTTCTTCTATTTGTTTCTTGATATGGATTGGCCTAATCCTCTCCAAGTATGCTATTGCTATAGTCACTACCATTCCTTATATCTCCACTTCTCCTTGCTGCCCAACAATTAGGTCTAGTGAATCCATAGGTAGATACGGTGACTACATAATAAAAGTCTTTTGTGCTCCTTGACTGAATAGTTCTTGTGGTGGATTATTATATAAAAAATGATACGTGCTATCCAAATTCTCCATCCTTTGGTCATAAATATCCATGATCTCACATCCATTTTACTTTTATTCCAATGAAAGAAAACAAAACTGATGATTTTACTGAAAAAAATCTTAGTGCATGGTTGACACTTACCATAGCCTTCTTTTATTTTCTCTGGTGTTCCTGTATGTTGAAAATGACTCCATCCCTTGACCCATCTATACTAGTTCTCCTTCCTTGTGAACACAACATCCCTAGCATACAAGTAAGGGCTTTTGAAGACAATGTCAAATTCATCAAATGGAATAATATCATCCTCTAGTACATCTATGTATTGGGTATTTATCCCAAACCAAAACTTACACTTCCTTGTAACTTTTATTTCTACACCCTTCTTCACCCATCCCAATGGGTATGGATGTGGATGCATGTAAGCCTCTAGACCAAGCTCTTTTACAACCGTATCAGAAATCAAATTTGACTGAGAACTAAAATATACTAAAGAGTTTACCTTAGTCTTCTTGATTTAGATTCTAATTTTGAAATAGCTTACTCATCTCTTCCTCTTCTGTTTCCCCGTAGATATTAGTGGATGTGCATCCTAGCCTCTTTTCTACATCTGAATCATCCTCAATCGTCACGTCTTCTCCTGTTTTCACAATGGCCATGGATTTATTAGAATCCGTGGTTCAGTTCTTTGAGTGTAATTCTAGATGGAATTTCCAACATGTGGTGTCAATATGTCCATTTACATCACAATTCTTACATAAATTCTTAGGATCTTTACAAGTATGCATAGCAGTAGTGGCATAATTACCTTTCCATTTACCTCTGCTACTTGTCTTCCCTTGTTCTTTGTCTTCTTGTTCTATTGACCAGACTCCATTTGGCTCTTTTTATCCTTTATTCTTCTCGTCATTAATGTAGTATATTTGTATATAATCTTTATTGAGATCCTGTGTCTTTGTGGAGATTTCCTTCCTCCAAAGGTGAGTGTGAAGTCCTTCCAAATACTTGGTCAGAATGTCTTAATCCTCCTAGTCTATATTAAGCAACATGGGTTATCTCCAAAATTATGTAGTTTAGTCTTGCATGTTTTAAATGTTTCCCTGTCTAAAGTACTACCACTTAATCATCATGTAAGTTTTATAGTTACTAGGATATGAGTTAGCTCTAATCAATTATTTAAAAACTTTCCAAGTACTGACAATAGGATGTTTTTTACTTCTCACATGTGGCTATATGGGTTTCCCACCAAACCAAACCATGACCTTCCATTTTGAGATGTTCAAAAGTGATCCTTTGTGCATCAGTGACATTATGCACACTAAAATAGACTTATAAATGTTTTATCCATTTATCTAGTAACTTTTCATCTACTTGTCCTTAAAAATTATTTATTTCAACTTTTGTTTCAACTTTACAAGGTGTATGAGCAGATTTTACCTTCTCGCTTACAATTGGCATCTCTTCTTCACAATCTTCCCATTCTTCCTCTTTGTGGCTCTTTCTGATACAAACTTTATTAGTCAGTTCTTGAACCAATGATTCCATAGAATCTTTCTTAACCAAATAATTCCTTTGAAATTCTTAAATTTATTCTTGTTTTCTATGCAATCTATCCATCATGGTCTCTAGCATCTCGAATCTACGGACGAAGTTATCTTCCTCCATTTGAGCTCAAATTCTTAGTTTCCATTTCTTCGTAGAAATATCTAGATCACAAGATAAAACTTCTTCACCTTTCGACCTTTTCAATATCATACAAAATCACAAGAATGATTTGAATACCACATTACTAGATATATAATCAACTCTGATACCAAAATGATCCGTAAACTTCTACTTTAGAACTCTACGAATCACACAATTATATTGTTCTACTTTCAATTTTGGAAAATGATAGATTTTCTTGAAAAATTAGAGTTTAATGACTGATTATATAGTGCTATAGAAAGGAAATTGCAGATAATAGGAAAAAATTCAACTTTAACACCAAAAATTTTATCCTGAAAACCTCTAATGGAGGAAACATAATCAAGAAGGGAAACTGCTCTTTCTTCCCACTTTTATTGGTTAATTATAGACAATTACAGATTATAATAAGTACAAAAAAGAAGCAACAATGTAAAGCTTCTCTCCAATTACTTATTTTCTCTATTTCTTACACCTTGCTTCTACAATTCCATTCCAACACTAAATAATCTTTGCTCTCTTGCTTTCATATTATAAACTCTGCTTCTCGATCTCTCTGAATGTTTGAATGATAATTCTCTTGTTCCTTTCATGCATTTAAAGGACTTCCCATGTCCTCCCATGCACTGAAGGATGTAAATGGGCATGGAAGGGAACTGTTATCCTAATTTTTCCCTTGGGTAAAATTGGATCAACGACGACCCCACACAAAAGAAACTAGAGAAATCACATTAAAATCTTATAATCAGGAAGCAAAGGAACTCTATAATGGAGTGGCAGGGCCTGCAAAAGATCAAACGACCATGCGCAAGAAGAAATTCAAGAAAATAGTTTCATCATTGAATCCTGTGCTTCAAATCCAACAAAAAAGTTACACACAGGCTCTACAATGGAGTAACAGGGTCGAGGAAAGAGTAAATAGAAGGACGAAACCAAAAGCTCAAAGAAAAAGAAATGGTGAAGGTTCAAAATTTTTGAGCTCTGCAAATGATTTAGAATGAGCCCTAAAATGGGCTAAGTATGGAGGAGACAGTGGAAAATGCCAAGTGTCTAAATGGTGCACCTCCAAAGGTTAATCCCAAAAGGGTAGACTGAAATGAGCGCCAAGCCACAACGTGTCTAGGGTCAGACTCTAGGCTCTGCCAAGCAAGGGACTTAAGAAAAATACAAAGGGACACCGTGGAGCCTGCAGAAGCCACCACATGTCAATCTGACACAATTTTAGGAGCACAAGGTAGGGGCTGATTCTCCCAGAAGCGCAAGGCTACCACGTGGACCCGGTATGGATATACTTTTTAAATATTGTGTGCCCTTGACCCAAATATTCAAATGGCCATATCTTTTGATTGGAAATTCAGATTTGAGAGGGATAAGACTTTTTGGAAATGTCTCGACACCATCTACACCATGGAAATAGAAAATATTATCTAAGTAGGCTTTCGTGGGTGAAAAAAAAGAAAAAATATCCCAGGAAATTAATACAGAATCCGTTGCTCCAACAACCAAATCAGATTTGATCTGATAATCCGTTCTTCCTCCTTCAACACAACGAATAAGTAATCAAGGTAGACTTGAAATATTGTGGGAAGATCCAGAGTGGGCATTAAGGGGTGGTGGTTGAGGTTTTAGAGTAATATTTAATGCATTGCGAAGGTGGTTGAGCAGGATTCAAATTTTTCCCTCCTCTCTCTCTTATTCTTCCTATATATTATAAAAGAGGGGCATATTTGAAGGGTTGGTCGTTGTTTTCTCTCCTACCCCCTCTCTCTTTCTTCCTTATGGTAGAATGCAAAGTCTAAGCCTCCTCCCATGGCTCTGTAATGGCATTTCTTTCCTCTTTTCTACTGACAATGTACCGTGTAACATTTTGGAGCAATATAATCTGTTTCATGATGCATCTATCCATCCTTGGCTTATTTTGTTGTCTCTTCTTACCTGTCATCATTATAGGGTATACTTTACATATTCTGATGTTTATTGTAGGTCCTAGGAGATATTTTTAATGGGTTTTGAAGTGGTGTTCTGTGTGAAATCTATCTCTGGATTGTGGTGCATTATGTCCACCCTCTCCTCTGCTCACCTCTCTCCGCTTTAGGTAGTTGGGGTTGTGATCATCCAATTCCTTCTCTAGTGTACCATCACTTAGTTTAGGCTATTTCACCCTCTCTCTCTTTCTCCCTGTCCCTTTATAATGGTTAGATTAGGTTAGTTATATTCTCCCTGCACTGGCGTAGCTTTTGGCAAGTAGATTTGGAAGTAATAACCGGTTTTCTCCAGAGGTCCATCTCAAGTTTTGCAATGTCCCACAACTTGAGAGATGGTCACATGTTGTGCAATCACACCTGATACCCCACTTCACACTTAAGCCATTCAGGGGTGCTGTGATTCTACACTAATAGTTTTGACACATGTTGTAGGACAGGTTTGAAGCACCTTACCACTTCATCTTAGTAGGTTGGTGTGTTCCTATTGAGAATCAACCTTTTAAGGCACATGCAAGCACATCTAGAGACTATATCTAGTCAGTAACCCTATCTATGAAGTTACAGACATTTTCCATCCATTTCCACCCATTTTCATCAATTTTATTCTTCCATATCTTTCATTTTCTCCCATTCCATAAATTTTTGCAATCATGGCTTCATTTTCTTCTTGGAACTCACACTTACACCAACAATGTTTTTCACCTCCAATAAATTTCCCAAATCCTCAAAATCATCATTATAATAAGATCTAGGACCATTATGCTTACCCATATGAGTAGGGTCAAATTCAATTTGGCTATAGAGCTTATCAAGAACAAGGGGGTGCATATAATGGTGATAGCTATGTGGAAAATTCTGGTTTGCTAAAGAAGATTCAAAAAGTGGAGGTTGATATAGTTCAAGCAAGGGCCATAACACAAATGAAGGCATTCAATATTGGTTTCAGAGCACCTTGTCCATGGGGAGGCCCTTTTCTAAAACATTATAGCCCTCAGGAGAATCTTGACTTCATGGTTGAACTGTTGCCTCAGCTTACACAGTGGATTAAGGACATTGAGGCTTATAAGAAAAGTGCAAGACAACCTTGTTAATGGGTAAGTCAATCACCAGCTCCATGTCCTTCATTTTCTCTTTCTCAAACTTTACCATTTCAGCATGATCAAGAGTCAAGCCCCTCACTTTCTGCTCTAAGTGTTGATTTCATTCCTCCATCTCCTGATATTCCACCCCATTCAATTCTTCTCCCCTTTTCTTTCCCAAGTAGTCATTCCCTCCAAAGAAACAAGAAGTTCCACCTCCCTCCCCACCACAAACAATTGCAAATTTGGTTGAACCCCAACCTATCACGCCTCTTGCTTTCTCAATTCCATGTTGGGAAGAGACTCAAGAATCCAGTCAAGGAAAAGAAAAAGAAGTGGAACCCAAATGAGAAGAAATGAAAGAAAATTTGAAGAGTTGGGAGGCTAAATTTGGGTTTATAAAGATCCCCTTGATGGTCAAGCCAATAGAGGAGGTCAAGGTTGAAGAACCAATGGTGGTTGAGGCTGAGTTTATAACAGAAGAAGAAAAAAAACAAGAAGAAGAAGATGAGCATTCTTTTTCTCTGAATGCAGTGTCCATGATAGCACTTTGTCTGAAGAGGATGCTGATCTGATTCAAGCTACATAAATAGTTAAAGAGGATGAACAATTAGCTCCAAGTGCCATTAAAGAGGAGAAGCTAGGAGAGATAAAATAAGAGTTGAAGCCACTTAATGAAGAAGGCATCATTGAACATTTTTTTCTTTCATTTCAAGGGCTTGATTTTATTGATGAAACCATTATGGAGGAGGATAATAGAATTTTGAGGCCCCAAGTGCGGATCAGGCCACAAAAGAACCTTCAGTTCTTCCTCCAACTTCATCCCCTTCAAGGTCTGATGTTGAAGAAGAGTTTAAAATTTCAAACTTCATGTTTGAGGAAGAGGGAAACCATGATGAGATAGTTACAGATCAGGAGGATACCATGGAGGAGGTCGAGCACATGTAATAGGACAACAAGGAGACATATTATCTGTCTAACTTGGAGGACTGCTTTGATGGAGAAGAGCCCATGGAGATTACATCATTTTATCATCCTCCATCCATCTTCTAAGCATATGATCTTGCTGCCATGAAGGAGAGCATTCAAGAACAACAACTTATACTTCATAATAGTCCTCTAGAATCAAGGTTGGATGATATGAGTCTTCCATGTTCTTCACAAGAGAAGGAAGAGAAAAGGTAAGAAGATGTCATCGTCTCTCTCACACCATCCATCTAGGAAGGTCCACAAAAAGACTCCATTATTAGAGTTAAATTTCAGAGTAAAGGGCACATTTAAAGTATCAGACTGTGCCCGATCAGGTTCTTGGATTGATTAGAGCCAGGAGAGAAGCCAAAAATAGGCATGCCTACTTCAAGGCATGAGGACAAGCATCAAATTACCAAGGGTCATCATCAACATCTCCACGAGTCCAATGCCAATTAGCTTGAGGAGGTATTTTTGGTTGATGTAGATACATTGATGATTTGGGTGGAGGACCAGCTTATAGTTAGTTTTTCACTCATAAAAGCATCCATATTCAATGTCAAATCATTTTTATGGCTTCCCCTCTTGATAAAAGGAAGCTACTTCTCCCTGATTGCAGCAGGCTTTGTTTAACCCCCTTTTCTCTCTAGTTAGTTTAGGAGTAGGAGCAGACTTTGTTTCTAGCAGAAGAGGTTCCCATGCACACTCTACATGTCTCATTTTAGGAATGTATGATCTTGTTTTTGTACATAATTTTTTCTCATATTTCTCCAGAG
This sequence comes from Taxus chinensis, assembly GCA_019776745.2. Taxonomy (NCBI): domain Eukaryota; kingdom Viridiplantae; phylum Streptophyta; class Pinopsida; order Cupressales; family Taxaceae; genus Taxus; species Taxus chinensis. The sequence continues at coordinate 156,363,093 of CM034146.1, forward strand.
ATACCGAGGCTAGACCATTCACTATTCATGGTAGAAGACTCGTAGTTTCTTGTAACATTTACAAATTTCAAAATAAAACAAATATAGAGATACTAAAGCCATATTTGAAATAGTCCATTCAGGGACAAATGAAATCCCCGGGTCAAAACACTTTTCTAATCTTAGAATCCTTGTTTCAAAATTTCTTATGAAAACTGAGAGTGTGGACACATGAGTAGGTTCAGGGTCACTAAGAGCAAGTAGTTGGGCTCGCAATGGCTCGGGAATAAGATTTTCAAAGAAAAAGGATCGATATCAGGATATTATTCTTGACTCCATGACCAATGGATGCTTCAAGTTTGTTGGTCCCTCCATCTAGTAGGCAGATGCCCCTGTGAGTTACCAAATTATTATCCCAGTTTTTCCCCTGGGTAAAATTGAATCAACCATGACCCCGCATAGAAGAAATTAAAGAAATAATGTTCAAATCCTATAATCAAGCAATAAAGGGACTATACAATGGAGTAGGAGGGCCTGCTAAAGATCAAACCACCTCGTGCAAGAAGAAATTCAAGAAAATAGTTCCATCGTTTGAGCCTGTGTTTAAAATCAAATAGACAAGTTACAAGAAGGCTCTACAATGGAGTAACAGGGTTCGGGAAAGAATAAATAGAAGGAAGATACCATAAGCTCAAACGAAAAGAAATGGCGAAGGTTCAAAGTTTTCGGGCTCTGTAAATGATTCAGAATGAGCCCTAAAATTAGATAAGTATAGAGGAGATAACGGAAGCTGCCAAGTGTCCAAATGGTGCACCTCTAAAGGTTAAGCCCAAAAGGGCAGACTCAAATGAGCACTAAGCCGCCACGTGTCCAGGGTCAGACTTTTGGCTCCAAGAAGCAATAGACTCAGGAAAAATATAAAGGGGCACCATGGAGCCTGTGGAAGCCACCACATGTCAATCTGGTGTAATTTTAGGAGTGCAAGGTAGGGGTTGAATCTCCAATAAGTACGAGGCTGCCACATGGACCCGATATAAATAGACTTTTTAAATATTGTGCACCCACGACCAAAATATTCAAATGGCCATATCTTTTTACTGGAAACTCAGATTTGGGTGGGAGAAGACTTTTAGGAAACGTATCGACACCCTCTATGTCATGGAAACATAAAATATTATCTTTAGTAGGATCTGGTGGTTGAAAAATAAGAAAACATCTACTAGGAAATTAATACAGAATCTGTTGCTCCAACAACCAGATCAGATTTGATCTGATCCACTATTCTTCCTCCTTCAACATGCCAAATAAGTAACCAAGGTATACTTGATAGATCATGGGTAGATCCAAAGTGGGCATTAAGGGGTGGTGGTTGACCTTCCAGAGTAGTATTTAATGCATTGCGAAGGTGGTTGAGCAGGATTCAATTTTTTCCCTCCTCTCTCTCTTAGTCTTCCTATATATTATAAAAGAGGGGCATATTTGAAGGGTTGGTCGTTGTTTTCTCTCCTACCCCCTCTCTCTTTCTTCCTTATGGTAGAATGCAAAGTCTAAGCCTCCTCCCATGGCTCTGTAATGGCATTTCTTTCCTCTTTTCTACTGACAATGTACCGTGTAACATTTTGGAGCAATATAATCTGTTTCATGATGCATCTATCCATCCTTGGCTTATTTTGTTGTCTCTTCTTACCTGTCATCATTGTAGGGTATACTGTACATATTATGATGTTTATTGTAGGTCATAGGAGCTATGTTTAATGGGTTTTAAAGTGGTGTTCTGTGTGAAATCTATCTCTAGACTGTGCTGCATTCTATCCACCCTCTCCTCTGCTCACCTCTCTCCACTTCAGGAAGTCAGGTTTGTGATCATCCAATTCCTTTTCTAGTGTATCACCACTTATTGTAGGATCTTTCACCCTCTCTCTCTCTCTCTCCCTGTCCCCTTGGAATGGTTAGATTTGGTTAGTTAGATTCTACCTGCACTAGAGTAGCTTGTGGCAGGTAGATTAGGAAGCAAAAACTGGCTTTCTCCAAAGGTCCATCTCAAGATTTTCAATGTCCCACAGCTTGAGAGATGGTCCCATATTGTGTAATCATAGCGTACTCCCCACTTCACACCCGAGCCATTCGAGGGTGTTTTGATTCTACACTAACAGGAAGATACATAGTTGGGCACTAAAAATTTGTGCCCATTCGTGTTCCATTCTTCTTTTCTTTTAGAAAGTGTCAAGACCACCGCCCATAGTAGACTATCATTTTTAGGACCATTACCCTAGCTAGGCAGCGGTTTCAAGACTGTTGTCCCTATAGGGAAGTAGTTCTGAAACCGCCGCATTGCACAGAGTGACGATTCTTTCCAAAACCTCTATTTACCTCATTTTCTTCACTTTTATTTATTTCTCCTTCTTAGTTCTAATTGAATTGATGAAATGGTATGTTTTTCTAGATCCTTATGCATCCTACGTATCTAGGGTAGTGCTAATAACATGTTTTATAAAAAAAATTCTTAGATAATGTAAACAAGTTTGAGCAGGTTTTTGATGCCAAATTTAAGTTGAAGTATGACAATGCCTAATGTCAGTGTAGTAGTGTCATTGAAGGATCATTATAGAATCAAATTTTTTGTGACAATATTATTAGGTAACTTGAGTTCATCAAAATCGAGGGATGATATGATATTTATGGAAACACCATTATCAATCATGACCCTCTTAATGGAGATGTTATTAATTTGAGCGGTGATGAACAATGGAAGGTCATCATCCACTGGTCTGAGAGAGGGAATTTTAGATGGTTCTAAAGGCATAGAGGTGGATTATTTGAGAGAACCCATGAAGTTTGTAAATGGAATTGGATCATATTCTTGTATGATGATGGACTGATGGGCTTCTATGATGGCCTGTTTTTGAAAAGGCGATGTTTGAACTAACTCATAGAGTGACATCCAGATGGGAGATTGGTGTAATTGTTTGATACCAACCTTTTGTATTGTGGTGAAAGGGGATGTTCCTGCTTGTATGGAAAATTTGGATTTTGATAGCGTAATTTCATTAGAATTTTCAGGAGCCAAGGAAATCGACACCTTAGGCTTACCAAATGGAGCTAATAGTTCAGGAGGTGGAGGTATAGCAACAGAGGTCTTACCTTTCTTAGGCTCCAATGTTTCTTTGTCGTAATTTTGTGAATGGGTGGTGAAGTGTAAAATAATGAATTAGTGATCAAATGCTTTAGGGATATATTGTTTAGGTTTTAATGATGATGATGTTAAAGTTTGTAATGAAATTACTTATATAATTCATTTTATGAGAAGAAATAGAACACCAAAAAACACAATATTTTCGATAAATGATCTCAATATGCAAGTAAAATAGCTTCACCACTTTGAGGGGGAAATATCCAAACCATAAAATAAGAATCAAATGCTCGAATGATGATAAAGTACTACCTATAATCTCCTATATATACTATTCCTATGTTATGGCCATCATCAAGGCTAACCTACTAAGCATTTGAAAGTATAAATGAAATAATATAATGATATGGTAAGTGACAAGTCAGATATGCATATCCTAATACAAGCAATAGGTTAAGGGTGTAGAATGCCCTTCCCCTTCAAACCAATTTTTTCCTTAACATTGACTAATCATAGATGTTACTGCAAAAAACCTTCATGCTCCTAGGTTGTATCCTCTATGCTCATATTCTTCCATTTGATCAAACATTCCTTAATGTCTCTGGTTCCCAGCCTCTTAGTACGTGTTTGCATAATCTTCTCTGGCTCGAAAATGATTCTTCCTTCATCATCAAGTTCTGGTAGCTCTATCTAGGGTGTAAATTTCTATCCAATAACCTTCTTCAGGATGGAAACATGGATTATTAGGTGTATGCGTGAAGATTGAGGCAAATATAGTTTATAAGAAACACTTCCAAGGTTCTATAGTACCTGATAAGAACCATAATATTTAGGATAACGTTTGTTGTCATTTTTCTACTGCTTCATGGACATCTACTTGTAAGGCTACAGACACACAAAATCACACCCACAAATTCAAAATGTCTTTCACTACGATGTTGATTTTCTTGTTATTTCATCCTATTTTGTGTCACTGCCAAATTCTCCTTCAAACCAGCCAAAACATGTTGTTGATGTTGAATGTGTTACTCAACATCTCTAACCTTAGTTTTCACCCTCAAAGAAGAAGTGATAGATGGAAGATGGTAACCATATACTGCTAAAATGGGGTCATTTGAGAATAAGTATGACAAGATGTTTTATATGACCATTCTGCAAGCAGTAGCCATTTAACCCAACATTACTTCTTATCTGATACAAAACAACATAGATACCCCTCTAAGAATTTGTTAACCACTTCCATTTTCCCATTAGATTGAGGATGGTAAGATGAATGATGAGCTAGCTCAGTACCCAATCATGAAAATAATTATATCCAAAAATTACTCATGAAAATAGGATCATGATCACTTACAATTATCTTTGGGGTCCTTATAGCTTTTGAATTGTCTAAAAAAAATAGTTGCGACTGTACTCACTACAAATCAGTGTGACATGGCACAAAAATTTGAATATTTTTTGAGCCTATCCATAACCACCAAAATAAAATTCTTACCCTCTAAGAAATGTAATCTTGTGATGAAATCCATGAAGACATCCTCTCATCTCTGGCTAGAAATTGGTAATGGTTGCAATAGACCTGGTGTCTTAATGGTTTCACCTTTATTTGTTTGGCACACTAAACACTCTGATACAAAGTTTTGTACATCACCCTTGATTCCTTCCCAAAAGAATTCTCTTTTTATTCTATGATGTCTTAAAAAACCTAGAGTGTTCTTCAATAGGAGATGCATGTAGCTCTACAATAATCTTATTCTTCAACTCAAAATATTTGCATAATTATAACCTATCCTTTTACCATAGGGTATTAGCTTTCCACTCAAATTTATTAGATGTTATAGCAAATTTCTTGATATTTTGTATTAGATATTTTATATCCTTGTCCTACTCCCATTCTGATCTTTCTTCATTTACCCAATTTGCATTCAACATGGACATTGCAAATAGTAACGCATCTACATATGTATCGCTTCTAGACAACACATCGAATACTACATTTTCTTTACCATTTTTGTATATGATTTCAAAATCATAACCCAACATTATTGTTACCAAATTTTTATCATCTTCAGATGATAACCTTTTCTCTATAAAGTATTTGAGACTATCATGATGAGTTTTCACCTTGAAATGTCTACCCATTAGATAGGGCCTCCATTGTTTAACCGCATGAAGAATAACCATAATTTATTTCTCATATATAGGTTTGAGTAGATATTTTCCATTGAATTGATGACTCTTAAATGCAATTGGTCTTCATTTATACATTATAACTTCCCTCAATCTGGATCTTGAAGCATCACACTCAACAATGAAAGTTTTCAAGAAGTCGGGAGTACCCAAAACTAGGGTGGTACACATGGCCTCCTTCAACTTCTCAAAGTATTTAGTTGTTGCATTTTTCTAATGGAAGGCGTCCTTATTTAGCAATGCAGTGAGTGGAACTATGATTCTACCATATCCCCTCAAAAATTTTCTTTAGTACCCTGTTAGTCCAAGGAACCCTTAGAGAGTTTTTAGAATTTTTGGGCCTTGGCCATTCCACCATAGCTTTGATATTCTAAGGATTAACTTTGACACCTTTATGGGATATAATGTGACCTCATTACTCTACCTCTTGTACACTAAACTAACATTCAAATGTATTTGCATAAAGATTATGTTTCTTGAAAACTTCTAAATCTTTTTTTGACATGTTACAAGTGTTCTTCCCATGTCTTACTATAAATCAATATGTCATCAAATAAAACTAATACAAATTTCCATAAAAATCACCTAAAAATAGTGTTCATCAAGCTTTGAAATGTTGAGGGAGCATTTTTAAGACCAAAGGGAATTACCAAGAACTCATAATGGCCCTCATGAGTCCTAAAATATGTTTTATGAACAAATTTATCTTATTCTAATTTGATGGTACCCCGAACGAAGATTTAATTTTGTGAAATAAATATCACCATGAAATTCATCAAGTAAATCATCAATTACTGGAATAGGAAACTTATCTTTGATAGTGTAATTTTTGAGTTCTCGGTAATTTGGAAAAATCCTCCATGTTTCATCGTTCTTACATACCATGACCATTGGCGAAGAATATGCACTTTGGTTGTGCCTGATGATACCTGCCTTCAACATTTCCTGCACCGTTTTCTCAATCTCACTTTTCTAGGAATATGGGTATCTGTATGGTCTTATGTTAGGTGGTTTACTCCTTGGAATCAACTAAATGGCATGATCATGATCCCTAACTTGTGGTAGTCCCTTTGGAATTGTATTAAAAACATATGCGTGAGCATCAAAACTCTTTTGAAAACTGGGTTACATTGAAGACTCTATATTTTGCAACTCTATGGAAAATAATTTTTCTACAATTCCATCTACTCCTTTTTTTATAACCTTTTACATTTGATGAGAACTAATAATCTATGGAGACTTAGGTACCATCCCTTTCAATTGTATTTTCCTTCCTTCTGAATGAAACCACATCAACAATTCTTGGAAATTTATCTCTCTAGTACCCAAGACTATGAGCCATTAGACAACCAGAACAATATCTACCCCTCCCATACAAATAACAAACATAGGTGAGTCTAACATTTAGTATCCCATGGAGAGCTTGATACTATGAAACTTTCCTATGCAATTGAATGACCCACCATACACAATCATAACTTGAATTTTTGGAGCTAGGTAAATAAAAAAATTGAGGTGGGTAGATAACTTAATATTTATGAAGTTATGAGTACTCCGTGAGTCAATGAACACCGTCACCTTATGTTTTTTGAGATAGCCAATAACCTTGAGTATTTTAGGATTACTAATACTTGAAAATTCATGGAAATAAATTGTAGGTTAGTGATCCTCTACTTCATCTTCTACTCGTTCCTCAGCTTCTCTTATAATTTTAGGTGCATCTTCATCATAATTTCCTCCTTCAATATAGAAAAAATTCTTCTAATCAAACATTGTGTCCTGGTCCATTTTTTTTTTCACAGTTAAAACATAATCCTTTTGACCTTTTTTCTTCCATTTATTAAGGATTCAATCTAATTAGCCAAGTGAATGATGGGGAAGGGGTACTATGGTCTCTGGTGTTAGTGTAAGGCTTCCTCCTACTGCAAATAATTTTTTCCTCTATTCTACGTGCCATGATAATAGAATCAGAAAGCTTGAGTGGATTAAACATACGTACGTCATGCTGAATGTGGTGCTTAAGACCCCCAAGAAACAAGTCATTCAGGATCTCTTTTTTAATATTTTCCACCCTTAAGGATAGGATCTGAAATTGATGCACATAATATTTGACTCATCTTGTTTGTCGTAACTTTTCCAATTAACTAAAGCAGTTATTGTTGGTTTCTCGAATGTGCACCCACGTCTCAAATATTAGAAAGGGCTGAGGTGTTTGATACCACAATGGAACCATCCCCAAGTTGTGGGACCTTTGACACTTAGGATAGTTCTCTGGAGAAGGCCAGTTCCTCTACCTACCTCTAACGTTATTTCTACTCTTAATGCTGAAAGAATATCCTAGACCAAACATGCCAAGGGACTATGGATATAAGAATGTGTAAAAAGGGAAAATCATAAGATAAGGAAGGTGATAGTTCCAGAAGGAAATGGCTGATCTCTCTCCTTGAGTAGCGAAGGAGACAGAGAGGGCACGAGAGAAGAGGGTGGACGACGCGTGCCATAGATCAACACATGGGCTTTAACTTCTAGCATGCGTAACACATGAACATGGGGAATACAAGCACATGAGTACACACAACATACAAGAAAATGAAAACAAAGAGGCGAGATGCAATGAAAATGAGAGAGGGAAGATAAGAATTCCACAAAACATGATTTTATTGCTTAAGGGATGCACAATTATTTGCATTCACGACAGGAGGTAATAAAACATTGTAGAGACTGCACCAAAGTCTAAGACCCATGGGAAATCGGCCACTTTTTTGGCATGGTGTTGATATAACAAGGAGGGATGTTTTTTACAAACTAGAACTTTGCTATTTAAAGAAGAAGGAGAGAAGAGAAGGAGAAAGAGAGGGAAAGTTAGATTCAAATATTCAACCACCAATGTTAATGCCTTCTGCAAATCTTCCCCAAATCTATTGTGTCTGCATCAATTACTTGTTCAGTTCCTCGAAAGGACAAGGAATGAAGGATCAGATCAAATCTGATATGATTGTTGGGGGAAAATAGATCTTGTATTAATGTCACGAAGATGTTTCTTCATTTTTTTCCACACCTAACCTCTCCAAAATTAAAGTTTTAGATTTCCATGGCATACACAAGCCTGAGATATTTCCAATGGTGCAAGATTTTTTAGATTTTGAGCACTGAGTCAAAAGATATGCTCGTTTGAAATTTGAATCGGGTCCATACAAAATTTTGGGAACCATCTTACCAAAACAGGCCCCATTTTGAAACCGAAAACATGGAGGGCTGGTGCATATCTAAGGGAAGCCTTTCTATTAAAATTTTGAATTTTTACTGGGCTGACATGTGGCTTCTTCCATGGCTCACTTAGTTTCTTCCTGTTTTGGCTATATCTAACTGGGGACACACGACAGCCTAGTGCTTGTTTGGAAACCCTCCCCTAATTTTTCTCTTGAATTAGCATTGTGATTACACTTGGCATCCTCCCGTGGCCTATCTCAATGATTTGACTATCCAACCCCGACCTTATCCTTTTCTAAAACCGAATGCTTGGAGGCTCCGCACTCATTTAGAAACACACTCAAGATTTTTCCTTTGAAGGAGCGTTGGGTTGACACATGGAATATTCCACAAGAAATTCTATACGTAGTCTATTTTGAGTGCACTCTGTCCCATTTTTTAACTTGTGTTACGTGGCAAGGTCACATTCATTTGGGCCTCTACTTGGATTTACATTTGGAGATGCACCGAGATGACTAGAAAGAAGGTGAACATGTGGAATGTGGGCATAAGGGAGAAGTGGAAGAAATATGTGAAGAGGGGTGCATGCTATGTGTGCGGGGAGATGAAGAGCAAGTGCATGAAAGGTAAACAAAGGGGAGGCGTAGACGACCATGCTCTAGAGGAAGGCATACTTGTAGAAGGAAAGTACGAAAATAAGACTTGGGCATTCAACTAAAGGAAGGCACGCGGAGGAAGAAAAAAAAGAAGACGTGGGAAATAACTGAGTTTGAGAAAGTGCGAAGAGAAATTCTAGGGACTTAGGTTATTACAAGGTAAGTATACTGAGGTACGCACAAGGAGTGCATGACAAGATAGGAGAGAAATTGTGTGCATAGGAGGAAGGCACATGAGGGAAAATAGAAGGAGATAAAAGAATGTAAAAAGGAGTAGGAAGGCGTGTAAGGGCACACAGAGGAACTGCATCTGTGCCAAGGTGTCAAAAGAATAATCTTAAGTGTGCGCAGACTGAAATGTGAAACACCAGAGTTAGGATGAAAATATAAGTTATCTAGATAACTAGGAGAGTTATTTGGATAATAGTTTTGGTGACTTTTGGGGGCCATTTACCTACTAGATGAATAAACCAATAGACTTAGAATTCCATTGGGCATGGAGTCGGGCACTTAATTTTGAAGATCTTCTCTACAACTTGAAGAACACTCTGGAGTCACTTGAAGCTCTATCTGAACTCTGAACTGAACTACTACTCTCATATGAAGATATTCTAAATTGGATTGGTGACAGTGGAAGTTATGCACTGACCATAGGAACTGCCTCTACCAAAATTGAAGTCTCATCCTAAGAAGAAAAAAAAGGGGCATGCGAGTGTGATAGGAAAGGAAAGGTACCAGAGGGAGCGCACCAAAATAGAAGCACAACACTATGTATAAAACCTAAAAATCATACACGTCCCAACTAGAACATGCAGAGTGTGTGTAAGAACTTGTGTTACTGAAAGAAAACCTAAACTAACCTAAACTAACCAGAGGCAAGGGAGCTTAAGTAAAACTGGCAACCAGTAGAGAGAAGTAGCTTCCCTTCCTCACAAATTGTGACCATGTATTTGATTTGGAACTGAACATGGTCAGAAATAAGAGTGAAAAAATACCTTACAGATGGCATTTCATCCTCCTCAAAATATCAACAAATAGAATATACACCTCTTGGAGTTGTTCTATACTTGGATTTGGGAGGTGATGCTGCTAACCTTTGGTGCACTGAAGCTCTACCTCAAGCTCTTAAATGAGCATGACCGGTGTTAACTCTGTTTTTGGCTCTAGGGTAGCCAAATACCTAATTTGACATGGTCTGATCCTTGTGGTTTGTCCATTGTTCTGAAATTTAACTCCGAAAATGGAGTCTTTTTGTGGACCTTCTTATATGGATGGTGTGAGAAGGATGATGACAACTTCTTACCTTTTTTCTTCCTTGTCCTGTGAAGAACATGGAAGACTATGATCTTCCAACCTTGGTTCTAGAGGGTTATCATGAAGTTCATGCTATTATCATTGAATGATCTCCTTCATGGTGGCAAGCTCATGTCCTTGGAAGGTGGATGATGGAGGAGAAAATGATGTGATCTCTATGGGATCCTCTCCATCAAAGTAATCTTCTAAGTCTGACAGATAATATACCTCCTTATTGTCTTGATGCATGTGTTTGACCTCCTCTATGGTGTCCTCTGGATCTAAAATTATCTCACCATGGTCCCCCTCATCTTCAAACATGAAGATTGAAATATCAAACTCTTTTTCAACATTTGAGTTTGAAGGGGATGAAGTGGGAGGAAGAATTGAAGGTTCTCTTGTGGCCTGCTCCACACTTGGAGCCTCTAAAACTGTAGGGTCCTCCTCCATAACTGCACTCTCTAGAGATAACTGATTCTCCTTTAGAATAGGAATCCATATGATTTCCTCTTCCCATTCAGAGTTGCATGAGTCATGTCATTCTTCAAATGTCCTGCAGTCATTGCACATGATGACATTGGTTGGGAGAGGGGAATTGGTAGGGGGCTATTCATTTATGGTACAACTAGACAAAGGAGACTCAGAAGAAATTGAGAGGATGGAAGCAGAAGGGATGGAAGGTACGTGCACAAGATGAGTAGAGGCACGTGAAAGAAGGGGAATGGAAGAGAAATGAAGGTGAGATGAAATTGAGGGAGAAGGGATGGAATTCTCAATGGGGGTAGCGTGTAAGAAGCTAGGAACATGTGCAGTGGGATGAGATGATGTAAGTTGATGTGGACGAGTGGGAGGTATGTAAGATGGTAGTGCAAGGTTACACAATTGACAGGGTTACCATGTGCTAGATTTGATCCTCCATTTCTTCTGCCCAGTCAATAATCTAGGGTAGCATCTTAATGATGAAGTACAGCTTTTGCTTGGGTGTTAAACTAGCCTGGTACAGGGCTAACCCATGGACAAGGGACCTTGTAGTCAACTTCAACTACCTTTATAGAGCACTTGACTCTGTGTTGCATCATGTCCATCTCCATCTCTTGCACATGCCTCTCAAAATAAGCTTTGTCTAAAGAGTTTCCACCATCATCTACATAAACATGTTCTTCATAAACAGTTTGGTTAGAAAAGGGTGGGTTGTATGCATTTTCATGATAATGGGGCTTATAAATCTGATTTGGAGGATGGTTTTGAGACTATGGGGATGGAGGTAAATAGTTTTTCTGTTGCAAATGAGAATTCCATGGTGGGAAATAAGTCATGATTGAACAACTTCAAAAGAGGAATGTGGAATGGTGAAAAAGGAGAAATGAATGGAGGAATGAGGGGAGACTGGTCTACACAAGAGATAATGGGTGTGTTGAATCAGTGGAGTCATCAGATGTGTTGAAAAATTCCTCCAAAGGATGGATCTCAGAAATAACACATCAAACTTGCTGAGATAAATATGTAAAGCTCTTCACTCTGGTCCCACTAGGCGTGCCAGAAACTATTGGTTGCTCAAACGTGCACTCGCGTCTTGGATATCAAAATGGACGAGGTGTATGAGACCATAATGGAACTATCCCCAAGTTGTCGGACATTGCGCACTTGGGACAGATGTTTGGAGAAGGTCGGTTCCTCTACCTACCTCTAACGCTATTGCTACTCCTAATGCTCAATGAAAATCCTAGACTAAACATGCCAAGGGACCAGGGATAGAAGGATGTGCATAAAGAGGAAATCCTAAGCTAAGGAAGGTGATAGTGCCAGAAGGAAAGGGTTAATCTCTCTCCACGAGAAGTGAAGGAAACAAAGAGGGTGTGGGAGAAGAGGGAGGATGATGTGTGCCAAAAATTAACATGTGGGCTCAGCCTTCCAACACACACAAAACATGAACATGGGGACTATAAGTAGAGAAACACACAAAACATGAATGTGGGGACTACAAGTAGAGGAGTATGCACAATATACAAGAAAATGCAAATAGAGAGGTGAGATGCAATGAAAATGAGAGAGGGAAGACAGGAGTTCCACAAACCATGATTTTATTGATTAAGGGATGCACAGTCATTTACATTCATAACAGGAGGAAAGAAAACATTACAGAGAACATGCCAAGGCCTGAGACCCATTGGAAGTTAGCCACCATTTTGGCATGGTTCCATTACAACAAGGAGGGATGTTTTTTACAAAGCAGAACTGTACTAATAATAGAATAAGAAGGAGAGAAGAGAAGGAGAAAGGGAGGGAAAATTGGATTTAAATCTTTGACCATGAATGTCAATTCCTCCTGTAAATCTGCCACAAATATGTCGTGTCTACATCAATTACTTGTTCGTAACCTCGAAGGAGGAGGAGCGGTGGATCAGATCAAATCCAATCTGGTTGTTGAGGGAAAATAGATCTTGTATTAATGGCATGAATATGTTTCTTTATTTTTTACCCACCTAACATCTTGAAAATCAAATTTTCAGATCTCCACGACATAGACAATGCCGAGATCTTTCCAATGGTGCAAGAATTTTTGGATTTCGAGCACTGAGTCAAAAGATATGTTCATTTGAAATTTGAATCAGGTACGTATAAAATGACAGGAACTAGCTTACGAAAACGGCCCCCCTTTTGAAACCCTGTCATCACCAATCCCGCACTATGATAATTCTTCACCAGGAACTCCTCATGCTATGATTATTTACTATTGCACAGCCGTTAGTTTGGTGGATGTAATCTGGAAACAAAACAACAAACATAACACAATAATACCATCGACTATGATAAGACAGAATGATGAAAAATCTGACATATCAAAGTAAATTATAATATTAACATGAAATTATTACAATCTCACCCATGAGGTACTTCAAGTGTTATTGAATTCACTTACCTTCATCCACTACTATGGGAGAAACTTTACAATTACACCTCTTAATGACTTCTTCAACACACCTTTAAACTGATGGCACACTTCATACAATATTTCTCACTACTTCCTTCTATGCTAAATGAGGGGGGTGGCCTCTTTATTTATAGAACTTTCAGGCTTATCCATCTTATCTCTAAGATAGGATAAGAAATCCACTCTGACGAATCATATTCCATACCTTAACTCTTATCTGTACATGTAAGCTTATCTTTTAAGATAAGATAAACCTTATCATTTCACATGGGTTCCACATTTTTAGACTTTTTACAAATAAAATACACAAAATATTTATGACCTCACTCCTTGTCCTTATTACCAATATAATATTTCTAATTCCTAATCATGTAGACCCTACTTCTCTACTTACCAAAAATTTGACATTTTAACATTACCGGACCACTTACGACAAATATTTACTTTTTACCACAACATTCCTATTATACTTTTGACTATTACCGTACTATACATTATTGGCGGCGTCGTACTGGCAGCACCGTTATCTTCTATCAGATGCTACTACTAATTATACTTAACAACATCTTATTCCTAATACATACATTAATGAAATAGAAATTACGGAGGAAAATTTTAGTGTCGACATCTTCCCCCTTCCTAGTTTCTACTCCGTCCTCAGAGAAGACTATTCTGGTGCTTGGAAAATCTTCAACTTGTCGTGGTTGACCCATTTCGTAATGGGAGTGCCATCCAATTCCTCCAGTCGGTACGTACCATTTTCATGCATAGCTGCTATTTTGTAGGGCCCCATCCATTTTGGAATAAATTTTTTCTGTCTTCTTTTTTTGTATTTGGAATCATATACTAGAACCAAGTCATTCACATGAAATGGAGACCACCAGATCTTTTGATCAAAGTATTCCTTCTGCTTCATTTTCTTCTTATAGCTTGTATCCTTAGCTATTTCCCTCATTTCCTCTAGCAAATGAAGATGTACCAACCTTTCTTTTACTGAATCACTTTCATCCATTCTTTCATTTTTCATTAGTCTGACAATGGGAATATCAAACTCAATAGGAAGAATTGGATCAATGCCATAAGCTAACTGAAATGGGGAGTATCCTGTTGCTGACTTTGATGTTGCCCTATATGCCCACAATGTTGCATGAATCCTTTTATCCCATTTATGTACCTGCAAGGCTACATCTTTTGCTAGAATTTGACACAACACAAAAAAATTTCATTCCACCTGTCCATTTGTGCTTGGCTTGTATGTTGTTGCCTTCTTGTGCTTAATAGAAAACTTATTGACTAGGGCTTCTACCACCTCATTAATGAAGTGGCTTCCTTGATCTGTTACAATTTCTAATGGACAACCAAATCTGGTGACAATGCCTTCATATATGAACCTTGCCACTTCATCCATGGAAGATATTTTCAATGGCCTAGCTTCAACCCACTTGGTTAAATAATCTGTGGCAACTACAATATACTTATTTTGGCATGAGGTAGTTGGAAGTGGACCAACAATGTCTATTCCCCACTTTTCAAAGGGATCAAGTGGAAGAATAGGACATAATGGAGCTGATGAAGTCTTACAGTTACCATGTGTTTGACAAATATCACATGTCTTACAACAATCTTTAAAAAGAGTGGGCCAATGATAACCTGCATCTAAGATCCTTCTTGCTGTAAGTTGTCCAGAGAAGTGCCCTCCACATGTACCGTTGTGGAATTCTTCTAGCAGTTCCTTCCCTTGATCATGTCCAACCGCCCTCTTGTACTATCCATCAGGTCCTATTTGAAATAATACTCCATGCAGAAAAGAATATGGATGGCTGGCTTGAGTAATCTTTCTCTTCGTCTTTGCATTTGCACCATCAGGAAACTTGAATTCATTTAGATAATTCCAAATATCTATGTATTCACTAGGGATTGTGTCAAGGGATAACAATGTTGCATCGGGGAAATCATCATCATCACAAGATGATCCTAAACCGTCATAGGCTCGAGAGAGTGCATCTACATTAACATGCTTCTTTCCTGGCCTATCTATAATATTAAATTCAAATTCTTGTAGCAAAATTATCCATCTTGCTATCCTCCCTGATGGGTTAGGCTTATTTACAATATATTTTAGAGCCTGATGATCTGTTACAACTAGAAATTTTTTCCCTAGCAAGTAATTCCTAAACTTCTTTACAGCAAAAATAATAGCCAGATCCTCTTTTTTAGTTACAGTATAATTTACCTCATCACTGCTCATTTGTCTTCTCCCAAATTAAATTAGATTTTTATTCCCATTTTCATCCTTTTGGCTCAAATTACTTCCTAGTGTTGCATCTGAGGCATCAGTGTACACAATGAATGGCTTGCTCCAATCTGGATTCTTTAAAATAGGTGAAGACACCAGGGCTTCCTTCAGTTGTCCAAAATCTTCATGTGCCTTATTTCCTGGTTCATAAGTAACATCCTTCTTCAAGAACTAGGTTAGTGGCTATGCAATCTTTGAGAAATTCTTGATGAACCTTCTATAGTACCCCACATGGCCTAAAAATGATCTTAACTTACTTCTATTCATAGGAAATGGTAACTCTTTGATTTTTGAAATTTTATCAGGATCAGTACCAATACCATCTTTGGATACAATATGCCCTAACAAAATACCTTTATAACATCCAAAGACACACTTTGTAGGGTTTAGTTAGGCTTGTGCTTCATCTAACCTTTGAAATACTGTCTCCATTTGGTGCAGGTGGTCCAACTTGCTCCCATAGATGCAAAAATCATCCAGAAATACTCTGATGAAGGTCCCAATGTAGGGTTTGAACACCCTATTCATCAAATGATGGAATGTTGCTGGAGCATTACACAACCCAAAAGGCATAACTCTATAAGCAAAAGTTCCCCAAGGAGTGGTGAATGTGGTCTTCAGCTGATCTTTCTCTGCTATACAAACATGGTTGTAGCCGCTATATCCATCAGCAAAACTATAGCACTCCTAGCCAGCTACTTCATCCAAGATTTGATCTGAAAATGGAAGAGGGTAATGATCCTTCTTTGTTGCCTTATTGAGCTTCCTGTAATCAACACAAATGCGTATCTTCCCATTCTTTTTTATTGAGATCACAATGGGAGAAACCCATTCTGAATTTTCCTTAGCAAATATGAATCCTGCATCAAGCAACTTATCTATTTCTTCTTTTACAATTTTAGAAAAATTAGGATTCATTCTATATGGCATTTGCTTTATGGGCTTAGCACCATCTACCCGCTCAATAGAATGTTCTACCCAAATTAATTGACAGAGTTCCTTGTAATCAAAAGTGAATATGTGTATGTACCTTTGAAAGAGATGGAGGTAGGATTCCTTCTCACTCTCCATCATAGCATCACCAATCTTTATTTGTTGGAGATGATCATAAACTTCTTCTTCAGATAATTTTATGGGGTCATGAGTTAGTGTGACTGGAAGGATATCCATGACTGAAACATCAACCTCACTATCTTTATCTTCAATGTCCACTTCATTGGTACTAGAGTAATCAGAGGATGTCCAATCATAAGTTTCATCACTTGAATCCATAGGTTCTACCTTATGATGCTGAGGGATCACGTTTATCTTCACCCTCTCTCTACCATGTCCAAGTGTCATGAAGCCTTCATTCCAGTAGTTTCTTACATGAACTCTCCTTAACCATGGTCTTCCAAGCAATATTAGGTATGCAACAGTACCATTTTTCATCACCTGAAAGTCTACCACACATACAACACCCATAACAGATATTGCCACATTTGAAACTACACCTTCTGGTTTAGTTTTTCCCTTATTTAATGACCTTAACATAAGTGTTGAAGGGCGATCAATTTTTAAACCCAACATATTCATTTCAGACTCGGTCATTACATTAACTGCAACACCTCCATCAACTAAGACATCATGAATTGAAATACCATTACATAATACCTCAGCTTGTGGAGCATAGGGATCCACCTCTGCCTCCAAAACAGGGACCTCAACCTCCTTCCTTCATCGAGCATTGAGTCCACTTCGTAACTCCGGCCTCTTCTCAGAAGACATAGCCAAGAGTTGACCATATGTAATATTTGCAGGCCTTTTGGACAGATCTTCCAAGATGGAGTATGGTCCTTGCCCCTGTGAAATCAGAAAAATCCTGCACACCCAACTTTCTTCTCCTATGTTTTTTACAAGTTTCTCCTTTCATCTTCTTAGCGTCATTTCCATCTTGATTATCTTTTTCTTTCTTTCTTTTTGTTACAAACACATCTACTTCATTATTTCTACTCTTATCTACTACATCAAAAGAATTCACAGGTTCTTTTCCTTTATCATTATCTCCTTTACTAGATGTAGAAGTTCTATCTAGAAAATTATACTTATAATGACCCTTTTTATAACAACCATAACATACAACTTCAAAAATATTTCTTTTTGGACCTCTATCTCCTCCCTAAGAACTAAATTCTTTCCCTTGAAGAAGATTAATAGTTAACTGGCCCATCTTTTTGAGCAAATCTTCATACTCAGTAGATGTACTAGGAGAAATATTTGTGCTCACTGAGAGTGGTTGTGGATTCTGGAGCAAAGGTGCTGGTGTAGGCTCTACTTTAGCAACAATTTCTTTGGGCTCCTCTTCCATGCTTTCTTCTTGCCTTCTTGCAATCTCCTTTGCTTGTTCAATGGTAGCTAGGTGGTCATACTTCACTCGTTGGATCTCTGGCTTCATCCCAAGAATGAAGTTCTTACATAGGAGATTATCCACGCCATTCATCAACCCATCCGCTAATCCTTCCTTCCGGATCTGGGCATCGAGCTTCCTCCTTAGCTCTACAACACGAGCATGATAATCCCTTATCTTCTCCTTCTCTCCTTGGGTTAACTTTGTGATATCAATCATGAGATCTACATATCTCTGTTGTTCACCAAATTCTTCAAGAAAACTTTCAGTTAATAAATCCCATGAGTTTTTCACATTATCACCTAGTGTTTCAAACCACCTAAGGGCTGAACCATCCAAAAAGGTAGGAAAAAATTCAGTCCATTATTCCCTTCTTATAAGGCCATTACAAATACAAGATCGTTTAAACTCTTGAATGAAAGAGGAAGCATCTTCATTAGATTGGGCTGAAAAAACAAGAATTTTCCCCATTTTCAAAAGTAACCCCAGTGAAATACCAACCCAAAAGTACAATCAACAAGACTTATGTGTACCAATAATTAAAATCACTATAATAGAAAATAGAAATGACCATGGTAAACTATGGTAAAACTTGACTTACTGCGGTAAAAACTGACTTTACTGTGGTAAACACTATTCACAGTAAAAAGTGAAGTTACTGCAATAAATACTATTCACGGTAAAAAGTGACTTTACTGTGGTAAATACTATTCACAGCAAAAATGATTTTACCATGGTAACTACTATTCATGAAAAAAATGAATTTACCATGGTAAATACTATGCACAGTAAAAACAAGGTTACCCTCCAATTGATTTTTGACTAAGTGGGAATATCTCTCCAGACAATCCACCAATGAGGAATGGTCCCAGCAACAAAACCAAAATGTCATCACCAATCCGGCACTATGATAATTCTTCACCGGGAACTCCTCGTGCTATGATTATATTCTAATGCACAGCCTTTAGTTTGGTGGATGTAATCTGGAAACAAAATAACAAACATAACACAAGAATACCATTGACTATGATAAGACAGAATGATGACAAATATGAAATATCAAAGTAAATTATAATATTAACATGAAATTATTACAATCTCACCCATGAGGTACTTCAAGCGTTATTGAATTCACTTACCTTCCACCAATACTATGGGAGAAACTTTACAATTACACCTCTTAATGACTTCTTCAACACACCTTTAAACTGATGGCACACTTCATACAATATTTCTCACTACTTCCTTCTATGCTAAATGAGGGAAGTGGCCTCTTTATTTATAGAACTTTCAGGCTTATCCATCTTATCTCTAAGATAGGATAAGAAATCCACTCTGACGAATCATATTCCATACCTTAACTCTTATCTGTACATGTAAGCTTATCTTTTAAGATAAGATAAACCTTATCATTTCACATGGGTTCCACATTTTTAGACTTTTTACAAATAAAATACACAAAATATTTATGACCTCACTCCTTGTCCTTATTACCAATATAATATTTCTAATTCCTAATCATGTAGACCCTACTTCTCTACTTACCCAAACTTTGACATTTTAACATTACTGGACCACTTACGACAAATATTTACTTTTTACCACAACATTCCTATTATACTTTTGACTATTACCGTACTATACATTATTGGCGGCATCGTACTGGTAGCACCGTTATCTTCTATTAGATGCTACTACTAATTATACTTAACAACATCCTATTCCTAATACATACATTAATGAAATAGAAATTACGGAGGAAAATTTTAGTGTCGACAACCCCACACGTGGAGGGATGACACATGTATGAGGGAAGCCTTTATATTTCACTTTTGAAGTTGTGTCAGGCTAACATCATGGATTCTTCCATGGCTCACTCAGTTTCTTCATGTTTTGGCTATATCTGACAAGGGATACGCGGTAGCCTGGCACTTGTTTGGAAACCCTCCCCCAATTTTTCTCTTGAATTAGCATCATGCTGACACTTGTCATCCTCTATTGGTGTATCTCAATGCTTTTACTATTTAACCCCAACCTTATCCTTTTATGAAACTGGATGGGTGCAGGCTCCGTACTCATTTAGAAACACACACAGGATTTTTCCTTTGAAGGAGCGTTAGGTTGACACATGGAATATTTCACTAGAACTTCTATACTTAGTCTATTTTGGGTCCCCTCTGTCCCATTTTTCAACTTAGATTATGTCGTGAGGCCACATTCATTTGGGCCTCTGCTTTTGGATTTACCTTTGGAGATGCACCAAGATGACTAGAAAGAAGGTGAATGCACAGAATGTGGGCACAAGGTAGAAGTGGAATAAAGAGGTGAAGAGGGGTGCATGCTATGCACGTGGGGAGACAAGGAGAAAATGCATTAAAGGGAAATAGAGGGGAGGTGCCAAGGATCACGCATGAGAGGAAGGCATACTTGTAGAAGGAAAGTATGAAAACAAGATGCGGGTATTCAACTAAAGGATGGCGTGTAGAGGAAGAAAGAAAGAAGACGTGTGAAAGAAATTAGTCTCATTAAGCACACAAGATGAATGCTAGGGGCTTAGCTGATTTTAAGGTAAGTCTGTAGAGGTGCGCATGAAGAGTGCATGACAAGATAGGAGAGAAAGTGGGTGCAGAGGAGGAAGGCATGCGAGGGAAAATGGAAGGAGATTGAAGAATGTAAAAATTAGTAGGAAGGTGCGTAAGGGCACATAGAGGAACTACATATGTGCCAAGGTATCAAAAGAACAATCTTGAGTGCGCACAACCTAAAATGTGAAACACCAAAGTTAGGATGAAAATATAAGTTATCCAGATAACTAGGAGATTAATTTGGATAACAGTTATTTGAAACACTGGAACTATAGTGTAATTGAAGCTCCTCAATAAATACTGTCCAAGTGACAATTAGACCACGCTTCTACCTATGAGCACATAACCATTGATACAAGATGAATTATTCTGGTTCAAGATACAGGGATGTTAAGGAAACCTTTTTTCCTAAGGGGATTTGATTTAACTCAAAGACGTTCTCCATTTGATTTATCCAATTCAGTGGATCCTTCAAATCAAATTTGCACATCTCCGATGTTGAAATCATGTTCTGTGGTTATGCATAAGTTGGATTCTAATTGGGATGGAAAATTGATCCAACATGGTTATTTTTCCCATTATTATGAACTAAATATCCACCTTGGTTGAGTTAGGGCTGATTTGGGATAGACTGTGTTACCCTTTATATGTTGCATGATATCATCCAACCACTGATTGATTTGGTCTATGTCTCCTTTACATGCCATCTCATATTAGAGATTTTGTAGTTCATACTCAAGTTGGATCACCTTATGATAAACTGAGGTAAACCATAGTGCTGAGGAATATGTAGTTACCCCTTCTGACTCCATCTCTTCAATCACTACCCCATATTTACTTGGGGTTTTACTCAGAGTGATAATATTCTTTTTAGGCCTTGTGGAAGGCCCCTCCATGGTGTCAAACTCTATGGTTTAGGGTTTTAATACAAATTCAGCTAAATAGGAAAAAAAAAAAAAGAATACACTACCAATATAGTCTTGAGAGATTTCCAAAAAATGTAAAGAACTTGGAAAAATTCCAAAATCTGTAGCTTAGGGACTGATTTTATGAAAAACCCTAAATTTACAATAACTTTTTAGAAATAAAGCAAAAAGGTTTGAAATTTTTAGGGAATATTACTCGAAATTATCCACAACTTTTCTAAAACGATATCAGACAAAATCTCTTTGGTTCAAAAGATATAGTGGAAACAAAAAATTAGGGTTTTACCCTAATTTTGGCCCAGATCGTAGCTTTGATACCTCTTGTAATGAGAATAATTATATAATTCAGATTATGGGAAGCAATAGAACATAAAAGAACACAATATTTTAGATAAATGATCTCAATATGTAATTAAAATAGATTCACCAGTTCGAGGGGGCAACCTCCAAACCATACAATAAGACTCAAATTCTCAAATGATAATAAACTACTACATAAAATCCCCTATATAAACTATTCCTATGTTATATCCATCACCAAGGCTGACCTAGTAAGCATGAGAAAGTATAAATAACATAATAAAATGATATGGAAAGCCATAATTTGACTACTCATATCCTAATAGAAGTAATAGGTTAAGGGTGTAACAATGTTAGCGTTGCTTTTTATCAAGATAGAAGGAAGAGAAGACTTGAAACTTCTTATACTTTAAAATGAAAGGATTTACACTTTTCTGTGGAGTGGCCACACGTCCTGTGGTAATCACAACAAAAATTGAATTCGTACCAAGTAGGTTTCCAGCAGAGATGATTTGAGGACTTAGGAGGTGGTAGTGTAATAATGATCTCTGAAGGAGGTATTCTAAAATGGTGGCACAACATTCTTTAGGTGTAGATGTAGATGGGGAAAATTTCACATCTATATTTTTCTCAAGAGGAAGTAAGATGGGTTGTTTGGTCATGGGTTAATTGCTTTTGGTCATGGAGGTTTTCTTGATGTCACAGTGAATGGTGGATGAGGAGCTTGTATAAGTGGTCTTTGGTACTAGTCAAATTATGTGACATGTCAGGGTAAAGGATCTTGTAAAGGTGGCCGCTAGTGATTATAGTTAGGTTTTGCAACATGTGATGGTTAGGGAACCCGTATGGGTGAGTGTTGGTGTGGATAGTTAGATTGCGTAAAAGGTACATGATATGGAATTACTGTAGCGGTTTGATTGGGAATTTTTGATCTTGTAATGATGGGATGATTATTAGGTATTAATGTAATGAGGTCCATGCAAAGGAACTTAGTACAGAAAAAGTTATTAAGGGATTTTAAAAACCTAAACAACACCCTACGTATGAGGTGTTTTGGTAGCTTTGGATGAACTAGGTGTGGTTGATGAAGATGCCGCAGAAGAGTCCAAAATATCTAAGGTAGTAGGTAGTTTGGGTTATTTTTTATATATGTTTTTGGGTGTTGTAGAGGATATGGGTATGGGGTTCATAGCAGCATGTGATGAGGGCGTAGGAATAGTTTTAGTAACATTCTTAATAGGGAAAGGTTGAGTAAATGTTAGCTCATTGGATTCTGGTGTTGATTCTACAAGTGTTGAATTGGTAAGTGATAAGGATGTAGGAAGGGTTTTAGTGATGCTCTCAATAGATTGAGGCTCCATAGTCATAATTTTAGGCTACTTGGCAGTTGATTTTGATTCTGTCGATTTAATTGTGATAAGTGATAAGGTGGGTTGACGGATAGGTTCAATTGTTTTTTTTTGTATTGATGGTGTGGAAAACATTTGTTTTTGGTTGATCAGAAGACAAATGGTGATTTAGAAAAAGGTTGCTTAAATATGTCAATATTTTTATTCAGAGGTGCATTTTGATTGTTTAAGTGAAGCTCACCTTTTTTAATGAAATCTTGAAGTACGTTACGTAATGTAAGATACCTTTTGATGTCGTCTCCATTGACCTTATGATATTTTAAATAACCATTATCTCGGTACCAAATGGGTTTTGATACTGATATGTCGATAGGTCAAATAGGAGGGAGAGATATCATGTTGGAGGAAAGAAGTTTGTTAAAAAATTCACTATAAGTATCTCCTATAGGTGTGTAGTTATGTTGTTGATGGGGATAGTTGATGATAAGTTTTTCCATAAGAGTAGATTTGACTACGATGGCATTGAAAGTTATTTTTGACTTATCAGGACTATACGTTGACTTTGATGGGAACTCAAATTTTTGTTTCTTAGGATGAATCTTTATACATCCATCTTCTAGAGCTTGTAGTTCTAGTTTATGGGCCATGGTAAAAGCATTGTCAAAAGTTTTAAATGATTGAATTTGTAAGGTGGATGAGATGTGTTTAGCACATGCATGACATATGACTTTAATTAATTCTATTTGTGGTAACGTAAAGGATAGTTGATTAGTAACACCCCTCTAATGGGTAAAAAATTCAGCAATTGATTCATCTTCAAATTTCTTGATGGCATATAGGTCATTGATAATGATTTTGTGGGATATTTTGATGGAAAATTTGGGAAAGATGTGTAAATGAGAATACAGAATGTTGTGAAATTTTGTTATACCAATCTAAGGTAGGACCAAAGAGGGACATGAGAAAGGTCCTTAGCATTGAATCTTGATCATGAGATATGAGATAACATGTGTGACGAAAAGCATAAATCTGTTGTTGGGGATCTTCATTTCTATAAAACTTGATAAAATTAGGAAGTTCCCAGTGGGGTGGATAGAGTTTATATCACACTGAAGGATGAATGGGATCGTTGAAAATTTTGTCATATGAGATCACATTATTGCATGATGATGAAGAAATTTTGAGACTGGATATGTAGCTTAAAAGGGCTTGGAGAGGATGAAGTTGTGTTTATTTCTGTGAGGATGAACTAGGTTGGAATAAGGACTGGCTAGGTTATGAGTATGCTTGATACTACTAAGGAATGCCTTATTGGTAGGGAATAATTTTTTAGGGGTGTTTTATTGATATGAGGCATTGTGTTGATAAGAGTTATTTTGTTGAGTGATATGGTATTGTGGAATATTTTGTTGGGGTGTGTACTATTGAGGTATGTTGTATTGAGGTGAATGTTTTTGAGGTATATGTTGTTGGTAAGAAATATTTTATTGAGGGATACTTTGATGATAAAGTATGTTATGTTATGGGATGTTTTGATGGAATGAGAAACCTTATTGTGAAGCTATAGGCTATGAGATTTGTATGTACTGATAATCTAATGTCATGGATATATAAATGAGTGGCTATGAATATGTAGGTGTTCACTGGGAGTATATGACAGAGGAAATAGAAGATGATGTTGGTTGTGGAATGCTTTATTATGGGAAACTGTATTATGAGATGTATTATAGGGGTGTGGATTTTGGAATGGATATCAGTGGTTTTGAAGGTTATGGTATGTATTTTGAAATACGATGTGTGCTGGAAATGACACTAGTATTGACCATTGGTGTAGTTGTAGGAATTGACATAGTGATGTTTTAAATGGGACTAGTAACCTGTTGAGAGGATAGAACAACAGAAAATTTCAGCAAACCCAATGGATATGTTTGAACCTATGATGATGATAGGGGGTAAATGAGGAAGCAAAAATACTAATTAGAAGAGGTGTGGACCCTGTAGAAGGGCTTGGTGAAGATGTGGATTGTTGAGTAGATGTGTTTTGTGAAGAAATCATGTGGAGGTGATAAAAAGGAACTAAATAGACCTCATATGTTTTAGGTTGACTCATGCAGGATTTTTCATTAGATGTTTCAAATGGATTATTAGATTTTGTAGATATCTGAGATTGATTACTATTTCGTGTTTCAAGTTGATTTGAAGTGTACATTTACAAATGCTAGATGATGGGGTCTTGATTTTGATCCATAAGATGTGTAATGGAAGGTGAATGATTGTAAGTGTGTTTGGGTGTAAATGGTTGCATATAAACATTTATGGATGCTTAGTACGAATTAAGGAAAATAGGGTTTGAGCCTAGAATTTATTCAAAGATAGGGTTTCCTCTATTATAGAAGGGAGGTTCAGATGCTCTAGGAGAAAATGGATGTTTTGATTCTAGTGTATGAGAGATTTAACCACGATATTGATGCAGAGAATGAAAGGATTGTTGTTCCATTTCATTGTTATATTTAACCCCTAATTCTCCCCAAGTTTGTTGGGTGTTAGAAAAGGGATTGGATGTGTCTACTTGATAATATGAGTTTTTTTTGTGTTGGTATCGAAAGTGTTGTAGTGTAAAATTGGACATGTTATTCAAATGTACAGGGTGGAGTAGACATTTTTTTAGAATTCTAGTTACAAGCTTATTGTCTAGTAAGTACCATGATAAATAAGCACAAAAACACCTAGAAAATGAAAAATAACTAACTGGGTTGATTTACAAAAAACAGGAAAATAAAAGAAAAATGTTGTTTTATATTTATATTGATTAATTATGAGAAAATGAAATATGTAATATGGTTAACAAGGGTATTAGGAAGTGGTAATATATGGATGGTTTATGGCCTCGATATACCTTAAGGTATACGAGGCCTAACTCTTTACTGCTACCGGTACATGTGTGGTATTGAGGCCTACCCCCTCACTTCACGGTCCCACTACAATAAGGGATTTGGCTAATAAGACTGAATATACCGACATGCAAGGGATTATACTCAGCTAGAACACTGAGTCCAATTCCCTATTGGGTGATGAAATCCCAATCAGTTTCACCTATGTGGGAGTTATTTGAATACATTTTGATTTGATAGTGATTTGGTTATGTGTGAGGGAAGAATAAGTGAATGCAACGAATTTACTTCCCCAATTAAAACTAGATGATCAAGAAGTATGAAATGGTTCATTTTAAGACCCAAAACAAAAAAAGTTTCATTTCAATGAGATAAATCTAACAAAAATGCAAAACCAAAAGAAAATGAAATATTTTAGGACTTACCATGAGAGTGCCCTTTTTTTAGATTTTTAAAAATTTTAAAGTGAGCAAGAACTAAATCCAGCGGATGAATTTTCAAAAACTAGTGCCTTGTAATCAAATTAGAGAAAACAGAGAACATAAAATAGTAGATTGTGAAGTAATGATAAAAAATAAAAACACAATCTGATTACTGGTGATTGGTCCAATCATAGGCAATTAGCCTAATCACAAACAATTACTCAACAATGAAAACATTAAATATTTTATTAATAAAGTGAAACAAAAGAACAAGGGAATAGCATCCCACCAGGCATGCCAAAATATTGAACATTGTTTTATCTTGGGGGTTTTCTTGATGTGTCAAGGGGGTAAAACTTAGCTCAACCGCAATATGGAGGGGTTTTTAGGATACCCGCAAGATGTGATGGATGTTTTTGTGCTCTGTGAAGAATGTACTACACTTTTATTCCTTGCAGGTAAGCCTGCAAATAAAAGAAATTACGCAAGATATAGATAGTAAAATAAGATGGGCAGAATGCCTGGAAAATGTTGGTTCCCAAAATCCTAGAGACTCCCTTATATGGATGTCGACCTACTTTTGAAACACTTAAGATTTATTGGTGAAAATTTGAATTAAAATATGATAGATGGAAAAATTGATCATTTGTTATCAGTTATTTAGGTGATTACATAAATAAGATGATAATGATGGAAATGAAAACAACAAGACTTGAATCCAAAGTTGGAATCTAAGCCAGAATATAGGTTTTTTGAGAAGTTTGATCTGACAGAACAAGCTAAGTTCTCATCTTATGTGAAGTAAGAATCATGATTTGAGATGTAGTCGTCCATGAATAATTTAGATATCTCTTCTTCTATGTCATAGAGGTGTGAAAGATTAAAATCCAGTGTCTAGAAGGATGATGTTGCTTTTGATGTTAAATTAAAATGTAGTGTGGTTGTCCTCTGGTATGTCTAGGTGTGCTTCATAGTTGTAATCAAATGATGTGAGGTCATTTTGGATTTTCTAGACCTTGTAGTATGCCTCCAAAAATTCCTCAGTTGCTTCACAAATCCATTGAGTTGATGCAAATATTGCCTCTAAATGGTCAAGGGGTGGAGTGTGGATCGCACAAATTTCTAAGTCATGTAGAAAATCATACAACTCCCAGTGTAAGGGATGTCGGATAATTGGGAGTGAATCAAAGATGGTAATGGGATAAATTTCACCTCCTGTGGCCATCTGATAACATCCATTCTTGGAAACATATTATCAATGACAAAAAAGACAAATATTATTAGGCAGATTGGAAGAAATACATGACTTAAAAATATTGTGTAGGAATTGCCAATGATCAGGCTAATCACATGCAATTACTATGAATTCTAATAGAATACCAAAAAAGGTAGTTTGACTTAATTATTTGTAATTGTGAGGAATTCTAAAGCTTAAATGATACTAATAATGAACAAATGAGTAAAGTTATTTGAAAATGGAAAAAAAAAATAGTGAAAAAAAGTGCTCACCTTAGATGATTGAACAGATTGAATATTAGATAGGTGAAAATGGATTGATGATGGCTTGAAAATGACGATGGACGATAAAATGATCGTATTGAAACAACATAAAGATAGTAATGCTTTATTGAAAAGGATTTATCTCTAAAATTCTTGTGGAAAAACGTAACTTCTCTGTAAAATCCAAAAAAAACCTCTCCTAAAGAGGATGAGAATTTTTTTTTATATAGATTGTCGGCAATTTTAGAAAATTAAAGTTAGGGGATAAAAATAGTGATTTTATTGCAATTTTTATCTTGATTTGGAGGGATTTTAAAGGAGTTTGAGATATTAAGAGGGATGAGATTCGATTAGGACTAGGTTAGTTAGGATAAATGTAGAGGTATTTTTAGAAGATTTCCAAATTTAACTTAGTTCTAACTTGTTAGGGGTGGGAAGAATTTATAGGGATAAGTTAGAGGGAGTTAGGTTATATTTATAGAAGGTTTCTAAACTAACTAGTTATAACTAGTGAGTGTAGGTAAGTTGACATGGTGAGGTGTGAGGGTGTGTTTTAATTAATATAATTAATTATTTCATTAATGGAGATGTGGTGGCATAAATATTAAATTAATTAATTGAAGGGTAACCAAGGTCATGGAGTATCGTAAGTGGCATGTTGTAACTATTAACGATCGAGAATGGGTTTAGATAATGAAGGTGAGAGTATATTTTTTGTGTATACGGAGTCATAGTGGACTCCAAGAAAATAGCCATTATTTGAGGATTTTAGTACACAAATATAATTTATAAAGGAACATATTGGTGAGAAAATTTATCGGGTAGACAAACTGGTGGGTATCTTGCCAAAAATATAGGAATCTAATTCCATCTACTTGAGTGGTGCATCTCCATGTTATTATGCACATGTGAATATGAATTTGGTGGTGGAATTTCGGTTTGGGATCCAACAGGGGCACTCAAGTGATCTTGAGGAAAAACTTACAATCCCTTGCAAGAGGTTAATTTTTCTAGGAGAGCGGGAAATGGACTGATAAAAAGAGAGGGGGATTAATGTTGTAGGTAGAAAATCAGATTCCTATAACCATTAACTATACAATTCCAACGCACATAGATTAGAATAAACAAAAAAAATTCGAATGTAAATAAGAAAAATTAAGATTAAGAACTTAATTTTTCTACAATCTCCTCACCAAACAAGGAAACAAACTCCTTTTTTCATTGATGCTTGGGAAAAATTGTACATAGTAAGAGTGTGAAGAATATAGAGATGAGAAATAAAATAAATGTTATGTTTTTTCTTCTTCACAAGTGATAATCTCTCATGAACATAAAAAATTGACAACCCTTTGGAAAAAGGGTTCTTTTATAATTAATAGAACAAGAAGGGACTCCTCGCTTACCCCCCACATGACCTTTCATATGTATTACAAAACTCATGACTTTTCGAATTATTAGGAGAGAATTAAGTCCCTTTTTATGAATTAAGGGAGAATTTATTGCATTATACTAATAAAGTAAATTTTTCAATAAATAATACATAATGAAAAAGTGTAACCCCCAATGGAGAAATAAAACATGGGGGAGAGAGAAAATTGGGGGAAGAGAAGAGAGAGAGAAAGAAGATAGAGAGGCATAAGCTAATGAAGAAGATGACTTTTCTGATTTCATGTCACTGCCTAACTGATATGATGTGAAACTCCAATACAATGAACTTTGAATCCTTGAACCTTTTACACCATGAAATACCTCCTTTAGATGATATGTAAATACCTTGAATTGAGTGTTTAAAAAAATTGTTGAATGATTTCCTTGATGACCATGGGGGTTACTCATAGATGCCCACTTTGAAGAAATGGAGACTAGAAACTGACCACTAGTGACTTTTGCTACATGAACACATTGATAAAATTATTGGAAAGCTTTGATGATATGCATTTGTAACACCTTTTCCCATCCAGTGATGACCAAAATCCCTTCCTCCTATCTTACACATAGAAAACCTAGATCATAGAAGAAGTGCTTCAAAAATTTGATAAGATTTTTGACGTTGATCCAAGATGACTGATGGGAAATGCTTGTGTTAATCGTATATGATATTTCTATGTTCCGCTGCTAAATACTTATGTGGAATTATAAACCTACCCATACAAGTTATGTTGATGACCACATAACTGAAACCATGAAGGATGCCCCTTAGATAGTATGAAACCACTCTTCTAAGCCATGAAACATCACCATTTCTTTGTGATTGATTACACATGTGGAATGAGAGACTGGAATAACCTGTGAACTTAAATCTCATGGATTTTAAGACAATTTACTATACTTGAAAAGGGCGTTTAATTCTTTAGGAAATAGTGAATTTCCACCCATTTCATTTCTAATCACTTTGTCGGCCATTCTGGATGACCATTATGCACACTGCCTCTATCGAAACTACCCTTTGTGATGAATTACTAAACATAACAACTACTTATGTAGGAGGGTTCTATTTTTAAAAAGTGATGTTTTAGACCTCATTTTTCAATGAAATCAATTATTATGATATATTTTTTTTTGTTTTTTTTGTGACTCTGAATCTTCAGCTCAAGTCAGTCTTTGGAATGAAAGATTTTAACATTTTAATATTTTCCATGGGGAAACTGTGATTTCTTCACTTTAAAAAGTTTGGGATGTACATGTGAAATCTCTCACTTGTATTTTTAAGGTTCATGGAAATGAGTATGATTTTAAAACACCCCGCGTTGATTCATGTAATGTTTTTTTAGTTATGAACAAACTTGCTTCATGGGTTACAAAGATCTTCAGTTGAAAAATATTGTCTATAGTCTTCAAAAATCCATAATTTTTTGATATTTTTCTTTTTCTCAGATCATAGTAACATGAAATGAAATTAATGGAGGATGAAAACAATTGAGGAATGATTCAAGAAAAAAATTAGCAGAGTTTGGACAACGAATGGGAAAAAGTGGGGCAATGAACAAGAATTTGACTATCTTTTGTACTTACAAGCTTTAGAAATCCATAAGGGGGTAGGGAAATTATTTTTTCCCCATTTTCCAATTTATTTTGGAAAATAGGAGAAGAAAAATATTCCTTCTCTCTTTCATGACAATTGTCGCTCATTCACTAGCCAAAAGGAATGGAGGGGGGGCTAGTTTAGGGTCATATGATGAACTAGAAGGAAACGAAGGGGCAGGGAACATTTTTTGTTCTCATTTCCCCATTGGTTTAACAAAATTTGTTCAAAAAATGCTCCTTATCCCATTCATGAAAAGTTTTATGCATGCGAGAGTAGGTGAGGTGACTAGTCAAAGTAGTCAAAGGTGCTAGAATGATCCTTCGGGGTCATATGGTGTGCCCAACATTTGAAAAGGGGGGAGGAAACACTTTTTTGTCTCTATTGTCCTAAAGAATTGGGAAAATGATGACAAAAAAGTGTGCCTTAGCCTCATACTGACATGTGTGCTTGAGGAAATTTGACTAAGTACTAAACATTGTACCTTGAGAGACAACTTGAAAAGACCATAAATTGAGCTCCCATATGACTTTTTGCAAACATATTTATATAAATTTACATGAAAATGGAATTTTGAGAAAACGGAAACGGGTTCCATTCCTTTATTTTACTTGAAACTCCTTTAAAAACCTCCCTTTCTCTCTAGACAGCCAGGTGTGCTTGGAAAGAATGAGATTCCTAGAAAAGTACATGGGGTTAATGATGAATCTAATTTTTCCACAACGTAGAGGACTGAAAATTATTTCTATTGATATTTTTTGGCTCAAAACTCATTCTATAGATCTTGATATCACCTCATGAGGTTCATGTACTCTTTCGTGGTCCAAGCTCCTTTGGCCTCAAAAACCCACTTTTGATGAACTAGCTCCTAAGCCTCCAAATATTTCGAGAATATTCGTAAATTAGTTTCATTATGATCCTGGATATTTAATACACACCCTTCATGAATTTTGGCCTTCAAAATAGCTCCATATATTATGAACCTATCTGAGAAAGGATAATGATATCCCTTTTTAAAATTGCTTGAAAACCCACTTTTTAAGATACTTCTCCTGAAGTGTTTGAATGATATTTATTCCTAAATCACCTACATGGAAGGATGACACATACTTATGGACCAATAGAAGGAAATGGTAGGATTGATACAGGGAACATGCTGACCTAGGGGTGTCTTGGAAAGGTTCACTATAGAAATTTGTTGACACTAGGGTATGGTTGTCTTGTTTTCAAGTGAAGTTTTCCCATGCAAAAACATATGACAAAAACTATATCTAGGCTAGTGACATGTTATGGATCTAGCATAGAAAAGACATGATATGTTAACTTATAGAATATCAATTTACAAAATGGACCAGTGCCTTATTCATTGGGCTTCACAGAGTCACTTATAACAGATAGCTAGAAGGAGTATACACATACACACAACACATGAAAAGGAAAGAACACACACAAAAAAAAGAGAAACACATGATTTGAAAAGGAAACACACAATACGAAAGGAAAACATATACCTTAATAACCTATGGTACAATGTGGGGGAAAACCTACTTTTTCTAATGCACTTTTTCTTGTTAGAGGTTACTGAAGAGGTAACACTTAATGATGATGTTCCGCAAAGTCATTGACTGACTCAAGAAATTATGCTCCCTTCCTGAACTACTTATGAAAGTCGTGTTATATCGTAATTTCCTACACACTTCAGAGGATTGATCCCACATGAGCTTTTGGATGCTTAGGCATTCACTCAGAAAGTCCATTTATTTTATCATTTTTGAAATCCATCTCGGAGTGGAAGTTTTCTTTTGTGTTAACCCACAGTGCTGATTTTTTGTTGAGCATCTCGTCATTTCCCTAGGGCTGATTTTTGTTTGAATATCTCTACTTTCATTATTTCCCACATTCATGTTCATTTAAATAATTTCCACAAGAAGCCTCTAATTTTTCATTTAGTTTCATTCCAATATTTGATGCTTGAATGTTGAACGAAGGATCAAAAATTACTTCCTACCCATATTGTATGGCCATAAAATGAGCTAGGAGGTTAAGACTTAGTTTGAGATCTTCAATACTTTATGTGGCTTCCAAGGTTTCTTGTATGGATTATTTCTTTGGAATTTCCAAAATATCACCCTTACCTCCATTCAAAGAATCCTCTTAATGAAATTCAAGACAACCATTTTGAGGAATTTCTTCATCATCCCGAGGCTCACTATATTCCACTACTTATTTTCCAAAGGGATACTTAACTTCAAGGAAACTAGGATTTTTTTCTTCAACTATTTAACCATAGAAAGAATATTCTTCTTTAAATGGAAAGGAAAAAACTTCATTTTCATAATTACCTCCATCTCTCAGGGGCTTGGGAGGGACATTGGATTTTTCATGTTGCTTTATCTCGTCATGTAGAAATTTAAAATTGGTTGAGAATTGTGATTAGGATTTAAGCTTGTCCTGTAGATCCATAGCTTTCATTAGGAGTTCAAGACTGAGCTCAAGGTCTTTTGTTTCTTCTGCAACTCTTAGCAGTTCTCCCACCGACCATTCTTTCAAACCTTTTGAGAGCTCATCACAAGTTGGCTTTGTATTTTCCTCATGAATGACATGATGGAGATAAAAATTTTCTTCAAAAAGAAATGGGAACATCTCCTCATTATGGTTAAGAACATAAGTTGATGGATACGCTTGGAAATCATCAAGAACAACTTCCTCTATTTCATGGCTCACATAATTTGGAAATTCGAGGCTATCCTCTTACGACTCTAAGTTATAGTGCCCACCTCTTCTTGCAGTAGATCTTTTATTGACTCATAGTTTTATATGATGATGGATATGGACTTCAACATCATTTGGATACTATATGCTCTTATTATGTATCTTTTGATGACACTTGTGGTGATTTGGGCACATAATGCCAATATAGTATTGTGGATTATTTTTTAGCTCTTGTAAGGTATTGTTTTGGATATCAACATATTATGTTATAGTTGACTTCATTTGACATGTGATGGATTTTCTTAGGGTTTCATTATATACCTGGTTATCATGTAAATTGTATTCGCTAATAGGATGTCATCATGTGTTACTTAGATGGTTAATATATTTTGAGTTAGTATGGATGGATATGATTAGTGTTAGCCATTTCATATTGACATTATTTGGTATAGTTAGCATGAATTATCCATGTATGATTTATTTAGATTATTTAATTGATATTTTATTGGGCAGGTATGTTTAATGTTTGCATTGAGTGTGTATATTATAGGGTATAGGAGAACATGAGTTTTAGAGCTGCAGCTCATGTTTGCACAAGCAGATGATTGGGATGAGTCCTAACCATGTTTTATTGTGTGAAGCCTTATATGTTTGTTGCATCTCATGTTTGGGAACCATGGGTGATCCCTAATTGTAATTTTATTATTTTTAATTTATCTAGTCATGTATGAGTTAGTGTACGGACCTAGTGGTCCCAACTTGTGCTAATTATGTTTAATGTTAATTAAGTATGTTGTTTGAGGTATGGTATCACCTAGGTGTCACTTAGGTGGGCCCCACCACCTCAACCCTTGTGCCCTTTAACCTAATATTGGCAATTTTGGTGACCTCTTTTCATTTTGGGAGCTTCCCTTTAGTGGAAAAGGACCCCTTGGACCCTACCTATGAGTAGGGGGTTCTCTTTTCAAGGAAAAATGGGAATTTCCCTCCCATTTTACCCATCACACATAACTTTCATGTAAGATACTTTGTTTTTGTGTTTTCTAAAAGTTGTTTGGGTTTTGGATTTAATTACATTTTGGGGAATTTGGAGTTTACCTCAAAAATGAAAGTTGTTTTATTCTTGATTTTATTTTTTGAATCTTTTTTGGGGAGATGAGGAGGGTGACACATGTCACCCTACCATTTTGGAGAATATTTAATTGTTTTTCTTTTAAACATTCCCTAATGGAGAGGGGTTAGGACTTTTAGGCCATTCTTTCTTTTGGGTGTTGGATATTTGTAGAGTGATTGTCGAGCTTGGAGCTTTGATTGTTGGATCACATAGAGATTCTAGATAGCTTGATTTAGGTAAGTCTCCTTTCTATTCTACTATTTTTTCTTATGGAAATATCATGTATTTATGAATGAAAATGGTGTCTTCTTTGTTGTTGTTGGGTCTTAGATTATGGGTGTGTTTTTGAAACTTTGTTATTGTCTTTTTCTCCATCCATCATGCTTTGTGATGGATTTATAAGTGTTGGGGAAGAGGAAGGAATACCCTTCTCACCACATGGCTTGATGGAAAAGCCATGATGGTCTTGTTTATTCCTCCCCTCATATGGGTTTATGTGGGGAAATATTTTCATATGGTTTGAACTTCTTTCCCCTTGGAAATTAAATATTTATGGTTTGAAAATGCTTCCAAGGAGGAAGCTTAGGGAATGGGTTGGAGAGATAAGGAAGGAAATTTTGATTTGGAGAGGTAAGGAGGGTGCTTGGAGATGTACATTGTGATCATATGGTTGGATTCACCACTTTTGTAAAATCCTAAATTTAAGATTTCAATACAAGGGAATTTGTTTTTTAATATCATAATGAATTAATGTGCTAAATTTACATAATTTACAACCAACATTAATTTAGCAAATATATCATACAACAGTAAACCATATACAACTGTTATGAGTTGGTATTAACCAATCCATCATATTTAATATTATCAATGTGTATACAAAGTATACTGGTGGTTCCCTTATTCATTAAAGACCATTCAAGTGTTAATATTTAAAGTACATATCTGGGAATTTTTTACAGATAACCCATACAATATCATACATATTTAGTCTAGGTGAAATCAGGAAAAACACTCAGCACTTTACGATACTTTTGACAAAGTTTCAATATGTGTTTATCATGCTTTAATTACTAGATGTCTTATTTGTCGAAAGTAATATGTCTTTCACCATAATCAAAATTGTTTTCTAGATTTGGACTTACTTGATTTGCATCAATTACTTCCAAGGTCTGTGATAGCTACTAATAAGGGATAGTTCACATGGGTTAGAACTTATTAGTCAGATTAAGGTGACTAAGGAAAATTAAGTGTATCCAAATTGACTTGCATAACTTCAGATCCACTTCCTTCCCCATAGTCATCATAAGATGACATCAACACTAAGTCATGCTCCTATCGAAAATTGGTGTCTAATATATACTTAGATATAAAATTTTATGATAGTTACATTTAGGGGAGTTTGGTGGATTATCGCGCCATGGTAGTTACTCCATAGTAACCAATTAATGACTTACGTCATTAACTGGGTACTGTGTAGCAGTGACTATGATGCAACCACCTGTCGAGTTCTGTTAAACAAAACATTGTATCTTAACAAGTTCATTAGTTCGATTACTTTACAGCTTACTAATCTCTCTCTAAGTTACTCTTGTCGATAGGGATCATACCTAAAGATATACAAGGTTTTGAGAATGAATTTTCTTTACTTAACGATAACATAATGTGATGCAAAAAAGTATAAGTTACAAATTTATAAATATGATTATAGTATTATCATTAAATCATAACATGTTCATTAATTAGGTATAAATGAGTAGGTGCATAGTTCTTATTTTTAGTTATTTTATCGTAGGCAACAATCATACTTATTATTTATACACGCGTGTGGGGTTAGAAACATACGTTATTCTACACAACTATCTTGCATATGTATGTTGTCATACTTAAGGAGTAAACATAGTTAATCAAATCATTTTGCATAATCTTAATTCCAATTCATAATAATAATATCC
Organism: Taxus chinensis; assembly: GCA_019776745.2. NCBI lineage: Eukaryota > Viridiplantae > Streptophyta > Pinopsida > Cupressales > Taxaceae > Taxus > Taxus chinensis. The sequence goes on from CM034146.1 coordinate 156,399,941, forward strand.
TTAAATCATCAATTAATTATCCCTAATTGATAATGTAGTTATATTTGAATTAATCACCGTATTATGTATATAATCACAAAATGTTCCATAAAATAGTTAACTATTGGTTTACATACCCTAATAGTTATTTAGATAATAAAATCAAACACATTATGATATTTATATATTATCTAAGTATAAATTATATTTTCATAACTTAATTACAACATATTCTTTATATCTCAACTTCATTCATAATCTACCTAGATAATAAAACATACTACATTTAGTTCATAACCGATAATCAATCATATAACAGCATCAATATCTTTCATTAGTTTAGAATCCATATCTCATATAATTGTAGAACTAATGTAAATTATCATTCCATTTCTAAATGGTATAATGACTAAGTTAAGAACTTTTCAATCATTCACTTCCTGAAGTACACAAAACAATGTTATTAGAAAAATAGAATTATCTTTATCAAGTTCTAGAAACCAATATAGAATCTTATTCAAAAAACTTGAATCAACAACTTATTTTTCAGAATAGACACAATAAATTGGCCTTTAAACTTTCCTCCTTCCGAAACATAAGTACATCAAGTAGTGAGAATTGAAATAAGTTATACAAAATCATTTTTCTTTAATTAATATAAAAAATTCAAACTTTTAGACTTCATCCTTCTTTAACCTTTCACGAAGTCCATCTTCAATATTTTTATCATCTGTCAGTTCATACGAACTGGCATGATAAGATCTAAAATTCAAAACAACATCCTATATTTAATAATTTCATAAAAGGAATGTTTCTTTTAACTCAAAATTATTCTAAGGCTCAAAAATTGATACACAAATCATTTGAAAATTCAACATAGACATCTTTCAATAATCAACATAATGAATACAATATAACTAAGTACTTAAATCAAGTAAGATCCTTGTAAGAAATAGATTAAGATATATTCAAGTAAACTAATCAAGAGATCAACAATAAATCCTAGCTATGCAAATAATTATACATAACAACCATACAATCCTTTATATATATATATATATATATATATATATATATATATATATATATATATATATATGTAACTTATCAAATAGTCAAGTACAATAGCTATGCAAATAACCCCTTTACATCACATCCATATAATCCTTTATATATACATATGTAACTTATCAAAAATTCAAGTATAATATATATGCAAATAATAGCTATACTTCACAACCATATAACCCTATATATTTGTAACTTATCAAAGAGTCTAGTACAATCGACATGATCCTAACTTGCTTATATAGAAAATTATCCTTCATCTGAATCATACTTATTCAAGGTTCAAGTACAAGCTTATCTCACAATATTTTAATCTTCATTCCTTATAACTTATACATACAAACAACTTATTAAAAATATATCATAATTTATAACTTACATCTTACTCAAATATAACAACAAGATCCATATGGTTGATTAGGCATCTCATTTAATATCACCTAAGGGTTCACTAAGCCATATGTGACACCACTTAGATATGCTACTACAAGCTGGTAAGTGTCTTCTATAAAATGGTAAGAATCCATATACCTTTAATTTTTAAGCACAAAGTTGGATAAACATTCCAACGACAATCAATTAAAAATCAATGGTTGAGTCTCTAAGTGAGCTCTTAGTATCGAATAATATTAAATCAATCTCCCTTGTCAAATAGTATGATCTTATGGCTTAGATACATACTTGTATCTTCTTAGCTTAAAGGGCATGAGAATAATTACATGGAGTTATAGTAAGACAAAGCTTAGTTCGGCCATATGGCCTTCTTAGTTAAACTGAATCATTTCAACAAGTGGTTAAAATAATATAACCTTCATCCCTATTTTAATTGTGTCTACGAACCAATCCAAAATACAACACAATATAATGAACCATAAGAATTCAACCAAAGGCTTCAACTAAAGTTGAATAAGTTAAGATATAAAAATTTAGAGATAACACTCTGTGTTATTTATTCTTAACAAAAATTCATACAGATTGCATATAATAGAATAAAATGAATACCTAGATAAACCTTCTCAGGTATACATGTGTGATAGGTATCTAAACGAATACCCATTAAGGGTACCTTATTTGATTATAAGAAAACAACAAAACATATGAAACAACAAATAAATATACATTCAATATAAAGTGAATCGACTTGATAACATAATCATATAACCGATAGGTTCATTAAATTATAAACTAGAACAAATTTTTTTATGCCATTTATTGTATACTGACTCATACAGTCTAGTTTGTAAAAATGAAGGAAACACAGAAGATATCTAAAATTCGATTCATAAAAACAAAACCAAAAACCTTAAAATTATTTACACTTAAGACAAGATTTCTTTTCATGAAATAATTATTTAGAGAAAAATATTTTAAAGAGTTAGAGCCTATCATGCCTAGTAGAGATCCTAATATATTCTCTCCAATCTTCATGAGTTCTTCTCAAAGCTCAAAAAATAATCAATTCCAAAAAATGACCAAAACAATTTAAAAAAAAACCTTCCAACCCTTATATTATCCACTTTATTTTTTGAATATCCCAAGCCATTAAGAGTCCCTCAAATTTCTCCTCCATGCAATTTAAAAAAATAGATCATGAATTGAAAATATACCATCAACATGTAGAGTTCTAAGAGCTTGATGGAAAAATAGTCAAAATGAAACCAACTTCACTATTTTTCCTCCAAACTACCGTCTCCTTCTCCAAGGATGTTTTGGGTCTTTCAATGCCATTAATTGCTAGGAAGGACTATCAGTTCCTTCCCTTATTCCCACTAACCAACCTTGTTACTATTTTATTTTTAGAGAGAAACAATAGCTAACAAAACTCTAACTAACCCATTTATCCATAGATTTTGCAAATTCACCAACTTTGACCGAATTCCTTACTAGAAAATGGTGGTTTCCCATTTAATGAAAGTAATTAAAAATTCCAAGTACGTGTAGGGTGGAATTCCCAACTCCTTTTACCATGTAACTTATCCCTTTCCATATTATTAACCGTGGTCATGCTTAGGTTGGGTCTTACGGTTTCGTAGTTTAGTTTATGATTTATAAACTAACATTCATCCATCAAATTTAGGTTAGTTTTTTAAATTAATTAAAATTTACATAGTATATCCTTAGTTCCTTACTACTTAAACACACCCACATAAACTAGATTTAGTTTAGGATATCAAAACATAATGAATATAATCATCAACTTTAGACCCCTTAAAAATTGTCAGAAATGAACCAGGCTTAGTGTACTCTACATAAAAACCTTCAAAATTAGAAATGCAACCTAAACATACTTGGGTAAAATTATAGTCCATATAATTCTGTAAACAAAATAGTAATCCAAAGTTTAAATAGAAGTCAAATAAACATTCCAACATCCTGTCAACTAGTATGCTGAAATTTAGTATAATACCCTAGATAACTGAAATTGATCTAGGGTTTTATTCTGAACCTTCATATTGATAATATAGTATTAATATAAATATTCAAAGAGAAATAACTTTAAATCTTACCCCTTTATCTTATTACTTACCTTCTCTAGAACCCGAATTCTATTATCTAAGAGCTGAAGCCACTATGATCATTTCAGTAATAGAAAGGTAAGTACATCATAATATTATCAAAACTAAGTACCAACTATGCCATTAAATAATTAAAACTCTTCCAGATCAATAATTAAATGTTGTTGTTTCAGTAAACAAGAAATAACAATCCAAATGTGAACATCAAGCAAAACACGATCCCATGCAAACTCTTGTCAACCAATCACATAATTTAAGTACAATTATAAAAACAATAGAGGTATTAAAACTTGGCTTCATATGGTATTCTTATCACTCTTCCAAATTTTGGGGGAAAGCATGGAGCTTATCCCTCATGTGTTGTTGTGTTTTGGTTGTTGTGAATGTTGATAATGTGTGCTTTTATGTTTGTTTTCCCTTCCCTATTAAATTGTGCAAACTAACGCATGCATCGTATCTCTCCCATGGGATTGGAGGGAGGATAGCATGTCATCCATGTATTGGAGATGACATGTAATTATGATAATAGGTTGGGAGGTAACAGTTATGCAAATTCCCCCCCCCCCAATGATAAAATTAATCAAACACGACCCCATACAGGAAGAAAATTAGGAAATGGTTCTGTCGAACGAACCCATGCTTCAAATCTGATGAACATGTTACATGAAGGTTTTAGTATGGAGGAGTAGGGTCTTCAAAGGAAGATAACAATGTCTAAGAAAACAAAGGCTCAAAGGAAAAGAAACAGAGAAGGTTACAAGGCTTCAAGCTTCACTAATGGTTCAGAGAGGGCCCAAAATGACTAAGTATATAGGAGAGAGCGGAAGATGCTAAGAGTCCAAATGATGCACCTCCAAAGATTAAATCCCAAACTGGAGACCTAATCAAGCACCAAGCCTCCATGTGTATAGAGCCCAAAAAGTCACACCAGCCATTAAAAAGTCTTCGACTCAATGGAAGGTGACAAGTGTTGACTTGGTGCAATTTCAAGATGGAAGCCCAAGGTGGAGACTCAAACTTACACCAGCCCTCCACTTAGCTAATGGTCAACAAAGGTGAAATTCAAAATCAGGCCTAAATTTGTTAAGTATAAGAGTGCAGGCAGAAGGCACCATGTGTCTTAACGATGCTCCTTCAAAGCTAAAATCCAAAGCGGGTTTTTAAATGAGCACGGGCCTTCCACGAGTCCCAGGTCCAAAAAAGAGATAGATTTGGGAGGTTGAATAGTCAAAGAAGAGGTGGGCCAGTGGAGGGAGCCAAGTGTCATCTGAGCTCTACTTATAAAGTAAATTTTGGGGCATGTTTCCAAACAACCGCCAAGCCTCCACGTGTTCAGGGTCAAAATTTTGGCCCCGCCAAGCAAAGAGACTCACAAAAAATACAAAGAAGCCCAAGGAGCTTGCAGAAGCTGCCACATGTCAGTCCAGCATGATTTAAAGAGAATAAGGAAGGATCTAAATCTCCAAGATGCACGAGGTTGCCACGTGGACCTGGTATGGACAGACTCACTAAACATGGCACGCCCGCGACCCTAATCTTCAGATGGCCATATCTTTTGACTGGAGACTCAGATTCGGGTAGGATAAGAATTTTTGGAAACATCTTGACACTCTCTATGCTATGGAGAAAGAAAATGTCATTATTAAAAGGATTTAGTGGGTGAAAATGCAAAAACATCTTCCATGACATTAATACAGAATTTAATTTCTTAAACTACTAGATTAGATTTAATTTGATCCATCATTCTTCTTCCTTAGCACGCCAAGCAAACATAGGAAACTAGAATCAAAAGATTGTAGGTGGATTTGATAGGGGCATTGATTGATGGTGGTTTCAATTTCAAATTAGGATTTAATGGATATATCAAAGTGGTTGAAGCAGGATTCAAATTCTTCCCTCCTCTCTCTTGTTCTTCCTATGTATTGTAATGAAGGGGCATATTCAAAGTGGTTGGTATTTTTTTCTCCTCTACCCCCCTCTCTCTTTATTCCTTAGGGTAGAACATGGAGTCTAAGCCACATTCCATGGTTATGTAATGGAATTTTCTTTCCTCTTTCCCACTGATTATGTACCGTGTAACATTTTGGAGCAATAAAATTTGTTTTGTGATGCATCTTTCCATCCTTGGCTTATTTTGTTGTCTCTTCTTACCTCTCATCTATGCAGGGTATAATGTGCATACTTTGATGTTTGCTTTAGGTTTTGGGAGCTATGCTTAATGGGTTTTGAACTGGTGTTCTATGTGAAATCTATCTCTGGTCTGTGGTGCATTCTGTCCACCCTCTCCTCTGCTCACCTCTCTCCGCTTGATGCAATCAGATTTGTGATCCAACCACTTCCTTTTTGGTGTATCACCACTTAGTGTAGGATATTTCACCCTCTCTCTCTCTTGATGTCCCCTTAGAATGGATAGATTAGGATAGATTAGATTCTACCTGAACTGGAGTATCTTTTGTCAGGTAGATTAGGAAGCAAGAACTAGATTTCTCTGGAGGTCCATCTGAAGTTTTGCAAGTCCCACAGCTTGAGAGATAGTCCCATGTTGTATAATCACAATGAATACCCCACTTCACACCCAGTCCATTTGAGGGTGTTTTGATTATGAACTAACAGTTTTGGCATGCCCAATGGGACACTAAGGTTAGATCTTCCATCTTTCCAAGGTGTCTCATTACAAACAACATATCATAAGCCACTGTGTGACCGCACTAATAGTTTTGGCATTCCCAGTGGGACATGGAGGTTATATCATCCATCTTTCCAAGTTGTCTCATTAAAAATAGAAAATCATAATCCACTGTGCGACCGCACTAACAATTTTGGCATGCCTAGTGGGATAGGTCTGAAGCACCTTACCACTTCATCTTAGTAGGTTGGTGTGTTCCTATTAAGGTTTAGCCTTTTGAGGCACATGCAAGCACATCTGGTGAATCCATCTAGTCAACAACCCCATCTACGAAGTTAAAGACCTTTTCCATCCATTTGCACCCATCTTCATTCACTTTTATTTCCATATCTCCCATTTTTCTTCTATTCCATGAAGTTATACAATCATGACTTCATTTCCTTCATAGAACTCACACTTATAGCAGCAATGTAGTTCACCTCTAATGCATTTCCCAACTCGTCTATATCATCACTATAATCAGATCTAGGACCATTATGCTTAACCATATGAGTAGGGTCAAAGTCAGTTTGGCCATGGAGCTTATCAAGAACAAGGGGATGCATACAATTGTGACAACTATGTGGGGAATGCTAGTTTTTTGGAGAATATTAAAAGAATGGAGGCTAGCATATTGAAATCTAGGGGTATAACATAGATAAGGGCATTCAAGATTGGTTTCAAGACACCTTGTCCATGGGGAGGCCCTTTTCCAAGACATTACAGCCCTTAGGATAATATTGACTTCAAGGTTGAAATGCTGCCTCAACTTACATAGTGGATTACGGAGATTGAGGCCTATGAGTTGGACACAAGACAACCTTGTCAATCGGTAATTCCACCACCTCCTAGATCTTCATTTTCTCTTTCTCAAATTTTATCATTTAGGCATGATCAAGAGTTAATCCCCTCATATGCTGCCCAGGAGTTAATTTATTTTCTCCATCTCCTGATCTCCCATCCAACCTTAGTTCCTCTACTCTTTTCCCTTCCAAATAGTCATCCCCTCCAAATAAATAAGAATTTCCACTTCCCTCCCCACCACAAATAATTGCAAATCTGGTTGAACCCCAACCTGCCACTCCTCTTGCCTTCCCAATTCCATACGGGGAAGAGATTCCAAAGACCAGTCAAGAAGAACAACAAGAGGAGGAACCCATCAAAGAATAAATGATAAAAGAACTAAAGAGTTTGGTTACCATATTTGGGTTTATAAAGATCCCCTTGATGGTCAAGCCAATAGAGGAGGTCAAGGTTGAAGAGTCAGTGGTGGCTGAGGCTGAGTTTGCAACAGAGAAGGAAAAAAAACAAGAAGAATATTAGTAGTCTGTTTTCTCTGAATATAGTGTCCCTAATGACACTTTGTCTGAAGAGAATACTGATATAATCCAATCTAAAGAACCAGTTAAAGAGGAGGAAAAATCAGCTCCAAGCCCCATTGAAGAAGAGTAGTTGGGAGAGATAAATGAAGAAAGCATCATTGAATATTCTTTTCTTTCATTTCAAGGGCTTGATTTGATTGATGAACCCATGATGGAGGAGGACCATACAGTTTCAGAGGCTCCAAGTGTGGAGTAGGCTAAAAAATAACCTTCAGTTCTTCCTCCCACTTTATCCCCTTTAATATCTAATGTTGAAGAGGAGTTTGAGCTTTCAAAATTCATGTTAGAGGATGAAGGGAACCATGGTGAGAAAGTTACAGATCAAGAGGACACCATGGAGGAGGTCGAGCATAGGCAATAGGACAATGAGGAGACAAATTAGTTGTCTAACTTGGAGGATTGCTTTGATATAGAGGAAGTTGAGGAAATTACATCATTTACTTGTCTATCACCCACCTTCCAAGCATATGATCCTGCTGTCATAAAGGAGGGCATTCAAGAATAACAACCTATGTCTCAAAACATCCCTCTAGAACCAAGGTTGGAAGATATGAGTCTTTCATGTTCTTCACAGGATAAGGAAGAGAAAAGACAAGAGGATGTCATCATCCCCCTCACACCATTCATCTAATAAGGTCCACAAAAAGACTCCATTTTTAGAGTTAAATTTTAGAGCAAAATTCACATTCAAAGGATCAGATCGTGCCCAATCAGGTACTTGGCTTCATTTGAGCCAAGAGAGAAACTAGAACTAGTCATGCCCACTTCATGGCATGAGGATGAGTTTCAAAGTACCAAGGGTCACCATCAGGACCTCCATGAGTCCAATACCAATCAACTTGAGGAGGTATTTTTGGTTGATGTAGATACCTTGATGATTTGGGTGGAGGAAAAACTTATAGTCAATTTTTCACTCATACAAGAAGCCATATTCAATGTCAAATATTTTGCATGGCTTCTCCTCTTGAGAAAGGGAAGCTACTTCTCTATGTCATTTACATGATTTTTTTGAGTCCCTCTTATCTCTGGTTAGTGTAGGAGTAGGTTTAGGTTTACTTTCATTAGAATAAGTGCTTGTGCACAATCTACATGTCTCATTTGAGGCATGTATGATTTTTTCTTTGTACATAAGTTTTGTTCACATTGCTCTAGAGCTACCAAGGACAAGCCCTTAAATATTCATGAAAGAGACCCATAGTTACTTGTAACAATTGCTAATTTAAAAATAAAACAAATGTAGAGAAACTAATTTTTTTTTTGAGGCAGTCTATTTCCAAGGCAGGTTCAGGGTCACCAAGTGCAAACAGTCAGGCTAATGGATCAGGGACAGGATCAGTATTAGGCTATCATTCTTGAATCCATGCCCAATGGATGCTTCAAGGCCACTAGTCTCTTCATCTTGCAAGAAGATGTCCCTGTGAATCACAAAATTGTTATCCCAATTTTTGTAACATCCTCATTTTAAACTTTAGAACAAGTGAATTTTTTTTTTTTTGATAATTGCATCCTGGTTCTAAATACATAATTTAGAACTCACAATTCAAATAACCATTCATATAACAGACAACCATATGCAGCTGTAATGACTCGGAGTACCTCCGATCTATTCATTCCATGACTCGGTAATCTACCGATCTATTCATGAGTAATAAGAGTCGGTGTTTTTATTTAACACATTACTCTTGCGGTTCTCTTCCCTAATCTGGGATTCAGAATGCTCTGTCCAAGGAATCTAACTGAATAATTGTTACTATTATTCATCGGCATCTCATCCCTTAGACTAGGTGAATTAGGACAACGCAATCAGCAGCTTGCGATACTTTGGCCAAAGATTTGAAACATACTGTTTATGTCTCGTATTCCTTAACGGCATACTCGTCAATCTGGAATACGTCCTTCACCCCATTCATATGTTATATAGAATGTCCTACACTGACTACTGTCAGTCCTTCCTTTCACAACTGAATCACTCGGAGGCAGATTAACAAGGTGATAATGTTATATGGATGCCCACGAGGGTTAGGGATATGGTGACATACTGGTCCAACTTTGTAGTTCAACCAGTGTGTCATGATACCCCGAATCTCCTAGGCAGCCTTATAACATGACCACGTTCTTAATCAGACCCTGAGTAACTCATGCGAAATCAAGTGTAAATCTTAGCGATCAATGCAAAGGGTGTCACCATAAGTCATCTGCATTGTTGTAACTTCGAGAAGATCCTAATCTTCTCGGTGGTACAACCCTGCAGTTGACTTGTGTCGTCAACCTTTAAATCCACCTCGAAAAGATCTACTTAATAACGTGCGTTACACACTGTAGTTTAAATTACTTTAAAGACTTTTCCCTAAGGTTAGCCTTTCCCGATCCCTGGATTCTTCGTCTTAAGACGACCCTCCTCTATAAAACCCATTACATGGTAGAGGTATTAAGGTCAAGTTCTCATCAAGGAGTCATTAGAATACACCTGATTCTAAAACAACAGAATTGGACAATATCTCATAACCTTTACTTGAGATTGCCATCTGAACTCCATTTGATTTATATCAGTTCTCTTAACTGAATTTATATCATACTTACTAGTATAAAGATATAAATGATTAAGAATCCAATTTAATAATGTCCTGTCATACTCAGGACTAGGGATTAGTAATTTAACCCAGCTTGTTTAGCGTTCTCTTAGGTTCATTTTTAACCTATCTTCTAGAAAGACATTTATTTAAATCCAATATTGCTTTTCCTAGAACAAATTAGAACTACTAAACACTCTTAAGAATTCAATCTCATTTTCTTGTAAGCTTTCATTGTCAATCACAAAAGCATCCATATTACACAAAGATAACGTTGCCACTCTGGTATATAAACCGAAGAAGGTCAACTATCAGAATAGAATACAACACATAAGTATCAAACACTTATTTCCATTCCTTTCAAAACTATACAATTACATTTTATGCAAACAACATACTTGATACAATGCTCAACGGAAAAGAAACATCTTTTCACATATAGTACATTTATAAAATCAAGCTGTAATTCATTATAAATCAATTAAACAATCTGATCAGCCTGTCAGATCTGCATTGCTTTTACCTCTTACGGCAACCATCTGCAAAAATAGTCAACATGAGTCAGTTCAATGAACTGAGCATGATAAGCACTAACTTTTAAAACAATTGCAATCCATCAATTGTTTTCATTAAACACCCTGTTTAAATGAGATCAGATATCCACATAAGTAAACATATTCAGACTATGCCCTTGTAATACAAAATGATTACAAATATGTAACTCTAACATTGTTACAAAATAGTCTTAATCACTTTCTAATATTTCATCAAATATTAAGAAATCAAGGAACGAATGTACACAAACAATCATTGAATCCAAAATCACAACATTGGTCAGATTGTTTCATTCATCCAAAAAAATAAAATATCATAACAATTCGGGATTCCACCAATATGTTACAAAACAATTCCCACTATTAGACAGATATCTTCAATTAAGCAAAAGAAGAGAAAGAACCAAAATCGTTCACACTTCCTTTCACATAAGTTCATTACTGTAATTTCTTCACATATGAATTGTATTCATCCATGTATGTATACGATTAAGTCCAATCAAACTATAAGAAGAATTACAGTCATAATAAAAATTCGAACAAAACAAGGACTTTTAAACCCAAGTTCAAAATCAAAGAACCTCTAGAGTTGCGGTCATCAATGGACAAACATTGCATTAGGCAATTGAATGTTTCCCTAAGATTATGCCAAGATAATCACCTCAAAACTTCCGAACATGCTCAGTCACAATCAGACAGGAGTAAACGGAAAGGAATATAACCAATCTATTCTTACCTTGGCAACATGCAAGTCTAAAGTGTGGTATTCGCGACTCACCCCAACAGGGACATAACACGAAATAGTTAACCATACTCAAGGAACTCAAACAGTGACAAACAATAGTGTCCAAGTAGCAGGTTCATTAAGAGACAGAAATACAAGTTACCTTCCAAGAACTCAAATGATTCCAATTCAGTAGTAACAAGTCAAACAATTGCATATGTTTTCCATCTGAGCTCATCAACGGAGCATAATAAAAATCAGGAAAACAAATTTAATTACTGATTTCAAACAAAGAATCCAACTGAACTCTTGCCAATGTGACACAATGGTATTCTTACGAATAACAGAGATCAAAAATACAAATTATTCCCATAAGTCGCTGGAACAACGATTTCCAAAATTCATCTATATTCAACCATGAACAATGACTTATACATATAAATCATTCAATCGACTCCACTGAGTCATTCAATTAAAAAAGAATATAATTCTGTATTTATATTGCATACTGTTTAATACATGACCTAACTTAATACAAGATGTCAAACTATTCGGAGAAATCCGTCAACTCATCACGAGTTCAATCCAGGCTTATACATAGCCAAAAGAAACAAGATACCCTCTACAAGGTCAAACAACAGATTAAACCCAACAGTCCCAATTTGAAGCGATCACACTGGTTGTTTATCAAGAATCAAACCAAGTCTATACAACGGTATTCAAGATAATAAAGAAGAATAATTAATGATTCATCTACTTCAGTAATGATAAACATAAAAGAAACAGGCTTCAATAATTACTTTTTTCGTAAAGAAAATACCAACTGAACCTTCTTCAACATTTTGAACAAGTTACACAGAAGGAAACGCAATGCAGTGCAACCGAGGAATCTATACCCAAAAATTACTGTAGTTAACAGATGTCGAAAGACCTGTTACTTCTCAAGATTTCAAACAAATCCTTGTCCAATATTCAAATATATATGATCGTATAACTTCCACAGTAATCCATCTATACAAGTCATTCCATGGACTCAACAGAGTCGTCCGAATAAAATACATATATCCATACTGTACACTGTCAAGGGTTTAGATCCCGTTACCCAAATAACAAGGAAAAACAACTACCACAGAGTCGAAAGGAAAACTGTAACACAAAATTTATCTCTTCCCAAACCATTTTAAAAGACAGAACGAAACCCAAAAAGTAATCATAAGCCACTGTCACTAAAAACCACAACAGGGCTTTCAAAAGGTTCAACAAACTGAACAATCAAACGAGTTCCATTAATATTTCTTCACGACTGTTTCCAAAACAAGAATCGACGACCAAAATCGACAACATATCAATCAATGGTCTATACCCATCACAGGAACGATTCATGGGCTCACACCGAACAAGCCGAGCAATCATACATTTCACATGTTTCGCATAATCAATCCAAAATGCAAACACAAGGAAATAATGCCACAGTTCGAAATCAATAAACACCCATCAGCAGATAAATGAAATTTCGAACCAGAAGAAATACAGTACCAAAAAAATCACTTAAGACATCCATAGATAAACATCAAATTTCTTAAATCATTTGAACAGAGTTGTTCTAATGAAATCACTTGAAAGACAGCAAGATATTTAAAGGTTAGGGCCTAACATGCCTGTATTTTTGCTCAAATTTCTGAGGCAGACCACTGGAAGAGCTCAAACTTCCTTTTCTTCTTCCAAGTTAAAGCGACCAACAAAATTTCGCTATCTCCATCACATATATATCCTCCATGACAGAGAAAAGAGCTGGATAAGTTCATACTTGCCATGCAACACAAAGAAGACTGGTGCGAAGAACCAGTGAACAGGCAGAGAGAAATCCGAAAATCGCGATAAGCCAAACAAACCAACAAACTTCCTGTTTGCATGCCTTCACGCGAGTTCCGAGCTCGACTACCGAGAATATTGAATGCCATTAAACCAACTTTCCCGCTAAGACTCCACTTCCACCGACCGCCAGAATTGGCGACAGTCAAATGAAAATTCAAGTTCATTTCCAAACTTAGCGACCTGCCACGTCTGAACAGGTTAGCCGTTGCCTAAACCTTCGCCATGACCTGTCCCTCATCCTTATCCACGCATTAAATGTCATAGAGAACGCCGCCCATGGTTCGCACCCCCTTCCATAGGCCCCTTTCCATTCTCCTCATTAGTTAGGTTAGTATCTTAGGTTAGAATTTAGGATAACACATATTCTAACCATATTACATGTAGTTACTAACTTAGGACATTAACACATAGCCTAGGTCTAGGTTAGATTAACACTAATCTAACCCCCTAGGTTAGGTTTAGTCTTAGGTTACTAACCATTAATAATTCCAGTTAGGTCTACGTTCTGTACACTCAGAAAAGACCTGTATCATACCTTCTTGAACAGGGTTAGCTCCTGTTCTACTGCAGAATCGTATGTAAACGAATTATTACCTGGTCCCTGATCGAGACCTTCCAGATATACTTCAATATCGGGAACCAATTTATTTCACAAGATCAGCCTGAGTCATACTCCTGACCAGCTTAATCAATGCTTCCATACCTTGCAACCTGTTCAAGGTCTGTGATTTAATTCATCACGAACAAATTTAAAGCAATACTTGGATCAATTCCACTGATCCAAGACTAGGTATTATAGGTGGATAACTCTATAATTTATTCCGAGATCAGATTAATACTCAGATACAAAATGAAACAGATAAAAGAGTCTAACCATATTCTGACTCAGTCAAGATCTGCAATCTGCAAAGAAATTACAGTACATATCAAGCATGATTTCTAAATCGAGGAACACATCCTTATACAAGAAATCACATATCAACACTTGTATGCCCAGGAGAAAGTAACAACAGTTCAGGGTGTTACATGCTTCCCTCCTAAAAAGATTCATCGTCCCGATGAATTACATATTAAATTAACCTTCAGGTCAATCAACTTTTCAATACACAAATAATGTGCCAATTTCATATTTGAATAGTTCCAAAAATCAATGTCACAACACATTTTATTCAACCTGAATAAAGTCTGCCTTCATCTGGCTTTCATAAATACTTAAAAACAATCAGTTCATAAAAGTATATTTTATCAACAGATTTCATTCTGTTTGAAAAAGAGAAGGAAAAGCAATTTTCATCTCTTCCAGATTTTCCCAAGTTGCACTTTCTTCGCTAAACTGGTCCCACTGGACCTTACATTGCTGTATATCACGATTTCTCAAATGCAATTGGCGAGTTTCCAGCACTCGTGTGGGTTTAACCACGATTATTCCTGGGTCTTGGACCTGCAAGGAATTCCAATTTAAAACATGTGACAGATCTGAAACGTATTTCTTAAGCAAAGAAATATGGAAAACATCATGCATGCGAGATAAAGCAGGTGGCAATGCTAAACGATAAGCTACAGGATTGATTATTTCGACAATTTCGAAAGGTCCCACAAATCGAGGTGACAACTTGGCAGCCTTGCCAAAAGTTATAGAACTCTTTCTGGGTTTAACACGAAGGAAAACCTTATCACCAAGCTCAAACCTTCTATCAACCCGCTTAAGGTCAGCATAGCTCTTCTGTCTATCCGCTGCTTCCTTTAATCGTTCACGAATCAGCTTAACTTGCTGTTCCATTTCTGTGAGAATCTCTGGTCCAATTACCACTCTATCCTCAACACTGTCCCAACTAACAGGGGTTCTGCACTTTCTTCCATAAAGTGCTTCAAATGGTGCCATCTTAAGAGATGAGTGATAAGTGTTGTTGTATGCGAACTCAACTAATGGAAGATACTCTTCCCATTTATACTGTTGATCCATGCAATACATTCGCAACATGTCCTCCAACACTTGATTTACCCTCTCAGTTTGCCCATCCATTTCTGGATGATATGCAGAACTGAAGTTTAGTTTTGTTCCAAGAGCTGTGTTAAGCATTTGCCAAAACCTTGATGTCATTCTAGGATCCCTGTCAGATATAATCAGTTCTGGTACACCATGCAATCTGAAAATTTCGTGTACGAACCTTCTGGCCAGCACTGGTGAATCATCCTTTAGATTTCCAGTGATGAAATGAGCTACCTTGGTTAGTTTATCTACAACTACCAGGATAACATCATGTTTATTCCTGGACATAGGTAGTCCTTGTACAAAATCCATGGTTATTACTTGCCATTTGTACTGCGGTATGCTATGAGGATATAACATTCCATCCGGGTGCATATGTTTTGCCTTCACCCGCTGACATTCCAGACAATGAGTCACAAAATTAATCACATACTTTTTCATACCTTTCCAGAAGTATTGTTGTTTCAAATCAGCTAGCATTTTTGTGATACCTGGGTGTCCAGAGAAAGGTGAATTATGAAATTCAACTAACAACTTCTTTCTCAAATCGTTCAGCATAGGTACATATACCCTGTTTTCATATCGCAAGATTCCTTCATTATCAAAATGAAAACCTTTATACCTTATATCCTTAGGTTCTGCAGCAAGCGCTGCTTTTACTTGCTGAAAATATGCATCTGATTCTGAGGCACTTTTTACCTCGTCTTTAAACTGAGTTCTTAATGTTATAAGAGTAGAAATGTGCCTCCTACGACTTAGAGCATCAGCTACTCTATTCTCCTTCCCTTTGATATAGCTGATATCAAAGTCATATTGTGATAAAAATTCTAACCACCTTCTCTGTCTGGCATTCAGATTGGGCTGAGTAAAAATATATTTCAGTCCCAAGTGATCAGTTTTCAACTCAAAAGGTTTCCCTAGTAAGTAGTGTCTCCAGAATTGAAGTGCATGAACAATGGCAGCAAGTTCCAAATCATGAGGGGCATAATTCAGCTCATGAATCTTAAGTTTTCTACTCTCATAAGCAATGACTTGATCATTTTGTAGCAAAAAACCTCCAAGGCCTTCTCCAGAAGCATCAGTTACAACAGTAAAATTCCCATTAGGGTCTGGTACAGTTAATATAGGTGCAGAAGTCAACTGGTCTTTCAGACTTTTGAAATTCACTTCACACTTGTCATTACATATGAATTTCTTATCCTTCTTTTGCAATGAAGTTATTGGTGCAGCTACCTTAGAAAAATCCTTTACAAATTTTCTATAGTAACCTGCAAGACCCATGAAGCTTCTTACTTCATGTACATTCTTTGGCGCAAGCCATTCAGTTATTGCCACTATTTTTTAAGGATCTACAGCGATTCCTTCTTTACTTATAACATGACCCAAATAGTGAACTTCTGAATCATAAAAAGAACATTTGGATAACTTACCATACAACTTCCTCTTTCTCAAAATTCCCAAAACTATCTTCAAATGCTCATTGTGCTCCTCAACGCTCTTAGAATAAATGAGAATATCGTCCAAGAATACAAGTACAAACTTGTCCAGGTATTCTTGAAAAATATTGTTCATTAAATTCATAAAGGCTGCAGGTGCATTAGTTAACCCGAAGGGTAGAACTGTGAATTCATAGTGTCCGTACCTTGTTCGGAAAGCTGTTTTATGAATATCTTCCTCTTTAATTCTTAGTTGATGATAACCAGATCGAAGGTCTATCTTAGAATAAACTGCCACTCCACGCATTTGATCAAACAGATCCTCTATCCTTGGAAGTGGATATCGGTTCTTGATTGTTGCTTTGTTCAACATCCGATAATCAATACACAGCCTTAGTGTTCCAGCCTTCTTTTTCACAAATATTACAGGCACACCCCAAGGTGACACACTTGGTCTAATCAAACCTTTTGTCAAAATTTCATGCAACTGTGCCTTAAGCTCGACTAACTCTGTAGTAGTCATCCTATAAGGTGCTTTGGAAATAGGTTCAGTTCCTGGTTTGATTTCAATGGTGAAGTAAAATTCTCTCTTGGGTGGTAACCCCGGTAATTCTTTAGGAAAAACATCCCTGAAACTTTGTAACAGTGGAATTTGCTTCATGTAATCACCATCTTCTTCTGAAGATTCAGATATCTTTACTGCATAAAGAGTACATCCTTTATTCTTAGCCTTTTTAAGCTGCATAGCTGACAGTTTTCTAACTGAAATTTCTCGTTTCACACCTTGAATCTCTGCTGATTCCAGCTGATCATCTAAACATTTTATGTTCTTTTCATAGAAATCTACCTTTTCCTTATGGTCAGCTAACCAATTGACACCAATAATAATGTCATATGATCCTAAAGGTGTAACATAGAGATCAACTTCCATGGAGAAATTAGGTAAATCAAGGACTGCTCCAAAGAGACACATACTCACTGTATGAACAGAATTATTACCATACTCTACAGTCCAAGATTTATCCATTTTCCCAGCTTTTCTTTTAAGTTTAGAGCAAGTTTATTAGAAATAAAACATTCAGTAGCTCCTGTATCAAAAAGAATAGTGACCGGTATGCCGAATATCTTACCCGGAACTTCTATAGGTGTTACTTGCTTGTCTGCTACTGCAGCATGTATCTTATGCTGCTAATTACGATCATCCTTCTTCAAAGGGCATTGATTCGCATAGTGGTCCTTGCCACAATTGTAGCAGCCTCCTACAGGTCCCTTCTTAGGCTCAGCATTACCTCCAGCCTTGTAATTGTCACGCTGTCCTCCATAGGGCTTCTGCCCATTGTTATAATTTTTAACAAAATTATCCCTTACATTTCCAGCAGGATTATTTACTGCTGCTTTCTTATTGTTATCTCCTGGAAACTTACTCTTGTTTCCAAAAATTTTCCACGGTCCTTTTCTGGGTGCAAGAGAGGTTGAAGAAGGGTTTGCAGTCTTCTTCCGCACTTCCTCCTTATGAGCAGAAATAGCCTTTAATTTCTGTTCTTGCCTTATGGCCTTTTCAACAACTCCTTCCATAGTGGTTGGACTGTGAACATCGACCTCTCCCCCTATCACAGGATTCAATCCCATGATGAATTTTCGTATTCTGAACTTTTCGTCAGTTTGATACTGCGGTACATACTTGAGGAGTTTTGTAAACCGCTCCCAGAATTCAGTTACCATTAGCTTCCCTTGAGCTAAGTTCTGAAATTCTGTCATTTTCTGATCATAGAAAAGTTGTGGCAGCCAACGTTGCCTAAAATAGCCTTTAAATTGATCCCATGTAATATTGGTCTCATCAATGTTTAGCTCAGCTTTTCGGCTATCCCACCACGAAGATGCTTCGTGAGAAAGCTGATAGGCTCCCCAAATAGCCTTGGTTTCCTCTGAGAAGTTCCTTATTGCAATGTACTTCTCCATTTCGCTGAGCCAGTTCTCAGCTCCATCTCCTAATGTGGTGCCATCATACTTAGGTGGACTTATCCTTTTTATATCATTAGTGAGTTCTGCTGCCAATCTGGCCTTTTTGTTTTCTGGTTGGACAGGTGCATTTCCAGCATTAACATCAACACCCATTTCGGGGTTGTCCTCAGGAGGTTGCTGATTATTATTATCAACTTCTTCATCCTCCTCGTTTCCCATCACCTGCTGTTCAAGTACAGCTAAGCGATCTCTCGTGTCCAACAGGGCAGCAAGGATCTCATCAAGTTTCTGGGTTGTTGCCGCTCCTCCATCAGGTGGAGCATTACTCGCAACGTTCCCCCTTGTTCTAACCATTTTCTATCACAAGAAAATTCAGGTTTTTATCAGATTATGGACTCAATAGGTCTAAGAGCTGCAACCTTCAGCTCTGATACCAAGATGTAACATCCTCGTTTTAAACTTTAGAACAAGTGAATTTTTTTTTTTTGATAATTGCATCCTGGTTCTAAATACATAATTTAGAACTCACAATTCAAATAACCATTCATATAACGGACAACCATATGCAGCTGTAATGACTCAGATTACTTCCGATCTATTCATTCCATGACTCGGTAATCTACCGATCTATTCATGTGTAATAAGAGTCGGTGTTTTTATTTAACACATTACTCTTGCGGTTCTCTTCCCTAATCTGGGATTCAGAATGCTCTGTCTAATTAATCTAACTGAATAATTGTTACTATTATTCATCGGCATCTCATCCCTTAGACTAGGTGAATTAGGACAACGCAATCAGCAGCTTGCGATACTTTGGCCAAAGATTTGAAACATACTGTTTATGTCTCGTATTCCTTAACGGCATACTCGTCAATATGGAATACGTCCTTCACCCCCATTCTTATGTTATATAAAATGTCCTACACTGACTACTGTCAGTCCTTTCTTTTACAACTTAATCACTCAGAGATAGATTAACAAGGTGATAATGTTATATGGATGTCCATGAGGATTAGGGATACGGTGACATACTAGTTTAACCCTATGCAGTTCAGACCAATGTGTCAAGATACC
Organism: Taxus chinensis; assembly: GCA_019776745.2. NCBI lineage: Eukaryota > Viridiplantae > Streptophyta > Pinopsida > Cupressales > Taxaceae > Taxus > Taxus chinensis. Next base: position 156,419,736 of record CM034146.1, read on the forward strand.
CCGAACCTCCTAGGCAGCCTTATAACCTGACCACATTCCTAATCAATCCCTGGGTAACTAATCCGGTCATCAAATGTAAATCTTAGCGATCAAAGCAAAGGGTGTCGCCATAAGTCACCTGCATTGTTGTAACTTCGAGAAGATCCTAATCTTCTCGGAGGTACAACCCTACAGTTGTCTTGTGCCGTCAACCTTTAAATCTGCCTCGAAAAGATCTACTCATTAATATGCGTTAAGCACTTGAGTTTAAATTACTTTAAAGACTTTTCCCTAAGGTTAGCCTTTCCCGTATCCCTGGATTCTTCGTCTTAAGATGACCCTCCTCTATAAAACCCATTACATGGTAGAGGTATTAAGGTCAAGTTCTCATCAAGGAGTCATTAGAATACACCTGATTCTAAAACAACAGAATTGGACAATATCTCATAACCTTTACTTGAGATTGCCATCTGAACTCCATTTGATTTATATCAGTTCTCTTAACTGAATTTATATCATACTTACTAGTATAAAGATATAAATGATTAAGAATCCAATTTAATATTGTCCTGTCATACTTAGGACTAGGGATTAGTAATTTAATCCAGCTTGTTTAGCGTTCTGCTTAGGTTCATTTTTAACCTATCTTCTAGAAAGACATTTATTTAAATCCAATATTGCTTTTGCTAGAAAAAATTAGAACTACAAAACACTCTTAAGAATTCAATCTCATTTTCTTGTAAGCTTTCATTGTCAATCACAAAAGCATCCATATTACACAAAGATAACGTTGCCACTCTGGTATATAAACCGAAGAAGGTCAACTATCAGAATAGAATACAACACATAAGTATCAAACACTTATTTCCATTCCTTTCAAAACTATACAATTACATTTTATGCAAACAGCATACTTGATACAATGCTCAACGGAAAAGAAACATCTTTTCACATATAGTACATTTATAAAATCAAGCTGTAATTCATTATAAATCAATTAAACAATCTGATCAGCCTGTCAGATCTGCATTGCTTTTACCTCTTACGGCAACCATCTGCAAAAATAGTCAACATGAGTCAGTTCAATGAACTGAGCATGATAAGCACTAACTTTTAAAACAATTGCAATCCATCAATTGTTTTCATTAAACACCCTGTTTAAATGAGATCAGATATTCACATAAGTAAACATATTCAGACTATGCCCTTGTAATACAAAATAATTACAAATATGTAACTCTAACATTGTTACAAAATAGTCTTAATCACTTTCTAATATTTCATCAAATATTAAGAAATCAAGGAACAAATGTACACAACAATCATTGAATCCAAAATCACAACATTGGTCAGATTGTTTCATTCATCCAAAAAGGAAATATCATAACAATTCGGGATTCCACCAATATGTTACAAACAATTCCCACAATTAGACAGATAAGATCAATTAAATAAAGAAGAGAAAGAACCAAAACATTCATACAGCCTTTCACATAAGTTCATCCACTGTATCACCCTTCACATATGAATTGTATTCATCCAGTTATTTAAACGATTAAGTCCGTTCAAATCCTATCAGAAAGGAATTACAGTCACCCTGTATAAAAATCTGAACAAAACAAGGTTCCTTTTAAAAGTAAACGATTCACAAATCAAAGAACCTCTAGAATTGCGTATCAATGGACAACCATTACATCAGACAAAATGTTTCCCCAATATGCTAACAACAGTATCCAAATCAAGTCAAAAGTTTCAATTCTTGCTCAGTCACAATAGAAGAGTACAGGAAAGGACTTCCAACTATTCTCTAAACCCGCATGCAAGTCAGTGTGATATGACCCCAACATGATTGAACACGAAATGTTTATCCATACTCAAGGACAAGTCAAATAGTGACAAACGATAGTGTCCAAGGTAGCAACTCAAAAAGAGACAGAACTTTTAATTACCGATTTCCAAGAATTCAAGAAATTCCAACGGACTATCAAGTCATGCAAATGCATAATTTTCACATATTGAGATTCATCAAGGAATGCATACATAAAAATCAGACAAAAAAGAATTTTACACTGATTTCAACAAAAATCCATACCTCAACACAAAAGTAATTCCAGAAAATAACAGAGGTCTTAGTACATGTTATTCCTTCACAAGCCGCTGGTTCATCATTCACCAACTACTTATTTATATTCGGCTCAAATATAATATAAATCATTCAATCGACTCCTCAGAGTCGTCCAAATCACAACCATTTATAAATCTATATATATTCGCACTGTATACTGTTAATGGGTTTATAGCTCATAACCACTGAATAAAGCTGATATACATGCAGCGTAAATATGAAATTATGGCTGAATGTTATATCAATCCTTCTATGCCATTCATTGGAAATCATTCAAGAATAAAACTGATTCAAAGCTTGTAAGAAAATCGAATAACCATTTCAAATTACAAGGAAAACCAACTGAGCCTCTTCAGAAAATTTCGAACAGCTTACACAAAAGAAATGCAATGCATGCCCAGGATGAATCTATATCCTTAATCATTACATAGTTAGCAGTGAACAAAAGACCTGTTACCTCTACAAGGCTTCCACGAAGACAAATAACATTTAAACCTCATGGATGAATCTACATTCTCAGCAGTGGACAACAATATATGATTCAATCAAGGACTCTTCTGAGTCGTCCAAATAAAGTATAGATGTATCAATATTGTACACAGTCAACAATAATCCTGTTACCACAAATAACAAGGAAGAACAACTTCCATTGGGTCGTATAGACTACGGTAACACAACAGTTACCCGTTCACAAACAAAAATTAGAAGACAAATGAAACCCAAAAAGTATCATTAAGTCACTGTCATCCAAAAACCACGACAGAGTTACAAAAGGATCAATAAAACTGAATCCATCATACGAGTATCCATCAGTATCCCTTCCATACAGTTCCCATCAACAAGAAACTGTGACCACAAATCAACTACATAACAATGGTCTATACCCAACACAGGTATATTCTATGGGCTCACACCGAATAGGCCGAGCATTCATACTCATTTATAAATAAATATCTCACATATTTAAGCCAGAATGAATACTCAAAGAAATAGAGCCACAATTCGAATTTAACAAACACCCATCAAGAGGAAATTGAAAAATCGAACCAGAAGAGATACAGTATCAAAAATCAAACAAGATCTCCATAGAAAATCCTCTATTTTCTCGAAACATTTGAACAGAGTTGTTCTAATGAAATCACTTGAAATACAGCAAGATATTTAAAGGTTAGGGCCTAACATGCCTGTACTTTTGCTCAAATTTCTGAGGCAGACCACTGGAAGAGCTCAAACTTCCTTTTCTTCTTCCAAGTTAAAGCGACCAACAAAATTTCGCTATCTCCATCACATATATATCCTCCATGACAGAGAAAAGAGCTGGATAAGTTCATACTTGCCATGCAACACAAAGAATACTGGTGCGAAGAACCAGTGAACAGGCAGAGAGAAATCCGAAAATCGTGATAAGCCAAACAAACCAACAAACTTCCTATTTGCATGCCTTCACGCGAGTTCCGAGCTCGACTACCGAGAATATTGAATGCCATTAAACCAACTTTCCCGCTAAGACTCCACTTCCACCGACCGCCAGAATTGGCGACAGTCAAATGAAAATTCAAGTTCATTTCCAAACTTAGCGACCTGCCACGTCTGAACAGGTTAGCCGTTGCCTAAACCTTCGCCATGACCTGTCCCTGATCCTTATCCATGCATTAAATTTCATAGATAACACCGCCCATGGTTCGCACCCCCTTCCATAGGCCCCTTTCCATTCTCCTCATTAGTTAGGTTAGTATCTTAGGTTAGAATTTAGGATAACACATATTCTAACCATATTACATGTAGTTACTAACTTAGGACATTAACACATAGCCTAGGTCTAGGTTAGACTAACAATAATCTAACCCCCTAGGTTAGGTTTAGTCTTAGGTTACTAACCATTAATAATTCCAGTTAGGTCCACGTTCTGTACACTCAGAAAAGACCTGTATCATACCTTCTTGAACAGGGGTTAGCTCCTGTTCTACTGCAGAATCGTATGTAAAACGAATTATTACCTGGTCCCCGATCGAGACCTTCCAGATATACTTCAATATCGGGAACCAATTTATTCCACAAGATCAGTCTGAGTCATACTCCTGACCAACTTAATCAATGCTTCCATACCTTGCAACCTGTTCAAGGTCTGTGATTTAATTCATCACGAACAAATTTAAAGCAATACTTGGATCAATTCCACTGATCCAAGACTAGGTATTATAGGTGGATAACTCTATAATTTATTCCAAGATCTGATTAATACTCAGATACAAAATGAAACAGATAAAAGAGTCTAACCATATTCTGACTCAGTCAAGATCTGAAATCTGCAAAGAAATTACAGTACATATCAAGCATGATTTCTAAATCGAGGAACACATCCTTATACAAGAAATCACATATCAACACTTGAATGCTTAGGAGAAAGTAACAATAGTTCAGGGTGTTACAGTTTCCCCCCCAGAGACATTGATGCAAAAATGACCCGATGTAGGACATGGAGTTTACAGAACTCAGTTCCGTCAAATTGAACCCATGCTTCAAATCTGATGAATAGGTTACAGGTAGGTTCTAGTATGGAGAAACATGGTCTACAAAGGAGGATAACAGTGTCAAAGAAACCAAAGACTCAAAGGAAAAGAAACGAAGAAAGTTCAAAGGCTTTGGGCTTCACAAATGGTCCTAGACTACATGGCCCGAGTTGACTACATGTATTGAGGAGACATAGGAACCTGCTAGAGTGTCCAAAAGGTGCACCTCCAAAGATTAAATCCCAAGCCAGAGACTCAAAGACAGCACTGGAGGATTCCTTCGGCCTGTCCCGAGCTTCAAAATTTTCAATGGTCAGTGTAAAAATTCTTTGGACTCAGTGGACACGTAGCCAAGTGTCAACTTGGTGCAATTTTAAGATGGAAGTCTCTCAAGATGGAGACTCACACCTTTTGCACCAGCCCTCCATGTGCGACGATGAGGCAATAGTGGTGACCTTCCATAGGCCTGATTCTATATTGGTTAAGTATAAGATTGCAGGAAAAAGATGACACGTGGCTTAACAACGCTCCTTGGCAAAGGGTTTATGTCTGACCCCCGTTTTCACGTGAGCATGGGCCTTCCTACTGCATGTGGAGACTCTAAAATTTTGACCTAACCTTTGGGAGGTTGCACCAATTGGACACAAGGAGAGCTAGGCGCAGCATTTGGGAGCCAAGTGTCAGCTCTAGTGCTACTTCAAAAGTAAAATTTGGGGGTGGGTTTCTAAAGATGTGCCAAGCCTCCACGTGTGGAGGTTTTCAGACTTTTGGCCCTTCTTTAGCAAAGAGACTCGGGGATTCAATGGCCAGAATCTGCCATTATTTTTTTACTCTAAGCCACCGTGCATGAGTCCTATGCATGATTTCTGAGACTGCCCCTAAGGAAGGATCCTAAATCCCCTGAAGTTGCGTCGTTGAGGCTACCACGTGGAACCTTCCGATGGTACAGACAGACTCTATAAACATGGCATGCCTGTTACCCTAATCTTTAGATGGCCATATCGTTTGACTAGACACTCAGATTTGGGTGGGAGAATCTACACCATGGAGACATAAAATATCATTCTTAACAGGATTTAGCGCCAATGAAGCATGTGGAAAACGTCTTCCACTGACCCTCTTATACAAAACCTGATTCGCGCATGTTCCTCTTTCTACCAAGTTAGATTTGGGTTGGGTCCATCGTTCTTCTTCTCTAGGAGCACACTAAATAGACATAGGGAACCAGAATCGATAGATTGTAGGAAAATATAAGAGGGGTATTGATTGATGTTGGTTAAAATTTCAAAGAAGGATTGAATGCATATCTCAAGGTGGTTGAAGTAGGAATCGAATTCTTCCCTCCTCTCTCTCGTTGTTCCTATATACTGTAATGAAGGGGCATATTCAAAGTGGCTGGTCGTTTTTTCTCCTTTGCCCCCCTCTCTCTTTCTTCCTTAGGGTAGAAATCAAATTCTAAGCCTCCTCCCATGGCTATGTAATGGCATTTTCTTTCCTATTTCCCACTGATGATGTACCGTGTAACATTTTGGAGCAATAAAATATGTTTTGTGATGCATCTATCCATCCTTGGCTTATTTTTTTGTCTCTTCTCATCGTTGCAAGGTATATTGTGCATACTCTAATGTTTGTTGTAGGTTATGGGAGCTGTGCTTAATGGGTTTTGAAGTGGGATTCTGTGTGAAATATATCTCTTGTATGTGGTGCATTCTATCCACCCTCTCCTCTGCTCACCTCTCTCCACTTCAGGTTGTCGGATCTGTGATCCAATCACTTCCTTTTATGGTTTATCACCACTTAGTGTAGGATCTTTCACCCTCTCTCTCTCTCTCTCCTTTTCCCCTTGTAATGGATAGATTGGGATAGAATAGGCTCTTCTTGCACTAGAGTATCTTGTTGAAGGTAGATTAGGAAGCAAGTACCGACTTTCTCTGAAGGTCCATATCAAGTTTCATAAGTCCCACAACTTGAGAGATGGTCCCATGTTGTGTAATTACATAGAATGGATCATGTCACACCCACGCCATTCAGGGGTGCTGTGATTCGGCACTAACAGTAACTAGGCCATTTCTTCTTGTGCTATGAAGACCATTTTGACATAAAGAACATGTAGATTTAGCTTGGATTGTGGTGAAGAAAATTGAATATTTTGGCATATTGTTCCCCAATTTTTGGGGAGGCTTTTCCGCTTGGATTTTATTTGGTTCTTGTAAATAGGTTATAATATCCTTTTTGTAGTCTTCCATCTTGAGATGTAAATTTATCTTACTCTTAAAATTTTTGTATCTTTTGTAAAATTTTCTCCTTCTTTGATAAGGAGTTTATATAGTTGTAGTTGAGAAAAATAAAATATTTTACTCTCCTTAAAAAGGAATGTGGTTTTGATTCTTTCATGTAGAAATGAATTTCTTTTCTTTCTTTGGTATATGTGTTGCCAACATGGATTCATGGGAAGTATAGCTATGTATTTAGTTTATTTAAAATCAATATGATGAATGTCTTCTTAAATCTTGAGAAGAGTCTTGTAAAAGTCGTGTGTTGTTCCCTTGTAAACTTACATTAGTAGGTTTATTGTATATTGATAAGTTTCATTATTTCCCTCATTATGTAATATGAAGGAAAAGTTTAAATAATAGCTAATAACTATCTAAAACCCTTGTAAAACAACGTCTACATCTTGTGAATTGAAAGGTTGCTAAATTGGGACCTTTTGTTTATTTTGGAATGCAAGGTTTTGTATATGTATTTTAAAACATATCATAGCATGGAAATGTAAAAAAATAAAATAATAGAGTGTGGTTATATTAAAATGAGAGCTATATTTTTTAAGTCTCTTGCTCATTTCTTGTTTTAAACTTTGGTAGTAATGTTTTCTCTTGTGTTGTATAAAAAGGAATTCTACATTGTTAAGATTCATGTTTACTCATATTTATAAACTTGGATAGTGGAAATTCCTCAAGTAAGTCATACAGTAAAAAAACCATTACTCCTTGAGTTTCAAAAAAATAAATTATTTACATAAGAAAATAAAAAATATCAAGAGTCTTTAGTGAATTTAGATTTTCATAGAACATCTTCTTAATTATTTATATGTTAAGCTATCAAGATAGAAAATGAACTAAAACTTTTTATCCCAATGTTCATATATATATATATATATATTGGAATTATGTCCATATATAAATATATGTTTAAATAGGATTCTAGATATTCATATATATATATATATATATATATATATATATATATATATATATATATATATATATATCACTAAACTCTACCTTATAATTTTGGACATATTATTACTATGACAGTAAACTAGAATTATTAATCTTCCCTTAACACCTACGTTGTGAATTGGAAATATTATAAACTCTTTATATACATACATACATACATACATACATACATACATACATACATACATACATACATACACATACATATATATATATATATATATATATATATTTGAAATATGGTTGAATAAATAATAAAAAGAACAGATTTTTGGATTTGCAACCTATTGGTTTTATTTATATAAAAAAGTGGTTTCTTTATTATATATATGTGTGTGTGTGTGTGTGTGTGTGTGTCTATATAACAAACTAAATATACACAAACAAAAAAGATTTTTGAGGCGGATTGGAGTAGGCCATGACAGGGTCGCAACCTTCCCTAAACCCTATCCTGTTCAAATCAAATGCTATGGGGTGCACTGTAGCCTCTCACCACTAACCCTGAGTGACTTCCTCCACAAAAATTTCCACCCACGCCCCTCGCATGCCACCAAACTCTCTAAAACCATTATGTCTCTCCATACATGTGACAATGCTGCCTCCCCCCTCCATTTATTGTATTTTGAGCATGGGCAATAGCCTATTTTATATTAAACCCTTGTGAAAATAATAGAGAATAAAATAAAATAAAACACAACATGCACACACATGCACATGTATATATATTCGAATTTCTGGGTAATATAGAGTAAAAATAAAAAATAAAAAAATAAAAAGGGGGTTTGTGTTTTGTTCCTCCATTAAAATGTTATGGAGCTCTAAGAGATTCCATGGATTCCTCCTCCGCTCATTTTCTTTCATGCAAATAGACCTATAAAAAAGAGAAGAAGAGGTAAAAAATCAAAATAAACAATGGAAAGATAAGAAAAGAAAGCATATAGGGTAGGATTATGGCATTTTCTAAATATTTAAGATCGAGGGATAGGATTTTTTTAATCGAATGTCCCAAATTACACCCTAAAATTTTTAAGTAGTGGGTATTCATAAAGGGGTGGGGTGAAATAAATAAATGGGTATGGGGGAGTATTACATGGGGTAAGTCTATTACTTCAGCTGGATAAAGTTAAGTGGGTGGCCTTAGGGAAACTTTTAAAATAAAGTGTTTTATTTATGTTATGTTCAAAATAACATATTGTTATTGTTAGTGCAAAATCACAGCACCCCCCAAATGGCTTCATATCTGAGGGGGGCATCCGGTGTGACTACATAACATGGGACCATCTCTCAAGCTATGGGACTTACGGAGTTGAGATGGCCCTCCAGAGAAAGTCAACTTCTTCTTCCTAATCCTAATTCTAAACTACTTCTAAGGAAGGAAATGGAATTATCTACTCCTAATCTAACAATTCCAAGGAGACATGGAGAGAGAGAGAGAGAATGAAATAAATGAATCCTACACTACAGAGATGATAACACCAAGAAAAGGCAGTTACTGGTCACGATCTATGCTACATAAAGTGGAGAGAGGTGAGCAATGTAGAGGATGGACATATGCATCATAGACAAAAGATATAGTTCACACAGAACACCAATTCAAACCCATTAAACACTACTCCCAAAACCTACAATAGACATCACAGATATGCACATTATACCCTACAATGATGAGAAGCAAGAAGAGACAATAAAATAAGGATGGAAAAATGCATCAAAAAAATGTTTTTATTACTCCATGAGTTCACACAGTACATCATCAGTGGGAAAGAGGTAATAAAATGCCATTACAGAGCCATGCGATGAGGCTTAAGCTCCACATTCGACTCTAGGGAAGAAAGAGAGAGGGGGGTAGGAGAGAAAAGATGACCAACCCCTTGAAAAATTCCCCTCCTTTATAATATATAGAAGAATGAGAGAAGAAGAGAGTGAAATTTGAATCCTACTTCAACCACCCCAATAATGCATTGAATTCACCTACTCCAACCACCCTAGAAAGCATTAAAAATTTTCCTGAAACAATGATGGTTCCCTGACAGAGCCCATGCCTCCACACGTTGTTCCTTGCTGGCCAATAAAGGACACTCATTCTTCATCATGGTAGCAGGTGTGAGACTTGATAGCCTCAAAAGTGGTGAACCAAATTTACCATTCTTCATTAATGGTGGCAAGTGAGTCGAAGGTGCTAAGATATTTCTAGAAATTCCCCTCTTTCCCGAATGGCTGCCTGCAAGAGCTTTAGGTTTGGGGTCTATTCGTCCGAGGTCCACATGGTAGCCCCATGTGTCTTAATATTTCACCCCCTCTTTTTTTAGTCTTGAAGTTACACTAAACTCACATGTGGCATCACCCATGTTTCTTATCTATTTCCTTTGTATTCTACCTAAGCCCCTCTTGTTAGCAGAGACACTATGCCTGACCCGAGACACGTGGAGGCTCAACACATATTTGGGACCTGCCTTCGGATTTTGCATTTGAAGTTACATGGATGAGGCACGTGGAGGCTTCTGTTGGCTCTATCCCAAGCTTTGAATTTTTCAACGGCCGGTGAAAACTTTTTGAACTCTGACCATGTTGCGGGTTGGCACTCATTTGGGGACTTCCTTTTACGTCACGCCTTTGAATTTGCACTAATGAGGCCCGTGGTACCTTTCACAAGCATGTTCTATTGTGAGATCCATGTGGGGGGCTTGTGTATGTTTGGGGTCTCCATTCAGATTTTAACTCTGGAGTTGCATCGAGCTGACATGTAGAGGCTCCCACTGGATCTTACTTTGCTTAGACTTTTCAATGGTTGATTTTTCCTTTTTCAGACTCTTACCATGTGCAGAGCCCGTGCTCATTTGGATACCCAATTTTGGATTTAACTTTGAAGTTACACTAATGAGACACGTGGAAGACTCCACTGGCTCGTAGAATTTTCAACATCTAATGCAAAATTTTCGGGACTCTGAACATGTGGAGGACCTGTGTTCATTTGGGTTATCTTTGGGTTGCACCTTTGAAGTTACACCGAGCTAACACATGGAGGCTTCCACTGACCCTTTTGTACTTAGCTGATTCAAGTATCGAGTGAAAACTTCCTAATTCATTCCTTTCAGCGAGTAAAGGGGCCCACTATATATAATGCAAAAATCCCTTTTTCAGGTGGGATATTTGTAGTTAGTTCCTAAAGTCGCAATGGTGGGACACTTGGCATTTTTCATGAGCCTGCTATGTGCTGAGATCCACATGGGGGTCAAGGGCATCTCTGGGGCCTTTGATTTTGTTTCACCTTTCAAAAGTACACCGAGATGACACATTGCACCTTTTGCAGCTGTGTTTTTTTGGTTGAGTCAACCAGTATGTGAAGTTGGAAGAATTTGAGATTTTCTCCATTTTTCCTCCTCTCGAGCTTTGATCTCCTTTAACAAAGTTGGCCTCATTTTCTGACTTTGCTTCTCCATCATCGAGCCCGCCTGCTTCTTGATTTTTAGGATCGAATGTGAGCTCACATGACATAACTGACCCTTCAATTTTCTCCTATGCAGGGTTGTGTTTGATCAATTTTTCCTAAGGGGAAAAATTGGATAACAATTTGGTGACTTATGGGGACATCTGCCTACAAGATGAAGAGACCAGTTGCCTTATTGCATCCATTAAGCATGGAGTCTTGAATGATAGCTTGGTACTGATCTTGTCCCTAGAATGGATTATGCATGAGCAAAAAAACACCACAACACACACTATGTACAAAACTAAAAAATCATGCATGCTCCAAGTGGAACATACAAAGTGTGCAAAAGCACTGGTTCTACTGAAAGAAAACCTACCTACTCTACACTAGCTAAAAGTAAAGGTAACTCAAACAAATCCTACTACTGGCAGGGAGAAGTAACTTCCATTTCTCAAAATAGGTAGCCATGTATCTGATTTGGTGTTGAACATGGATTTTATTATGAGTGAAAAAATGACAAGAGGTCGATCCTCCACCCAAATCATCAAGGTATTAGCTGGAAACAAGACAAATACCTTATTTAGTTGCTCTATATTTGGACTGAAGAGGAATTATAGATGATCCTTGGTACTTTGTATATCATCCACATGCCTTGCTATGGGAATGAACCATTTTGGATTCTCTCTTATCTCCAATGAAGCTAAGTACCTAATAGGGCATGGTCTTGTCCTTTGAATGTGCCCATGGTTATGAAATTCAACTCCAAGATTGTAGTCTTCCTGTGGACCTTCCTGGGTGAATGGTGTGGATGAGATGGGATCTTCATACCTTTTTCCCTCTTCCATTGTTTCTTGAATATTGAATTACTCTTGGATATCCTCTTCCTCTAGCATGAAATTTGTCAAATCAAAATCTTCAATTCATTGGTCTATATGACTATTTAGGGTAACAATGTCTTTTGGAAAACTCTCCTCCATCATGGATTCATCAATCAAATCAGGCCCTTCAAATGAAAGCAAAAAATATTCAATAATGCTTTCTTCATAAAGTGACTTCAACTCTAATTTGATCTCTTCTAGATACCCCTATTCAATAGGACTTAGAGCTGATAGTTTTTCCTTTGCCTTAACTAGTTGTGCAGCTTGGATTAGATCAACATTTTCTTCAGACAAAGTGTTATCATGGACACTGGATTCAGAGCATACAGATTGTTGATCTTCTTCCTCTTGTTCTTGTTCTTCTTCTACTGTAAACTCATCTTCCACCACTTGTGGCTTGACCTCAGCCTCCTTCAGGGGTTTGACCATCAAGGGGATTTTATTAATCCCAAATCTAAGAGTTAAGCTTCTAATCATTTCTTCTTTTCTTGGCTCTTATTTTTATTTCTCCCCTTGCCTAGATTCTTGATTTTCTTCCCAACATGGACTTGAGAAAGTAGGAGGAGTGGTGGGTGGGGAAGGTATTTCTTTCATCTCTTATGGAGGGGACTTGGATGTGGAAGGGAAAAGGATAGAAGAATTAAGGTGAGATCAAAGACTAGGGGATGGAGAAGGGAAGTCAACACTTGGGGGAGCAGATGGGAAGCTTGGAAATTGAAGCTCAGGTTGAAATGGTGTTGTTTGGGGAATGGAGAGAAAATAACTAGATGATGGTATAGGAATTACCCATTGACAAGGTCTCCTGGAACCAAGTTCATAGGCCTTTATCTCCTCAATCCACTATGTAATTTGAGGAAGCATTTCAACCACGAAGTCAATAGTATCCTACGGGAAATAGTGTCTTGGAAAAGGACCTTCCCATGGACAAGGTGCCCTACAACTAATCCTGAATGCTTTCATTTGTGTTGTAGCCCTTGATTGAACCATATGATCCTCCATTCTATGAATATTCTCCAGCAGATCAGTATTATCCATATATCTACTATCATCATATGTGTACCCTTTATCCTGATAAGCTCCATAGCCAAATTGGTTTGGATGCTGCTCATATGGGTAAGAATGATGGTTTTGAATCTGATCATAATGTTTATTTGGAGGAGATGAGAAATACATTAGAGGTGGATTACACTGTGGTTTTTGAAAGTGTGAATTCTAGGATGTGAATGAAGTCATGATTACACAACTTCATAGAATGGAAGAAAATGAAAGATATGGAAAGAAGAATGGGGAGAAGGTTTGCAACTTGGAGAATGGGTTTTTGACAAGATGGAGTAGCCAAATGTTCTTAAAAAATACCTCCAAAGGCTGGATATCAATAATAACACATATCATACTTGAGATGAAGATGTAAATCTCTTCAATCTAGTCCCATCAGGCATTCCAAAACTATTAGTGTGGTCACATGGTGGCTTGAGATTTACTTCTTGATAATGAGACACCTTGGAAAGATGAGAAAAATCTAACCTCAGTGTCCCACTGGGCATGCCAAAACTGTTAGGTGTGGTCGCACACTGGCTTAATATTTTCTCTTTGATAATGAGACACCTCAGAAAGATGAGAAAAATCTAACTCCAATGTCCCACTGGGTCTGCCAAAACTGTTAGTGAAAAATGACAGCACCCCCTGAATGGCCTTTAGATCTAAGTGGGGCATCCAGTGTGACTGCATAGCATGGGACCATCTCTCAAGTTATGGGACTTGCAAACTTCTAGAGAAAGTGGGCTTCTTCTTCCTCACCCTAATGCTAAACTACTTCTAAGGAAGGAAATGTGATTATCTACTCTTAATCTAACAATGCCAAGGAGATAGGGAGAGAGAGACCAATGTAATAAGGGAATCCTACACTACAGAGGTGATAGCACCAAGAAAAGGGGGTTGCTAGTCACAATATCATCTGCATGAAGTGGAGAGAGGTGAAAAATGGAGAAGATGGTTAGATGCATCATAGACCAAGGATAGATTTCACATAGATCACCATTTCAGACCCATTAAACATAGCTCCCAAAACCTGTAATAGACATCATAGATATGCATAGTATACCCTAAAACGTTGAGAGGTAAAAAGGGAAAATAAAATAAGGATGGGAAAAATACATCAAAAAATAGATTTTATTGCTCTACGAGTTCACACATTACATCATCAGTGGGAAAGAGGCAAGAAAACATCATTACAGAGCCATGTGAGGAGGCTTAAGCTCCACATTCAACCGTAGGGAAGAAGGAGAGAGGGGGGCAGGAGAGAAAATATGACCAACCCCTTGAAAAATGCCCCTCCTTTAGAATATATAGAAGAATGAGAGGAGAGAGGGAAAATTTGAATCCTGCTTCAACCACTCCAGCAATGCATTGAATTCAGCTATTCCAACCACCCTAGAAAGCATTAAAATTTCACCTATGAAAATGATGGTTCCTTGATAGAGCCCATGCCTCCATTTCGTTATTAATGTAGAAAGGAGGCTCATTCGTCATCATGGTGGCAGATGGGAGACTTGAGAGCCTTGAAAATAACAGATTGAATTTACCATTCTTTATTAATGGTGACAGGTGAGTAGCAGGTGTTGAGAGATTTCCAAAAAGTCCCCTCTCACTCAAATCTGAGTTCTTGGTTGAAAGATATGGCTATCTGAAAGTGCTTTGGGTTTGGGGTCTATTTGCGCAAGGTCCACGTGGCATCCCTGTGTGTCTTAAGATTTCACTCCCTCTTTTTTTAGTCTTGAATTTGTGCCAAACTGACATGTGGCATCATCCATGGTTCTTCTCTATTTCCTTTATATTCTACCTAAGCTCCTCTTGTTTATGGAGACATTATGCCTTACCCAAGAAACAGGGAGGCTCATCGTACATTTGGGACATGTCTCCAAATTTTGCCTTTGAATTTGTGCGGATGAGGCACGTGGAGGATTCCACTGGCTCCATCCCAAAATTGGACTTTTTCAATGATCAATGAAACCTTTTCAGATTATGACCACATGCCGGGTTGGCGTACGTTTTGGGACTACCTTTTGGGTTATGCCTTTGAAGTTGCACCGATGAAGCCCATGGCACCTTACACAAGCCTATTCTTTACTGATATCTACGTGGGGGGCCAATGCACATTTGGGGTCTTTGTTCGGATTTTAACTCTGAAGTTGTGTTGAGCTGACAAATGGAGGCTCCCCCTAGCTCTTGCTTTGCTTATAATTTTCAATGGCTAATTCTACCTTTTTCAGACTCTAACCACATGGTGATCCCACACTCATTTTAAGATCCACTTTTGGATTTACCTTTGAAGGTATGCTGATGATACTCGTGAAGGCCTCCATTATCTCATAGACTTTTCAATAGCTGGTGCAACTTTTCTAGTACTTTGGCCACATGGGGGGGCCACACTTATTTGGGGTCTTTCTTTGGGTCACACCTTTGAAGTTGCACCGAGCTGGAATTTGGAGGCTTTCACTGATCCTTTTGTACTTAGCCGATTTAGGTCTCGAGTGAACACTACCTGCTTCATTCCTTTGGGTGAGTAAAGGGGCCCACTATATATAATGACAAAACCTATTTTTCAGGTGGAACCTTTGTAGTTAGCTCCTTAAGTCATGACAATGGGACACTTGGAATTGTATGTGATCCTGATGAGTGCTAAGATGCTTGTGGGGGTTAAGTGCATCCCTGTGGCCTCCACTTTTTTTACACCTTTCGAAAGTGTGCCGAGCTAACATGTGGCTCCTTCTGTGGCTCTACTCCTTTGTTGTGAGTCGACCGGTATGCGAAGTTTGAAGACTTTGAGATTTTCTCCATTTTTCCTCCTCTCGAGCTCTGATCTCCTTTAACATAGTTGGCCTCATTTTCTAACCATGCTTCTCCATCGTCGAGCCTGCCTGCCACTTGATTTTTGGGATCGAATATCAACTCGTATGACTGAACCAACCCTTCTATTTTCTATGCAAGGTCATGTTTGATCAATTTTTCTTGAGGGGAAAAATTGGATAACAGTTATGTTTTAAAAGGGTGAATTTAATTTCTTAGGGAATATTTCAAATAAAGTGATGTTTTTAGGTACTAAGGGAATAAATAAATATTAAGCTTGGAAGGGTTGTTTTAATTTTTTGGAGTTCATTAAATATTTCTTTGGGCCTTATCAATAAATAAATAAAAAATTATTATGGACTAAAGGTGGATGTTAAATTGAACAACATTAGGTGAGTAGGATGCAATAATTTTAAAATGTTTCAAAAAAAATTCTTAGACTAGATTTTCTAGAGTTTTAGGATGTATTCTAATGCATTAAAATGGGGCATTAAATTTTTTTATCAGAGCACAGGATCGCACACCGAACACTCTAGGTGAAACTTTAAGTTAATTAATAATGGTTAAAGTAATAAAAGAAAACAAATTAAACCTTTTTTCCTACCTCACTCAACTTTATAACCTATCCTTTTCATTACATACACATGATGCCACCTACATGAGGTATGAGATTCTGATGCGTTGAGGAATTGGGATGTAGGTCACCTACACCTAATTTTTGTACCCCCCAACTTGGACCACAAATTTAAAGGCGATTTAGTAACTAATAGGTGTTGTGTAGAAGCAAATTTTGGCACAACATTAGCCGACATAAGAGATGTTTGTTCAGGAGAGGATACACTGTCAGACAAGGGCATACACTCAAAGCCACATCAATACAAAACTTAGAGATGGGAGAGGTTCTGTAGCCCTTCCCTTCACTGTGAGAGAGTGTCCTCGTGTCGTCAAAGTTTCTCTCACAATCTTGAGGGACCGTTTCATGAGGGATGACCACATTATCTAGTAGGGAGGATGGTTGAACATCAACATCCAGATCAAGATACAAGCCGTGTGATTAGGAATCTCCTTTATCTTTAGCCACCTACTTATAGTAACACCTCATATGTATTTAGGTTTGAGTCATGGTGCATTAGTCTTTACAGTTACTTTGGATTTCATTCATGTGAGAGTAATGTCAAGGTTAGGTTTGCTATACACCTACTCCATGATGCCATAGACATATGGTGGAGGAGTGAGGAGAAAATGCTTCACTTCACTAGTGACGCAGTGACATGGAATCTATTTGAGGAGTGATTTAGAGATCATTACATGTCTAAACACTTTGTTCAGAATAGGATTTCTGATTTCCATGAGCTACGATAGGGTTCAGGAACAATTGCACATTATGAGAACCAATTTCTAGATTTTTTGTAGTATGTGGATTATCTGTAGGATGAGAAATTGCAAGTCAACAAGATTATTCAGGGGCTAAATGTAGATATATTTGAGGCCATCATGATGTTATCTCCTTTGACACTTGATAAGGCCATATAGTAGGCCTATCTTGCTAAGGAGAACATAAACATGGCCTACGAGCATAAAGATAGGAATAGGGGTAAGTATCAGGTGAAGATGTAGTCATTTCAAGATTAAACATTATGGGGTATGGTACCACCCCCTAGAGGAGGATTCAGGCCTCCAAAATCATTCTCAAGACCTTCGTAACACACATAACAACAATCATATCACCATTCTCACTAGTAGCAGAGGACTAGGATGACACATAACATACATAAAAGACTTCGAGGAGGATTGGGTGGGGTAGAGACCATAGGTAGGGTACATATTAGGTACAACCAACCAATATTAAACAATCTTCCAAGGTCAGGAAAGCATGTTTAGTGCATTAGAGTATAGGAGGGACCACTTCTAAGAGAGGTGTAGTAGGATGTTTCATTTGTGGGTCCCTTGATCACTATGTGCGTATGTATCCGCACTAAGATGCCACCATTAATATACACAGAGCTCCCATCTCTGAGTAGATAATGATAGACATAGGACATGCCCATCATGTCTATGCAGTAGTGGATGACTTGCATGTTGAGCATCAGGTAATGATTATCAAGATGAAATATACTTTTAGGGTTATTTATGTCTCAGTTCTTTTTGTTTCAGGTGCATCAGATTCATTTATATCTCCTTCTATAGTGGACCAGTGTTAGAAATTTGTATCTAGGTAACAAGATAGTTTGCAGGTTCAGTTGGCCTCTAGGGCCAAAATTGTAGTGGATACCTATGTGGAGATTTTTATACTTGACTTGGGAGTACTCTCCACTATCTTGGAACTTCATCTATTACCTTTAGGTTCCTACGAGGTTGTTCTAGGCATGGATTGGATTACATCTCATTAGGCAAAAGTAGACTATAGAAGGAATATCATTGAGTGTCATGATGACCTTGGGAAATTACTTGTTATCTCTAGGATTTAGTGGCATGTATCCTGACATATGATCAAAATTAAGGAACTCAAGCGAATAATGCGCAAGGGTTGTTAGCTGTTTGTGATTACAATCAATGATTGATTAGAGATTACTTTAGAGCATTCACCTCTTGATGAGCATGTAGTATTCAGGGAGTTTACAAATGTTTTTCCTGGTGAGCATCCTAGGTTACCATGTCACAGAGAGGTGGATTTCACCATAGAACTAGTACCAAGAGTAGCACCAGTCTCTAGGGAACCTTATCGGATGACAACTCCAGGGATTCATGAGCTCAAGATTCAACTAGAGGAGTTGCTAGAGAAGGTCCTTATTTTCTATAATATGTCCCCATGGGGAGCACCAATTATTTTTTTTTGAAGAAATCTAGTTCTCTAAGGATTTGTGTTGATTTTAGACAGCTTAATAAGGTCATAATTAATAACCATTATCCACTTCTGAGGATTGAAAACTTATTTTATTAGATGAGGGTTGTAGGAGTGTTATCCAAGATTGATCTTAAGTTAGGATATCCATCAGTTGCACATTGCAGATGCAGATATTCACAGAACAAATTTCTGCACTTGATATGGGCATTATGAGTTCATGGTTGTACCTTTTGGTTTGACCGATGCCCCAGTTGTTTTCATGAGCCTCAGGGCTATTCAGTACCTTTCTGGACCGATTCAATTTGGTGTTCCTAGATGATATACTAATTTATTATCATTCAAAGGACAAAAAAGACGAGTATTTGAGATAGGTTCTACAAGTGTTGAGAGATTAGAAGATTTTTTGGAACCTAAAGAAGTGTAGTTTATTTCATTCAAGGATTTAGTACTTGGTCACATCATTTTAGGAAAGGATATCTGGGTAGATCCCTCTAAGATACGAGCCATTCTTGATTAGGCATCACCCACATCAGTGACCAAGGTGAGTATTTAATGGGGATTAGTAGAGTATTACCGTAGGTTTGTACAAGATTTTTTTAGGATTTCACATCCTATTGCTTCTCTTCAATGGAAAGGGAAGAAATTTGACTAGTCAAAGAACTGTGAATAGGAGTTTTAGTTTCTTAAGGAGAGATTGACCACAACACCTATCTTAGTAGTTTTGCATCTGATAGATGATTTTTTTTTTGCACTGAAGCTTCATTAGAGGTTCTGGGAGTAGTTATAATGTAATAGTATTGGGTTATCTCTTTTGAGTAAGGTAAGATCAAATATCATGAGCTTAACTACCCTTCCCATGACATGGAGCTTACAGAAAATTTTCACGCTCTAACGCATTGGTGTCATTTTATTTTGAGTAGGCCATTCATATTTACAACAAATCATCGCATTCTTCAACATATATTATCATAATCGAACCTCAATTCTCACCAATGGCGTTGGATGGAGTTCTTATATGAGTATGAAATTGACATCCAATATATCAAAGGAGAGGAGAATGTCGTTGTAAATGCCCTTAGTAGATGACAACATGTTTTTTCTTCCATTACACTACAGTTAGATCTTTGAGGCATGATTCTTCAGCATCTTCTAGGAGACATATTTTTTGAGGGTGCTAGGTAGATAATTGATGTCACATAGCTCGTTAGAGGGAAGACATTCAGGGTGCATTTTAGAGGTAGATGCTCTAATTTGGTTTTAGAGGAACATTTATGTGTCTAAGCAAGGTGATATTTGTAGATTCATTATTTCAGAGGCTCATCAAGGCCCATATGCAACACATCTAGGAGTGAATAATATGCACACCAATATGAGGGAGTATATTATTGGCTTGGTATTCGATGGGATATAGAATATTCTATAGCTTGTTTCCTTTAGTGTCAGAGGGTCAAGACAAAACATTATCATTCCGCAAGACTCTTATATCCTCTTGGCATTCCCAAGTGGAAATAGGATGTCATATCCATGGATTTAATTGTTGGAATTCTTATGTGTTCTTATCATCAAGATTTCATTATGGTCACTGTGGATAGGTTGAAAAAGGTTTCATAGTTTTCACCAACCAAGGTCACCTATAATGTAATTTCCATTTCCAATGTGTTTATGGAGGATATTGTCACATTGCATGGGATTTTGAAGGCCATCATCAATGATAGGGACACAATTTACACTTTAGAATTTTGGAATTCCTTTCAGGACATTCTTGGAACACAGATTAATTTAATATCAGCATATCACCTAGAGACAAATAGACAGACAAAGAGGGTTAATCAGGTAGTTGAGGACATGTTGAGGATGTATGTGATGGAACAACATAAGAAGTGGGAGGAATACCTACACCTTTTTGAGTTTACATACAACAAAAATATCACATTTCTATTAGTATGGCTCCCTATCAGGATATTTATGGGAGATGTTACAGGACTCCTTTGAGTTGGGATAGGCTAAACAACAAGGTTTTACTTGGGTCATCTCACCTTCAGGACTTAGAGTAGTAGCTTATATTGATTAGGCAGCATCTTGAGTAGGCTAGAGCGTACCAGAAGGTGTATGCATACACCAAGAGGATTGATCATCACTTTTAAGTGGGTGGCAAAGTCTTCTTGAGATTTCAGTTGCATAAGAGCCCAATCTACTATGGAAAGTGTTATAAGCTTATGCATTTTTTTGTGGGGCCAATTTAGATCCTTGAGGTCATTGGTCTAGTTTCCCACCACTTATATTTTCCACCACACCTTTCATGGGCCCATGATGTGTTTCATGTTTCAGTATTAAGTAGATGTATGCCTGATATTTATCATGTATTGGATTGGTTGGCATTATAGGTGGAGGAAAAAGGATAGTGGAGACTGGATCCCTTGTGCATCATGGAGCATATGAGATTGGCCCTTTGGGGGAGAGAATTGGACAAGGTTAGAGTGCAGTGGGACATATATTAAGAGAAAACAACTACATGGGAGGATGTTACACCTTTGAGGGCTCAATTTCCTTATCTCTTCGAGTGACTTCAAGTAGGAAGTCTTGTTTTAGGAGAGAGGATGTAGAGCCTACATGTTCTTCCAATAGTTCATTTGTTGACTCAGTTTTATTTGATGATGGACATGGAATTTAGCACCATTTGGATATTATATGCTATTATTATGTATCTTTTGAGGACACTTGTGTTTATTTGGGCACATAACACCAAGCTAGTATTGTGGATTATTTCTTAGCTCTTCCATGCTATGATTTTATATATAAACAAATTATGTTATATTTCCAACTTCATTTCACATGTGATGGATTTGCTTATGGTTTCATCATTTACTTATTTATCATGTCAATTGTATTGGCTAATTTGATGTCATCATGTGTTACTTAAATGGTTAGTATATTTTAAGCTAGTATCGATGTATATGATTAGTGTTAGCCATTTCATACTGACATTATTTTCTATACTTAGCATGAATTATCCATGTATGATTTATTTAGATTGTTTAATTGATACTTTATTGTCCAACTATGTTTAATGTTTGCATTGAGTGTGCAGATTATAGGGCACTTGAAAACATGGGTTTCAGAGCTACACCTCGGGTTTGCGCAAGTGACCAATTGGGATGAGTCCTAGCCATGTTTGATTGCGTGAATCCTTATATGTTTGTTGCATATCATGTTTGGGAACCATGGGTGATCCCTAATTGTAATTTCATTATTTTTAATTTGCTGAGTCGTGTATGAGTTAGTTTAGGGACCTAGTGGTACCAACTTGTGCTAGTTGTGTTTAATGTTAATTAAGTATGTTGTTTTAGGTATGGACCACCTAATTGTCAATTAGGTGGGCCCCACAACCTCAAACCTTGTGCCATTTATACTAATCTCAGATTTGGACTAAAATTTGCAATTTTGGTGACCTCTTTTCATTTTGGGAGTTTAACCCCTTTCATTGAAAAGGATGCCTTGGACCCTACCTATGGGTAGGGTGGTCTATTTTCAAGGACAAATGGGACTTTCCCTCCCATTTGACCCCTTGCACATAAATTTTATGTAAGAGAGTTGGTTTTTTTGTTTCTTAAAAGTTGTTAATGGTTTTGGATTTAATTACATTTTGGGGAATTTGGATTTTACACCAAAAATGAAAGTTACTTTATTCTTGATTTTTTTTATTTGGGAGAGTTCTTAATTTTGTTCTTTTAAATATTCCCTCATGGAGAGGGATTGGGAGTTTTTGGTCATTATTAATTTTTGGTGTTGGAGATTTAGAGAGTGCTTGTGGAGCTTCAAGATTTGAATTACATAGATATTTTGGATAACTTGATTGAGGTATGTCTCTTTGTTCTTATACTATATTTTACTATGGAAATATAATGTATTTATGAATTAAATTGGTGTCTTTTGTGTTGTTATTGGGTTTTGGATTATGGATGTGTTTGTAAAACTTTTTTTTATCGTCATTTTCTCCAATTATCATGCTTTGTGATGGATTTTTGAGTGTTGGTGAAGAGGGAGGAATACCCTTCTCACCACATGGCTTGATGGGAAAGACATGATGGTCTTCTTTACACCTTCCCTCATATGGTTTGATGTGGGATATTTTTTTCATATGATTTGAAGTTTTTTCCCCATCCTTGGCAAGGAATTATTTATGGTTTGAAAATCTTTCCAAGGAGGAGGCTTGGTGCATGAGTTGGAGAGATAAGGAGTGAAATTACGATTTAGAGAGATAAGGAGGGTTATCATATATTTACATTGTGATCCAATCATTTGATTTACCACTTAGCCTCATATGGGATTCTTATCACTCTTCCCTATTTTGGGGGAAAGCATGGAGCTTCTCCTTCATGTTTGTTGTGTTTTTTTTTTTGTTGTGAATGTTTATAATGTGTGCTTGTATGATTGTTTTCCCTTCCCTATTCACTTGTGCAAATTGAAGAATGCATCCTCTCTCTCCCATGGGCTTTGAGAGAGGCTATTATGTATTTCATGTATTGGAGAAGGCCTGTAATGACGCCAATTGGTTGGGAGGTAACCATGCAATTTATTCTTGTGCTATGAAGACCATTTTGACGTAAAGAACATGCATATTTATCTTGGATGTTGGTGAAGAAAATTGAAGATTTTGGCATGTTGTCCCCTAATATTTGGGGAGGGTTTTCCACTTGGATTTTATTTGGTTCTTGTAAATATTTTATAAACTCATTTTTGTAGTCTTCCATCTTGGGATTTAATTTTATCTTACTCTTAAAAATGTTTTATCTTTTGTAAAGTTTTTCCCCTTCCTTGATAAGGACTTTGTATGGTTTTAGTTGAAAAAAAAATGAATCTTTTACTCTCTCCAGTAATAGGAATGTGGTTTTGATTCTTTCATGTAGAAATGGATTTATATTCTTGCTTTAATTTATGTGTTGCAAACATGGCTTCATGGGAAGTATATGTTATGAATTTTAGTTATTTAAAAGTAATATGGTGAATGTATTCTTCAATCTTGAGAAGAGTATTGTAAAATCCTTGTGTGGTTCCCTTGTAAAATTACATTAGTAGGTTTATTGTATATTGGAAACCTGCATTATTGCACTCATTATGTACTATGAAGGAAAAGTTTAAATAAGAGCTTATTACCATTTGAAATATTTTTGAAACAATGTCTAAATCTTATTAATTGAAAGGTTGCTAAATTATATAGGGACCTTTTGTTTATTTTGGAATGTAAGATTTTGTGTGTGTGTTTTCAAACATCTAATTGAATGGAAATGTAATAATAATAATAATAATAATAATAATAATAGAGCGTGGTTGTATTAAAAGGAGAACTATATTTTTTAAGTCTCTTGCTCATTTCTTGTTTCCAAATTTGGTAGTAAAGTTTTCTCTTGTGTTGTATAAAAATAATGCTACACTGTTAAGATTCATGTTTACTCATATTTATAAACTTGGCTACTAGAAATTTCTTAGGTAGGCCATAAAGTAAATAGATCCTTACTCCTTTATTTTAATATATATATATAGTGGCATAACAAAATAAGAATTTTAGGAGCCCTTAGTGAATTTAGATTTTCATAGAACATCTTCCCAATTATTTTTGTGTTAAGCTATCAAGACAAAAAATCAACTACTACTTTGTATCCCAATGTTCACACACACACACACACACACACACACACACACACACACACACATCATTAAAATCCACCTTATAATTTTGGACACATTACTAATAGGACAATAAACAAAAATTATTAATCTACCTTTAATACCTATGTTGTGAATTGTTAATCTTATAAAATCTCTCTCTCTCTCTCTCTCTCTCTCTCTCTATATATATATATATATATATATATATATATATATATCAAAGATGGACTTATAAATAATAAAAAATAAAAAAATTTCAGATTTACAACCTATTGATTATATTTTTATAAAAATTCATTTTTTTTTATTATAGATGTGTATGTGTGTGTGTGTGAGTGTGAGTGTGTGTGTGTGTGTATAACGAACTAAACATAAAAAAAAATGTTTTTGAGGCAGCTTGAAAAATAATGTGGCAGGGACGAGACATGCCCCAAACCCACTCTCTTTCAAATCAAAGCTTGTGGGGGAATGTGTAGTCACATGCCCACTAAGCCTGCATGACCGCATCCTCTAAACCTTCCACCCATGCCTCCCACATGCCACCACACTCCCAAAAACCATTACATCTCCCCAAAGATGTGATAATGTTGCCTCCCTCTTTAGTTACTGTGTTTTGGGCATGGGCCGTAGTCTATTGTATATAAAACTCATGCAAAAATAAATAGAGAAAAAAATAAAATATAAGGCCATGTGTGTGTGTGTGTGTGTGTGTGTGTGTGTGTGTGTGTGTGTGTGTGTGTGTGTGTGTGTGTGTGTGTGTGTGCATATGTATATATATTCGAATTTGTGCGTAATACAAAGAAAAAAAATGAAATAAAATAAAAAGGGGCTTTGCATTGTTTTCCTCCATTAAAATTTTATGGATATCTAAGAGCTTCAATGGCTTCCTCCTCCACTCATATTCTATCCTGCATATATACCTCTAAATAAAAGAACAAGAGGTAAAAGCATTAAAACAAACAATGAAAAGATAACAAAAAGAGAGCATATAGGGTAGGATTAGGGATTTTTCTAAATCCCTAAGATCTAGGGCTATGATTTTTTTAATCTAGTGGCCCAAATTGAACCCTACACTTTTTAAGTAATGTGTTTTCATAAAGGGGTGGGGTGAAATAAACAAATCGGTATGTGTGAGTATTACATGGAGTACATTTGTTACTTGGGGTGGATAAATTTAAGTGGGTGGCCTTATGGAAACTTTTAAAATAAAGTGCCTTATTTAAGTTATGTGGAAAATAAAATTGTGTTATATTTTTAAAGGGTTCACTTAATTTCTTAGGGAATATTTAAAATAAAGTGACCTTTTTATTTACTAAGGGAATAAATAAATATTAACCTTCATAGGGTTTTTTTTAATTATTTAAGGTTGATTAAATATTGCTTTGGGCCTTATCATTAAATAAATAAATAAAAATTATGAACTAAAGTTGGATGTTAAATCCAAAAACACTAGGTGAATAGGATGAAATAATTTATATACGTTTCAAAAAAGTTATTAGACCAATTTTTTAGGAGTTTTAGGATGTATTCTAGTGCTTTAAAATGGGGCATTACATAAGATCCTAAATAATTCTTATAGATCAATTCCTCTTCATAAATGAATGTTTGTTTCTATCAATATTGGAATCTCATCCTCTTCTTCCGTTGTTACAAAATGATTCATCCTCTCACTATTTTGGTATAAGATGCTGGCTCCTAGATTTCCTATATTTTGCACCAGGTACCTCATTTTTTTCTTTGGAATCAATTTTTCCATGTTCCCCTTAACTAGAATAGTATGGAAGACAAATTCATCAGGATTTCACCTCCCAATTTTTGGTAGAAGCTTCTACATAACAACATTCCAAATGAAGCCAGAACTTCTACCACCAAGATCATCATTGAAACCTTATTGTCTGGTAATTTGGTGAGGGCCACCTATGCATAATTGACCTTCCCTACAAGTGGCACCTCTTTTGACTCAATTGAGTAACAAGAGAAAAAAATGTGAGTCAAATAAATTTTGAGGGAATTGGAAACATTTACAGGCATTACATTGTTAGAAGAACCTGAATCTATTATGCAATTATTCAATATGTATTCTCTAATGAGAACAGAAACATAGAAAGGGTCTACCTTATCAGCCTTTGATGCACTCAAAGTAAGCATGTTATGAGATGGAAGTGTAGGTGGGTTTGGTAATATGAATTTAGAGATAGGGGTCATAGTATTATGATTTGAACTACTACCTTTGATATGATGGACAAGATTCTTGAAATATTCAAGATGAGTTTGCAGTTATTCAAATTCAGAAATATATAGTTTAGTCTTGTTCATATCTTCTATGATATCAAAAGCAACTCATGTGGACAAGGGAGATGGAGGCATAAATTTTGAAGTTATGATAGTTTTGGATGGAGTGGATTCTTGGGGAATGGAGCATATTTTGAAAGGGACACTAGGATATTTTAAAGGACTAAATATTATAGAAGTGGTTTTAAAATTGAAAGAAGCATTGGAAGAATTACTTGGGATAATAGGTGTTTTTTTTCTCATCATGGGATTAGGTTTATTCAATATAGACTCCATTCAAGGTGGAAGTAGAGATACTCGATTGATTATTTTGTTTGGTAGAGACACCACAAGAGGATCTTAAACATTATTATTCACAACAACAGTAGAGGAATGAAATCCTTTCTAAGATTAAGAATGGGTAAATACCACACTTGAGAAATTAGGTGCGTCTTTTTCGTCATCATCATCACCTTTAGAATACTCACAAAATCTTATTTGTGCATATTTATCTACTTCTTCAACCTCTAGGGAATCACCTTCTTCACATTATTTTTCAAGTTCTTCTTCATCTTCTTGAGTCCTATAAATGGAATTAAGCAATGGGGCCTCTAAGGAAAGCCTTTGGGCTGCCCCTATAATCTTAAATCTATTATGGTTTTGAGGATATGTTTACTAAAAAACTTTTGTCTTCAATGATGTCATTTCTTTTACAAATCTTTACAAAAATGGAAATGTTCTCTTGTCTCTAAGATGTTAAGCTTTACCCTTTGAAGGGTTCTTGATTTTCCCTAATAGGATGAGGCCATCTTTAAATTCAATGGCCATTCTTCATGTTTGCATTATATTCCTTGGTTGAACCCTCTGGAGAAATAATCATGCCTTTGGAATTTTATCACTAATGAAGAATATTTTTACATCATTATCATAGTGCGCAAATTGAAGAGGAATTGTTCTGGGTAACTTTTTATAATGTGCTACGAAGACAGTCAAGGTCTCATTTGATCCTTTATTTATTTGAATGAATTACAGTAAGAGGTTCGAACAGTCCTAAGTTGATATGAATGTTTCCTCAGAGGGACTCTTGATATCCTCTCCTCAGGTGATTTATCTAGCTTGTAGAAGGTAGAGCCAAAATGTTTCTTTATCTTGAAGTGATTCCACAAGCAATATCAAAACATCATCTTTGTGTTTGATTCCAAGAATTCCACAAGCTGTGATGAAGGAAGAGATGGGTTTTGTAAGAATTTTTATTTCATCACCTTTGAAATTTGGAAAGTTCTTGTGGGAACCTATTGTTATATTTTTAAGGGGAGGTTACAACGAAAGTGTTCCTATATTCATTCCCCATGGAAAAATGGGTTGATGTATTTTTTCTTTTTCCACCATTGATTTGTGTGCTTCAACATTTGATTCTAATTATATAAATAATTCTTCTAGTTCTCATTCCTCTTTTTCAGGGAATTTGATGTTTAATGGTGGTTAACATATGGGGGAATTTGTAGGAGTATCAATAGGGTTTGAATACAATTTCCCGGGGTACCACTCGAAGATTCCAATGGAGATGAAGCTTGAGAGAAAAATAGGGGTTATCACTGATCTTTCTTTATTGAGTTTAGAAAGCCTCGAAAGTAGGGTCAATAATCCGTCTTAGCGTATTTAGCCTCGTATATCTCTTTTCATCCAGTTTTGGGAAAATCTTGTAATAGAAATAGGAAAAGACACTATGGAATATGAAGAGTAATTAAAATGGATCAATAGATGATTTTCCATCAATGAATTTCAATCAATTATTTTTCTATTTTTTTCAATTTTTTGTATTTTTTCGTGATCGTATTTTTAGTGTAGATTACTGGATTTTTTTCCCCACAGTGAGTGCCAAAAATTTTCAGAGAGAAAAATGGTCAGGTAGAAAAATTGGTGGGTATCTTTCCAATTCTCTAGGAATCTTAGCCTCTCTAGTTTAATTGTATAACTCCATGTTATTATGCACATTTGAAATTGAATTTTGTTTTGGCCTTTTGGCTAGGGATGCAACAGGGGCACTCTACTAACCTTGTAGAAAAATATTACAATCACTTCCAAGAGGTAATTTTTTCTAGGAGATTAGGAAAGGGAGAGAAAAAGAGAGGGGGTTAACATTTTAGGTAGAAAATCATATTCCAACAACTATTAAATAGAAAAATCCAACATACATAAATTACAAGAAACAAAAATTTGCAAATGGACACAAAACAAGTTAAGATTAAGAAACCAATGTTAATACAATATCCTCATCAAAAAGGTAACAAAATCCTTCTTTCTTAATGTATGCTTGGGAATAATTCTTCATAGTAAGAGTAGGAAGAATATAAAGATGAGAAATAAAAGAAATGTTATCTTTTTTATTCTTCCCAAGTGATAATCTCTCATGAACACACAAAATTGACAACCCTTTAGAAAGAGGGTACCTTTATAATTTATAGAACTAGAAGATACTCTTCACCTACCTCCCACAAGACCTTTCATTTATCTTACACAACTCATTAAATTTCACATTCTTGGAGAGAATTAAGTCCCATTTTATGAATTAAAGGAGACTTTATTACATTATAAACATAAAGTCAATTTTTAAGTAATCAAGACACAGTGAAAAAGCGTAACCCACAACATATAAATAGAACATGGGGGAGAGAGAAATTGGGGGGAAGAGAAGAGAGAAAAAGAAGAAAGAGAGGGATAAGCCGATGAAGAAGTTACCTTTTCCTATTTTACCTCTGCTCCTGACTAATCTGATGTGATGCTCCAATGCAATGAATTTTGAATCCTTTAACCTTTTATACCATGAGAAACATCCTTCGAATGATGTGCATACACCTTGAACTGAGTGTCTGAAACAATGTCGAATGATTTCCTTGATTTCCATGTGCATTTTGCACAAATTTCTACTTTGAAGAAGTGGAGGATGAAAACATACCCCTGGTGACTTCTACTACATGGCCACATTGTTACACTAATTGGAAATATTTTATGCAATGAATTGTGAACACTTTGTCCTAGCCAATGATGACTACAATCACTTCTTTTTACTTGATGAAAAGAAAACCTAGAATGTAGAAGTGTTAAAAAATATTGTTAAGAGTTCCTGTATTTATCTTGGATGAACTATGGGAAATTATTTTGTTTATCCTCTATGACACTTCTATGTTCCGCTGGAAAAGATTACCCCTGGAATGATACACCTGCTCATACAAGTGATGTTGATGACTGCATCATTTAAACCATGAAGGGTGTCCCTTTGACAATATGAAACAACTTTTCTAATCCATGAAACATCATCATCTCTTCGTGACTGATTACACATGTGCAATGAGAAACTGGAACAACCCGTGAACTCAACTTTTATGGATTGTAAGACACTTTCTTCTACCTAAAAAGGAAGTTTAATATTTCCAGTAATGGTTATTTTCCACCCTTTTGGATTCTGATCACTTTGTTGGCCCTTCTACATGATTTTTGTGCACACTTACTCTATCAAAACTACCCTTTGTGATGATTTACTAAAAATTGAAAGTGATTGTGTAGGAGGATTACTATTTTTAGAAAGTGGTTTTTAGGACCTTGCTTTTTGATGAAATCAAGTTTTCTAATATGGGGTTTTCATTTTTGTTACACCTCTAAATTTTTCATCTCAACCCGCTCTCTGGAATGAAATATTTTAAAATTAAAAAATTTGCCAAGGGAAAACTAAAATCTCTAAAACAAAGCTGAAGAAGAAGAAGGATGGGAATACGTTCTGTGAGATAGGTTGTGATGTGAATGATTAAAGGAGGTCAGGGAAGATTATATGAAAAGATGGAATGAAGTGGAACCCTCAAGTAAATTTTCCATACTACGATAATATGTAAGTAAGATTACTAATTAGAAGGTGGATACTGGGAAGAATGAAAAAATCAGAGATGATGTATGTAAGAATAGAAAAAGGTGTGATAAGATCTGGTAAAAAGGAAGGGAGGAAATAAAAGAGTGTGAGATGAATGGATGGATGAAGATATGTGTTGGGTAATATTAAGTGTTAGGAGAATCCTCAATTAGGACTCCCATGCTCTGGGAGTGATGAGAAAATATTTCCAAGTGGAAGAGGTGGAACAAAAATATGTTTGTGGTGGTGATTATCATCATGTAAGATATGTAATGATGGAGGATCTTCTAAAGTGGAAAGATCTTAATAAGAGGGGTTTCCTATAATAAGATTATCATGCTATATGGATTATTAAGGAAGAGTTTCAAGATGAAAGTGAAAGAGTGTAAAGGGACACAAAAGAAGAAAAAAAGAGGAAGATACATATAGTGGGGGAAGGGGACATGAATGGTGAAAAGTATGAGGTGTGCAAAAATGGCGTATGAGTGGAAATATGGAGGAAGGATGAATGGATAAAATATATGATGAGCATGGTTAAGGATGAGGAGAGGCAAAACAACAAACTTTGCATGAGGAATATCCTCACATAGGATTCAAAAAGAGTAAAAATGATCAAGTAGAATTCCCAAAATTGAAAATCTATCAAGAAGGTTGAAAGGATATCGTGCAAAGTAGACTTTCAATCATGCAGGAATATACTCATGTCATGAAAGCATATTAATTTTAATATAACACACAACATGATGCATCATGAAATAAAATATCATGATGACTAGAATGTAATATGCATCATGACATAGACATTGGCCATCAAGAAAGTATGATGCCCTTATACAATATGCATTCATATGAGAGGATTAATGACATACAAAATAAGCATATTAGAGAGAACAAAAGGATACATAAAATTAAGATGCCACCTGTAATATATAAAGACATAAGATAATAAATAATAAACTTGTAGTTAATAATGCAACATAAGAACTTTAAAATCTATCCCTAATGTGTTCCACAATGGTGGGTGATTGGATGTTCCCTCAAGCATGGGTATGATGATTCAATATGGATTGTGTCATTGACCTCAAACAAAGAAAAAAAGAAATCTGAAATTTTCCCAAGGGAGGATACATGCAAGGGATAGATGATTTAGTTTTTGATATCTGTAAGGTGGTTGGAACATTTGTTGTGGATAAGAGTTCAAAGTTTGAAATGTGTTCATGGTTGAATTTTTTATTTCTTTGATTTTTGTAAATTTTTAGGATTTTGTGATTATATTAATGATTTTAGATTTTGGTTATTTTACCGATATTTAATTATTTTTAATAAAAAAAATTGAAGTTTATATGAAGATATTTTTTGAATTTTTTTTGGATTTTTGAGATTTTCTAATGTTTTTTTATTTTATTGAGATTCTTTGAATTTTTTGGGGTTTTTATTGATATTTTGCTTTTTTTTTTGGATTTTATTGAGATTTTTAAAATGTTTTTGGATTTTATTGAAAATTTTGAGGTGGAGGATATGTTAGATGGTAAAATTCGTTATAAAATGTAAGTAATGATTATGAGAGGTGATAGGAAAGGGTATCATTTGTATGTACATTATACATCTCTCTTACTCATGCTTTAAATAATATTAAACTTTTTTCCGTTGGTAGGATATTCTAGTGATGACATGATGAAAATAAATCCATCTTCATCCTTGAATCCACACAAGTAGTAAGATGTGAGGATTCATCATTGAGAGTCAAGAAGGACGTGAGATGTATTAAATGAATATAGAGACAAGTGTTAATAATAGCCCATTTGGGAAATTGTGACTAATTCCTCTGAAGATTTATAAACCATGTTCGAATTGAATTTCAATTTATAGTTATTTTACTAGACTTATAAGTGGCCTACTGATTTGCAAGATTAGGTTAATGGATAGTCCTATCTTAACTTAGAAATGTAAACTAATTATTTGGGAATTTATAAATGTAAGTAATTTTTAATTTGAAATATTTGTATGTTTGTAGAAACCCCATATGCCTTGCCCCATGCCACTAGTATAAAGAAAGGGTTCATAACTTAAGACAAGACTTAGGCAAGTATTAATATTTTTTTTTATTGTTGTTATGTTTTTCTAATTTTTAACTTATGAATGAACCTATACACTTTTATCCATACAATTATTCAGAGGTAAGTGATTAGCACAAAAAATAAAACATCGATGAGTAATGGCAACTTTCTCCATTCCTAGTCTCACACTACTAGTAAGAATTGTGGACTTAACACCAAATAATGTGAAAATTTAAAGGTGTAATGATAAATGATGGATAAGTTAATGTGATCGACTTTATTTTATTGATTTTATTTGGGAAGGGACATAAGTCCCAATATCAACTCCACATGGCTAGTAGGACATGAGGGTTCAACATCGAAGATGTAAATGGGGTGTCAAACGAATTGGGTAAAGACATTTAGATATTTTTTTGTTAAAGAGAGAACTATTTTGAAGGGTGTATTTTTCCATCCGTAAGCTTCTAAATATGACCTTAGGTAAAGACATATGAAATGGGATAAATTATAAGAAGTATGAGATGCAAAAGAATTAATAGGAGCTATATTAATGCATGTCTCATGATGATGAATATGAAGATGTGATTTTTATGATAGGAATATCTACTAATAGAGTGAAAACCTTAAGATTTGTTTTTAGATAAGATAGATAAAAGGAATGTATAAGTGGTTTCTACAGGGATAGAGAGCACCTCAAAAAAAAAAATTCTTTAGATGGATTTTGTTCATCAGTTTTTCAAGCACATGATTCCTAGAAACATGAAATGATGGATCTTGAGTTACAAGGGTAGGAAAAATGAGGTCAATGATATTAATAGATTTTTTTTCTAGGAAGAGGTTTGTTTCAACTAGATTATCAAATAAATTATGTGTAGAACTTATTTCATCATTGGAATTGGTATCCTCACCTTTAATCGAGACTAATACAATACAAACATCAAATGTTTTGAAGCCAATGCCATGCTTATGAGGATTTTATATATAAGTGATTGGATTGAGATGTACATGTTAATTATTCCCATGTTCCTTTCCTTTTCAGCGCATGTTTCTCATTATCCTATGGGATTTGGTAAAATGAGAAGACTCGTGACAAGATAAGAGTTTTTCATTATATAACGAAGATCATGAGGAACTCTTAATATGTTCTTCATCAACATAAATAAACTTTTTCTAAACTGACTTACCTACATTATAAGTAAGAGGGATTTTGATGTGGAAAGCATTGGGTTGCCCATAGCTATGTGGGGATAGAAATAATTTACAAATGTGAAAAGAGTGTTCAATGTTCTAGAATTGGTACTCACTGCAAGATTTATCAATGATCTTAACCGTGTATGTTAAATAATCAATAGGTAATTCACATGGAATAAAAATTAGGTTCGTGGTATTCAAAGATGGAGAAAATGGATTATAGGAAGAAGAGGAAAAATTAAAAGAAGAAGATTGATTAATAGTAGAAGATGGTGTTTGAATAGAATGGGGAATTTTAGATGAAGAAGAGGGTTGGTTAACAAATGGAAAAAGGTCATTAGATGGAGAGGTTCAATTATCAAATGAGGGGATTAGTTCACAACAGTGGATTAGCATATGAGGGAGGATTAATAGAGTCATGATGATAAATATTATTTGATTTTGGAATATGTTTGGGAAGTGTATCGAAATTGATACACGTGTTTTTGTTAAAAGGGATGACATGTGGCAGATTGTATTTTTTTTAAGATGGAAAATAATGTGCATGTTTATATCTACCTTATAGAATTATACAATACTTGAAGGTTTGGGCTTCAACATGGAGTTTGAATTCTTTGTCAAAGTGAGGAAATTTAACACACTAATGATATGTAGACGGGACAACCTTTATGGTATGAATCTATAGATGAATGAGGAGAATTTTATATGTAACTTCTAAGTCCACTACATATAATAACGTGTTCAAGGTGACTGGTTCAACCTTAAACAAGAATGTGATTGTGTCGGTAGATTGTATTTCATTATTATCATATCCACAAATGGTTATGATATATTTTGGAAAGTTTTCTTTAGTATAACCAAGAAACCATAATAGTTTCATGGATAAAATATTCCATGCTATCCCATTATCTACGAGTATATGTTTAAACTTTTAGTGGGTTATGAAATCTTCCGTATATAATGAGAGAGGACTTTTTGGTGAGAGATTCATGATCATATCTTGAAATTGTTGGGAGTTAATGTCTTTTGGAATAGGTGCTTCATTCAATGCCTCTCTAAGAATACATTGTAATGCAGGAGAATATTTAAGTAAATCCATGATGGAAATTTGTGATGTAGATTTCCCAAATTGTTTGATAGTATTGAATGAATTTGAAAAATATGTAGACTAGGAAGTGGAAGTGGTTTTTGAATTAGATGTTGGATTATGGGGTAGTATGTGAGAAGGATTATCAAACTGTTTAGTTACAGGGATCCAAAATTTATTTTTCCTAGTTGTGATTATGCAATCGGCTTTAATATTTATCGTAGCAATTACTGATTGATCATAGTTGATAGTTGAGATGACTGATTCATACTCAACATTTTTCGATGATTGACACGTATCATTTTTGGTAGTTTTATCATGTTTAGGAAAGGGGTTATTAAAAATATTTAATGTTTTTTTTATGTCTTGGTGTCAGAGGTATTTGCGATCTCTATGTCACGTCGCTAAATTATATCTTACACATAATGGAAAAGTTGCATATAATGATCTATAAGAAAACATTTAATATGATGTTATTCCCAATATTCATTTTATATATACCATTTTGGTTTAGGTTTCCCTTCTTCAAATGGTTTTATGACGGGATGTGTGATCATGTTCACACTCTCCAAGTGGTGGAAGACACTACATAAACTTTCCCCAAGTGGATTGAATTATGTTCGCCTAAAGTCCTGAGAAGAGGCCTCCTTACTGAAATGATGATTGGTTTGTAATTGATTTGAATGGATTTTTTTAATGCTTTGAACATATCAATAATCGGTAACTCCATCGTTGATTACATTTAGATTTTGATTGAAGAATTTTTATTTTTCTTGATTTTGGGGGATACCCCTAGGAGGTTGGTTTGTAAAGGGTGTCTTGACAAAACCTTTGGAAATGAGGGCTATTTCAATTTGCATCCCCTTTTTTATAACTTATTTTAAGTTAGTTAGACAATGCATTTTCATTTTAAATGACAATTCCACATTAATTTTGGGAATGAATATGCTAACTAATTGTCTTTTGGGTATAAAGCAAGGGAATCTACGAGAGATTCCTCACCATCGTTGTAAGAATGATGCCAATTTTTAATTTTTTTTTTGTTTTATGTTGCAAAGGTTGAGAATGGTTACTTCAAAGTGTATTTTGATTCAGAAGAGTTTAAAAAACGTTTTTAAGTAAATTGGAAAAATTTGTGATAGACCCTTTGGGAAGATGTTAAAAATAGTCTAAAGCCACTTCTTGGAACTACATGAAATATTATTAAACATGCTCATGTGGATCAATTTTTCATTTGTATTTATCAAATTTCAAATTTTTGAAAGATGAAGGGAGTGGTAGACATAAAAATTCCTTATCAAACATGTAAGGAAAATTTTTTCTCAGATTTGAGTTTTTACCCTATTTTTGGCAACCCTTGAATTGTTTATTTCATAATCTTCCATTCTTGTGTAAATGGAAAGTTTTGTGATGCCGTATCATATACATCACTAGCCTTATGGGTAGGTTATTCTATTTTATGATTACGTGATTTCTCAACACTCTTGGAGGACATTTCTGTAAGTTGTTTCCTTAATTCTTTAATCTTATCTTATAATTATTCATTGGTATGTTTACATGTGTCATCATAATGCTATGCTCTTGAATTGGGTTGGTGTATGATTTTAGTCTAGTTATCTATACCAAATTCAAGTGGTAACTTTGCTCCATTACTTAAGATGCAATTTAGGTATTCATTTTTATTTTTCTAACTAGTCTTATGGGT
Source organism: Taxus chinensis (assembly GCA_019776745.2). Taxonomy (NCBI): domain Eukaryota; kingdom Viridiplantae; phylum Streptophyta; class Pinopsida; order Cupressales; family Taxaceae; genus Taxus; species Taxus chinensis. The sequence continues at coordinate 156,456,470 of CM034146.1, forward strand.
AGGTTATTCCATTTTATAATTACGTGATTTCTCAACAATCTTGGAGGAAATTTCTGTAAGTTGTTTCCTTAATTATTTAATCTTATCTTGTAATTATTCATTGGTGTGTTTACATGTGTCATCATATTTCTATGCTCTTGAATTGGGTTGGTCTATGATTTTAGTCTAGTTTTCTATACCGAATTCGGGTGGTAACTTTGTTCCATTACTTAAGATGCAATGTAGGTATTCATTTTTATTTTTCCCTAATTCTTTATGTAGTTGTTCCTATTATTCTTTATCGATTTTTTCTTTTCTAACCTCATATTCATCATCTAAACTATCAGAGTGACCATACATAGGGTTTTTGTGACTGTGTGTGATTACCATTGTTAGATAGGTATGAACCTGATTAAGCTACAATAAGCTAGGATGTTTTGTCAGATGTGATATATCTCAAACTATTATGGATTTGTTGCAGATTTTAGCTATAAAAAGATAATAAGTGTTGACGTAAGAAGTGAACTTACAAATGCTGACTCAATACATGTATGATATATCTTTAAAAAATGTATGAGGAATTCATGTTGGATTTACCTTAAACAAGCTACTAAATGTGGATGTAATGAGAGAACTCAAACAAGTTAACTCAATATAGGTATGATATAGCTCAAAACAATCTATAAAGAGTGCATGTTGTATAAATTAAACAAGTGATAAAGTGCTGACGTAAAGAGTGAAATAAAAAAACGTTAACTCAATACAAATATAATATAGCTCAAAACAAGCTATGAGGACTTTGTATTGGAATTATCTTAAACAAGTGATCAAGTGTTGACAAAATAAGTTAACTCAAAAAATTTAACTCAATAAAAATATGATATAGCTCAAAAATGTTATTTTGAATTTATTGTTGAATGTAACTTAAGAAAGAGATCAAGTGATAATGTGAGGGGTGAACTAAAAATATTAAACACAATACAGATATGATATAGCTCAAAACAAACTATTTGGATTTTTTTGTTGGATGTATCTTAGACAAGATACTAAGTAGGAATTACAGTTTTGTTGCATGATTTATCCAATGTTTTAATAGATAAGTAGTTTATTTTATTTGGTGTGTATTGGATTGATATGTTGTGGATCATGACCTCAAATTGAAATCTATAATAGAAACATTCATATAATCCAAGTTTATTGAAAACTTAATGCAACAAACTAACTTGTTTACAATCAATAAGAATTCATGTTTGTGTAACATTTTTTCTTAAGGGAAAAATCCATCGGGAACAACCAGTGTTTTGTAAACCATGCAACATGTAAAATGTTGTTAATGGGTGAATGCAGGATCTTATCACTATATAAAGATGCATTTTAAGATATATCCTAGTTTTGATATACCAAATTTATAGCGGGACAAATGGTATGGGGAACCATTAGAATATGAAGTGAAACAAAAGAGTGTACATGATCCCGATTGGAAAAACTATTAGAAATGCAAATAAAAGAGTGCCACAACATGTATCAGGTCACGTTGAGCCAACATGAGAGGACTGCTTGCATTGAAAGGGGGAAAAACCTGGTTCCTCGCCATAGCAATGAAAGGTTGATTGTTCCTGGGTGGAGGAAATCTTCCGTAAGGAGGAGTTGAATGACCCCTACTAGGTAAATCTGCAACTGGGGATGTGGAAATTCCTCTTCTGCTTCTCTTTGGAGGAGATAAGGAAAGTTCGATATGTTGATACTTTCCTTTCTTTGAAGAAGCTCTTGTCTGAATTCTTCGCATAAGTTACTGCACTGAGATTTGGAATCCAGAGATATAGAGTCGCCAGGTACTTTGACTTGTGTAAGTGAGAAGAGAAGTACCAACTCTGTCCCACCGGGTGTGTCAAAAACTATTGTGTGTGGTCGCGCAGTGGCTTAAGATTTCCTGTTTGATAATGAGACACCTCTGAAAGATGGAACTCTAACTTTTGTGATGTCCCACCGAGCGTGCCAAAAACTGTTGTCGCCAAATCACTGCACCCTCTGAATGGCCAGGATGTGAATAGGACATTTGGTGCGATTGGGACACATGGGATCACCTCTCAAGCTGTGGGACTTGGGCTCGAGGTGAACCTCCGGAGAAGGCTGGCTTCCTCTTCCTAAACTAAGTGCTGTACTACTCCTAGTGTAACAAAAATGATTATCTAGTCCTAGGCTAACATTTTCATGGGGTTTTAGGGAAAGAGATTTACAGAAATGAAACTATACTAGGGATGGTGATGCACCAAATAAAGGGTGTCTTCAGATTCAGGAAGGGTTAATTTGAAGAGGGTGTGTGCACCACAAGTCAACTTCACCTACTGTAACTTAGAGAGGGTACAGGATACCATAGACTAAGACACACGCGTTCCCTTTGTTAAACTTTATCAGACCGAGAAATATACCAGTTTCCCAGTGAAGAAGGATGAACTCAAGAAGGGTGAACAGACACCACAACTCAACTGCATGCAATACTCCACCACTCGATAAGCACAGAACTCCAAGAACCTGCAGTAGAAACTTAAACTTGCACAGTGTACCTGCAAGTACGAGAAAGGCACAAAGAAGCATAAAAGGATGAAATGACCAAGATTAGTCACAAAAAACACACTTTTATTACTTCAATAACATGAACAATGCATCATACATTCAGAAGAGGCAATAGTTGCCATTACAGTCTTGAAGAGGAGGCTTGAAAGTTTTCTCAACACACAAGAACAACTTGCAGAAGAGAGAGGATTCTTGAAAAGTATACACTCGCCTGAGATATCTAACTGTACAACTTGTCTAAACTATTGGAACCCTTTGAAATGAGTTTCCAACTTACATTTATAGAAGAATATGTGAGAAAGAAGAGGAAATGGTCATAATTACAATCCTAAAATGAAGGCCCGTGATGTATTTATTGCAGTTAGTTGAACCACCTGAGAAGGTTCCATTATGGGTCATTAATTGCCTGATGACCTAGTCTTCTCAATTAATTAAAAGAATATTTAAATAAAATATTTAAATAATAATAATAAATATTATTATTAAAATATTTAAATAAAAATATTAATTTAATTAACATAATGTTGAGACCCCCCCGTTGACCCGTTTGACTTGAAGAGGAGGGGGGTCCATGTGGATGGAGTCTGCACAAATCTCAACTCAGTGAGTTTCGAATCCTCTAACTCGGTGTTGCAATTGATTTTGAACCCCACACCAACTCTTTCCTCGTCTTGGCAATCGGGCTCTTTTGCATTGAGTCCTCCGAATGGTGGGCTATCAAACTTGATTCTTATTATTTTTCTCTGTTAACTCGAAGCCATTTATGCATTACACATTCAAACTTCATGAAACATCACCACGAGCTCCATGCGAAGTCACTGAGCTCTTCATCCAGCAAACGATCTTGCCTTTCCTGGGCTCAAACTCACTTGAATACCGAGCTTAACCCGAAATCTCTAAAAAGAATGGTTTTACCACAATGCTCAGGATTCTTCCTCATCATATAACACTTGTAGTAAGAATGTTTTAGCTTTGCCATAATAAGCACAATTGTACTCTCCAAACGATGAGAAAATGCCATTAACAATAAAGACCTAATGTTGCCATGATGATAACCTAGGCTTATGCCCATAACATGTCGATAGACACCCTTGAGACTGATTTTTTGGCCAAAGAGACCTTCGGTATTTTGGCAGTGCACTCGGCAATCTTGGCTCCAATCAACAATTATGCCACTATTGGGATCTTAGTATGGCATAGGTAGCTGTGAGCTACACAATATACTCATTTTTCAGAAACTAAAAGATCCTTTATGTTACAATCTGCAACACATAAAATAAGCCCTTCAAGAAATACATTGAACAACTGGGGCAGCCAAGAGGACCTTGAAAAAATGTACAGGTAACAACCATATGAATTCCCCCTTAGTCGTGGATCAAAGCTAATAGAAATAAAGCTCGATAAGATTATCTTGAAACTGCAGTATAATCGTCCATTGAAAAAACACAGTTTCTCTGAATCTGGTAAAAGAATACTTTTATTGTCTGATTGGACGTACATAATGGAAGGGTATAAATATTGCTTCTGCCCTCAGAGTTTCTCAAAGAGACCATTTACGAGTAAAAGGGATGCAGCATGCAAAACGGCCGACCAGGTATTTCAGAGTTGACCTTCACATTCAATTCGCTTCTAGGAGAAAACATGCTGAGCAATATGAATCGTTTCATTCTGCACCGTTTCAAACCTTCATCTCCTGGTTCGGGCAAATTTTATGAAGCCTTGAATGGAGTGACTCCAATCTATCATACACGGCAGTGAATGTTTGTTTCCTGTAGTGCTTGCTGGAAGCGTTCAAAAGACTTCTACTGTGCTGTAACATGCCTCCTGCCTGGTTAAATACAGTCAACCGGATGAGATCTCACCGTGGTTTCAACAACTCATCACTATCGGCACATGTATTTAAGCTTGAAACTGAGCAAATATTTTTGCTACGAGTTTCACCTTCCATACATCAGATGGTTCGCTCACTTAAACTCCTCTGCAACACTTCTCCAATGATGGGTTGTTTCGCTCCATTCGACAGTTTGATCATTAGTAAGAAGAGCTTGTTACATTGTTACCGCTATGACGCCTTGAGATTCTTGTCAATGAGAAACTCGGTCCACCTCCTATTCTTCTGCCATGCTTCGTATTGATGAGATTATTTTGAATAGTTGTGCGTGTGGAAAATGCAAATTCTCTATGATTGACGAGACAGTGGATTTGTTTACCTTGTGAAAGCGTATTCCTGGAAATGCAGGTGTGCAATAGTTTAAGATATCTATATGGATTTACAGGGGTGTTGTGTGTGGTACGCAGAATGTGTAGAGCCTCCTTCAAACAACCTTCTGTACACAACGCTGTGAGATTGAGATTGAAAGTGGATGGCATTGCATTGCAGCGTGGGAAATGTCAATTTAGTTGTACCACTATAACAATGAACCACTGTAAGCATCCTCAGAAGTGGTAATATGATTGAGTTCTGAACCTTTCGACTGCTCATTATTCACCTCCACATTGAACGGGTCTTCGTTACATTGATCTTCCCCAACCAATTTTCCTATTTACTCAGTCCTTGACTGAGCTTTACTTGTTGAGTCCTTACACATGCACCAGATGGCTTAACCGATAATCCATCTATCTTCATGAGCACGTTCTCGTTTACCACTCCAACGTGTTTTGACCTACTTGATGACTTGCCTGGTATTCCGGAAATAAACTTGAATACTTCTCTATATGGAAACCTCACAACGGCTTGTCATTGCAAAGTTTCCACTTGGCGGTGCTGCTCCGAATCTCCCCCGCACGGAGTGAACAGCTTGGAATGCCATCTTAATATTTCCCATTGGCACCGGTCGCCTGAATCTCCGCATAATGGCTTGGCCACATCAATCCACGGGCCTCGGCCTCAGCTTTTCTACGCAAACTTGGCAATTTGACCCGATTTATCCATTCACAGAAGTCTGACCATGGCTTTCTATCCCAAAATTTCCACTTGGCGGTGCTGCTCCGAATCTCCCCCGCGTGGAATTTCTTCCTTGGCTTGCCATCCATGAAAACCCACTTGGCATTGCTCGCCTTATTTCCCACGTCCGGGATTGGAGTGCGGGGTTTTGATATCATTTGGCCATATTTCATTTTGGACAGATGGCCACCGACTTCCACCTTTCCGCTCAGCGTGAGGAGATATCATTTTCTTGGTGCAAAAATTTCAGCTATAGCTTGTAAGGTGTGATAATCCCGACAGAATCCTTTGTGCTTGCCAACTTAGTGACTTGTTGAAGATGCTCATATAATTGCAAAGCAAATTATGCTCCATGAATATTTTGAGATGAAACAATTCTACCTCTATGAGATCCACTTCCATGAGTTACATCGCAAAACCAGTAAGGTCTCAATAGAGAATATTTGTAATAAATTTCATCAGGTCTCCCGGTAACACTCTCACTATAACTTAATCGATTTTCATAAAAATATCTTGAAGGAAAATCCAGAATTCGAAGATGCATTCGATGCTGAATACATAAAAACATAGTTTGGCGACCTGCTTGTTGGAAGTGATCAAAAGAACTCTTACTATACCACAACATGTTTGCTGCCTGTGCACCGAATGCTCGGCAGAGGAAGGTCTGAACAACGTCAGCGAAAATATATATATTGTATTCACTTATACCCTGGCCCGGCATTCTTGGTACTGCCTTCGTTGATCTCTACCAAGATCCTTACCATTGTAAAATTATCTCGAGTAAGCCTCCCAGTTTTGTATTAATCAATGAGCCTTGGAATTGTATCCTAGAAACCATCTTTAATGCATCCACACGAAATGAGTTGCCTTGAATTATCCATCATGCTTGATGAGTCCCATTGATAAGGCTCCATCACGTATCTCTATTTACGCAACGATCTCCATTCATTTTATGGCACTCTTGATGCCTTGGCTTGCATTTGAATCACCCTAGCTCTGCAGAATGTGTCCTAAAAGAAGCTCACCACATGATCTCCAAAATGAACGAGTCACGAAGATGAGCCGAACTCCTTATCTCTGCCTTCGCTTCCGCCTGTGGCTTGAACCTTTCCAATTCATTGAGACTTTATTGATAGCTCGAACTTTGATTCTCCCTGACTTGGCCTTCACTTCTGCATGCATCGATCTCTACCGAGATCCTTATAGAGTTCCCTTCATTCGTCAATCTTCAACGAGCTATATTTTACATTAACAAGACCTCGTCGAGCTCTTACAACTGAGAGTCTCCACTGAGATGATTATCAATTTGACACCGGGTTCTTTATCAACTTGACCCTGAACTCTCCACTGAGTTGAGATCAACTGGGTGCCTTTCGATGCTAGGTGATCTCTTCATATGCAATTTAGGAATTATTTTTAATTATTGCATCTCGTTAATAACTGAAGGTGGGTTCCTGGGACTATTATTTCATTTTGAACGTGATACGACCCCGTTGTCCAATCTTGCCATGTGTGCAAAATTGGATAACATTTTTGGTGACCTCTCGGGGATGATTGCCTCTAAGCATGATTCTAGTAGCCTTAAGTCATCCATTGGGCATGGAGTCTATGTTGGGATCTTGAAAGTAGTATGATTTTCTTTGACACATCCCAGAATCTCCTTGAGCATTGTCGATATCCTGGGCCTCCCTAGAATGCTAAGCATGAAGTATACTGAATCTGTTGAATGCTTGACATCCATGGAACACTGCAAAATTTTGAATGAAGTAGATTTTGAACTGTTATAGAAACCTTGAACCTTTCTTCTCCTTGACACCTTCCAATGATGAAACAATGTGCAGAACAACACAAAACACAGCAACAAGGAAAGAAAAACAACAACACACAACAATGTGCATAAGCACTTGGAGGAAAACACCTAATTTAACTGTACAGGGGGTGGAACGCTTCTCAAAAACAAGCTTTGAGATGTATCCCATTCACATGAATGGGCAGTTCTTCTCCATTGAGCCTAGATAGACGAAATGAATTTGCCTCTTTGCAACTTGTGATGATGTATGGCCCACTCCAAAGAGCGTCAAACTTGGCATGCTTTCCTGGTTTGGCCCTGTCTTCATCCCATTTGAGAACTAAATCTCCCTCTTGAAAATGCCTGTCAGACGCCTTCTTGTCAAAATATTTATTAACTTGAGCCTGATGCTGCTCCAAAGTTTTCATAGCCTTGTCTCGTACTTCCTCTAACTCCATGAGTTCAGCAAACCTTACTGTCAGAGGATCACTCTCTATAACTTCAAGTTGATGAGCTAACTCCAAAGAAGGTAACTCCAATGAGAGTGGGAGTTTTGCCTCTCTTCCATATACAAGAACGAAAGGAGAATTTCAGATGGCCCTTTTAGGTGTGATCTGATCTGCCCATAAGGCAGTCTTAAGCTGTGTATGCCAAGTCCTCTTGTTAGTCTCCATTGTGCGCTTAATAATCCTTATGAGGTTTTTATTGCTAGACTCAGCCAATCCGTTTCCTTGAGGATAGTAATTGTACGAAGTTTTGAGGTATACCCCATTTTTAACAGCCCATTCACTCAATTTCATACCAAGAAAATCCAGCGCATTGTCTGAAATGACTGTAAACGAAACACCGAACCTCGTCATTATACCTTCCAAAAAATCTAGAACTTCCTTTTCATTGCTCTCTTTTAATACTACCGCCTCTGTCCATCGAGTAAAATAGTCTGTTGCGGTAAGGACCCACTTATATCCATCACTAGATGGAGGATTAATCATTCCGATGAAGTCCAACCCCCATTGAACAAAGGGTTGATCCACTTAAATTGGATGCAATGGAAGAGCTGCTAGCTTCTGCTTACCTGTGAAAAAGGCACATTCTTTGCATTTCCTTACCCAAAGATGGGCATCCTTGAATAAATCTGGCCAATAGTAGCCAGCTCGCATGATCTTGGTAGCTGTTGTTCGTGCGGAATAATGTCCTCCAGATAGGCCATTATGAAATTCTTCTAGTATCTTACTTACCTGTTCTGGTCCTATGCACCGAAGGAGAACGCCGTTCAAATCTTTTCGAAAGAGAATGTTATCTACCAAAACATATGGGATAGATTGAAGACGGAAAGTTCGTCTTTGGTTTTTATCCATGTTTGTCGGGTATGCTCCTGAGAAGATGAAATTCTTCATTTTGGATAACCAGTCAGCTTGATCAACATCCTCATCAGTATTTAGGAGTGTCACGTCCTCATTACTTTTTGATTCCATGTCTGTTGCAAGTTGCTGACATAAACCCTTACCTTTGACAAGTTTAGTGACTTTGATGTGCACGTCATACTCCATTACCTTTGTGATCCATCCAGCACACTTTTCGTTCATTTCTTTGTTCAGCAAAAACTCCTTAACACTTGGATGAGACACCATCAGATGAATCTTGTTGTTGGACAACATGTGCTTGAATTTCTTCAAAGCTCGAATAACCGCAAAGACTTACTTTTCAATGAATGAGTATTTGAACTCGTAGTCTTTGAGGGATTGACTGAAGAAAGCGATTGCTTGCTCCATTAGGTTGTTGTTTTGTTGGGTGAGGATCCCTGAAATGCTCTCTTGACTTGCAAAAGCATAAAGGATAAAATCTTTGTCAAACCTGGGGTTCACAAGCGTGGGAGATTGAGAAATGGCTGTTTTAATAGCTTCAAAGCTTTCTTGTCCTTCCTTTGTCCATGAGAATGGCATGTTTTTCTTTAGCATGGCTGTCAGTGGTTTAGCCAATGTCGCGAATTGAGGGATGAATCTCCGCACGAAATTTATGGTTCCCAGAAAACTCTGGAGGCCCTTCTTGTGACTTGGGAGAGATAAGGACATAATTGAATGAATCCTGGCTGGATCGATTGATAATCCTTCTGCTGAAACCACATGCCCCAACAATTTTCCCTCGTGCACTACGAAAATACATTTCTTGGGGTTAAGTGAAACCCCAAATTCCCTACACCTTTGGAAAACTTTCCTTAGATGCATGATGTGATCTTCTGCATGCTTAGAGTATATAGTTATATCATCAAGGTAGACTAAAATAATATTGTTGATTAGTCCCTTAAATGCCATGTCCATGGCTCTTTGGAAAGTAGCCCCGGCATTGGACAATTTGAATGGCATTTTATTGTAGGAATACGTGCCCTACTTGGTAGTGAAAGCCATTTTGAATTGGTCGGATTCTTGGACTAGGATTTGATTGTAACCTGAATATCCATCGAGCAAAGAAAATCTTTGAGCTCCTACCACCGTTTGAAGGATCTGCTCCATCGATGGAAGAGGATAATGGTCTTTTAATGATGCATGATTCAAATCCCTGAAATCTACGCATAACCGGATCTCTCCGTTCTTCTTCCTCACGGGAACCAAATTGGATACCCATGAGGAATGCTTGATGGGAAAAATTATACAGGCCTCGATGAGCTTGTTAGCTCCTTTCTCATTAGTGGCTTAATTTTGGGATTAATTAGTCTCTGTTTCTAATGAATCAGAGAATTCTCTGCACTTATGGCAACTTCTTAAGCATCAGGAAGTGTAGTCCCTCCCATGGATTGGATCATAACTGCTACATCGCTATTCAAGGCTCGCAAATAGTACAAGAATGCATTATGTGCGGAAGGCTTTACGAGCACTGGAATCCTATTCCAAGTCCTATGGAATTGGAAGTTGAAATCACTCATGTATTCTTGGGAAGATCTCTTTATGGTAGTAAGTTGTTCCAAAAGTGATAGGTGATCACTTTTGTCTTCAAATTGTTTACATAGATTTTCTCCCAACTCGTCCCAAGTGGTTATAGTGCCAACACCTAACCTGCGAAACCATTGAAGCAGTTTTTCCTTAAAAGAGGTAGCAAGAAGTCTAACTGCAATGTTGTCTTTGGTGATATTATGTACTACACAGATGCTGGCTACATCAAAGATATGCTCCACTAGAGTAACGTGAGTTTCCCCCGTGTAGAAGGGTAAAATTTTGAGTGCCGCAATAGGTATCGGGTCACGTTGAGCCAACATGAGAGGACTGCTTTCATTGAAAGGGGGAAAAACCTGGTTCCTCGCCATAGCAATGAAAGGTTGATTGTTCCTGGGTGGAGGAAATCTTCCGTAAGGAGGAGTTGAATGACCCCTACTAGGTAAATCTGCAACTGGGGATGTGGAAATTCCTCTTCTGCTTCTCTTTGGAGGAGACAAGGAAAGTTCGATATGCTGATACTTTCCTTTCTTTGAAGAAGCTCTTGTCTGAATTCTTCACATAAGTTACTGCACTGAGATTTGGAATCCAGAGATATAGAGTCGCCAGGTACTTTGACTTGTGTAAGTGAGAAGAGAAGTACCAACTCTGTCCCACCGGGTGTGTCAAAAACTGTTGTGTGTGGTCGCACAGTGGCTTAAGATTTCCTGTTTGATAATGAGACACCTCTGAAAGATGGAACTCTAACTTTTGTGATGTCCCCCCGGGCATGCCAAAAACTGTTGTCGCCAAATCACTGCACCCTCCAAATGGCCAGGATGTGAATAGGACGTTCGGTGCGATTGGGACACATGGGATCACCTCTCAAGCTGTGGAACTTGGGCTCGAGGTGAACCTCCGGAGAAGGCCGGCTTCCTCTTCCTAAACTAAGTGTTGTACTACTCCTAGTGTAACAAAAATGATTATCTAGTCCTAGGCTAACATTTTCATGGGGTTTTAGGGAAAGAGATTTACAGAAATGAAACTATACTAGGGATGGTGATGCACTGAATAAAGGATGTCTTCAGATGCAGGAAGGGTTAATTTGAAGAGGGTGTGTGCACCACAAGTCAACTTCACCTACTACAACTTAGAGAGGGTACAGGATACCACAGACTAAGACACACGCGTTCCCTTTGTTAAACTTTATTAGACTGAGAAATATACCAGTTTCCCAGTGAAGAAGGATGAATTCAAGAAAGGTGAACAAACACCACAACTCAACTGCATGCAATACTCCACCACTTGATAAGCACAGAACTCCAAGAACCTGTAGTAGAAACTTATACTTGCATAGTGTACCTGTAAGTACAAGAAAGCCACAAAGAAGCATAAAAGGATGAAAGGACCGAGATTAGTCACAAAACACACACTTTTATTGCTTCAATAACATGCACAATGCATCATACATTCAGAAGAGGCAATAGTTGCCATTACAGTCTTGAAGAGGAGGCTTGAAAGTTCACTCAACACACAAGAACAACTTGCAGAAGAGAGAGGATTCTTGAAAAGTATACACTCGCCTGAGATATCTAACTGTCCAACTTGTCTGAACTATTGGAACCCTTTGAAATGAGCTTCCAACTTACATTTATAGAAGAATATGTGAGAAAGAAGAGGAAATGGTCATAATTACATTCCTAAAATGAAGGCCCATGATGTATTTATTGCAGTTAGTTGAACCACCTGAGAAGGTTCCATCATGGGTCATTAATTGCCTGATGACCTAGTCTTCTCAATTAATTAAAAGAATATTTAAATAAAATATTTAAATAATAATAATAAATATTATGATTAAAATATTTAAATAAAAATATTAATTTAATTAACATAATATTGAGACCCCCCCGTTGACCCGTTTGACTTGCAGAGGAGGGGGGTCCATGTGGATGGAGTCTGCACAAATCTCAACTTGGTGAGTTTCAAATCCTCTAACTCGGTGTTGTAATTGATTTTGAACACCACACCAACTCTTTCTTCGTCTTGGAAATCGGGCTCTTTTGCATTGAGTCCTCCAAATGGTGGGCTATCAAACTTGATTCTTATCGTTTTTCTCTGTTAACTCGAAGCCATTTATGCATTACACGTTCAAAATTCATGAAACATCACCACGAGCTCCCTGCGAAGTCACTGAGCTCTTCATCCAGCAAACGATCTTGCCTTTCCTGGGCTCAAACTCACTTGAATACCGAGCTTAACCCAAAATCTCTAAAAAGAATGGTTTTACCACAATGCTCAGGATTCTTCCTCATCATATAACACTTGTAGTAAGAATGTTTTAGCTTTGCCATAATAAGCACAATTGTACTCTCCAAACAGTGAGAAAATTCCATTAACAATAAAGACCTAATGCCGCCATGATGATGACCTAGGCTTATGCCCATAACATGTCGATAGACACCCTTGAGACTGATTTTTTGGCGAAAGAGCACTTCGGTATTTTGGCAGTGCACTCGGCAATCTCGGCTCCAATCAACAATTATGCCACTATTGGGATCTTAGTATGGCATAGGTAGCTGTGAGCTACACAATATACTCATTTTTCAGAAACTAAAAGATCCTTTATGTTACAATCTGCAACACATAAAATAAACCCTTCAACAAATACATTGAACAACTGGGGTAGCCAAGAGGACCTTGAAAAAATGTACAGGTAACAACCATATGAATTCCCCCTTAGTCGTGGATCAAAGCTAATAGAAATAAAGCTCGATAAGATTAGCTTGAAACTGTAGTATAATCATCCATTGAAAAAACACAGTTTCTCTGAATCTGGTAAAAGAATAATTTTATTGTCTGATTGGACGTACATAATGGAAGGGTATAAATATTGCTTCTGCCCTCAGAGTTTCTCAAAGAGACCATTTACGAGTAACAAGGATGCAGCATGCAAGCAGAACGGCCCGACCAGGTATTTCAGAGTTGACCCTTCACATTCAATTCGCTTCTAGGAGAAAACATGCTGAGCAATATGAATCGTTTCATTCTGCACCGTCTCAAACCTTCATCTCCTGGTTCAGGCAAATTTTATGAAGCCTTGAATGGAGTGACTCCAATCTATCATACACGGCAGAGAATGTTTGATTCCTGTAGTGCTTGCTGGAAGTGTTCAAAAGACTTCTACTATGCTGTAACATGCCTCCTGCCTGGTTAAATACTGTCAACCGGATGAGATCTCACCGTGGTTTCAACAACTCATCACTGTCGGCACATGTATTTAAGCTTGAAACTGGGCAAATCTTTTTGCTACGAGTTTCACCTTCCATACATCAGATGGTTCACTCACTTAAACTCCTCTACAACACTTCTCCAATGATGTGTTGTTTCGCTCCATTCGACAGTTTGATCATTAGTAAGAAGAGGTTGTTACATTGTTACCGCTATGATGCCTTGAGATTCTTGTCAATGAGCAACTCGGTCCACCTCCTATTCTTCTGCCATGCTTCATATTGATGAGATTATTTTGAATAGTTGTGCGTGTGGAAAATGCAAATTCTCTATGATTGACGAGACAGTGGATTTGTTTACCTTGTGAAAGCGTATTCCTGGAAATGCAGGTCTGCAATAGTTTAAGATATCTATATGGATTTACAGGGGTGTTGTGTGTGGTACGCAGAATGTGTAGAGCCTCCTTCAAACAACCTTCTGTACATAACGCTGTGAGATTGAGATTGAAAGTGGATGGCATTGCATTGCAGCGTGGGAAATGTCAATTTAGTTGTACCACTATAACAATGAACCACTGTAAGCATCCTCAGAAGTGGTAATATGACTGAGTTCTGAACCTTTCGACTGCTCATTATTCACCTCTACATTGAACGGGTCTTCGTTACATCGATCTTCCCCAACCAATTTTCCTATTTACTCAGTCCTTGACTGAGCTTTACTTGTTGAGTCCTTACACATGCACCAGATGGCTTAACCAATAATCCATCTATCTTCATGAGCACATTCTTGTTTACCACTCCAACGTGTTTTGACCCACTTGATGACTCGCCTGGTATTCCAGAAATAAACTTGAATTCTTCTCTACACAGAAACCTCACGACGGCTTGTCATTGCAAAGTTTCCACTTGGTGGTGCTGCTCCGAATTTCCCCCACGTGGGATGCCTTGCTTGCGTTTGAATCACCCTAGCTCTACAGAATGTGTCCTAAAAGAAGCTCACCACATGATCTCCAAAATGAACGAGTCACGAAGATGAGCCAAACTCCTTATCTCTGCCTTCGTTTCCGCCTGTGGCTTGAACCTTTCCAATTCATTGAGACTTTATTGATAGCTCGAACTTTGACTCTCCCTGACTTGGCCTTCACTTCTGCATGCATCGATCTCTACCGAGATCCTTATATAGTTCCCTTCATTCGTCAATCTTCAACGAGCTATATTTTGCATTAACAAGACCTCGTCGAGCTCTTACAACTAAGAGTCTCCACTGAGATGATTATCAATTTGACACCGGGTTCTTTATCAACTCGACCCTGAACTCTCCACTGAGTTGAGATCAACTGGGTGCCTTTCGATGCTAGGTGATCTCTTCATATGCAATTTAGGAATTATTTTTAATTATTGCATCTCGTTAATAACCGAAGGTGGGTTCCTGGGACTATTATTTCATTTTGAACGTGATAGGACCCCGTTGTCCAATCTTGCCATGTGTGCAAAATTGGATAACATTTTTGGTGACCTCTCGGGGATGATTGCCTGCTAAGCATGATTCCAGTAGCCTTAAGTCATCCATTGGGCATGGAGTCTATGTTGGGATCTTGATAGTAGTATGATTTTCTTTGACACATCCCAGAATCTCCTTAAGCATTGCCGATATCCTGGGCCTCCCTAGAATGCTAAGCATTAAGTATACTGAATCTATTGAATGCTTGACATCCATGGAACACTGCAAAATTTTGAATGAAGCAGATTTTGAACTGTTATAGAAACCTTGAACCTTTCTTCTCCTTGACACCTTCCAATGATGAAACAATGTGCAGAACAACACAAAACATAGCGAACAAGGAAAGCAAAACAACAACACACAACAATGTGCATAAGCACTTGGAGGAAAACACCTAATTTAACTGTACAGGGGGTGGAACGCTTCTCAAAAACAAGTTTTGAGATGTATCCCATTCACATGAATGGGCAGTTCTTCTCCATTGAGCCTAGATAGACGAAATGAATTTGCCTCTTCGCAACTTGTGATGATGTATGGCCCACTCCAAAGAGTGTCAAACTTGGCATGCTTTCCTGGTTTGGCCCTGTCTTCATCCCATTTGAGAACTAAATCTCCCTCTTGAAAATGCCTGTCAGACACCTTCTTGTCAAAAGATTTCTTAACTTGAGCCTGATGCTGCTCCAAAGTTTTCATAGCCTTGTCTCGTACTTCCTCTAACTCCATGAGTTCAGCAAACCTTACTGTCAAAGGATCACTCTCTATAACTTCAAGTTGATGAGCTAACTCCAAAGAAGGTAACTCCAATGAGAGTGGGAGTTTTGCCTCTCTTCCATATACAAGAAGGAAAGGAGAATTTCCGATGGCCCTTTTAGGTGTGATCCGATCTGCCCCATAAGGCAGTCTTAAGCTGTGTATGCCAAGTCCTCTTGTTAGTCTCCATTGTGCGCTTAATAATCCTTATGAGGTTTTTGTTGCTAGACTCAGCCAATCCGTTTCCTTGAGGATAGTAATTGGACGAATTTTTGAGGTATACCCCATTTTTAACAGCCCATTCACTCAATTTCATACCAAGAAAAGCCAGCGCATTGTCTGAAATGACTGTAAATGGAACACCGAACCTCATCATTATACCTTCCAAAAAATCTAGAACTTCCTTTTCATTGCTCTCTTTTAATGCTACCGCCTCTGTCCATCAAGTAAAATAGTCTGTTGCGGTAAGGACCCACTTATGTCCATCACTAGATGGAGGATTAATCATTCCGATGAAGTCCAACCCCCATTGAACAAAGGGTTGATCCACTTGAATTTGATGCAATGGAAGAGCTTCCAGCTTCTGCTTACATGTGAAAAAGGCACATTCTTTGCATTTCCTTACCCAAAGATGGGCATCCTTGAATAAATTTGGCCAATAGTTGCCAGCTCGCATGATCTTGGTAGCTGTTGTTCGTGCGGAATAATGTCCAATTTGACACCGGGTTCTTTATCAACTCGACCCTGAACTCTCCACTGAGTTGAGATCAACTGGGTGCCTTTCGATGCTAGGTGATCTCTTCATATGCAATTTAGGAATTATTTTTAATTATTGCATCTCGTTAATAACCGAAGGTGGGTTCCTGGGACTATTATTTCATTTTGAACGTGATAGGACCCTGTTGTCCAATCTTGCCATGTGTGCAAAATTGGATAACAGATAACATACCTTAAGCGTGCTTTTTTGTTATAAGAAACAACTAAAAACACTATAAAATTATGAATAAGAATGATACCAAATGGACAAAATAGAAAGATAAAACACTAAAAAACTCACTAAAATCCTAAGATTTCTCAAATACAACCGGATATACAAATATATAAATCATGGAAATGATATTTTGGGCATATCAAGGAGTCATAGAAAAAAGAAAACTATGAGTAATTTTAAAATACCAAATGAAAACACTTTCGATGTGATCCATGAGTATTTAAATTTGTTAATGAAATTTCTGTAAGACACCTACACAGATATGATAATCACGAGTAGAAAAAACAAAACTTATACTATTTAGAAGTTAGTCAAACAACGATATTTTTATGCAAAAAATCACCATACTAATGAATAAATGATATAAAAGATAAGGTCAAAAATAAGATGAGAACCACAGATACATTACTATTATAAACTATAAAAACACCACAAAACAGTACATAACAAAATCACTTCCCACAGTGTGAATGTTATCTAAATGATTCCATATGGTGAAAATATTGAAATGGTAACAACAAATAATAATAAGCACAAAATTGAAAAAATCACTAATTGTGAAACCAAGGGTAATAGAGCATATGTAAGACCCACTGGGAGTGCCAGAATGGACACTACAGAAATACACTAATAATAATAAAGTAAAGTAACTAAAATAAATACCTTATCCTTTGTGTCTCCTTCAGAAACTTTAGATTGCTCTATGACTTGGACAAGCCTAGAATGATTGAAATTTAGGTGCCTTCTACAACATGAGACAACTTCACTCTACAAATGATTGAATCAAAAATTTTACAAAAAAGAGAGGATGGAGGATTTGGGGATGGATTAAGTAATGTGGATACAAGCATTACGACAAGATGGAGGGGATGATCTATGCAAAAAGAATGCAAGAGCTCTACAATGATTTCTAATTCTGTTGAAAGCGGGGGGGGGGGGGAGGGGGGGGGGGGGTTAAGGCTATATTAATAGCCTGAAAAGGAGATTAATTTGAAGGTTATAGTTAATCATAGTTTTTAGAAAGTAATCATGATTAGGTGAGTGGGGGGAATGATGAATGGATAGGAATTAGACTTGAATTTTTAATTCGTAAGTGTGGGGACATGGATAATAATGACATGTGAGGCAGATTAATTAGTAATTCATAAGGTTTAATTAGTTGACTAACGTCAATTAATTCCTCATGGGTTTTATTGGAAATGGAATGGGAAAATTAATTAATTTAGGAGGATGGTAGAATTGGGGTTTCTATATGTAGACCTAAAAGGAAGTGTTTAAAATATTGGGTATGATTTGTATGTGATTTGGATGTGTGTGAGGGAAATCGTGAATGTAATTTTTTATCCCCTATTTATACTAGACAAGGAGGAAAGAATGAAGGTTCTTTCTAAGTCTTGAAAGAACTATTTATTTTGGTGACGACAAAGTACATAACATATGATGCTGAAAAAAGACTGAAAGAGAAAAGAAAAACATACCTTTATTAGCTAGACATTCCTTATTTTAAAATTATTATACATGTTTTTGACAAAGTAACGTGTTGTCATGAAAAATGTTTAGCATGAAAAATAGAAAAAAATTGACATGACAACTTAAGTCACCCTTGAAAATACTTCTCTTGATCAATGTGAACCTACCCTCTAGCCACCTCAGTCAATGTGTTACCCTTGTTATGTTCTATAGGGATGTGATAATATGATTTTCAAGTGTGTTTCATGTAAATTTTATGTGATTCAAGTTGATTTATGAAGATATTTGGATCTAAGAAAATACAAGTGCCTATGGAGGCCCCAAAAGGCCTATTTTAAGGATTTTTGCACCTAGTGAACACCCTCTAGAATTGAATAGAGAAGATCCAATGCATCCAAGTAGTGTGTGGGAGAGCCTTGTGATCACCTAAGGTATCTGAGGAAAGTTGTGCAATAATGGGATACTGGTGGCATGGTGTAAGGAAATGAAAGTAGTGAAAAATCTAGTTAGCTTGTTATGAATGGTTTAGGAGCCTTGGGTGAATTGGAAAGAAAATAGATACTGGTTGGAAAGATAAGGAATTTTAATTTACATTGTATATTTTTTCAAGATATTTTATGGTGTAGATGTTGAGATATGGGCCCGATATTGTAAATTAAGATCTTTGATCCTGTTTGATATTCAATAAAAGATTTTGGGAGTTATATGAAGGGTTGCGAATTTATTATAAAGATAAAATGACATATTAGAGGTCCTCCTCAAACTAGAAGTTATGGTTTTCATTTTCATCATCAGAAACATTTCGGGAAACTCCTTTCAACAAGACAAGTTTGAGAATAATTTAAAATGTGCGTAAATCTCAAATTTCATGTAGAATTGGCTCTTTAAAATGGTGGTAATATTCTCATCAAAAAAATTGGAGTCAAAAACATAAAAGGTTTTCCTCTAAAACTCCTAGGGAAGCTCTTGTTGAAAGAAACTAGGTTCGAATGACTCTTTTTGGTAGTGTTTGGAGAAGGTAGGCTTCCAAAAGTTGAAAAACAACCCTTGGAAATCGTTGATGTCCTTTTTTACCTTTTTAAACTTTCCAAAAGGGACATGAGTGACACTATAATGCTTATGTCACTTGAAATGCAACCAATGGTGTTAGAATGATGTTATAAACTCACATTGAGTTTTGGGCCCTTTTTCATGTTGCTTAGACCCATGACACATATCTGAGTGTGTGATGTCCATATTTCCCTTTCCTAAATGGAAAATAGGGATATGATTAATGTTTAGTTAGTGAATCTTAAAATAAAAGGCCCATGACCTTGTGTTTAATTAAATAAAATTTACCCCTTAGTAATCAGGCAATATTTATAATCAAGATTAAACTATTTCTATTTAATTTAAGGGAGAGTAAGTTGAAACTTAGTCTTAGAAGGATAAATTAATAAATTACATTAGGACTTTATCACTAAATAACATAAAAATTATAATAAGGGAATTTTAAGCCAAATTGAAGAATTAAATAATATTAATTAAATGATAATTACAAATGAATAAAATATTAACCAAGAAATAATCTAAACCTAGTTGGAGGTTACTCCATTGCAACCGGTACAAAAAACAAATTATTCAGTAGATTTTCCAAATCTATCTTTTAGGTTGTCTTGGGATTTGTGCATGATTTTTTGTGGGCATTACACTTGCTATCAGATTTGTGGGTTAAACTCTTGGACCCTGGGCACACTTGTAAACAAAAAGAGTTAAACCTTTTTCAACCTACAACTAGATCACACAACATTGCTTGATTTTTTAAAAAACTAAAACAAAACCTAGAATGATAACATGACTCTCGCCTTTGTCTATGCAGGAGGCATGGACCAAACGAGGGGTTCTTAAATGGGGACCTAGTTTAGAAACATGTCACCTTCGCAACTAGTGTAAATGTTTGATGTTTTTTTTCTAGATTGTTAGGAGGTCCCCACTGTCGGGGTGGCCTCAAATGTCACCTTGGGTAAGTTTGTGGTTTTTCCTTGTTGATTGTATTTGTTTTTGAATAATTGTATTTTGTTTTAGTATTTTGGAGTCATTTTTATTATTTTTGATAAGTAATCCGTTTAAGTTAACTAATTTGTTTAGTTAGTGTTGATTAGGATGTGAAAAAAGGGGGGAAATAAATGTGAGAAGGTAGTCTTGGTTTGTGTTGGATTTGAAAGAATTTAATTGTCTTTGAGTTGTGTACACTCAACCTTGCTTGGGATTTTTGGATTTTGAAATTCTAGGCCATTTTGAAGACTTGTGCGACAAGTTAGGCTTATCACACACCTCTTAAAGTCACCCACCAACTAGGCCTATGATGTGAGGGGCTTATTTTAGGCATTTTTGTGCATTTAAATGGAGAAAAAGAGAAATTAATTGCACTTTTCTTACAAGGGTCTTGAATTGTGTCCTTTAGGGGTGTGGGTTTGGGTTTGAGTGTTTAAGAGGGTTTTCATTCCCTTAAGCACTAATTTATTATGCTTTGGGGTTTGGGTTTGACCTTGGTGTTGTGGAATGGAGGAGAGATGATGTGGCATTCTACATGGAACCACATCACCTTTGTATCCCTCTTTTCTATTTATTCCAAGTTGTGTGAGAACCTGGGGGTTACTTGTTTTGGGGTTTTGGTCTCTTGATTTTGGAGGTGCTTGCTTTTTGGGAGTGCTTGTTGGAGTTGAAGATAGCTTGGGATTTTTTGGGCTTAGAAAGGTGGGAAATTATTTATCGATTGGAACTCTTGAAATGGTAAGGTAGGGCCTTCACCCTTCCTTTCTGTTATCTTATTTTGCCCCTCGGGCAAAATTGGACAAACAGGTACTTACACACAGTGGAAATGGAGGAGTTTTATAAGTCACGAAGGCTTGCATTTCGGATTTGGGTGAATAAAGTTAAAGAAGGCTCAAGTAAGTTGCAGATATTTTGGGAAAGGAAGAAGTCCAAATTTTTGGTTTCAGAATTCGAAGGTGGAGATTTTCGGAGATCTCGGTGAGTCAAATGTTCCAAAAACTGAAACTCTAAAAGTCCTAAATTTTAGAATTTCAAGTTTCGGGGTTTTAGCAATCTCGATGGGAAAAAGAAGAAAAGGCAAGCAAAAATCCTAAAATATGAAACTTGAAAAAGCTTTTAGAGTTTTGGAGGTGTAGAATTTAGGGTTTTGGAGGTCTTTGGCAGCAAAATTGGAAAAGTGACCAATTTTTTTTGAAATCCTGAATGTCTGAATCCCAAAAGGGTTCATATTTTGGAAGTCAACATAAGTTTTGAGGTCAACACAGTGGCAGTTTTGGGTTTTAAAGTTTTGAAACTTTGGATTTCGGGGTTTCTGACCTCTTGAGGTGATTTAGATGATGAATAGTGTAAAAGGTCCAAAAAGGTAAAATGTCTAAAAGTCTAAAATTTTGGACTTGTAGGTTTTAGACTTTTGGAGTTTTAGATTTTGGAGTTTCAGAGTTCTCAAGCCTTAAAACAAAAAAATCTCAACTCAATGTCTAAAATCCTAAATTCTGAAAGTATGAATTTTTAAACTTTCAGAGTTTCAGAACTCTCAGTCCACCATTTTTATAGAATGACACCTCAACCTTTAGATGGCCATAAATTTTGACTGGGAGCTTAGGTTTTCACAAGAAGGGAATTTTTGGAAATCTCTCGGTGTCTGCTACTCAACTACTACTAGATATTTTAAACTTAATAAGACTATGTTATTCAAAATTAAGAAATATAGTCCGCCATTTTTGAGGGTGTAAGAATTCTCACCTACTAAAGTAATGAAGTATGTGCTTCCTTTCTTTCCAAACAAGGAACATCACATGGAGGCATGTGTTTTGAAGTAGAACCTATCATTTTTGTAGGTGAATTGAGTGCATTTCTTGGGTGGTTATAGAAATAAATAAAATTCTTCTCATCTTCTTCCCTCATTCTTCCTATATTGTGTAAGGAGGGGCATTTTTCAAAAGGTTGGACAATTTTCTTTGCACCCTCCCTTCTTCTCTAGTCCGTAAGTGGAATTGTGGAGTTAAAAAACCTCCCATTCAAGTTATAATTTAAGTTTGTACCTCTTAGCCATTGTAATGTATTATATCAAATATTTGGAGCAATAATACAAGTCGGTGGGTTATTTTTAATCATCTCTTATGTTCATTATATCATCATGATATTTCATTACAATCTTGGTTATCTATGCATGGTGGTTGTATTAATTTTTAATGGTTTGTGTTTAATGGAAAAGAATATGTTCAACATTCCTTTGGTGCATCACCTCTGCTAGATTAGGTTTAATTTTGTGCATCTTCTTTACCCTGCCCCCTTGGAAAATTAGAGTAGAATTTAGAGTAGATCCTATATGATATGAATATGTTCGTCTAAACTAAGGAATAGGAGCTAGCCTTCATTCAGAAAGATTTCCAGATTGCAAATTCCCAAACTTTGGAAAAATATCCATGTTATGTAATCACATTGAGAGCCTTAACCCGTAGAGTTGTAGTCATTCAGGGGTGTTATCATTACAGATCAACAATTTTGGCATGCCCAGTGGGACAAAATATGTCATTCCAAAAGCTTTGAAGGAATTTTTAGTGCAGAAACATAGCACCCCTGAATTTCCTCAGATTTGAGTGGGGCATTCAATGTGATTGCACAACATTAGAATATCTCTCAAGTTGTGGGACTTGCGGACTTGAGATGGACCTCAAGAGAAGGTTGGTTACTACTTCCTAATCTACCTACCACAAGCTACTCCAGTGCAGGCTGAATGTAATTTATCATAATCTAACCATACCAAGGAGACAATGAGAGAGAGAGGGAAAGAGAGCCTAACCTAAGTGGTGATACAATAGAAAAGGAAGTGGTTGGTCAAAGATCCAAAATGCGTAAAGTGTAGAGAGGTGAGAAGAGGAGGGTGTGGACAAGATGCACCAAAAACCAAAGATGAATGTCACATGGAACAAAAATTCAAAACCCATTAAGCAAAGCTCCTAGAACTTGCAATAAACATCAGAGTATTGACAATATACCCTACAGTGACGAGAGGTGAGAAGAGACAACAAAATAAGAAAAGGATGGATAGATGCATCACAAAACATATTCCATTGCTCCAATAGTTAACACAGTGCATCATTAGTGGGAAAGGGCCAATAAAATGCCATTACAGAGCCATGAGAAGAGGCTTAGACTCTACATTCTACCCTAATGAAGAAGGAGAGAGTGTGGTAGGAGAGAAACAATAACCAACCCTTTGAATATGTGCCTCCTTTACAATATATAGAAGAATGAGAGTGAAAGAGAAGGGAAAATTGAACTCTCTTCCAACCACCCCAAGATATGCATTCAATTTTACCTACTCCAACCACTCCAAAAATCATTGAAATCCATCTATAAAAGTGATGGGATTTAGTACGAGACCCATGCCTCCATCGTTGTCCCTTACTAGGCAAGAAAGAGGCACATTCCTCATCATGGCGGCAAGTGGGAGACTCGATAGTCCCTGAAAATATTAGGTTGGAACAATAATGGAGGTAGGTGAGAAGACGGCACTGAGATATTTCCAAAAATTCCTCTCCCACCTAAATCCGAGTTTCCAATTGAAAGATATAGCTGTCTGAAGATCAGGGTCGCGAGCGTGTAAAATTTAAAAGAGGCTGTCCACACAAGTTCTGCATGGAAGCCTCACCCATCTTGAAGATTCAGCCCCTTCCTTTCACTCTTGAAATTACGTTACGCTGACACGTGGCTCCTTCCATGACCTCCTTTGTATTATTTTTATTCCAACCTTAGCTCCTCCTAATGGCAGAGACCTGTGCTTGACTCGAGACACATGGAGGCTTCGCGCTTGTTTGGAAACTTCCCCAAAAATTTTCTTTTTAAGTTACATAGATAAGACACGTGGAGGCCTCTGCAAGCTTTTGGAATTTTCAACATCTGACCTTACCTTTTCAGACACTGACCACATGGCGAGCTAGTTCTCATTTGGAGATTTCCAATTCAGCCACACCTTTAAAATTGTGCTGATGAGACAGGTGGAAGCTTCCACTACTCTACCCTATTTCCTTATGTTTTGGGTAAATCACTTTTTCTTGGCGGGGCCATACAACTGACCCCGGAGATGTGGAGGATTAGTGTACATTTGGGAACCCACTCTGAATTTTACTTTTGAAGTTACGTCGCGTTGATAGGTGGATCCTTCCACTGGCCTGCCTCTAGTTAGATTTTTCAATGACCACTTCTCTCTTTTCAGGATTTGAACACGTGGAGGGTAAGCACTTGTTTGATTCTCTACTTTTGGCAGCACCTTTGAATTTACGTTGATGCAACACTTTGCGTCCTCCGCCAGTTCTCTATACTTAGCCAATTCAGGCCTTGATCCATGTGACTTCTGTTGGACCCAAGACACATGGAGAGTCATCACAAATTTAGGAACCTGCTCTTTGAACCCAATGTTGTTGTTATGCCGATGAAAGATGTGGAGGCTTGCGCCGACACTCTTATACTTAGTCGATTTAAATGGCCGACTTTGTCCCTTTTTCGGACCTGAGACATGTGGAAGCCTCGCACTCATTTGGGTCTCTAGATTTGGCTTTAACCCTTAAAGGTGCGCCATTTGGACACGTGGAGGCTTTCGCTAACCCTCTTGTACTTAGTCAATTTGGGCCCGCTCTGTCCCCTTTTTTTTACTCCGACCATGTGGTGAGCCTGCGTTTGTTTGGGGAGCTTTCCTTCGAAGTTGATCTTTTGAATTAAGATGAGTCGACACGTGGTACCCTCCACTAGATCTACCCCATTTTAACTTTTAAACTATCTACTTTGTCCATTTTTTGAATCTGGGACACATGGAAGCTTGGTGCTTGTTTGGGGTCTCCATTTTGGATCCTATCTTTGGAGTTGCACCAATGAGACACGTGGCACTATCCGTGGGTCTATGACTTTTCAATGGCCGATGAGACCCTACAGGCTTGGGGGGCCCACACTTGAAAATTATGCCATTTTGCAAAAAGTGAAAAATTTCCAAAGTCCCCCACAGACCCGCTGGCCTGCATTCATACTTGGGAAAAATTTTGTCTGCGGCCCCGCAAACCCACTTTTGTCAAAAGTGATCGTCAGGCCTGTCGACCCACATTTTCCACTTGGACAAAAAGACATCTCTAAGCCCGTCAAACTACATTCTCCACTTGTACCTTTTGTGAAAATTAAAAAATGACAAAGTGTCTCCTGCGACCCTACTGGTCCGTAATTTCAATTGGAAAAAAATCTTCCCTAAGCCCATCCACCCACTTTTTGGCAAAAAATACTTCCCATGCCCGCCGGCCCGTAACTTAAAAAATATGAAGAGTTAGAAGGACTTATTTATATCTATGCAAAGGGGAAGAAATTTCATATCTGATGGAAATTCTTTCAGGATCCTTAAGTGCTTAAAATATGTAAAAAATAAGATTTAAGCACCAAGGGGAAAATGGTATCAGCTGATCCAAAATAAGTGTGGGCTTATTTTAGTTAATAATTTAGCGACTCATGGGGATCACCTACCTGCTAGGTGAAATTATCAGTTACCTTGAAGCATCCATTGGATATGGAGTCTACCTAGTAAATGAAAATTTGATCTGAACTTTGAAAATCTGATCCCCAAGCCACTTGGAAACTGCTAGAACTAGAGCTGACCCTGAACTCACCCTACTGTTTGCACTCTCAGTTTTTCAAGAAAATCATGGAGATCAGATATCTGAGAGTAGAAAATAATATTTACCTGGGGATTTTACCTTTTCTAGAAATCGACTGTGGGAACATTGAACCTCATACTGATACATCCTTGGAGTAATGAAACACCACGACATGCTATATACAAAACTGGGAATCATACATGGTCCAAATAGAACATGCAGAGTGTGCAAAAGAATTTATTATGCTGAAAACAAACCTAAACCTAATCCTACACTAATCAGAGAGAAAAAGGGACTCCAAAAACTCCTGTAACTAGCATGGAGAAGTAGCTTCCCTTTCTCGAGAGGGGCATCCATGTAAATGATTTGTCACTAAATATGGTTGCTTGTATGAGTGAAAAACATACTATAATCTAGTCCTCCACCCAAATCATTAAGGTGTCGACTAGAAACAATAAAAATGCCTCTTTTAGTTGCTCTTCATTTGGATTGAAGAGGCATTGCAGCTGATCCTTGGGACTTTGGAGCTCATCCTGATGCCCTGAAGAGAGCATGACTTATTTTGGCTTCTCCCTTGGCTCCAATGAAGCCAAGTACATGCTGGTGCAAAATCACAGCACCCCTGGACGCAGATCAGGCTTCTAGGTTGATCACTTAGGCATCTAGTGTGATTGCACAACATGGAAACCTCTCTCCAAGCGTGGGACTTGTAAAACCGAGAGAGGAATCTCCAGAGAAGGCTGGTTCCTGCTCCTAAACTACCTGCCACAAGCTATTCCAGTGTAGGCAAGCTAATCTAATCCTAATCTAACCATGCCAAGGTGACAGAGAGAGAGAGAGAGAGAGAGGGGGAAGAGAACAGAAAAAGCCTACACTAAAACGGTGATACACCAGAGAAGGAGAATGTTGAACCTCTATCAAAACTACCATGGGACAAAGAGAGGTGAGCAATGGGAAGGATGGACAGATGCATCACAGGCCTAAGGATAGATTTCACACAGAAAATGTCCCAAAACTCCATGAACACAGCTCCAGACCTACAATGAACATTCAAACATGCAAAAATACCTGCAATGAAGAGAGGCAAGAAAAGAACAAGCAAAAACGAGCAAGGATGGACAGATGCATCACAAAACATGTTTTGTTGCTCTGGAAGTTTGCACAGAACATCATTCCATTAGTAAAAGGCAAAAACGCCATTACAGAGCACGGAGGAGGTTCGAACTCCATTTTCAACCCCTAGAGAAGAAAAGAAGGGAGGGCAGAGTAGAAAGAATGAACAACTTCTATTTTTAGCCAAATCTAGCTTTTTTACATTGCATGGGTTGATCCCAGGAGAGAGAAAACATAGGAAAATGTGTCAGCCCATTCCTCATTGAATGCCAATGCATTAAATCAGCATGGAGGACCTTACCAACCCATACCCTGCCATCCTTCACCGATTTGGAGGAGAATGCAACCCATTTGCATTAAGTGGGCTGCTGAAATGTCACTTCTGGCCGTGCTGAAGAAGAAAGCAACCCATTAGCATTAAAATAGGTTGTTGAACGTCGCCTCTGGCCATTATCACACGTCAGAGCCGTTTCCCAATTTTCTCTATCCAAACTACACCAAAAATCGATATTGATCCTAGAATCATGTAGAGCATATCACAAGCTTTACGTTGATATAAAGAACGTGCAAATCCGAGCTCTGGATCAAAAGATATGGTGATCTGAATATTTAGGGCACGGAACAGACCAAAATGGATTTTGAAATATTTCCCGCGCTTCACCACCTAGATGACACATGGCATGCATTGATTGGTCGCGTGATTCTCTCTCCTCTGCCTTTCGGTGGGCTTTCATTTGAAATTTCCTTGTGGGCCCTAGCTGGGACACGTGGCGCTATTTCATTGGTTCGGATCAGTGCTCGAAAACTCGCCCTTTGACTTTTTGACCTTTTCCCTTGTGACACGTGTCATGATTTGGTTGGTACTCAGCTCTTTCGGCTCCTTCACATCCATTTGTCCCGGATGTCCCAGTGCTCCTTGTGCTGATTTCGGCCGAGCCGGCCGGTTCGCGTACCTTTGTCCCAGTTGTCCCACTTTGTTTCGGACTGAAGCTCCTCATTTCGGCCGATCCGGTCGGTTCAAGTCCTTTTGTCCCAGATGTCCCAAATGCTTTTCAGACTGTTTGTTCCCATTTCGGCCGAACCGGCCGGTTCGGGTATTTTTCGTACTCTTGTCCCGAACTGTCCCTCTCAGCAGTTAGTCAATTTTCTTTTCCTCTTTCGGCCGGATCGGCTTCTCGCGCCCGCCACGTACTTCTGGCCCGATTGTCCCAAATGCTTAGCGGGCCGCCTGAAGGATTTTCGGCCGATCCACGTCTTTCTGTCCCACACATCCCTACTGTCCCAAGGACTAGGACTTAGTTGATTTTCACAATTTTTCCTGGATCAACCTACTTGCCTGGAACTGCAAAAATCTGATGCATGTTATCAAAATTTACCCTGGGGGGTGAAATTTTGACAACAGTACCTGATAGGGCATGGTATGGTCCTTTGAATGTGCCCATTGCTCTAATTTTTAACTCCAAAAATGGATTATTCTTGTGGACATTCCTGAGTAGATGGTGTGGAAATGATGGTGACATCCTCTTACTCTTTTCCGTCCTCCTCCTGAGAAAAACATGGAAAATTCATACCTTCCAACCTTTGTTCCTGAGTGTTGTTATGAAGTACAGGATGTTGTACTTGAATGTTATCCTTCATGGCAACAGGATCATGTGCTTGGAAGGTGGATGATGGAAGAGCAAATGATGTTATCTCCTCAGGCTCTTCTCCATTAAAGAAATCTTCCAAGTCTGACAAATAATCTCCCTACTTGTTGTCCTACCACATTTGCTTGACCTCATCCATGGTGTCCTCCTGATCTGAAACTTTCTCACCATGGTTCCCTTCATCCTCAAACATGAAGTTTGAAAGATCAAACTCTTCTTTAACAATCATATCTTGGAGGGAATGAAGTGGGAGGAAGAAATGAAGGTTCTTATGTGGTCTACTCTACACTCGGAGCCTCTTAGAACTATATGGTCCTCCTCCTATCATGGGTTCATCAATCAAATCAGGCCCCTGGAAATGAAAAAAAAAAATTCAATGATGCTTTCTTCATTAAGTGGCCTCAACTCTAATTTGATCTCTCCCAGTTTTCTCCTCTTCAATGGTACTTGGACCTGGTTGTTCTTCCTGTCTCCTAACTAGTTGTGTAACTTGGATTATATGAACATCCTTTTCAGATAGAGTACCATTATGGACACTGCATTCAGAGAAAAAAAAATGTTGATCTTCTCCCTCTTCTTTTTGTTCTTCTTCTACTGTAAACTCAGCCTCAGCCACCACTAGCTCTTCAACTCTTACCGCCTCAGTAGGCTTAACCATCAAGGGGGTTTTTGTAAATCCAAATCTGGAAGCCCAACTCTTCATATTTTCTATCATTTCTTCTCTGTTGGGTTCCTCCTTTCTTTGTTGTTCTCCTTGACATGATCCTTGAGTCTCTTCCCAACATGGACTTGGGAAAGTAGCAGGATTCATAGGTTGAGGATTCAACTAGTTTTGCTATTAATTGTGGTGGAGAGCGGAAGTGGGAATTATCTTGTTTGTTTAGAGGGGATGACTGGCTTAGAAGGGAAAAGTGCATAAGAGTTGGGATGGGATGGAATATTAGGAGATGGAGAAGGGAAATCAACACTTGGGGAAAAAAATGAGGGAGCTAGACTCATGATCACTGCTGACAATGATGGACTAATTGAGGAAGTGGAAAATGAAAAGACTAGGAGGTGCTCACTAACTTACTCATTGACAAGGTTGTCTCACATTGTGTCCAAATCATAAGCCTCAATATCCTCAGTCCATTGCGCAAGTTGGGGAAACATCTTCAATCAATGAAGTCCAGCTTCTCATGTGGGTTGTAATGTCTTGGAAAATGAGTCTGGCCCATGGAAAAGGTGCCCTATGCAACCAATATTCTAAATGCCTTCATCTATGTTGTAGCCCTGGAGTACACCATTCTATGTCTCCGTTCTTTGGATCTTCTCCAACAAGATCAGCATTCTCCAGTTTGACTAGCTGTCACCATTGTATCTGATACCCTTGTTCCTGATAAGCTCCATAGCCAAACATGGCTCTGAGACTACTCATATGGGTAAGCATAATGGTTCTGGATCTGATCATAATGTTGATTTGAAGGATTCGTGAAATACATTGGAGGTAGAATGCACTACTGCTGCGGAAAATGTGAGTTCCAAGATCGAAACGAAGTTATGGTTACACAACTTCATAGAATGGATGGAAGATGAAATGATATGGAAAGAAGAATGGATGAAAATGGATGGGAATAAGGTCTCCAACTCAGAGAATGGGTCATTGACTAGATTGCGTCGTCACTAGATGTGCTTTGCATGTGCCTCAAAAGGTTGAATCTTAATAGGAACACACCAACCTACTAAGATGAAGTGGTAAGGTGCTTCATGACCTGTCCCACTGGGTGTGCCAAAACTGTTGGGTCACAAGGTGGCTTAAGATTTACTATTGATAATGAGACACCTCAAAAAGATGATACAAATATAATCTCAGTGTCCCACTGGGTGTGACAAAACTGTTAGTGCAAAATCAAAACACCCTCAAATGGCCTGAGTTTGAAATGGGGCATTCGGTGTGATTACACAACATTAGACCATCTCTTAAGCTATGTGGGACTTGTAAAACTTGATATGGACATCTATAGAAGGCTGGTTCCTACTTCCTAATCTACTTACCATAAGCTACTCCTAGTGTAGGCCGAATGATAATCTATCCTAATTTAACCATTCCAAGGGGATAGGGAGAGAGAGAGAGAGAGAGGGAAAGAGATCCTACACTAAGTGGTGATACACTAGAAAAGGAAGTGGCTGATCACATATCCAAACTGCATGAAGTGGAGAGAGGTGAGCAGAGGAGGGGTGGAAAAGATGCACCATACAACCAAATATGAAGTCTCACATGGAACACCAATTCAAGAACCCATTAATCACAGCTCCCAGAACCTGCAATAAACATCAAGAGTATGCACATTATACCTCTGCAATGATGAAAGGTGAGAAGAGACAACGAAATAAGAAAAGGATGGACAGACTACATCACGAAACATATTCTATTGCTCCAAAAGTTCACACGGTACATCATCAGTGGGCAGAGGGGCAAGAAAATTCCATTACAGAGCCATGAGAAGGAGGATTAGACTCTGCACGTTATACCCTAAGGAAGAAAGAGAGAAGGGGAGCAGGAGAGAAACAATGATTAACCCTGTGAATATGCCTCTCCTTTACAATATATAGAAGAAAGAGAAGGATAGAGGGAAATTCTGAATTCTGCTTTAACCACCTTAAGATATGTATTGAATTCCACCTACTCCAACCACTCCATAAAGCATTGAAATCCACCTATAACAATGATGGGATTTACTGCAAGACCCATGCCCCATCGTTGTCCCTTACTAGGCAAGAAAGAGGCCCATTCTTCATCATGGCAGTAGGCTGGGAGACTTGACAATCACCTGAAAATAGTCAAGCCGAAACATTAATGAGAGGAAGGTGAGTAGCCAACGCTGAGATCTTTCCAAAAAGTCCTCTCGCACACCAAATGTGGGTTTCCAGTCGAAACATATGGCTGTCTAAAAATTATGGGTTGCGGGCGCGCAATATTTGAAAGAGTCTGTACTATGCAATATCCATGTGGCAGCCTTGCACACATCTTGAAGATTCAACCCCTTCCTCTCACTCTTAAAACTGCATCGTGATTTACACATGATTCGGCTTCCATGCGAGCTCATTTGTGTTCATTTTTATTCTGCCCTTAGGTCTCTCCTGATTGGCGGAGACATGTTGTGCCTAACCCAAGAAACATGGAGGCTTGATGCTTGTTTGGAAACTACCCCCAATTTTTACCTTTCAAAGTTGCATAGGTCGAGACATGTGGAGGCTTCCGCAGGATTTTGGACTTTTCAACGGTCTGACCTTTCCTTTTCAGACTTTGAACACATGGCAAGTTTGTGCTTGTTTAGGGACTGCCTTTTGGGCCATGCCTTTGAAATTATGCTAATGAGACACATGGTGAGCTAGCAAATGTTTTGGGACCGTCTTCGGATTCACCTCCTGAAAGTGTGTTGAAGAGACACATGGCTCATTCCACTGTCCTGTTCCTTTCTTTATATTTCAGCTAAGTCCCCTTTCCTTGGTGGGGCCATATGTCTGACCTTGGACACGTGGAGGATTAGCATGCACATTTGGGAACCCACTCCGAATTTTTCTTTTGAAGTTACGTCACATGCTGACACTGTGGCTCCTTTCGCTGGCCTATCCCTCTACTTATACTTTTCAATGACCGCATGTTCCTTTCAGGCTCTAGACACATTGAGGGCCAACACTTGTTTGAGTCTATGCTTTAGGTCGTGCCTTTGAAATTACACTGATGTGACACATGGTGCCATCTGCTAGCTCTCTATACTTATTTGATTCAGGTCTCGATCCATTTGACTTCTATTGGACCAAAGACACATGGAGAGTCTTCGCATGTTTGGGAACACTCTCTTTGGACCTAGCCTTGGTGTTGCATCATTGAGACACGTGGGGAATTCCGCTGACAATCTTATACTTAGTCGATTTTAACAACTGGATCTATCCCTTTTTCAGACCTGGGACACGTGGAATCCCCCATTTTTTACTCTAACCACATGGTGAGTCAGCGCTTGTTTGGGGAACTTCCCTTGGAGTTGGTCTTTGAAGTTGCGCCGAGTCAACATGCGGCACCTTCCACTGGCTCTGTCCCATTTTGACTTTTCAACTATCCACTATGTTCCTTTTTTGACTCTGCGACACATGGAAGCTTGGTGCTTGTTTGGGGTCTCTATTTTGGATCCTTTCTTTGGAGTTGCACCGATGAGACACATGGCACCCTCCATGGGTATATGAATTTTCAACGGCCGATGAGACCCTGCAGGCTCGTGAACCCTCACTTGAAAATTGTGTCATTTTGTGAAAAGTGAAAAATTTCCAAAGTCCCCCATAGACCCTTCGGCCCACATTCACACTTGGGAAAAAATTCCTTCACAGCCCCACAGACCCACTTTTTTCAAAAGTCATCCTCAAGCCCACTGGCCTGCATTTTACACTTGGGCAAAAATACATCTCTAGGCCCGCCAGCCCGCATTTTCCACTTGTGGATTTTGCAAAAAGTAAAAAAATGAAAAAGTCTCTCTTAGCGCCCCACCAATTCACAATTTCCATTGGAAAAAAATATTCCCTAGTCCCGCCAACCCCCTTTTTTGCAAAAAATCCCTCACAAGCCCACTGGCCCGTAACTTGAAAAATATGAAGAGTTAGAAGGACTTCTTTATATCTATGGAAAGGGGAAGAAATTTCCTTTTGATGGAAATAATTTTAGGGGGCCTTAAGTGATTAAAATATGTAAAAATTTAGATTAAAGCACAAAGGGGAAAAATGGTTTCAGTTGACCCAAAATAAGTGTGATCTTATTTTTTTCGACAAGAATTTTCAAGAAATTCAGAGATAGAAATTGCAATTTCTCCAATTTTAGACTTTTTACCTCTCAGGACGAACTCTGAAATGAATTTGTAGGGGCTTAACTTGCTCAAAACAAGTCCAAATATCACCAGTTAATAGATCCGAGGCTAATATTAAAAATGGTATTTTTAGTTTTTTAAAATTTTAACTTTCAAAATTTTTGAGTTTTTTGAATTTCAGGTTTCATGATTTTGGGATTTCGTGATTCTCCAAATTTCTAGTTTTGGGATTTCAGATTTCAGGTTTTCTGAACTTCAAGTTTTGGAATTTCAGAATTTTGGACATTCGGAAGTCTTACGTTTTTAGGTTTTCAGGACTGTCATTCCGAATCAAAATTCAACCTCCAGAACCTTAGCACACATGTCCTTCAAGGTTTTCATTTTTATTCTTTCATGTTTGGTGTGTAACTTGTCAATATCTAGCCTTTCATATCCCCATTTAACTTGGGGGAGTAACTTATCAACACTTTGTTTTGCTATTTTGGTTGCATATGTTTTTTAATGAATGTTTCTTACATGTGTGAATTTGGGAAATATAATGGTCTTAGGTCATGTAGGAGAAAATGAAATGGGGATAAAATTTTTTTGAGAAGCATAATAGTTTTTATTAGGAATTTTAGGAGGGATTTAGGTTGGGGTGTCCCACCTTATTATAAGTAGAACTTGTGTTTATCTTTTTGTTCCTCCTTGTGGGAGAGATGAGAGTGAGGGAGACATACGAGTTATTTTTTTATAGGGAGGAATAAGAGTTCTTGGGGTTATGATTGAGTTTTTGGAGGTTTCGATCAGGACACCTAAATCCTTGTGAGACAAAAGTGGAATCCCCATGTTCTTTTTTCTTCTTGGATTTAGAGCCATTGTATTGCAAAACATATGTGTTTAGAAGTGATTTTGTGGTTGTTCTTATTGTGTGATTGTTTGGTTGAATTTGACTATGAAAGACTTCTTTTTTCCAATGGTTGTCAAATACTCCATAGTGCTTTATTGTTGGGGCTTGGGGACCAATGAGGAAGAAGGCTTCTCTTCCTCATAATATTATTTTTTGGGTGGAGAGTGTTTCCTACTCCCCCATTTTGGTTGTTGTGTTTGGTCTTGCGAATAAGGTGGAGCTCAAATGAATGTCTTGTAGCATTTGGAGAAAAGAATCAAGAACCCTCTTGTAAATATTTTACCATGCTATATCCATTTTGTATGGAGGTATTGGAACTTGAATTTTTAAGAATTTCAATCCTTTGTAAGTGTGTTACAAAAGTGATAAATTTGTATCAAGTTTTTCAAATGTGTGTGTGTGGAAAGATAGATAAAGAAAATTGCATTATTACTTGTAGATCCTTGTAACCTGTAAACTCTTCAAAGAGTGTTTGAATGACAAATTTTCCTTTCAAAATGTGTTAGTTTTTGTGAAGGGAAACTACCAAATTTTACATTGTTTTGGTGAAGTATAAATCTTCAAATGGGATTGAAATGGAAACAAAATTTCTTTCAATTTAAGTTGTTTTATTGCCTTCAAAATGTTCTATGTTCATTTTTTTTAGAGTATAGAGAATATTGTTAAAATTCACTTGTTTGAAATTGGTGTCACTTATATCTTTTCAATAAAAGGAATAACTACTCTTGTTCTATTGAATGGAGGGCATATTGAAGTTTTTAAGCTATAGTTCCATTTCTAGTCTTGTTGAAGGAAAGAAAGTATATGTAGGTTCTTAGAATAGGGAAATGGTTTTCTCTTACCAATATATTAGGTTGAATAAGAAAGTTTACTAAAATTTTCAAAGTTTACTTTTATATAAATTTGTAGAAATGTCTAAAATTCTTGTTTTGAAATTTTTCTTGTCATATAAATATGATGTTTTGATGATTTTCATGGATGTGTCTTGTCTTTGCATTCGACACTCCCTTGGAGGATTTACATTGATCATGGTTTTGACTTACAATACTACCAGATTCCTCTAATCGACCACACCATCTGTATGTAAATTCTATTCTCTTGAATGGTGTTCTATACATTTAAATTTATTTGGAATCAAGTTGGATGAATTTTCATTCCATTCAGAGCTTTTAGAAACAATTGGCTTCATCTTGAATGTGTTGAGGAACTCAATCAGATCTGTGGTTACTTTACTCAGAACATTGGTGCTACCAATTGCTTGTTTTCCAAACATCTCACTATTCGATGGTGAGTTAGATCATTGAAACACCAAGAGGAATTTCTCAACAGAAGACGCTTTATCAGATCTAAATAAATACATGGTTAGATGAACATGTGATATTCCATTAATGTGTGCATGCATATCTAGACTCTTTCTAACTTCTATCTACAACTTGACTGAGTCTTGGAATTGTTTGGAGCTAAATATAAGGAGAAAATGCAAATCTAGGTCATATGAATTAGATCTCATTATTTGGTTGTAATAATTTGAGTCTTGTTTAAAAGTTGTTTTCTTATAATAGGTCTTTGATTCATCAACATTGTCATCATAAGTTTATTTTTCCTTTTTTTAAGTCCTAGTCAATAGATTATAGATTTAATGTTTAGATCAAATTTCAAATTTAAGTCGATTCTTAGTTTTACATAAAACTCTAGAATTTGGAGTATGAATCAAAATTTAAGAGTTATCATTAAGGAACAAATTTGTGCATCATGGGTTTAAATTGTTCTCTCTAGTTAATACTATTATCTTAGTCAAAAATCAAGGGTCGTTTATCAATATTTATGTCTTTAATTTCATAATAGTATTGTGAAAAATCATGTTATAATGTCAGTGTAGGTCAAAATTATTATGTCATAGTGAAATTTGTAGTATTATGTCGTCAAAAGTTTTCTTAGTGTCAAATTTCATAAAGTCATTTTCATTTAAAAATTAATTTCTAGTCAAGTCCTCTTGTCCAAGTAAAAAGAGTCATTTTCAAATTTTTTAGTTGTCATCAAAATATTGTGTCATTGTAAAAATTTCTAAAAATTATTTTAAAAAATAAATAAATTACCTTACAGATGCATTTTTGGAGTAACCCAAATCCGATTTGTAATCAATATGTTATTGAGCATCAAAGAAATTTTTTCTAAGTAGAATCTACATGGAGGATAGAGGATGAAGGTCATTTAGTGACCTCTCATCAGTCCAAGGGCCACACGAAGATGTGGTGTGTGTGTGTGTGTGTGTGTGTGTGTGTGTGTGTGTGTGTGTGTGTGTGTGTGTTTTATTTCAGATTTGTAGTATGATTTCAGAGTTCTTGTTTGAATAAGTGAATTTTTCACATTGAGGGGGCGAGCTAGAACATGGTCTCAATGTTTAATTTTCCCTATATTCATTTTTTATTCAGTAAGTAGTGGTTCCTACATGATTCCCTGTTAAAGGAAAGACATAATGGAAAGACGAAAGCATAAGGAAAAGCAACATCATGATATTGAGGTTGTTGGTTGTCCTATAAAAAAATCCTTGTTGAGGTTTTTGGATGTCCTATAAAACCATCCATGTTGAGGTTGTTGGCTGTCCTGAAAAACCATCCAGATCATGAGCACGCATGGGCGGAAAGCTGGAGAAGGAAGTGTGATTATTTTTATACCTTGTCAACATTAGGGGAGTGTATATTGAGAATTAATAATTTTAACAATATGGGAGTTAATGTTAAAAATATATTGTGAGATTATTATTAAATTGTAATATTATTAATAAGGAGTTAATACAACTCATACTAATAATATAGTTAATAGTTATGTGTGAGTGAAATTGTTGAATAAACAACCCACGTAGCTTTTTTGTTGTGAGAGATATCCGAGGGATAAGTTTGAGAGATTCATGGAGAGTGATATGAGGGATTGAAGATGAGTGTTGACTCCATCATTTGAGGGGATCAAACACTATATATGTAACCTCTATCAATATCAGTAACATCTCGAATGAATTCAACTTCTTCAATATAATATTTGGTATTTTATTGTGCTAGATTATTTATAATAATCTAGACCAAATTTATTAGGATGGAAGGTGGGGTCGGAAACACTCCCCCCCAATACAATAAACATTTATCTATTAAACTGGACTTCTATTCCTTAAAACAACTGGCCCTCCAAAAACATTCAATCCTTAAAAACATGGCCTATGTACTATGAATATGAGGCATCATTTTGTTAGATAATAATAAATAATTATATATATATATGTATGTATGTATGTCTGTATGTATGTATGTATGTCAACTATTTTAAACCATATTTTTTAAAACGGGGAAAACACACATATACCCAAATAGGGAAAATACAACAAGATTGGGCAACAACAAATAAAATTATAGCCTAAGCCTACAAAGTTTTACTTATGGAATAAATAATGAAATTGTGCGTATACATCCTGAAGCTCCCTTATCCTCTGATGGCTTCCTTATTCTTCTTCTCATTCACCTCCCATAAACCTGAAAAACCAAATATGAGGCAATAAGTCAAAAGATTGAATAAATAATTCTTAAAGGGGATTAGGGTTAGATTGAATCCATAGATCCAAGGGCCCAAATTTAATCCATCCAATTGATAAAAATCATCCCTACAAAAATTAGGTGAGAATTAGGTGGGAATATCTTTGAAATCAAATGCATGTGTAATTTTTAATGGTGCCACTTAAGTGGTGTAGGAGTTAAAATTAGTTTGCAATTCATTTATGTTTAGTTAGTGACTCTTAAAATAAAAGGCCCATGACCTTGTTTTTAATTAAATCAAATTTACCCTTTGGTAGTTAGACAATATTTATAATGAGGACTAAATTATTTGTATTTAATTTAAGGGGAGGGTATGTTTAAACTTAGTTCTAGAAGGATAAATTAATAAATGACATTAGGACTTTATCACTAAATTAAACACAAATTATGATAACGAAATTTTAAGCTGAACTAGAGAATTAAATAAAATTAATTAAATGATAATTAAAATGGAATAAAATATTAACCGAGAAATAATCTAAACCTAGTTGGAGGTTATTTCGTTGTAACCAGTACCAAAAAAAATTTAGTTTATAGATTTTCCAAATCTATCTTTCAGGTTGTCTTGGGCTTTGTGTAGGATGTTTTGTGGGCATTACATGAACCTTTCTAGCCATTTTGAACCTTTTTACCTCGTATCTTCACGTGTATTATTTTTGAACTTGTAGGTGTGATTCTATATCTCCATTTTTAAGAGAGGCATCCTTCTTGCGTTCAATTAGGCCATTGGTGACCTAGGCTTAGTGGCAAGCTTATGAAATATATGTTAAGGATATGAAGGAATTTTTGAAGTTCTCCTTCCTTTTGGGAAACCATGATGTTGTCCTACTTATTCTTTAGGAAGAGAAAGTGCGGGTTGTTCTCGTAAGTTTATACACGAATGTTAGTGTGATGCCCTAGTAAATTGTTAATTGGACCCCTCTTGTTTCTTATTTTCTCCTATCTCCCTTGTGTGCTCCAATGTGCTACGATATTAAGTGTGTGATCATTTTATGATTCTTGCAAGTTAGGGTAGGATATAAGATAAATAAATTCCATTTTGTTATATAAAGTGATTAGCATATCTTGTGTTAGTATGTTATTTTGGGAAAAGATTGCTTTTCTTTCAAGTGTTACTATTATCTAAGTGTTTGGTATTTCTAAACTAGGATTAGTGTTTATGTGTTTGATATTTTAGTAAAAATTTAATTTATAGAAACCTTGTGGCCAAGTTTATGCTTATTATTACCATGGAAATTTAATTGAGTCCTTTGAGTTGTAAACAAAGTGCTTCCAATGAAAAATATGCATCCTTGCAAGCACTTTTTCTAAATTTAGGCATTTTCCTTGATGTTAAACCCCATCTTGTGTGGTCCTGAATATTTTAGACCTATGAGTAGGTGTTTTTTATCATGAAAAATTGAGGGTCATGTTTGAAATTTGTTAACCATGTCTAAAAGAGTGAACATTTAAGTGTGACCCAACCTACGTGGAAGCCTTATCCTTCCGTGTTGTAGTGTTTTGTATTCATGTATGGATATGTGGAAATATTGTGTACATGAACTTCTTCCAATACTTCTTGGAACTTGGATTTAATTCTTTTGGTTTCTATTGGCAATTTCTTGTTTAGATCCTCTATTTTGTAACTTCGTTAACCTCATAGTGTTTACTCTATAGAATTGAATGCTTGCAACCTTGTTTGGAGAAGGTTTAGTATTTATGCCGAACAATCTATTTTATCTTTTTTCAATAGCGTTGGACCAAACCTGGGTTCCGGGAACCCACTTGTTTTTGAAATAAAGAAATACTGCGAAGGGCGTAACTTCTATTCATATAAATTGTTTCCATACCTCTTTTTGTGACTTCCAGGAGGAAATCGAATCTAAGGGGAGGGGGATGTAGTGCCTACTCCTCTATGACACTATTTTAGTATGAATTTTAATTTCGGATGATTAGATACATGGACCTTATTAATATATATTAACTAGAAAGTTGTTACGATATGAAGGATATCATGATTACTATTGTGTTCTAATTATTACTTTGAACTGCATCGGTGCATTGTGGACATTGATGGACATTTAAGGATATGATGATAATTTAGAATGGTCACTTTGTTATATACTTAGATTTGTATTCTTGACATATTCAGTATATTCCGATTATTTGAATAACCCTTTGGTCTCATTGATTTTATGAATTCCTAACAATATGATGGTATTTAGGATTGGTAATATGTTATTGAGTGTACCTAGTAGTTAGGAGTCACACTAGATATAGGGAATTTCATGATTTTATAGAATTTGAAATTGGATTATTCATGATTTACATTATTTACTAGAATATAATTGAAGTTTTAAGTGATTGTAAATAATGGATGAAATTCATAAATTTGATGATAATGATTTAGCCATGTTATACAACGATGTTAATCGATAGATATATGTGTGTTTTTTATTTCTTTATGTATGTTGAGTATTGTATGATGGATGTTTTCTATGCATTTATTTCCATGACATATTGATATGGCCTTAAGGCAGAAAGGTGTTATTGTTTATGATTACAGGAAAAATATATCACTATACATTGTAAGGGGATAGGGGACCAACCACATAAGGATGTTGGGTGTTTGCGACAAGACCAATTTGATAGCTTGTGTCTTATGTATATGTTGTGTAATTCCATACTTGTTTAGGAGGTTTCCCTTGTGGGATGACCTCATGTTTATGGCCATGGGTGTAATGTTTTCCTTTATTTTAATTTTGTGTAATTTATTGTTTGGTGTATGTATTTAGTTATTGAGAAACCTAATCACTCTAGTAACACTTGTTAATATGTCATAATTAGGTAATTTAAATTAAATTTTAAACTAAAAGGAAGAGAAAAGATGTGGGTAATAAATAGAGTTGATATTCCTTCATTTTTTCTTGATGTGGAATGAAATAATTGCATTTAGGTGGTGTGTAATTTTATTCCCTTCCCAAACTCGGATTTTTCCTTGTAGGCCACTTTCTAAGACTTGCGGGACAAGTAAACCTTGTCCCTTAAATCTCAAAGTTACCCACCAACCATACCTATGAATCATGGAGCTTATTTTAACCCTTTTAATATAGTATTGAGTGCAAAAGAGAAAAAATAATCACCTTTATTCTTACCACATTTATTTTTTCCTTGAAAGGTATGGAGCATGTGGGAGTGTAAGGTGTGCATGTCTTAAGCCTTACATGTTTGTTTAATTGTACTGGGTTTTCTATGTTGATTAGTTGAGTTAGAATTGAGTGATGATGAAGTCGCATCCGACATGGAGGTACCTAATCATCATCACCTCCCTTTTCCATTTATTGAATGAATTTGAAGGATTTTGGATTACTTGTCTTATTTTCTTCTATTAGACTTTTAAAATTTGGTCATTAGTTGCATGCTTGGAGCCTTTTGGAGTTGTATTTTGGATTGTGCTTTGTTGGAAGGTGTTGAAAGCTTGTTAGAGTGAATATTTTTTTAATCTTAATGGAGAGGTAGGATATCCACTTTATTTATTTATTTATTTATGTATATAGATGTGAAAATTGTGTTTGTATGAGTATTTGCATGAGTGTTGTGAATGTGATATAGTGGGGTTTCATATTTTTCCTTAATAAGGGAGTGGGAGATGGAAGTATGGGACAATTGGGTAGGGAAAAGGGAGTTGTGAGGTATGAATTTTGGAGTGAGTGTTATTAGGAGTTCCACCTATGGGGAGTGAAAAGGAAAACATGGACATATTTTTGCATATTTGCAAGGGGAGAGATAGGGATGTATTTGAATGATTTTTACTGTGCACATGGAGGCTTTTGGGTGCAACTCCTACTTTAATTGGGGGGGAAGAAGGAGGTGATTCACATACTCCTTACTCCTTTTTTTCTTCTTGTCAAGCCTATGTGCTTGTTGGAAATTATAAATATCGTTGAGTATGTCCATTTGAATATGTTGAGTGTTTTGTGGATTGTATATTTTGTGGAAGCCATTTTATAAAAGTTGTGAAACTTGCGTTACATACCTCATTGTTCTATGGTTGGGGCTCGGACGCAAATAAGGAGGATGGATTCTCCTCTTATTGGATTATAGGTTGGGCAGAGAGCATCACCTACTCCCATTTTATTATATTGTGATTCAAATATGATAAGAAGAGAAGAGTGCCAAGTTGAAGATTGAAGGTGTTATTATTTGTTAGAGCAAAAAATATCATTTCTGTAATTTTATCCTATTGTTAAAAGCATTTAACTTGAAATATTGTAAAATTATTCTTTCAAATTGTTGGAAAGAGGAACTACCATATTGTAAGAGAATGAACTAAGATTCTTGAGAAAATATTGTTTTGTTATCCAGTTGTAAATTATAATATTGGAATGATGTCAGTTTATTATAAGAAAAGAGAAGAGGTACTTCCTCATTATCACTGTAATAATTAACACATTTGAATTGTTGGAAATATTTCTAAAATTTGTATTGGGGACTTGAATTTCAGAGAGAGTGGTGTCCTTGTATGAAAAGTGTATGTTGAGTTCTCTTTATAGTATTATTGGTAGACTTCAAGTAAAAGAAAAAAACACTTCTTTTAAGCATGTTACTTGATGTGAATCCAGCTACAAGAGGTTGAAATACCTCCAAAAACACACATAAATGGATTTGAAAATAAAACCCAGGAGTTTCAAAATAGTTTACTTCTCATTCTGGAATCCACACTGATCTATTACATCATTACCATCCTCCTTTTATTTCATGTCTACTCTAAAAACCCTAAAATGCCAAAAATTACCTATTAGTAAAAAAACACGGATGGACCCCAAATTTTGCGTGCCAAATATGCCTTCATAAATTAGGGCTCACGTAAAATTTGGACTTATTCTAAGAAGCACAAAAAAAGTTATTAAAGTTCTAAGACCTAGACAAAAGTGAAAAAAACATTACAAGCCAATTTTAGGCCACTAGATGAAGGAATCTGGACCAGAAAATGTGCCAAAATGGGCACAATATTGCAAGTAAAGTTGGTCCAAGCATAGTACTAATGTATATCTACCACCTTGTAAAATTTCAAGACGATCCAACGGTAGGATCAAAAGTTATGGTCTCTGCAAGTTATGCTCCTGCATCATTCTCCCCTAGTTGAAAAGAATTTAGCTCCTGTGACTTTTGTTGATGGAACTCATCTAATTTTGCACTGTCAATTTTCTTCAACTCCCACTCAGGAATCCAAGTATTTTCTTCTTGCTGCAAACCTTCCCACTGTACCAAATATCTGTTGTAGCTCCCATGTCTAGTAGTGACTGTCTTTTGGTCCAAGACACGCATTACCCTCTCCTTTTTCTTCTTCGGCATCTATTGCTTCTATTTTATTTCTTTCTCCTCTACAACATGTTCATCATGACCTAGGAACTTATATAAGTCAGAAACATTAAAAAATGGTGAGATAGAAAAGTTTTCAGGTAGCTCCACCTTGTAGGCATTATCACTCATTTTCTTCAGAATCCTACATGGCCCAATCTTCTTATACTTGAGTTTATTATATGTCCCCTTTAGAAACCTCTCTTTTCTAAGATGAACCATCACCATATCTCCTTCTTCAAATACACTTACTCTCCTAATAACATCTGCAGTTGTTTTATATTGTGCATTACTCACTTTCAGCTTTTCCCTCACTTCATCTTGCAACTGTAGAATGTGTTTTGCGAATGCTTCTACATCATCACTAGTTTCATCTTCACCAGGTAGAACAATTAGGTCTAGGACCCCCTTGGGATTCCTACCATATATGATCTAGAAAGGAGACCTCCCTATTGACCTGTTTACTGAGCTGTTATAGGCAAACTCAACTTGAGGTAAAGCTAGATCCCATTGTTTTGGATTTTCTCCAACTATACAACGTAGGAGATTTCCCAAGCTTTTGTTCACTACTTTTGGATCTCCATCAGTTCTGGGGGTGATATGCACTACTGAACTATAGTTGTGTCCCCAGTTTCTTCCACAGAGTCCTCCAAAAGTGACTCAAAAACTTTGTGTCCCGATCTGAAGTGATCATTCTTGGAATTCCATGCAATCTAACCACTTCTGAAAAAAACAAATCTGCAATTCTGGAAGCATCATTAGTTTTTTTACAAGAAATGAAATGTGCCATTTTAGAGAATCTATCAACTACAACAAAGATAGAATCATTCCCTCGCTGTGTGTTAGGAAGCCCTAACATGAAATCCATACTCAGATCAACCCACGACCCTGTAGGTATAGGTAATGGCATATATAACCCAGTATTCTGTGCATGGCCCTTAGCCATTTGACACACTCTACATCTTGCTACAATCCTACTTATGTCCCTCTTTACCTTTGGCCAATAATACTTTTCTATAACAAGAGAAATTGTCTTACTAATACCAAAGTGTCCAGCCAACCCCCCACTATGTAATTCTCTTATAATATTTTCTCTCATTGAACCAATAGGGATGCACAATTGTTTCCCCCTAAACAAATAACCATCTTGCATCAAATAATCAAAAGAATCACTACCTACTATAGGCTCCTTAAGTTGTCTCACAACATCACCAAAATCTGGATCACCTTCATACAATTCCTTAACTGCCTCAAACCCTAGTACTTTATTTTCCATTGTTGTCAAAAGGGATACACGCCTACTCAAGGCATCAGCAACTTGATTCTGCTTACCAAACTTATGCTTTAAAACAAAAGTATATTCTTGCAAAAATGAAACCCATTTTGCATGCCTACTATTTAGTTTCTTCTATGTGTTTACGTACCTCAAGGCTTCATGGTCAGTGAAGAGCACAAATTCCTTTGCTACCAAGTAATGTCTCCAGTTCCTTAATGCCTGAACAATAGCATAAAATTCCACATCA
Organism: Taxus chinensis; assembly: GCA_019776745.2. Taxonomy (NCBI): domain Eukaryota; kingdom Viridiplantae; phylum Streptophyta; class Pinopsida; order Cupressales; family Taxaceae; genus Taxus; species Taxus chinensis. Next base: position 156,501,198 of record CM034146.1, read on the forward strand.
TAAGTAGAATATTTCCTCCTTACTTCATTTAGCTTTTCACTAAAGAATGCCACATGTTATCCTTCTTGACTTGGCACAACCCCAATCCCAACATGTGAGGCATCACAGTCAACCTCAAAGACCTTGCTAAAATCTAGCAATACCAAAACAGATGCTTCTGACACTTTCTTCTTCAACAATTCAAAACTATTTGTTGTTACCTTGGTCCATACAAACTCCCTCCCTTTTGTACACTCTGTTATGGGTGTAGCAATGCTACTGAAATTCCTGATGAAATTCCTATAAAAAGTTGCCAATCCATGAAAACTATGAACCTCTGTCACATTCCTTGGAATAGGCCATTCCAAAATTGCCTTTACTTTTTCCTCATCCATCCTCACTCCATCCTCTGATATGACAAATCCCAAAAAAACAAGACTCTTCTGAAGAAATCTACACTTCTTTAAGTTTGCATATAGACTCTCTTTACGTAATAAGTCTAACACCAATTTCATATGCAATAAGTGTTCTTCCACTGTCTTACTAAATATCAAAATATCATCAAAATAGACAAAAACAAACTTACCATTATATTCTCAGAGTACTATGTTCATCAACCTCATGAATGTACTGGGTGTATTAGATAACCCAAATGGCATCACCATCCACTCATATAATCCATCTTTTGTTTTGAAATAAGTTTTCCATTCATCCCCTTCATGGATTCGGATCTGGTAGTACCCACTCTGTAGGTCAATCTTGCTAAAATATCAGGCTCCCGCTAGCACATCCATCATATCATCTAATCACGGAATTGGGAACCGATACTTGATTGTGATCTTGTTTATGGCTTTGCTGTCTGCACACATTCTCTAGTCTCCATCTTTCTTGGAAGTCAATAGCGCTGGACTTGCACAAGGACTCGTGCTTTCTCTTACTAACCCTTTCTGTATTAAATCTGTCACTTGTCTATTCAACTCTTCACTCTGTGTTGGACTCATCTGATAGGCTGCCTGGTTTGGAAGGGCCGATCCTGGGATCAAATCAATATGGTGTTGAATATCTCGCTTTGGAGGTAACCCATCTGGTAGCTCATCCGGTATGACATCTTTGTATTCTTTTAGTACCTTTTCTACAGCAACAGGTATATTAAAATCTTCTATCTCCACCTTCTTTGACATTAGTGCATAACACCATCCAGCTTCTTCCATTTCTGTAACAAACTCTTTTGTAGCCAATAATCCCTCACTCTTCTCTTCTTCCTTGAAGGGTAACAAGACCACCTTTACACCATCCTTCCAAAAGGTATATGTATTTTTCCCTCCATCATGTGTAACCTTTCTATCATATTTCCAAGGCCTACCCAGTAATATATGGCATGCATCCATTGGGATAACATCACACCACACCTCATCCTTGTAGGTATTCCCAATTGAAAAATTTATAAGGAATATTTTATCTATGGTTACCTCATTTCCTTTCTTGAACCATGATATACGATAGGGATATGGGTGCTTCTCACATTTCAGATTGAGTTTATCAACCATTACAGTTGAAACCATATTTTCACAACTACCACCATCAATAATAATTTTACATACCTTTCCTCCGGAGGTGCATCTTGTTCGAAATATATTTGTTCATAGCCATAAATCATCACCAACAACATCATGTTATTTCTCCTTCCTTGGGACAATCATCGTCCTCCTTATCATGAGGGTTTCACCCAAGTCTATAACAACCTCCATTTCTTCTTCCTCTTTAACTTCAACCAGATTTAATCGTGGTTGTTCTCCTTGCGATCTATCTTGTGTAGGATAGTGCGAACACTCAAAAGCTCTGTGCTACACTTCACCACATATATAACATGCATATTGTATTTGGGCGCTATTCTAGCCCCATCGTCCACGATAACCTCTTCCCCTCTGAAACCCCCTACCTCTTTGGTAGTTACCATGGCTTTGACTAGAATCTTCATGCCCTTCTGTGTTAGAGGATTCAGCTTTTGTAGATTCAAATCTACCCCTGCCTCTCATTGGAGATGATGATGGACCTCTCTTCACTCCTCTTCTAAAATTATTCCTCTTGTTCTTTTCTTTTTCCTTTAATGTGAGTTGATAAGCATCATCCAGGCTATGGATCCGGAGCATACTCAGCTCATCTTGTATGGTGTAACTCAACCCATTTATATACCGTGTAGCCTTCTGTTCTTCAGACTCTCCCTGTTCCACCCTGATTGACAACTTGTAAAATTCATTAGTATACTCCTCAATGTTGAGATCCTTTTGTCTTAGGTTTTGGAATCTCTAAAAGAGTGTCTGAGAAAAATCTATAGGAAGAAATTTTTCTTTCAACTTCTTTACCATTTTATTCCAGTTTCGAATCTTGCCCTTTCCATTCCTGTTTCTTTCATTTTGTAGGTGATCCCACCAGATCAATGCATGTCCAGCCAACTTAGTGCATGCAAACTTAACCTTCTTCTCCTCTGAAAGGGTTTTCCACTCAAAGAATTTTTCCATGTGATTTAACTAGTCAATCAACTCCTCTGGTCGTAACCCTCCACCATAATCAGGAACAATAATCTTGATGCCGTCATCCTTTCCCTTTAAAGCCTGGATCAATCTCTCCTCAAATGGTCTCTCATTTAAGGTTTCTTCATCTATCTCACTATCTTCTTCATCTCCTCCTTCATTCACTAATGGAGGTCCTTCTTCAATATCACTATCTGGGTCTGCATCCCCATTTGCATGTCTCCTTCTAAGGTGGGTGACTTCTCCTGTGAGCTCAGCAACTTGTCTCTGTAGCTCCTGCATATGCCTATTCATCTGGGCATAACCTCCCCTCCCGCGTCTAGCCATGATCATATAAAATAGAGGTAAAAAAAATTACACAGAAAAATGTAATATGTTACCTTAACTATTTCGGTAAGATCAAAATCCTGCTCTGATACCAATTGATGTGAATCCAGCTACAAGAGGTTGAAATACCTCCAAAAACACACATAAATGGATTTGCAAATAAAACCTAGGAGTTTCAAAATAGCTTACTTCTCATTCTGGAATCCACACTGATCTATTACATCATTACCATCCTCCTTTTATTTCATGTCTACTCTAAAAACCCTAAAATGCCAAGAAACCCTAAAATGCCAAAAATTACCTACTAGCAAAACAACTCGGATGGACCCCAAATTTTGCGTTCCAAATATTCCTTCATAAATTAGGGCTCACGCAAAATTTGGACTTATTCTAACAAGCACAACAAAAGTTATTAAAGTTCTAAGACCTAGACAAAAGTGAAAAAAACATTACAAGCTTATTTTAGGCCACTAGATAAAGGAATCCGGGCCGGAAAATGTGCCAACATGGGCACAACCTTGTCAGAAAAGTTGGCCCCAGGATAGGACTAGTGTATATCTACCACCCTGTAAAATTTCAAGACGATCCAATAGTCGGATCAAAAGTTATGGTCTCTGTAAGTTATGCTCCTGCATCATTACTATAGTTGTGTCTTTCTCTCATCATTATAAAATTGACATTCTAATGATCTTTATCAAACCAAGAAGTATGTTCCTTTTATTTCCTTACAATATTTTTAGATAAAAAAAGTAGATAACGAAATATTTATAAACCTATACAAACTACTTATGCTTGTAGATTTTTGTTTATATTAAAATTTGATTTATAAATTGCCTAAATCAAATAAACAACAAAATAAAATATAAGCAATTATAATCACATATATTTATATACATTTACATATCTAACATTATCTAATTATATAAATTATAACAACGTATATCTAATTAATAAAATATATATATATATAAACCTTAACAGTAAATGTTTTGGAGTTGTAATCGGCGGGAAAATCTAAATAAAACTTAGTTTAAATAATCAATAAACAAAAAGGGTTGAATTGAATATTGGGCTGAATGGCCCATGCTGAAATTTATATGAATCAAACGTAGTGTGGGTGGGGCGCCGCCCCACCTCAATTCATTTATTTTAATAGAAACAAATATGGGGTCACCCAACCCAATATACTATTTAAACCTGCTATGTTGCTGGATGCGGCCAATCCTATAACCTTGCTTTATCATATAGGGCGGTCATTCCATTATAACCGTGTTGTGTAAAAAAAAATTGTGCCGAACCTTATATAGATATATATATATATATATAAAAGTGTGTGTACATATACATACATATATATATATATATATATATATCAAATCGGTATATACATAATGTATATATACATTTAATCTGCAAGACAAAAGTTTAAATAACATAAATAAAATTGGGTAAATAATACCCACAAAGACGAATAGAGAGATCTCTCATTTTAACACAAAAATAATACAAAATATGTTGCTTTGAAAAATCCTCCATAGTTATCATGGCCTCCATGGCTTCTCCTCCTCTTTCTCCAACATGCAAAAGTGAAACTGAGATAAAATTAGGGAAAATGGAAATGAAAGCAACTTGTAAGGAAATTTAGGGCAATCTTGATCCCATGGCCAAAATAGATCAAATCTAATGGTTTGAAATAAACCCTACATCACTTAAGTGATGGGAATTTTGTGGGAATGAGATTAAATGAAAAATGGTATGGGTAGTTGGTTGAATGGGCCACTTAGTGGCTAGGAAAGTTGTTAAACTTTTGTGGTAGGAAATAAACTAAACATTGTGGGTGGCAATTAAGTAATGAAGTAAAGAAGTTTTTAAATAAATATTGGTAAGAGTATAGTTTTATAACCTAATGGGACATGACTATTAAATATTCAAAAATACCCTAATTAAATGGTTGAACTAAATGGGAGACTTTTAAACCATAAAGAATGTGTTAGAAATAAATTAATAATATTTAATTATTAATTTAATTACGAACACCATATGAATGATTAAGTTTTGTAAACTACAATTAACTAAAAGTGGTGGGTGATTATAACCCTTACAAATTTTAGAAACAAAAAACAATTTCCACAAAAATTTCCCGATTAAATTATTATACCTTAGTGTGGTTTTAACGTCAAATTTGTGGGCATTAAATAAACTAGAAGAGAAGAAGGGTTAGGTTTACCTGTCTCCTAATATTTTGTTTAATGATTCACAACATATTACAGAAAAGGATGGGGCCTCTTCACCTCAGTATCCTGGATTCATGAAGATTCAAATTCCTAAATATAAGGAGGTTCTTGAAATTTGTCTATCAATCCACCCTGATGAGAATGCAAATCCTAATGAGGGTGATGGATGGATGGTTATGAAAAAAAAGAAATGTAAAATTTGAAATTATCCTCTTAAGATGAGCCTTAGATCTAAAAGGGTGAAGTACCATGGTAGTTAGGGTTGCTCCTTAGGTAGGTGGTCAGGTAGCTTTAACTTGCATTCTTTGAGGGGACCTTTCTCCTCTTGGTGTTTTCCTGCTTATGGGTTTTGGATTTTTTGTTTATTTCATCTTGAACCTTGTAGGGCCTTGTTCCAGGATGTATGTCTTTCTCTCCTTAATGCTTATATTTTAGTTGTACAGGGTTCTCGATCCCTTCAAAATATTCTTTATTACCTTATCTAATAATAAAAAACAATTAATAAAAAAATTGAACTATTGAAATTAAATATAAACACAATTCTTTTTGGATATATATGTGATATTTGTTACGTAAAGTCAGAAAGGAATAGCCACATAGTAATAAAGGGGTTATAATAACATCAGCAGAGCAGTCAAGCATGTAGAAAATATTTTATAAATAAGCATATTTATATTTAATAAATATATGTAAAATATACCAAGAGGTATTATTTTTGAGTTTACTATATATTATATTTGTGACATGAGTGCAATATGAGCCTCGAGAATGATAGTTGTTAGCATCTTATATGTAGATTTATCTAAGAAGAGTATGTTATTAACATCTACAAAAATATTCAAGAAACAAATATCAGTTGCATTAAAAGAGAATAAAACAATGTTTTCTCAAATTTGATGAAACATGTCAATCGGTTCACTATAGTTTTTTCTCAATAGAAGTTTTTCATTATTAAGGTGATTCTATACCATATGAAACAATCAACTAAATTTGAATGAGACATATTTTCCTATGCTCATGCAACTCATTCATTGTGAAATAAGAATTTATTTTTGTTTTTGTGTGTATCTCATTTGTTCTTTTTCCTTCTACAATGTTGACATGATGATATTTTCTTGAATCTTCTTCATTTTACTTATTCAATCTTTGTCTAGTCATTCCTAAAATGTGCTTAAATCAACATAAAAATTTCATATTAGGTATATCTATTTATAACTTTTTTAGATAAGGTAAAAAGGAATTTGGTTTTAGGGGACCAAAATGTCCCGTATACAACGGAGAAAGGATAAAGCACTAAAGCACACAAGAGGAGGCCTCAACCAGCAGTTGAAGGCAACATAAAAAACCCTAAAATTTAAGAGGTGTGTCTAGAGTCGTTATGAGAGAAACTACATAAAGCACGATCAAATTTTACATTAATAAATTTCTTCAGAAGGAATTTAGTCCATCCATCCATAGCATCCTCCTGAATGGATGAGGGATTCGAAAGGTTAGCATTCGGTCCTCTTGCATCCACCCAGAGGTAAACCACAATGCTGCAGTGTATCAAATAAAGTTCCATTTGGTCTGCCACTGAATTCATAGAGCCAACAATGTAGTACCCACTCCTATTTGACATTGATATTACTATGATTTTGCTTATTTTGGATTGAATATCTGGACTTTGTTATCATATTCGATCACTAGACATTGGTAGATGGACATTATTATATTTGGTAAGTATTTTGATAGACAGTATGGATGTTTTAGAATTTTGACTTGGTGTAACTTATATGATGGATTACAAGCATGGATTGATATTTTAGTATCGATGATGATCTGGAGTTACTACCTTCTATATAGATACGTACATGTTGGTTTTTGATACATATATTTTGTTAGATGGCCTAGCTAGTCTTGTGATCTCTTTTTGTCGATGAAATGAAAGAATTGAAATATCTTGAAATTTTAAACAATTGGTGAAATTACTTGATTTTAGTGATGATTTAGTTGTGTCAACAAATGATGTGAATTGATATGTATATCTTCATTTCATTTTGTATATGTATATGTAATGAAATTACTTGATTAATTATGATTATCACCAGCAATAGAACACCAAATAACACAATATTGTAGATAAGTTATCTCAATATGAAAGTAGAATAGCTTGACCACTTCGAGGGGGAAGCCTCTAAAACATATAGTAAGACTCAAATACTCAACATAATGATCATCCACTACCTATAACCCCTATTTATACTATTCCTATGATATGGCCATCAATAGGGCTGACCAACCAATGATAATAGATCACATATGAAAGAGATACATCATGATAAGAAGTTATGATAGCCACAAGTTGGATATATCCATCCCATGTAAGATATATAATTAAGGTTGTAACATGCCCCTCCCCTTCAAAGTAACATTGTCCCCAATGTTGGGAAGCCCTAGATGTTGCTGCATGGATTCTTCATCTTCCCATGATGCATCCTCAATATTCATATTCTTCCACTTGATCAGGTACTCGGTAATGACTTTGGTCCTCTATGTTTTGGTGCATGTTTGAAGAATGCCTTTGGGTTCAAATATGATCCTTCCTTCCTGGTCCAGTTTCAGAAGCATTGATTGGGTGGAAATGTGTTGCCCTATAAATTTCTTTAAGAAAGAAACATGGAATACTAGATGTATTTTACTTCCTGGAGGGAGCTCTAGCTTATATGCGACACTAGGTCAATTTTATGCAAAACTTGGTAAGGACCATAGTATTTAGGAGCAAGCTTATTATGCTTTCGTTGTTGTTTTAAGGATAACTGCTTATATGGTTGTAACCTTACAAAAACAAATTCTCCCTCTTCAAAGTGTTGCTTACTTCTATGTTGATCAACCTGTTGCTTCATACGGTTTTGTGCCCGTGCCAAATTTTCTCTAAGACTAGAGATTACCTCATGTTGATGTTGAATGTGATCTTCGACTGCTCTCACCTTTGGTTTAACCTTCAAGCTAGATATGAGTGATGGAGGACTGTACCCATAATGTGCCAGAAATGGAGACATTTTGGAGGAGGTATGAAATTAAGTATATTACCACCATTCTACCAGTGGAAATCATTGCACCCAATGTTCTTTTTTATCTGAAGTAAAGGATTGAAGATATCCCTCTAAAAATTTATTTACCACATCAGTTTGCCCATCTTTTTGGAGATGATAAGAGGAACTCTAGGCTAGTTGGGTACCTAGGCAAGAGAACAAATCAGTCCAAAAGTTACTTGTAAATATTGGGTCACGATCACTTAATATAATTTTTGGCGTGACATGGATCTTTTGAATTGTATCCATAAAAGAGATGACAACTATACTAGCTATGAAAGGATGAGCCATGGCACAAAAATTAGCATATTTGGTAAGTCTGTCTACCACGACCATGATGACACTTTTCCCTTCTGATTTAGGTAATCCTGTGATGAAATTCATTGATACCTCTTCCCATATCTCACTAGGAATAGACAGAGGTTGGAAAAGACTAGGTGTCTTAATGGTATCACCCTTATTTTTTTGGCAAACCAAACATTTTACCACAAATTTTTGAACATCTCCTTTCAACCCCTCCCAAAAGAAATCCTTCCTAACTCTATGATATGTTTTTAGGACCCTAGTATGGCCACCTATTGGAGAAGAATGTAGCTCTGAAAGCACATGGTGTTTAAGTGTAGAGTTCTTACATAGATATAATCGATCTTTGTACCACAATGTATCCCCCTTCCATATAAATTGAGCTGATATGGACGTATCTACCTGGATATTTTGAATGAGAGTATGTGTGGTTGCATCTTTCTTTCATTCACCATGTGTTTGATCTACCCAATCTACATTTAGTATAGATATGGCACATAACAATGCTTCAGCAGACTCATCCCTCCTAGACAGAGCATCAACGACAAAATTTTCCTTTCCTTTCTTATAAAAAATCTCAAAGTCATATCCCAACATCTTAGTGACCCATCCTTGTTCTTCTTCTGAAGATAGATGTTGCTCTAAGAAATATTTCAAACTATCATGATCAGTTTTTACCTTAAAATGTCTACCCATCAAGTATGGTCTCCATTGTTTGACTGCATGTAGTATTGCCATCATTTCCTTTTCATAGGTGGGATTTAACAAATTATTTCCTTTTAGTTGTCATCTCTCAAAAGAAATGGGGTGTCCTTCTTGCGTTAGTACTACTCTGATTCCATTTCCTGAAGCATCGCACTCAACTACGAAAGTTTTAGAGAAATATGGGGTTGCCAATACTAGAGTGGTGCACATAGTTGCCTTCAATTTTTCAAATGCACTAGATGCTTCCTCATTTCACTAAAAGGAGTCATTCTTCAATAATTTTGTGAGTGGCACTGCTATACTGCCATAGTTTTTGACAAATCTTCAATAATACCCTGTGATACCTAAAAAACCTCATAATTGTTTGAGGGTTCTTGGGGTTTCCCATTCCATCATGGCCTGGATATTGTCAGGGTCCACCTTAACACCTTCATGAGAAATAATATGGCCCAAATATTCCACTTCCTGTACACCAAAAGAACACTTCGAAGGATTGGCATAAAGTTTATGTTGCTCTAATACTTCTAAGACAATATTGACATGATGTAAGTGTTTCTCCCACGATTTGTTGTAGATGAGTATATCATGGAAAAATACTAAGACAAACTTTCTTAGGAATGGTCTAAATACTTAATTCATCAAGCTTTGGAATGTGGAGGGAGAATTGGTAAGACCAAATGGCATCACTAGGAATTTATAATGGCCTTGATGAGTTCTCAAGGTTGTCTTATGAATATCTTCTTTCTTGACTCTAATTTGGTGATACCTAGAACACAGATCTAGTTTTGTAAAATAAACGACACCATGCAACTCATCTAATAAATCATCAATGACAGGAATAGGAAACTTATCTTTGATAGTGAACTTGTTAAGCTCTCTATAATCTAGACACATGCGCCATCTTCCATCCTTGCAACGCACCATCACCACAGGAGCAGAATATGCACTCTGACTATGATGAATAACACCCATTTCCAACATTTCCTCCACCATCTTCTTGATCTCACTCTTTTACACATATGTATATCTATAAGGCCCGATGTTGTGGGGTTGGCTTCTTGGAATAAACTGAATAGAAAGATCATGCTCTCTTTTAGGCGGCAATCCTCTTGGTTCCTTGAAGATAACTACATGTTGATTAATAACCTTTTGAAGATCAGGATGCAATACCTTCATTTGCAGTTGGACTTCTATAGAGAATAATCGAGCTATAAAACCTTCAAAACCTTTTTTAAAAATCTTCTACATTTGGTGAGAACTTACAACTAGAGGATTTTTAGCTTGTAGACCTTGAAATTTAAAATTTTTACCCTCAAAATGAAAGTGCATAAACAATTTCTGGAAATTTATCTCTATGCTGCCCAAAGTAGTGAGCCACTGAACAACTAAGACAATATCAGCTCCTCCCATGGGAATAACAAACATCGTAGATTCCAATGTGTAATCACTCATCATGATTTTAACTTTATGGCATTTACCTGAACATTGGACTGTGCCACCATCTGTAATCATTACTTGAAATTTAGGTGTTGGGTAGATGAAAAAATTTAGTCTTGCTACCAACTTATGATTGATGAAATTATGTTTGCTCCCTAAATAAATCAAGACTGTTAACTTTTACTTCTTAATATAACCCACAACTTGAAGGGTTTGTGGAGTACTAATACCTGATAGAGCATGACATGAAATAGTGGGCTGAGGATCTCCAGATTCTTCCACTAATTTTTCCACTTCCTCTGTTGACGTTGCCTCATATTCTACCTCATCACCAGATCCTTCAATGTAGAACAATTTTTTCTTAGAACATTTATGATTTGGTCCATATTTTCTATCACAATTAAATCATAACCCTTTGTCTCTTTTTTCTTCAATTTGTTGAGGTTTCAACCAAATTGGCTTAGGGTAAGAAGCAGACAAGGTGTTCTGATCTTTTATGCTAGAAAAGTACTACCTTCTACTAGAAAGAAATTTTTCCTCTACTCGACGTGCCATGATTATATAATAAACAACCTTGAGTGGGTTAAACATGTGTACCTCATGCTCAATGTGGTCCTTAAGACCCCCTAGAAATAGGTCATTCAAATACTCTTCTGTAATATCCTACACACGTAAGGACAAAGTTTGAAATTGATGGACATACTCGTTAATTGAGCCAGTTTGGCGTAACTTTGCTATTTGGCTGAAGTAATTATTAGAAACACTAGAAATATAGTGTAATTGAAGCTCTTTAGTGAAAAATTTCCAGGTGACATTTAGGCCATTGTTCTACCTTTCAACACATAACCAATGATACCAAACAAATTGATCAGGTTCTAGGTATAAGAATGCCACAGTTACCTTTTGTCCTCCTGGGATCTGATGGAGATCAAAGAAATTTTCCATTTGTGTAATCCAATTGAGTGGATCCTTTCCATCAAATTTACACATTTCAACATTTGGAATCATGCCCCTCTATTGGTGAGAAGATCCTCTTGAATGATTAAAGGATCCTCCCTGATTGGAATGATTTGGATCTATGTGACCTATTCTAGTGGAACCCATATGAATGACATTAGAAGTTTTATTTGAAATAATATGCAACATCTCTTGCTACATTGCATGAAAATCATTTTGAATCTCACTCCTAAGGCTACCTTTCAGTATATGAAGCTCAACATTAAGCTCATCCTTACTCACCATATTGTTTACCATTTCCTGAAGTTGGATCACCACCTCAGATACTCCTGAACTAGTAGAATTTGAAGCAATATCTTCCTTATTTGGGGTCATTCATGGAGTTTCTTGTACTTTTCCTTTTCCTCGGGTAGATCTACCCACCATGACGAAGGGTTTGGGCCTAGGGGTAGACTTAATAGGGCATCATTTTAGGGTTTAGGGTTTCGTAATTTTTTTGGCTGAATATAGGAATTTAGAAAAAAGAAACCCTAGCTAATTTTTTGAGGGATTTCCGAAAATATAAGAAATTTGAAAAATTTCCAAAAATTACGCCCTAGGGAGACAAATAACGAATAAATATAGAACCGTAATAAATTTTTTAAAACAGGTCAAAACTTATTACAGTTTGGAGAGAAGCTTACTTGACTTATTTCCCCACACCACAAAAAACATTGTAGAAAAATTCACTACCAATCTTGAGATATAGCCAAACCTTCAGAATTAGGGTTTGACGTCATCTTGGCCGAGATCAAGCTCTAATACCACTTGTAATGGAATTACTTGATTAATTAAGATTCTCACCAGAAATAGAACACCAAATAACACAATATTGCAGATAAGTTCTCTTAATATGAAAGTAGTATAGCCTCGCCACTTTGAGGGGTCAACTCCAAAACAAACAATAAGACTCAAATACTCAACATAATGTTCATTCACTACCTATAACCCCTATTTATACTATTCCTATCATATGACCATCAAAAAGGACAACCAGCCAATGATAATATATCATATATGAAAGAGATACATCATGATAAGAAGTTATGATAGCCACAAGTCGGATATATGATAGCCCACTCCTCTTTGACATTGATATTACTATGATTTTTCTTATTTTGGATTAAAGACTTGGAATTTCTTATCATATTTGATCATTAGACATTGGTAGATGGACATTATTATATTTGGTTAGTATTTTGATAGACTATATGGATGTTTTAGACTTTTGACTTGGTGTGACTTATATGACGGATTATAACCATGGATTGATATTTTAGTATCGATGATGATTTGGAGTTATTACCTTCTATATAGATACGAACATCTTGATTTTTGATACATATATTTTGTTAAATGGCCTAACTATTCTTGTGATCTCTTTTTGTGGATGAAATGAAAGAATTGAAATATCTTGAAATTGTAAACAATTGATGAAATTACTTGATTTTAGTGATGATTCAGTTGTGTCAATTGATGATGTGAATTGATATGTATATGTTCATTTCATTTTTTTTATGTCATTAATATGGCCACAAGGCCAAAGAGGTATTATTTTGATTTTACAAGAAATTGTAACACAACAAAAAAAGGGGATACGAGACCAACAATGAAAGAATTTTGGGTATTGACAACTGGTCACCTTGGAAACTTGTGTTTTTGTATGATCTTTTTTGTTGATAAATTGTTTGGAGGTACCCTTTTGGGATGGTGGCCTCCAATGTGAACAAGGGAAAATGTGTTTTTCCCCTTTCCATTTTAATTATTTTTGTGAGTATACTCAACTTTATTATTGTTGGTTAGTATACTCCATTCAAATTGATTAATCTTGATTAATTATTATAATGTGGGATGTGACCAAAGACGGTATTTAATTTTGGTATATTTTCCTTGATTTTATGTTAGATTTGAAAGAATTCTATTAATTTTTAGTGTTGTATACTAAACCTTGCATTTCAAACTCGAATTTGGGCTTAAGGGCCATTTTTGGAGGCTTGTGGGACAAGTTAAGTTTGTCCCACACCTCTTAAATTCACCTACCGACCACCCCTATGGGTTAAGGGTTCAAAAATAGACCCCATTATGTGATTTATAAGGAAAAAAGGTTATCTTTATTGCACTTTCTTACATGATTTTTAATTTTTTCCTTTAGCGCTACAGGTAGGAGTTTGTGTGTGTAAGAGGTTTGTCAGTTCCTCAACCACCAATTTATTGAGCTAAGTTATGTGGAATCCTACATAACTTATTTATTGAGGGTTTGACCATGTGATGTGAAGTTGAGGAAAATTTATGTCGAATCCTACACGGAGCCACCTCACCCTCTTGTATTTTTCTATTTATTCATGTCTTTTGATGATTTTGGGGTTACTTGTTTTATTTGAAATCTTGCATTTTGGGGAAGCTTTCTTTTAGAGTTCTTTGTTGGAATCTTGGAAATTGGTTGGTGCTTGCTTGGGATATGGAAAATCTTAGAGGTTGTGATTGTGATTGGGTACTCTTGCAATGGAAAGGTAGGGGCTTTACCCATGTATTCTTATTGCTATTTTGTTGTGAAAATGATTGTAAATGGATGATTATTGCATGTTTTTGGTTTTGGGAATAGAATGGCCTTTAGGTTTTTTTAGGAGAAAACGAAATGGGGATATTTTGGAGGGAGGCATAAGAGTATTGTTGTGTATCTTGGGAAGGATTTTGGTTGGGATATCCCACTTTTTTAGATAAGTGAAATTTATGCTTATCTTGTATGTTTTATTGAGGGGGGCATAAAAGTTGAGGGAGGCATTAGAATTTTGAGGGAGCCATAAGATTCTTGTTGGTATGTGATTTGAGTTTCTTAGAGCCTTTAAGGTGGGAAATCAACCCCTTTGGGAGGCATAAGTGAATCCCCATGTTTCTTTTCTCTCTCTCTTGGCTTGAGTATTGAGCCTTTGTACTTGGAAAACTTGCATGTTGTTGTGATTTTAGTATTATGCTTGTTATGTTGAAAGTTGTTTTGAATGTTGATCGTGGAAACCATGTAAAGTTTCCTTGGTTATCTTATACCCCTTATTTCTTCATTGTTGGGGCTCGGGAGATAATTAGAAATAAGGCATCTCCTTCGCATTGGATTATTGGTTGGGTGGAGAGCATTACCTACTCCCCTATTTGGTTTTCGTATTGGGTATTGAAGAAGATGGTGGATATCAAGTGAATTTCGGGACATGGTTGCACTTTGAAGAAGATAAGGAGAGATCCTACTTTCAAAAAACATTTTCCATGTTGTCTCCACTTATATGGAGGGCTTTTGAAACTTGTATTTTAAGCTTCACCTTCTTAGAAATGTATTTTCTACAACTATTTGTAATGGATATTCAAGACGTGCTCATGTTGGAAAGGAGGCTTGTAAAGTTGCATCTTGTTATTATTATACCTCCTTCAACATGTATACTTTACCAAGAGTGTATTGAATAAAAATTAATATTTTAAATGGGTTAGTTCTTGTAGAATGAAACTCTAAAGTCTTGTATTATTTAGATGAAGTAAGGACCTTGATATTGTTTTGGAAATGAAAATGAAGCTCTCCCAATCTAAGCTTATACTAAGGGGTTGTATTGTAAATATAATTTAAAATAAATGGCATCATTGAATGGAGAATGTATGTTGAAAAATATAAATATTTCCTTAAATTGATGTAATTTACCCTATTTTGAAAGGAAGGAATTATTCTCTTGTTTTATTGTAAAACTGAGAATTTTGAAAATTTGAAACTATGGTTAGAACTTATACTATGTTATTAGAAAAGAAAATATTTACCTAGAGTTTTAAAATATGGGATAGTAACTTGTTTACTAATTGTTTTGGGTTGAATACAAATTTTTATTAGTTTTTGTAATTTTACTCACATACAAATAGGTATAAAATTATAGTTACTTTTCCTTGTATTGCACCATGCCAAATAACTTGATTTGATCCTTTAAGATAAGAAAAACAAATATATATATATATATATATATATATATATATATATAATATTGATATTAATAAAAAAATTGCATATTGAAAACCTTGCATAAGCCCTACGCCTTTAGGTATACGTTGTAATGCTCAACTCTCACCCCCTTCTATAATTGTTGTGTCGTTTGTAAGTGTGGTTGCTGTATTCTTAAAAAAAACTAATATAAAATAATTATAATAGATAAAAAAAATTCAATTTAATGGCGGGGAAGTCTTTTTGTTTGTGCCATGAGTAGTTTAATTGGAAGAAGAAGATTAAAAAAGGGGAGTGTAAGGATTAAATGTAGTAGGTGGGTAGCGATTGGAAGTGGCATGGATTTTGGGTGGCATGTGGTAGGAGTAGGACAACACATGGTGTGGTCACAGTTGTTTAGACTTATCATCTCCCTTGCATAGTAATGCATGCACCTCTTTTGAGATCCAAAACACATTAACCAATAGAAACCCAAGTTATCCTTGCGAGTTAGAATATTTGGATTTTTGCAGTGAGAGTAAAGCCTCTTGGGTAACACTTCTAGCAAGCACATCTCCTAGACCATGGATGCAATTTATTTGTTTGACAAAAAGAGAAAAAATACCAGACAACGTTTCATGTAATATAGATGCAAAAGAGTACAGAAGACATAATTTCCCTTATGAGATAGCCACACTGCTTCACCCATGCAACTAGCAAGTCTCCAACCAGATAAGTTACATTATTGAGCATCCTTCCATTCTGTGCCAAAAAAAACCCCAAGCTCTGTAAAAGGGTATGGACGTCCAACAAAGCTTAAGATGGAGGAATTTTTTTTTGCAAGTTGTTGTAGTTGCAGGTGCTCCAGTAGATATGTACCCAAATGTGGAAGCTTAGTCAGCACATGAACTATTTGAAAGAATGTTTAAAAAAATGGCTACGGGGACTGCATTGATTACAGGATATGCATAATATGGATCCGCTGAAATGGTCATGGGGATGCCTTTTCGTTACTGTTACAAGATATATGGTCATTTTTTAAACTGAAAATCGACTCATCTATGGAGAGAATCAGACCTAAGATAGGAGTGACTCATGGGGATGCATTTTCTTCCTAATAGAACACAATCCAGTCTCATTCCATTTAAATAGTGTTTTTTGAAATCACCTCACCAAATATCACAAACAAATGCCCATTAGAACAGATGTTTTTTCTCTTGTAACATCTATATGCATACCATCAACAATATATTCATTTGGGCTCAAAATAGTTTTTCTTGCATTGAATAGCCATATCAGGATCTAGCTTGGTATGCTACTCATTTGGAGCTCGTTTGTTTGAGCTTAGTTACCATATTTATTATGCACTCTCATTACCTTGTTAACTGAGCTCATTTGGATGACTCACAATCTTTGTTAAAAAGGTACATAGAGCACCTTTGAATGAAGAAGGATAGTCTATTTCATTTGCATGCAACTTTTTGATGAAATGCTTAATTGAGATGTAGAATCGAATTCCTTGTTTCAGTCGACTTCCCTCCACTGACATGTTTCTTATCTCCTTATATTTTATAATTCTTTTCATTTAGTTTTTAATTTGCAATAAGATAAAATTTTAAACCATAGGAATTATCATAGATTTGATTGTTTAAATAAATGTGTTTTCAAAGAAATAAGACATTATAACGTAACCTAAAGGATTCAATACTCCTTTATAAATAATGGACTTAAACCCTCATTCTTTGATGATCTAAGAAAACATCCCAAGCAAACCAGATTACTACAGTACCCATTTTATTGACAAGTTGAAGTTGAGCCCCTGTAAATATGTTGACCGCTCCCTTGTTAAAATAGATAAATAACGATTTTTGGAGACTTGCAAAACAACCTTCATAACTCCAGAAAGGAGATGTGGAATTTTCCTACGTGTACCTTGTTATGTGATGAGTCACTTCAATCCCTCAGATCGACCTCGTTTGATTCTTTGTGATCTTTTGATGCCCATCTAAGATCCATGTTACACCATTTTGTAGTTGTTAGAAGCTGCTAAAAGTGAAACGCTGAGATTCGATTTGGCTCATTGTTCAAACACTAAGCAATAAATTACTTATCTTCCTTCACAAACCTCTAGTATTTTTACTAGACAATTTCCTGGAACCTTTCATTCAGGAAAATCACATTTCTAGGTAGTTTTGCAAAGGCATTTTGTATTCCTCTAGTCGTAGTTTGACTAGGTCAAACTAGACCAATTACGACCGGTGGCTCCAAAAAACGTATCACCGTCTGAAAACCATTTGCTAGTTCTTAGTCTCATTGACTCTGGTGAATTCTCCATATATAGGGGAACTTGTAGGGAGTTTCTCATTGCATGTCCATCCATCAAATGTCAATTTCGGATATGTTTTTCTAAGCCCTCAAGCTAAGTTTTGATCATTTGCAACTAGGCCAACTACGACCAATGATTTCAAAAAAATAGCCTTCTTTTGTAAACTGTTCACTAGTTTTGAATTTCGTCAATTCCTATGAATTCTTGGGGAATATGAAGACAAGTAGAAAGTTACTCATGGTGTTTTTACTCCTCAAAATATAATATTTGAAAGTGGTTTCTTTACCTCTGAGTCTAAATCAAACATTTTTGTAGCTATTAGGAAAATGTAAAAAATAAATAAAGTTGTAGGACCCCTGTAGGGTTGCCAAAACACCGTTGAAAATTTTGAAAGATGAAAATAACTGTTTGAAAAATATTTAATGTAATTTGCTGTGTGAAATATAATTATTGACAAAATGATGTTTCTCTCTCTTCCTTTCTCTTTCTCTCTCCTTGGTTATGAAATGATGTGAAATGAAATAAAATGAATGCATTTTTCTAAACCTTTTCTTTCGAATGAAAATTATAATTATTATTACATGTAAATGGGAAACTAAAGACATTAATTATGTTAGATTAGGGTGGATTCCATGTCAGTGATTTATCACAGATTTCATGCTCACATGGTTTTGCAGGATGCAAGAAAGATGGCTAAAAGGTGATGTGTAATTCATTATTTATTATTGTAATTTATATAGGTCATTGTAAAATGAATATATGTATAATGTAGTCTCATGTTATAGAAATGTTATATTTGAAATTTTCTAATATGTATGGGATGCTAGTTTTAGGGATATCTAGGAAATGTGCATTTAATCATAGGTTCAATTTGATTCATAGTTATGTATGGTAAAAAGGTTTGATATATATATATGGTAAATGAATTTGAAGTTAATATCTTGTAGTGCATTTTCAGTGTTCAATAAACTAATAATTAATTAGTGTGTTGTATTCTTACCTTGCAAATGTAATAAAGAGATTTAATCGAAACACTCAACCCTAGTATAAGATTTGTGCATAACATGTCTTCATGTGTGATCCTTTTTACCATAGATGAAATTGAAACCGTAGAAGGAACTTAAACTTTACACTCGATGGAACCTCCTACTTTAGCTAAATAAAACCCCTAGTTTGAGTTTACCATCATAGTCGTTATGTTTAGCGACATTGTTGTGAACCCATCTTTTAGGAACGACATGGTCCAACTTTATCTGGAGTATGTGGTTTCCTTCAAGTTTTGGTAACCGTGAGGAGAATGTATTCTGTTCAGTTTTGACACTATGTTGAGTGGTGAAGACCACCTTGGAAGTCACCTTAAGAGTCTTGTTCGAAGCAACGACTATGCGGTGTAACCTTACCATCTATGGAGTAAGTAGGGCTATTACTCCCTTAGCATTCTATTGGATTGCCAAGTTTGATGAAATTAGTTCTAGAAATTATATTCATCAGCGAATGAAATACCTATTGGATCCAAACAACATAAATGGAGATCGTGAAATAGTTGTTCTTGGTCATAAAAACTTTTAAATGAACTTCGTAGTTCCTCTCAGCTAAATGTGTTACCTTGGTTTATATCAACACATCACATTGGTCTTTCATGAAGGTTATCTATCATAATCATGTCCTTTCACCTTAAACTTTTTTATAGTTGAGGCATAGATTCCTAGGTGCAATTGGAATTAAACTAAAATTTAGTTGATTTGAAGGTTAACACGAGGTTCATGTGCAATTATAGTGCTTCCAATCATATACTTCTTCAAGATATTAGTCAAATACTTTTGTAACTACTTATGTTATAAAACTATGCCAATAATGAGACCATAGTGTGAGTAAATCATAAGATTAAATGTTAGGAATAATATCACTCTTGGTGTCCTTATAACTTAATTAAACATCTTCATGTGTTACAAAAAATATGAATTACCTTGGTCTGATCAAAATTTGAGAAAACAAAAGATATATATATAAATCGAAATGGAATTTAACAAGTTATGGAACTATAATAACTATGGTAGGGAAATAGCTATACCGTGATCGATGAATGTTTTTGGGAAAAAGCTATCTTGAATTTAAGTATCCCTTAATCTTAATATTTCATCTTGACATCACGTTAGGTTCACTTGTGTAGCAGGGGTAAATTCTAAACATTGTATAAGTGTTTGGGAAGCATAATCGTAACATAATAATGAGAGAACTAGGATCTTTGTATGCATTTTGAAATATGGAAAACACTTATGTAAGTTATGGAGATTGTCATAAGGGATAAAGAGCAAAATGAAATGGTCAAACAATAAATGAAATTTGAAATGAATTTAAGAATTTGTGGGTCGAAAAGGGAGAAAATTATTACTTACATAATAATGTTATTGGAATGTTAATCATAACCTAGATGTAACCATGGTGATGATTTGTTGTGGGTTTGTTAATCCTTAAGTTCCTTTTCTTGTGGCTGAGTTATTGCTAGTAATTGATTCATTGGAGGAAGTGTGTCATTGACATGTATATGGTGTTATCATGTGTCTATGTGATTTGATGAATAATGTAAGTGTCTTGTGATTTGTTGAGTTTTCTTTACTTGGATCCCTTGTGGCATTGTGTAGTGAGAAATGTAAGTAAAATAAAAATTATCCTAGTATTTTTACTATTGTTTTTGTGTGTGTGAAATGTGGGCATGACATTTAGTATCAGAGAAGAGGTTCACGCTCTCGAACCTCTAGGGTAGATTGGTGTTGTGAAGGTTTTGCATGATAGTGGTGGATATTGGAAGAGTAATGTGATATAAGCGTGATGTGAACAATGGTGTAATTGTGACCTTATGGAAGCACATGTGGTGCATATCACTTAGTGCGTATTTGTTATCATGTTGATGTGCTTGTGATGAGAGTATTCACTCCCTTTTCATAGATTCAATGAGGAATTCATGTGTGATTTACCACCTTATTGTCTGTGAAAAAGAATGGTATTTTGGATTGCAGCGTATTGAAGTATTTTGGCCCTATGTGATATGAAGGTGTATTGAGGTATTGCATGACAAAATTTATGTAAAGTGAATTGGATTTTATCATGATGTCATCACCATGTTGTGCTAAATTTTGTGTGTCACCATGTTGTAATTGGAATTGAATATATGTTGTAAGGTTGTACATTATGTTCCTCATATGTATAATTGAAAAAAATGTGATGGTTCATGTCGTGATTTAGGGGCATATGGTGGGTGTATGATCTATAATGTACAGTGATTGCAATTTGGGTGTAGAATGTGGTAATGTGGTTTCTTCTAACCCATAAAATTAATGATTGTGTTATACCCTGTATATATACGATGCATAAGACGTTATGGTTAATGTCTGCGAATCACCATTTTGTTAGTGATGTAGTTATATGTCATGTTGTGGACCCTACACTAACTGACCCTAAGGGAAATCGGTAAATTGTGTATGTTTGGAGTGAGAAAATGTGTACCATTGACCAGTCACTTTAGCCAAGTATGAGATAGGAAGTGGAGCCTTACATAGGCTGAAAACCCACTTTTTTCATTTGGTATGTGTGGCACTTGCTCAATGGGTGTCATGCATATTATGTTTCGCGGAGACCTCAGGCTCAGTAGATGGTGACTTGTACTCTTTTCTCTCTCTTGATATGGTTGTCATATGGATTTAACCTATGTGATTTTGACCATGTTGAACCTTGTCTAAGTTGTGGTGGAATGATTCAGATATAGATGATGATAGTTATATTATTTTATGTGTTATTTTACGAGTTGAGGCTCGATCTTTTGAGTGCCAGTAACTCATTGAGTACCCCCCTGGTGGCCATATAAGGCCATGTAGTTATTGTCATGTTTTATTTCTATACATGTATTTTATTCATATGTTGAAAATTTTCCGTTTTCTTACTAGAACCAACAATTTTATTGATTAACATGTTCTTATATTCTGGGCATTTATTTGGTTGATGCACTAAAGAGGTACATTTTTTTTGCACTGATTGTGGCTATTTGACCATTTATTTTGCTTAGATTTAAATTTTCTTTTTAAGTTTAAAAATCTTATAGCCTTGCTCACGGCCTTAGATCTTGCCACTTGGCATTTGAATGGATTGTTATGTTGGTTCTAATGCAGTAATGTGTATGAATAGGGTCATGGGATTCACCATGGAGTGGTGGGACCTATGGACCCGCTTCATTGTATGGGGTTATGCCCCAAGGAGTTATAGATAACTATCAGGTTGTTGAGCCACGAGTTATTATGTCACTTGGGTTAGAGGTATCTGGACTCTATGATCCTAGGGCCATAGGGTGACTTTAACCTCTTTTTGGGAGCGAAAAGGAAAATTTATCTTTATTTTATTAGTTGAGGGAGGCATAAGAGACTTGAGGGAGGCATAAGAGACACTTAAGGGAGGCATAAGATACTTGAGGGAGGCATAAAATACACTTAAGGGAGGCATAAGAGACATGAGGGAGACATAAGAGACTTGAGGGAGGCATAAGAGACACTTGAGGGAGGAATAAAAGTTTTTTGTGGGTGTGATTGATACTTTAGGAGGTATATGTAATTGTTTAGTCATGCTTTGGGAGATATATGGAGATTGTTTTGTGATGTCTTATTGAGGTGACATTTGGCAATGGAGTTGGTATTGTGAGTTATGTGTACATTTGTGAATTTTGGCTATGTCTTGTGATGTTTCTTCCATCTTGACACTTTGTAGCTATACAAATAGTCTGGATTTTTGTGGAACCTTCATATGTGTACATGTTAGGAATTCCATGTTGTTATAATCTACTCATGTTACAAGTACTATTGTATCGGGGGCATGTGCAATAAGTAATATGTTGTGTGGATTGGGTGTGTTCCTTCGATGGTTTGGTTGAGTTCTTGTGATCTGTGATACAGTCATGAAAGTACGTCTCAAGGTTTATCATGGGTTATTTGTGTTGTGTTAAGTTTTGTGTGACATCTTGAGGCCAATTACTTTTGGGGACTCATAAAGATAAATAAAGTGAAATCTTGAAACAATGAAATATTAAGATCTTGAGAATAAGAAATAAACTAAAGGAAAAAAACTAACTAATTGATAAAGTAAAAGAGAACTGCCAATCTTCACCGGATATTAAAAGTTACAAAATTATTAAACTTTATTGACCTCCCTATGTTCATGTTCTAACGACAAAGATCTTATCCCTAGATGAAACTTGTCATCATTATCTATATTCATTGTTTATTACTTTTGCTACCTTGGTGTTATGTCACATCCAGGATCATGCTCTTATAAGGGGAGGGAGATGTAATGCTCAACTCTCACCCCCTTTTATAATTGTCACATCGTTTACAAGCATGGTTGTTGTATTCTTTAAAAAAATCTAATATAAAATAATTATAATAGATAAAAAGAAAATTCAATTTAATGGGGGGGAAGTCTTTTTGTTTGGTGTTATGAGTGGTTGAATTGGTAGAAGAAGATTAAAAGAGGACGGTGGAAGGATTAAATGCATTTGGTGGGTAGCGATTGGAAGTGGTGTGGATTCTTGGTGGTGTGTGGCAAACGAGTTAGAACAACAAATGGTGTATGGTCACAGTTGTTCAGACCTGTCATTTTTCCTTGCATAGTAATGCATGCACCTCTTTTGAGATCCAAAACACATTAACCAATAGAAACCCAAGTTATCCTTACGAGTTAGAAAATTTGTATTGTTGTAGTGAAGAAAAGCCTCCTAGGTGACACTTTTGGCAAACACATCTCCTAGACCATGGAAGCCATTTCTATGTTTGAAAAAAAGAGAAAAAATACCAGACAATGTTTCATGTAATATAGATGCGGAAGAGTACAAAAGACACAATTTCCCTACTGAGACATGCACACTGCTTCACCCATGTAACTAGTAGGTCTCCAATTAGATTAGTTACACTTTCGAGCATCCTTCCATTCTGTGCCAAAAAAAAATCCAAGCTCTGTAAAATGGTATGGACGTCTAAAAAAGTTTAAGATGGAGGAATATTTTTTTGCAAGTTGTCGTAGTTGTAGATGCTCCAGTAGATATCTAAACAAATGTGGAATCTTAGTCAGCACATGAACTATTTGAAAGAATGTTAAAAAATAAAAATAAAATGGCTACGGGGACTGCATTGACTACAGGATGTGTAAAATATGGATCCGCTAAAATGGCCTTCGGCCCACCTTTTTGTGTCTGTTTCAAGAAATATGGTCATTTTTTAATTGAAAATCGGCTCATCTATGGAGAGAAGTAGACCTAAGATATGAAGGACTTGTAGGGATGCATTTTCTACATGACATAAAACAATCCAGTTTCATTCTAGTCAAACATTGTTTGGTGAAATCACATCACCAAATATCACAAACAAATGCCCATTAGAATGAATGTTTGTGCTCCTGTAACATCTTTGTGCATACCATCTGCAATATATTCATTTCAGCTCAAAACATTTTCATTTGCATTGAATAGCCATATTAGGATCTAGCTCAGTGTGCTACTCATTTGCAGCTCATTTTTTTGAGCTTATTTACCATATTTATTATGCACTCTCATTACCTTGCTACCCGAGCTCATTTGGTCGATTCAAGATCTTTGTTAAAAAGGTACGTGGAGCAACTGTGAATGAAGAAAGATAAGCTTTTTGGTTTGCGTGTAACTATTTGATGAAATGTTTAACTGAGATGTAGAACTGAATTCCTTATTTCAGTCAACTTCCCTCCACAGGCATGGTTTTTCTCTCCTTATTATTTATAATTCTTGTCATTTATTTTTTAATTTTCAATAAGATAAAATTTTAAACCATAGGAATTATCATAGATCTAATTTTTTAAATAACCATGTTTTCAAAGCAATAAGACATTATAATGTAACCTATAGGATTCAATACTCCTTTGTAAATAATGGACTTAAACCCTCACTCTTTTATGATCTAAGAAAACCAAACTAGATTTCTACAGTACCCATTCTATTGACAAGTTGAAGTTGAGCCCCTAGAATTATGTTGACTGTTCCCTTGTTAAAACAGATAAATCACAATTTTCAAAGACTTACAAAACAACCTTCGTAACTATGGAAAGAAGATGTGGAATTTTCCTACGTGTACCTTGTTATGTGAGGAGTCACTTCAATCCCTTGGATCGACCTCATTTGATTATCTATGATCTTTTGATGCCCTTCTAAGATCCTTGTAACACTATTTACAGCTATGTAAAGTTGTTAAAAGTGAAATGGTGGGTTTCGATTCGGCTCGTCATTCGAACACCACACAACAAAATACTTATCTTCCTTCACAAATCTCTAGTATTTTTACTAGACAATTTCCTGGAACTTTCAGTTCAGGAAAATCACATTTCTGGGTAGTTTGGAAAAGGAATTTTTAGGCCTCTATTTGTATTTTGAATAGGTCAAACTAGACCAATTATGACCGGTGGCTTTATAAAACTTGTCGCCATTTGAAAACCATTTGCTAGTTCTCATTCCTGTCGACTCTGGTGAATTCTCCATATATAGGGGAACTTGTAGGGAGTTCTCGTTGCATGTTCATCCATCAAACATCAATTTTTGACGTGGTTTTGTTATCCCTCAAGCTAACTTTTGATCATTTGCAACTAGGCAAACTACGACCAATGATCTAAGAAAAATAGCGGCCTTTTGTAAACCATTTAATAGTTCTGAATTCCGTTAGTTCTTGTAAATTATTGGGGAATCAGAGGAAACATAGAAACTTACTCATGGTGTGTTTACTCTTCAGAAGATAAATGGAGACCGTGAAATAAATTTTTATAGGTCTTCAACTCTTTTAAAATGAACTTTTTAGTTCCTCTCTGCTAAATGTATTACCTTTGTTTCTAACAACACATCACCTTGGTATTTCATGAAGGTTGTCTATCATAATCATGTCCTTTCACCTTTAACTCTTAGATAGTTGAGACATAGATTCTTAGGCACAATTGAAATTAACTTGAGGTTTGTGTGCAGTTATAGTGCTTCCAATCATATAATTCTAAAAGATGTTAGTCAAATACTTTCTTAATTCCTTCTGTTATAAAACTATGCTAATAATGATACCATAGTGAGATGAAAGAGTAAATCATATAAAATTAAAACTTTATTTGAGGTTAGGAATAATGTCACTCTTGGTGTCCTTATAACTTAAATAAACATATTCATGTGTTACAAAGAATATGAATTGCCTTGGTATGTTCAAACTTTGAGAAAACAAAAGATATATATAAATCTAAATGGAATTCAACAAGTTATGGAACTATAATAACTATGGTAGGGAAATAACTATACCATGATTGAATAATGTTTTTGGAAAAAATCTATCTTGAATCTAAGTATCCCTTAACCTTAATATTTCATCTTGACATCACGTTAGGTTCACTTGTGTAGCAAGGGTAAATTCTAAACATTGTATAAGCATTTGGGAAACATAATTGTAACATAAGAATGAGAGAATTAGGATCTTTGTATGAATTTTGAAATATGGAATATACTTATGTAAGTTATGCAGAGGGTCATAAGGGATAAAGAGAAAAATGAAATGGTCGAACAATAAGTGGAATGTGAAATGAATTTAAGAATCTATACATGGAAAAGGGAGAAAATTATTACTTACATAATAATGTTATTGGAATGTTAATCGTAACCTAGATGTAACCATGCTGATGATGTGTTGTGGGTTTGTCAATCCTTAAGTCCCTTTTCTTGTGGCTGAGTTATTGCGAGAATTTGATTCATTGGAGAAAGTGTATCATCAAAATTATATGACATTATCATGTGTCTATGTGAGTCGATGACTGATGTAAGTGTCTTGTGCTTTGTTGAGTGGCATTGTGTAGTGAGCAATGTATGTAAAAAAAAATTTATCCTAGTATTTTTACTGTTGTTTTTGTGTGTGTGTAAAATGTGGGCATGACATTTAGTATCAGATAGGAGGTTCATGCTCTTGAACCTTTAGGGTAGATTGGTGTTGTGATGGTGGTGGATATTGGAAGAGTAATGTGATATAAGCATTATGTGAACAATGGTGTAATTGTGACCTTATGGAAGCACATGTGTTGCATGTCAATTAGTGTGTATTTGTTATCATGTTGATGTGCTTGTGATGAGAGTATTCACTCTCCTTTCGTTGATTCAATGAGGAATTCATGTGTGATGTACCACCTTTTTTGTGTGAAAAAGAATTTTATTGTGGATTGCGGAGTATTGGAGTATTTTTGCCTTATGTGATATGAAGGTGTATTGAGGTATTGCATGAAAAAATTGTTATAGAAAGAATTGGATTTTATCGAGATGTCATCACAGTGTTGTGCCAAATTGTGTGTGTTACCATGTTGCAATTTGAATTGACTATATGTTTTAAGGTTATACATTGTGTTACTCATATATATAATTCAAAAAAAATGTGATGGTTCATGTCGTGATTTAGGGTTATATGGTGGGTGTACGATCCTTAATGTACAGTGATTGCAATTTGGGTGTAGAATGTGGTAATGTGATGTCTCGTAACCCATAAAATTAATTATTATGTTATACCTTGTATATATACCATGCATAAGACGATATGGTTAATGTCTGTGAATCACCATTGTGTTAGTGATGTAGTTATATGTTATGTTATGGACCCTACACTAACCAACCCTAAGGGAAATCGGTAAACTGTGTGTGTTTGGAGTGAGAAAATGTGTACTATTGACTAGTTACTTGAGCTGAGTATGAGATAGGAAGTGGAGCCTTACATAGGCTGAAAACCCACTTTTGTTTGTTTGGTATGTGTGGCACTTGCTCAATAGGTGTCATACATATTATGCTTCGTAGACACCTCAGGCTTAGTAGATGGTGACTTGTACTCTTTTCTCTCTCCTAATATGGTCGTCGTATGGATTCAACCTATGTGATTTTTACCATGTTGAGCCTTGTCAAAGTGTTTGCGGGATGATTCAGATAGAGATGATGACAGTTGTATTATTTAATATGTTATTTTACGAGCTGAGGCTTGACATCCGAGTGCTAGTAACTCATTGAGTACAATTTTATTGAATGACATGTTCTTATATTCTGGGCATTTATTTGGTTGATGCACTAAAGAGGTACATTTT
Source organism: Taxus chinensis (assembly GCA_019776745.2). NCBI lineage: Eukaryota > Viridiplantae > Streptophyta > Pinopsida > Cupressales > Taxaceae > Taxus > Taxus chinensis. Next base: position 156,529,193 of record CM034146.1, read on the forward strand.
TTTTGCACTGATTGTGGCTATTTGGCCATTTATTTTGCTTAGATTTAAATTTTCTTTTTAAGTTTAAAAATCTTATAGCCTTGCTCACGGCCTTAGATCTTGTCACTTGGCATTTGAATGGATTGTTATGTTGGTTCTAATGCAGTAATGTGTATGAATAGGGTCATGGGATTCACCATGGAGTGTTCGGACCTATGGACCCGCTTCATTGTATGGGGGTACGCCTCAAGGAGTTACAAATAACTAGCGGGTTGTTTAGCCATGAGTTATTATGTCACTTGGGTTAGAGGTATCCTGAATCTATGACCCTAGGGCCATAGGGTGACTGACCTCTTTTGGGGAGCGAAAAGGAAAATTTATGTTTATTTTATTATTTTAGGGAGGCATAAGAGACTTGAGGGAGGCATAAGAGACACTTTAGGGAGGCATAAGATACACTTGAGGGAGGCATAAAAGACTTGAGGGAGACGTAAGAGACACTTAAGGGAGGCATAAGAGACACTTAAGCGAGGCATAAAAATATTTGTGTGGGTGTGATTGATGCTTTGGGAGGTATATGGATTTGTTTTGTGATTCTTGGGTGGTATATGTAATTGTTTAGTGATGCTTTGAGAGATATATCGAGGATTTTTTGTGATGTCTTGAGAGGTGTGGAGTTGGTATAGTGATTTATGTTTAAATTTTTGAGTCTGGGCTATGTCTTGTGATGTTGCTTCCATCTTGATACTTTGTAGCTATAAAAATGGTCTAGAGTTTTGTGGAACCTTCATATGTGTACATCTTAGGAATTTCATGTTATTGTATTCTTCTCATATTACAAGTAATATTGTGTTGGGGGCATGTGCAATAAGTACTATGTTGTGTTGATTTTGTATGTTCCTTCCATGGTTTGGTTGAGTTCTTGTGATATAATACAATCGTGAGAAGAAAGTATCAAGGTTTATCGTGGGTCATTTGTGTTGTGTTAAGTTTTGTGTGACATATTGAGGCCAATTACTTTTGGGCACCCATGAAAATAAATAAAGTGAAATATTGAAAGAATGAAATATTAAGATCTTGAGAATAAGAAATAAATTAAAGGAAAAAAAAATAAGTTATAAAGTAAAAGAGAATTGCCAATCTTCACAAAATATTAAAAGTTTAGAAACTGTTAAAATTTGTTGATCTTCATGTGGTCATGTTCTAATGACAAAGATCTTATCCCTAGACTGAACTTGTCATCGTTAGATTTATTCATTTGTTATTACTTTTGCTACATTACCATTATGTCGCATCGGGGATCATGCTATTATAAGGGGATGGAGATGTAATGCTCAACTCCCACTCCCTTCTATACTTTTTGTGTCATTTGCAAGCATGGTTATTGTATTATTAGAAAAAAACTAATTCAAGTTAATGGGGGGAAGTATTTTTGTTTGGCGCCATTAGTGGTTGAATTAGCAGAAGAATATTAAAAGAAGGCAGCGGATGGATTAAATGCAATGTGTCGGTAGAAATTGGAAATGGCATGGATTCTAGGTGGTGTGTGGCACAAGTGGGGCAGGACATGATGTGGTTGCAGCTGTTTAGACCTGTTATCTCCCTTGCATAGTAATGCATGCACCTCTTTTGAAATCCAAAACACATTAATCAATAGAAACCCAAGTTATCCTTGCAAGTTAGAATATTTGGATTGTTGCAGTGAGAGCAAAGCCTCTTGGGTGACACTTCTGGCAAGTGCATCTCCTAGACCATGGATGCCATTTATGTGTTTGACCAAAAGAGAAAAAAGACCAGACAACATTTCATGTAATATAGATGTGGAAGAGTACATAAGACATTATTTCCCTTATGAGACAGTCACACTGCTTCACCCATGCAACTAACAGGTCTCCAACCAGATTAGTTACATTTTGCAGCATCCTTCCATTTTGTGCCAAAAAAACACCAAGCTCTGCAAAAGGGTATGGACGTCCAATAAAACTTAAGATGGAGGAATTTTTTTTGCAAGTTGTTGTAGTTGCATGTGCTCTAATAGATATGTACCCAAATGTGGAAGCTTAGTCAACATGTGAACTATTTGAAAGAATGTTAAAAAAACACAAGGTTGAACGAACTGCATTGACTATAGGATATGCATAATATGAATTTGCGGAAATGGCCTTGGGGCTGAATTTTTTCACTGTTACAAGAAATATGGTCATTTTTCATTGAAAATCAGCTTATCCGTGGAGAGAAGTAGACCTAAGATAGGAAGGACTCATGGGGATGCATTTTCTACCTAACACAACACAATCTAGTCTTATTACAATCAAATGGTGTTTTGTTAAATCACCTCACCAAATATCACAAAAAAATGTCCATTAGAACAAATGTTTGTGCTCCTGTAACATCTCTATGCATACCATCTACAATATATTCATTTGGGCTCAAAATAGTTTCATTTGCATTGAATAGCCATATTGGGATCTAGCTCGGTGTGCTGCTCATTTGGAGCTCATTTTTTTGAGCTTAGTTACCATATGTATTATGCAATTTCGTTACCTTATTACCCAATATCATTTGGATGATTCAAGATATTTTCTAAAAAGGTATGTAGAGCAACATTGAATGAAGAAGGATAAGATTTTTGGTTTCTGTGCAACTGTTTGACGAAATGCTTAATTGAGATGTAGAACCAAATTCCTTGTTTCGGTCGACTTCCCTCCACAGCCATGGTTCTTCTATCCTTATATTTTATAATTCTTATCATTTAGTTTTTAATTTGCAATAAGATAAAATTTTAAACCATAGGAATTATCATAGATATGATTGTTTAAATAAATGTGTTTTCAAAATAATAAAACGTTATAATGTAACTTACAAGATCCAAAATTCCTTTGCTAAATAATAAAATTTAACCCTCACTTCTTTGATTATCTAATAAAAAATCCCAACCAAACCAGATTTCTACAGTACCCATTCTATTTACAAATTGAAGTTGAGCCCCTCCAATTATGTTAATCGCTCCCTTTTAAAATAGATAAATAACGATTTTGGGAATCGCTCCCTTGTTTAAATAGATCAATTGTGATTTCCAAAGACTTGTAAAGTAACCTTCATAGCTCAAGAAATGAGATGTTTAGTTTTCTTCGTGTACCTTGTTATGTGACGTGTCACTTAAATCTTTGGATCCACCCGAATGAACATTTTTTACCTTTTTGACACCCTGATCAGATCCTTGTTATACTATTTTGCAGCGGTAGGAAGCTGCTAAATCTAAAAAGTTGGCTTTCGTTTTGAACCGCCATTTGAAACCTAGATAGAGAAATTATTATCTGCCTTCGCAAATCTTTGGTAATTTTACTAGACAATTACCTAAAACCTTCATTTTGGAAAAATCACATTCCAGGTTAGTTTGGCAAATGCATTTTTGCAAGCCTCCAATCGTAGTTTGACAAGGTCAAACTAGACCAATTACGACTTGTCGCTCTAGAAAGCATGTCATCCTTTGGAAACTATTTTCGAGTTCTCAGTCTCATTGACTCTGATGAATTATCCATATATAGGGGAACTTGTAGGAAGTTTCCCATTGCACGTTCATCCATCGAACGTTAGTTTTAGACGTGGTTTTCTGAACCCTCAAGCTCATTTTTGATCATTAACAACTAGCTCATTTATGACCGATGGCCCCGAAAAACTAGCCCCTAATTGTAAATTGTTCGTTAGTTCTGAATTCTATTAGTTCCTATGAATGATTGGTCTATAAGTGGACACTTATAAATTTAACCATGGAGTGTTTCCTCATCGGAAGACAATGTTTGAAAGTGGGTTCTTAGCCTCCAAGCCTATTTTGAACATTTTTGTAGCTAGTAGGAAAATGTAAAAAATAAAGTTGTAGGACCCTTGTCAGGTTGCCAAACCACCCTGGAAACTTTTGGCACATGTAAATAACTATTTGAAAAATCTATAGTGTAACTTGTTGTGTGAAATCAAACTTTTGACAAAATGGTGTTTCTATCTCTTCCTTTCTCTTTCTCTCTCCTTGGTTATGAAATGAAGTGAGATGAATACATGTTTCTAAACCTTTTCTTTTGAATGCAAATTATAATTATTATTACATGTAAATGAGAAACTAAAGACATCAATTACGTTAAATTAGGGTGGATTCCATGCCAGCGATTTATCACTGATTTCATGCTCACATGGTTCTGTAGGATGTAAGAAATATGGCGAAAAGGTGATGAGTAATTCATCATTTATTATTGTAATTTTTATAGGTCATTATAAAATGAATATATGTATAATGTTGTCTCATGCTACAGAAATTTTATATTTGAAATTTGCTAATATGTATGGGATGCTAGTTTTAGGGATATCCAAAAAAATGTGCATTTAATCATAGGTTCAATTTGATTCATAGTTATGTATGGTAAAAAGGTTTGATATATATATATATATATATATATATATATATATATATATATATATATATATATATGGTAAATGAATTTGAAGTTAATATCTTATAGTGCATTTTTAGTGTTCAATAAAGGAATAATTAATTAGCGTGTTGTAATCTTACCTTGCAAATGTAATAAAGAGATTTAATCAAAACACTCAACCCTAGTATAAGATTCATGCATAACATGTCGTCATGTGTGATCGTTCTTACCATAGACAAAATTTGAACCGTAGAAGGACCTTAAAATTTACACTCGATGGAACCTCCTACATTAGCTAAATAAAAACCCTAGTTTGATTTTACCGTCATAGTTGTTATGTTTAGCGACATTGACGTGAACCCATATTTTACAAATCACATGGTCTAACTTTATCTGGAGTATTTGGTTTCCTTCAAGTTATTATAACCATGAGGATAATGTATTATGTTCAGGTCTGAGACCGTGTTGAGTGGTGAAGACCTCCTTGGAAGTTACCTTAAGATTTCTTGTTTGAAGCAATGATTATGTGGTGTAACATTACCATCTGTGGAGTAAGTAGGGATATTACTCCCTTAGTATCCTATTGGATTGCGAAGTCTTATGAAATTAGATCTAGAAATTATCTTCATCAGTGAATGAAATCCCTGTTGGATCCAGACAACATAAATGGAGATAATGAAATAGTTGTGCTAGGTCTTAAACTCTTGTAAATGAACTTCATAGTTCCTCTCAGTTAAATGTGTTACCTTGGTTTATATCAACACATCACCTTGGTCTTTCTTGAAGGTTATCTATCATAATCATGTCCTTTCACCTTAAACTCTTTTATAGTTGAGGCATAGATTCTTAGGTGCAATTGGAATTAAACTAAACCTTAGTTGATTGGGAGGTTAACTTGAATGTTTTTTGTAGTTATAGTTCTTCTAATTATATAATTCTTCAATATGTTAGTCAAATACTTTTGTAACTCCTTTTGTTATAAAACTATGCTAATAATGATACCATAGTGCGATGTAAGAGTAAATCATATATGAGAAAAACTAGATTTGAGGTTAGGAATTATGTCACTCTTGGTGTCCTTATAAATTAATTAAACATCTTCATGTGTTATCAAGAATATGAATTGCCTTTGTTGGATCAAACTTTGAGAAAACAAAAGATATATATACAAATCTAAATTGAATTCAACAACTTATGGAACTATAATAACTATGACAGAGAAATAACTATACCATGATCGAATAATGTTTTTGGGAAAAAGCTATCTTGAATCTAAGTATCCCTTAATCTTAAGACTTCATCTTGACATCATGTTAGGTTCACTTGTGTCGCAAGGGTAAATTCTAAACATTGTATAAGTGTTTGGGAAGCATAATTGTAACATAAGATTAAGAGAATTAGGATCTTTTTATGCATTTTGAAATATGGTTCAAATACTTATGTAAGTTATGTAGATTGTCATAAGGGATAAAGAGAAAAATTAAATGGTCAAACAATAAGTGGAATGTGAAACGAATTTAATAATCTGTAGGTGGAAAACAAAGAAAATTATTACTTACATAATAATGTTATTGGAATGTAAATCGTAACCTAGATGTAACCATGGTGATGATGTGTTGTGAGTTTGTCAATCCTAAAGTCCCTTTTCTTGTGACTGAGTTATTTATAGCATTTGATTCATTGGAGAAAGTGTGTCATCTACATGTATATGACATTGTCATGTGTCTATGTGAGTCGATGACTTATGTAAGTGTCTTGTGCTTTGTTGAGTTTTCTTTACTTGGAGCCCTTATGGCATTGTGTAGTGAGCAATGTAAGTCAAAACAAAATTATCCTAGTATTTTTACTGTTGTTTTTGTGTGTGTAAAATGTGGGCATGAAATTCGCAACTTTTATTTCACATTTGATTTCTTTTATATATTAAAAAAATTATGGTGGGGGGTCTAAATCCCCCCCCCCCTTCCCCCACCCACATATTTATTTTTATTAAAGAATTATGGTGGGGGGAGAAAACATCCCCATCTTTTTATTAAATCCCTCTCACCCGTGTAACATAGGTCGTAGCTTCCATAAGTCCTTGTGCATTTATATATGTGTTCTAACTTTTATTTTTTAATATAAATCATTATAATTAATGTGTGTGTGTGTGTGTATATGTATATATATCAATATATATCCAAAACAATACAGGCCATAACCAGGCCACCACCATAAAACCTTTGGATTGTTTAAAATGTTTATTCTAAAACAAGAACTATATATGTACACATACATACATACACACACAGACACACACACAGAGACACGCACACACACACACACACACACACACACACACACACACACACACACACACACACACACACACACACACACACACACACACACACACACACACACACACACACACACACACACACACACACAAACACCCAAACCATCTATGTATATATCACATGTAAAATAAGAAATGAAAATGGGGCAAAAATTCCCATATGCAAATAGGGTAAATGCAAATAAAATACACAATAAAAAATAATAATATGCACAAACCCTAGAAGAGGGTTACAAATGAAATAAGAAATAAAAAATGTGTATATCCATCCATGAGTTTGAGAAACCTTTCACGGTTTCCATCATCTTCTTGCTCCCAACCTGCAAAGTGAAAATTAGAAAATAGGGTAGAGGAAACGATAAGAGCACCTCATAGGGATGTTTAGGGTTAGATTGAATTCTAGGATCCAAGGGCTCTAAATGGATCAATCTAAGGGTAGGAAATAAGTCCTACAATTGTTAGGTGGGGATTTTAGGTGGGAATATGTTTTTAAATTAAATAAATGTGTTAATTGTGAATGGGGCCACTAAAGGGGTGTAAGAATGTTAGGGCCAAGGTGTGACATTTATTATCTTAGTTTAGTGACGTTTTTAAAGGACTTAACTTTAGGAATTAATTAAATTAATTTTATACGTGGATAACTAGATAGTGCTTAAATCAAGATTAAAATTATTTGAAATTAATCATTAGGGTTAGGGTAAGTTAGACCTTAGTCTTAGGATATTGAGTAAATAAATTACTTTAGAATTATAAGGATGAGTTAAATAAAATAAAAGGGGATTGTAGCCCACAATGAATTAAATAAAATAATACAAATTAATTGTTAATTTTAATTACAACCACCTTATGATTAAGAGGAGTTTTTTGATCTTGAAATAATCATATCTTGTTAGTAAATATCGTGTGGCAATCCCTTTAAACCTAAAAAAATATTCTGTAAATTTTCCCTAGCTAATTGTTGAGTTTCATCTTGGGATTTATACAGGAAAAATGTGGGTGTTAGAAACAACAACAAAATATTCCACTAACGGTCCTCACAACTCCAAGAACCAATCATCATTACTATAGGGTTGTCCACACCTAGCATCACAACCTCCAACCACTAAAGCGAGAACAAAATTTTCAAAATTAAAAATATCCTACTTCTCTCTTATCCTTATATCAACAGCAACTATGTGGTTCATGTAAAGGTTCATTTTTTAAGTTCAATGTCATCATTTCACATTGGGCCCACTAGTGCTTCTCACCAAATTCTCTACTATGCCAGTTCCACCCAACTCATTCGCATAGGCCCTACAATGTACTAGAGCCATGTATCACCTATTCACTCAATCCAACACTGGTAACTGCAATGAAATGTCTTCACTATCCACCATGTTGACCACACATGGACCGCACCCCTCAGACCTATCAGCATTACTACTCACAAACTTACCAATCGCACTCAGAGAACCATGATATTAACTGGGAACCTCTCTAATGTGAGGATATCTAGCTAGGTGACACGCAAATGTTGTTCCTTCCCCCACGAAACTGGAAGAAGAAACCTAGCCAAAGGTGCAAGAAACAACTTCCTTCATGTTATCCTCCTTTGCAAATAAATATTTGAGATTTGAATCCATATGACATATCGAGACCCGAAGGGAATCCGCATCAACATTCTTCTAGCCCAGTAAGTGCTCACTGAAACAAGACCAGGCATCAAAACCCTCTTTCTTGCATTTCTCACAGATGATCCTAGATTTTTTGACTTCGATGGCTTGTTCATGATTTTCATCTACTGTATCTACAAGGATGCTCTTGGTCACTTTGGCCCCCATGGGAACGTTAATCCGCATTTTAGAAAAATGTAATCTTGATCGAGGTTTCGTGACTGGGTCCACAACAAATGAGCACACCCAAAGCTCTTTCTATTCTGAGAAAAACCTCTGGCTCCCAGAACTCCACGAGTAGAGCATGGAGTCGAATCTAGATCGAAAGTTTGGGTAAAGAGACAAAGAAACCATGTTCATATTGTATAATATTGACAACCATTTTCCCAAAAAACCATGATGCTCCTAGAAGCACATGTCTCAGATCCAATTCTTCCTAGAGAAAAAAGAGGAAATCATCCTTAGCCATTTCTCTGACCTCCACCTTGCATTCCCACTTCATTTTTCATTATATTGAGAAATAATTAATAACTTTAACATTTTTTATTCTTAAATATCAAGATATTAATTCTTATATTTTACCACCCTTCCACCATTTTTAAATAGATATGTATAGCATAAAAATTTATATTTGAATATTTTTTTCTTCAAATTAATATTAAAATATGTACAAAAATCAACACATTTATATTAGGCTATATGCATCATTACATTTAGAAACTTTAAATCCATTTAAAAAGTAAATAAGTATTTATATACATATGCAATAATAATTAAAGAAACATATGAATTTAATATATATAAGATTTATAGATTTAATAGAATTTTTTCAAGAGATATCTAAAATAAATGTCAGATTATCTTTTCATAAAATAAATTTAAATCTATATTTACCTCAAAAGTACGTCAATAATATTAATAAATAAATAAACATAACATATTAATTAATAAATAAATAACTAGATAAATAAGTAGATAGATATAATATAAGTACAACAAACTTACGTACATTAGATTATTAGATCTATGTAATAGGTAACTATAACCGAAAATATGTAATTAGTTGTAACATACAGCTTAATAATTATATAGATAGCCAAATAAACATAATAGAAGCAAAACAAAAACAAAATTAAAATAAATAAAGTTACAATATCTAAATTTATCTAAACTTTAAATGCATGGACTCGGGTTGGGTGTTCATAAGTAATAAATAAACATTTAGTTTTTATTCAATAATATGCTTCGATAGTCATATTAAAAAGTTTACATACAAATATTGCATCATATTTAACATTTCTGAAAAAAGGTAATGATGTGCTTTACCTAATTTTTTTAAATGAGAAAGGTGGATCAATGAATGATAGTGGGGGAATAACGAATGGGGGTATTTCAGCGAATGCTAGTGTTACATCAAAAACGTGGGTGAGAAGATTGTTCGGTGCAGAGTACCGGGAGACTATTAAGATCTCTCCTATGTGGAGTGATGACGGCCCACATTTTGAGATTCTGGAGTCGGTTGTTAATGGGGCTAGGGAAACATTTAAATACACGGTTGTAGGAAGTTTTTTTGGCATTAGACTAAAGATAGATTTTGTAAGAGACTAGTGCAGGAGGAAATCAGGATGCAAGATGGAGGTTAGAGCACTTGTGGGGGATGGATTTATCTTTTGTTTCCAAGAAGAGTTGAATCTACAAAAGGTGTTACACGGGGTTCCATGGTTTTACAGGAAATTTTCCCTTATTCTCAGTCGTTGGCAATATGGGTTGCTACAAGAGATTAAATTTCAGGATCTACCTGTTTGGAATCTCCTCCTAGCTCTTCCCTTGGAGTTCTAGGAGCCTAAAGTCTTTTTGGGGATTGCTAGTTTTGATTGCAATTAACCCTACAACTAAAGCTTGATCCATGTTTTTTTTTCTCACCTCTGTATTAATGTTCTAGTTGGGTCCAAGGTGCCCCAAAAAAAATATATTCTTATTTTGAAAAATGGGAGAAAAAGATAGATATCGAGAGCTCACTAATTATTTGTGATAAGTGTAGAATGTTAGGATAGATGATGAATAACTATTATCGAGGGGCATTGTTGTCTCAGGAGGAGAACGAGAAAAATCATGGACTCAAATTCCTATAACACAGATTCATGATGTGCCAGGGGAGGAGAACTCAAACAAATATGGTGTAAATGTAGAGGAGGACGATGAGTTTGTGGTGAATTCATCTCTCTCCGCGGCACCTTGGAGAATGGTTGTTCAACTGATCTAGAGGGAATCGGTGATGGAACAAAGGAGGATATGTTAGAATCTCTGAGAGATAGTTTCGATGGTGTCTAGGTGGGTGGGCCTTTTGGGTGGGATGGGCTCATCCAAATTAAAAAAATCTAATATGGGTTTTAAATAAAAGGCATCGTATAGAATTCATTATCTACTCTATGCCATGTTTTAGTAGGTGGGACTCGTTGGGATGGCAAGAGTCCTTTCATGGTCATGTGGTTATGTGATAATTTGGATGGCAGATTGGAATTTATCCTTGGGACGGACATGGGAGAGTCTCATGGTGGATATTTGGTGGGATCGTCAAACCTTTTGGTTGACGTGAATGGATTGACTAAGGTCCATCCTTTGAAACACAAATTTGTGGGGTCTGTTCATGTAATGCGGAGTCGTACTCTTGCGACATTTGGTGGTAGGTCTTAATGTATTTCTCTCTCTTTGTTTACAATCAAGTTTCTTTGACGTAGATATCGGTGTAGCTTACATTGACTTTGTCTTGTTTCTTCCATATTTCTATCTTGGTTCCTTTTTTAATCACTTTTGGCCTAGTTCCTCTTGGTATAAAGGGTTTTTTGATCCTTTTAAAATTATTTCTTTTTTACCTTATCTAACATAAATATTTAACATTTTGTATTTTTTTTTGTTTTTTAATTATTTGTTTTATCATATTGTTTTGACTTCTTTTATATTTTTTATTATTTTTAAAAGTTGATTTTGCTAATAGAAATTTATAACTTTTATAAACTAAATTATATGTAAAATTATGTTAACCATAGTTTTTCTTTTAAGGAAAGGATATAAGTGTTTCCTAATCACTACTACCATTAAAAAGTGTCCCTCCAAATCCTACACTCCCTACCATAATTGTAGAATGCTTCTTGACTTTATTAAACTTCCAATAGACCGACACAAAAAAATCATAATATCAAAGTTAGATATGGAAGCACACAAAAACCTTCACAACAAGACTACCAAAATCATGTTCCATTGTTGACAAGGCCATAAAAAAATTAGAACACCTATTTTTATTTTATTTTAGTTCGGCGTGAAAACAAAAACAAATTTTGTGTAAATATTATTTTCTAGCCTTACTTATATTTATTTTATTCATAAAAATTAATGTTTATTGTTGTATATTTCTAGTAATAACTAGGGCCATTGCACTTTATAGTTGTAAGGAAAAACTTATATTAACAATTTTAAATTGCCACTATTTTATTGTAAGTATTGTTAATTAATGAAAACAAGTTAGCTAGATTTTCTTTCCACATGAAACTTTCCATTGTATACTTGAAGTGAATCTGAATCCCAAGTAATATCCATAAACAAATATGATTGGGTTTACAATGAATGCATACATCGGATATATAGATATTACTCATCTTTAATTGTAAATATACATACATATGTGTTTATGTTGTCATTGAATATAGAGTTAATTTATGAAATAGAAAGACAATTTTTAAAATAATGTAAATAAACAATAGTATTTTTTTTATTCCATTACATTATTTAGTGAGAGAAGACCACATTCTCAAAAATTAAGGAGATACAATTGTAATGCAGTCTTTGAAGATTACTCATCTTAAAATCATAACGGGGATTAGTACACCAACTCTTAAACATTCATTATTAATATCTTCTAATTCACACATGTAGCACTCCTAACTATGGGTGGTTATTAACAAATCATTACAATTTAGTTCACACATACCTGTATACTAGCAATTACTAACCCATTGTCATGCGAGTACTGACAGGATACTCCTAAAACCACCCATAATGCGCATATGTGAGATATCACCCAACTTAGAATTGTAGCATGTTATTGTAGAGCTTATTCATAATCTTGATCATGTGAGGTGCATGGGCTTGCACGCAACTCAACAAACATGCAACATCACGCTCATGTGAATGTTGTATTCTCAAAGATGATTTTTATAGAAGGATATAACAATCACCTATGGATGAACATGTATCCACTCATCTAATCATTCCCCACATTGACAATGGTTTCATACATGCTCTAACCAACAACCATTATCTATATATGTTTTAACAAAATAACCAATAACCTACACATACAAATAATTTGTTATCACAAACAACAACCTACATATATAGATAATTATAGTGGACAACCAACAACCTATAGATACAAGTTTCATAATATTACAACACTTTATTCCGAATATCGATGTATTTTACATCTGGGAGAAATATAAAAACTTCAGTCACAAACATAATTTTCCACAACACATACGATAACACACAAAACACGAATATAGAAAAATAAATGGCATGGACTTAGGTTAACGCAAGATTTGCCACTAAATGACTAGGGAAAATCAAACACTTTTCAGGACTATCTAAAACAATAACACGAAAGCCTTAAGTTATAATTGGATACTCTTGGATAGTCCTAAATCAGGAGGATGAATCCAAAAGCCTTTTTCTCAATGTTAGGAGGATGAATGAATTAAGTTGACGTAGGTCTTTCCCTTGGTGCCTGTGGTTCTAATAAACATACGGTATTCATTGAAGGTCATCTCTCTGTACTTCATGGGATTGGAATCATCTACCAGGTCCTTTACAGGCCCAACTTTTTGGTCTCCACTTGGATTGCAGAAAATGACGATTGACATACGTTCCTTGTTATTATTCACAATGCTTCTGTGTTCTACACTTTTGTAGATGCCGTTAGTCAAAATCTGTAACACAAATTTGCAGTAATTTGTAAGTACTATTAATGTATACATGTTTCTGCTGAAGAATGTACTGAAATTATCATAAAATACCGACCTCAATTTGATCCCCAAGGTTTACAATCAGAGCATTAGGAATAGGAGGAACGGGAACCCAAAGACCGGACTTTCTAACCTGGAGACCTGAAACTTCATTCTGAAGCAGAATGGTGATGCCTCCCGGGTCTGAGTGAGGGGAGAGGCCGAATGTCAAATCCGGTTGTGGGCACACTGGATAATAATTCAACCTAACACATATGCCGATGTTCTCATTTCCTCCGAAAGCTTCCTCCAGTGTTGTGGGAGGAAGACCTACATTTTGAGAGAGCACAGAAAGCAATGTCTTACTCAGTTTTAGGGCTCCACTGCAGTATTCTTTCATTGTAGACCTGCAATTAAATTTTCCAACATGTAAAAAACCAGCAGAACAATGGAGCATGAGAATAATATATTTCATTTGAATAGTATGTACAAAATGCATGGTTACAGCCGTCATCGCCGCTATCAGTATCATATTTACTTAAGCATCCAACTTTGTAACTCAATTCTGTGAGACCCTCAACACCGGTAGCATCTAAGGATTGGAAAAAGTTGCAACAGTTAATCCACATCAAATCAATACGCACTTGCACTATATCTCATACTTTGGTTCGTGGGCAAACTCAGCAAACAAAAGAACGTATTATGGGTTTCTAATTTTACTTCTTACTGTTTGGTACGCGTCTCTTCCATGCTGAGGTACTAATATTATGGTCTTATAACGTATTAAGATCTAGATATAAATTTCACCATATAACTGACACATTTCTTACCGCTCTATGTCTTTGTAACAGATTTTAATATAAAATATGTAATATATATTTTATACATGTACTTTTCCGACTTATATTGATTTAACTTCTAAATGCCATCCAAGGTAGGTAAGTTGTAAGGGTTGCCATATGCCAAAGTAGAAAAAAATATTGTTCTGCTACAACACTCGAAGAATTTTTTTGAAATCCCGGCTTCTATAAGATTAATTTCTCTTTGAAGTGAAGTAATAGGGAAAACTTACATTTCACCCTTTGAATATAAGGTGAAGAGAAAAAAATATATGTAAATTCAACTCTCCCTCCACTACATCTTACAATGTAAATAAATTATTCTCTAGAATTCTATTACACGATGCATATATATATATATACAGTCAGTAATAATCCACATGGGATTTCCTTGGTTCACGATGCATATATAAATATATATGCATATATAGTAAGTAATAATCCATTGATTTATATCTAAAAATAGAGTTTTTTTAATTATTAAAATATTTTTCTTAAAAATAGAAATAAAGTGGACTGTCTTAAATTTAAACAATTAATACATGCTTTAAAAAAAAAAACTCTAGTTTTTTTCTAATAATATAAAGAAGACAAAATTAGAATTTCGTACTTTTTCTAATTATGTGCAGGTACTCCGACCATTTAGATCTAGAAAAAAATATTTAACATATGACCGATACATTTCTTTCACTGTCTTCGTAACAGATTTTAATACAAAATATGTATTATATAACCTCAAAACGCCATCAAAAGTAGGTAAGTTCTAACGATTGCCATGAATTAAAGTAGAAAATATTACTCTTGTGCACTACGCTTGTCCATTACAAAACTCGAAGATTCTTTTGAAATTCTAGCTTCGATAGCATTCCTTTCTCTTTGAATAATTTACATTTCACCGTTATTTTTACAAGTTATGTAAATTCTACTCTTCCTCCAATACATCTTACAATGTAAATAAAACCATTTTAATGCATTATTCTCTAGAGTTCTCTTACACACTATCCATCCCACAAGATAAAAAGATATGGGAGTTCTTTAATACACTATATATATAGAAAAAGTAATAGTCCATTGCATTATATCTAAATATATTTAAGAAGACCAAATTAAAGATTTTGAGTGCCCCAGGGAACATTAGAGCTAAGGCCTTCTATTAATAAATACAATTTCTAGTAGAGAAAATATCAATCATGATCAAATATCTTATTACTTAATATGTTATGCCTCTATCATTAGAGAAAATTTTTGTAATAAGTTTTTCTTATCGAATACTACCTAAAATTCCTGGTTATTTCTCTAACATATAGTCTATCATAATCCTCCTTTTCTCAACTATTTTTTCCCATGTTCTTTACATATTCACCTTTCGTGATCTCTCCTCCAAAAAACTTTCAAGACTTCCAAAACAATATAAAGTATGAAAAATACATGAGTATGAATTAAATTTAATAATCCTACAACAAAGTCACTTGTATAAATATTTAAGGCATCCTAAATATGATATTCTTAATACAATTGTGTAATTTTAATTTTATTTTCAAATTAAGTAAATTAAATCAGTATGCAAGGTTGGACACTAACTACTACTACCATATATGGAATTAATAAATTGTACTCTTCATAACAGTCATTATTAGCACTCCATTCAGTTGCCTAATTTACCTAAGCCTTAATCAATCTCGACATACATACATACATACATATATATAATCCCTTACTCTAGGTATACCTATATTCAAGCGGTCGAGAAGGCCATTTATGCTCCTCTCTTATGGAAGACGGTAGGAAATGATGATAGTAATAATCTCCCCAATCAAGAATGGCTCCTTTCTGGACACCAACTCTGCTCCCATATCCAACATATGTATCTGGATCATTGGCATGCTTTTGTTTTTCCTCCAACGGAAGGCCGAAAAACATCTTTGACACATCACTTCCAGCTTCTAAAAGCTCGGAACTCATTCCGTGATTAATAACCTGGAAGAAACCCCATTCTTTGCATGCATTAGAAATCTCTTCCATTGTCTTTTTCCTCCTCACGTCATCTTCGAGACCAGACAAATCAATAAGAGGAATATGTTCCTCAAACAATACATGGCCTGTGGGCCTCTCTTTCTCAGATCTGACGTATTTAGTAGGCAAGCATTTTATGCCAGTCTCTGCAATAGATTGGACACTTTGTGTTGATTCAGGCCATTCTAGCTTGCCCTTGCCCAATATATTAATTACAGAAGAACCAGCAGCGGAGGGGGCAGGAGAAGAATCACAAGAAGCAGAAGCACAAGCCATCCAAAAAAAAACTATCAAGTTAAGGCCAAAATGCCAGTATTATTGTCCTCGACTACTCCCAACAACGTATGAAACTCTTTGAGATAATTGAAGATGTCCAAGCCCACACCATCATATTTGTATCCTTCGCTATCTCTTGGATAAGACAAAACAACAATCAGTAGAAATCCTTGCGCCACATTAAATCAAGGTTGTAATCTGTGGGCTAAAACACACGTGGGTATTTCGAGTGAGTACTGTAGCCGACAAATACAGATGCACCTCACTAAAAGCACCAAAATCCAACTTAGTATAAAAAAAAACGTGGAAGCCAATTCCAAAGTCATGTTCTCTAGAAACCACAATAACATGTGACAGCCAGAGTCAACTAGATTTTTATAACATAAATGGGCCTTTCAGAAATTTAATAATCTCTAAGATCATAGATCAAAGATCAAAATGGCATGGGAATCTCTGGTTGAAAGATTTAAATTATAATGACATGTTCTTAATCTGACATGTTAGTTAGCTCACAAAATTAAGAAGCATTGTGCGGATCTCCATCTGTCCATCTATCTGTCAAGAAAATTCTGTAATAAAGTTTAAATGGTATTGGTACTTAAAATATTAAATGATGGGTAGGTCAAATTGTTGGAAGCATCTAAATTCATTATTATTATATATATTTATCACACAATATCTGCATTGTATTGGTGTAATAAATTAATAAAATCAAAACAATTTGGCATGGAATTCTCATTATTCCTTAGTGGGTTATAATTATATTGGTGAATTTTTCTTTATTTTTGTTGAAGGCTTGGAATTAATTGAGTCACACAACACCTTTTACACCATCATCCATATTATTAGACCACAACTTATTCAATGAAATGGTGGATTGTTGTAGTCATACCTTGATAACAATAATAAGATTTGATTTTACATTTAACATTCATTTATTTGTTATAAGTTAGTTTAAACATAAACATATGTGACCATCTTTTAGAGTTTTTTTTTCAGAAATTTTGATTTAAAAACATGGTTTTGGAGTGTGTTTTTTCTACATTGATTACACTAAATTGAGGTCATCTCTTAGTACTTGATGAGAAATTACTGTACACAAATATTAGACATCTTAAATAAAATCTTATCATTTATGAAAAATGGAAGATACAATAATTTAACTAAATTGAGTCATAGATATCACTAAAATTGATATCTATTTACATTTTCAACTAAATACAATTTAGAATTCTATACTAATGTTCATAATACATCTATTAAATTTTAACATTTTGGTGAGAAGGATCTTAAATATATCTTTGGAAGTACAAAATACTTGTTTTGTATTATTCACATTCCAAACATGTTCTTTTGTTAAATTAAGAGAATATCATGTTATAATAAAAACAAGAATTTTCAAATTGAAAAGCACAATTTTGTTAATAAAATAGGAAATAGTGTACCATTAATCATATAGAATAAATTGGGTGGAAAGAGTCACACACCACAATGCAAGTAACATCAAGCGAAGAATGTCATGAGAAAATTACATGTCACCTCATGGGGGCATGAAAATAAAAGCATAAATAACAATAGTGTGATGTTTAACAAAACAAATGTGCAAGAAACAAGTACCACTCAAGAAAACAAAGGGCCGCTACAAAATATGCTTAACATCAAACATGGTGGTTGGAATTGGAGGCAAACAACTATCCGACTTGTCTTCCCACCGACTAGTAGTAAAGGGATTGAGTGTGTTTTTGTTGGGATCCTACCCATAGTGCTGGTATTTTTATTATTATTCTTCATTTTTTTTGTTTTTTTGGTAAGGAGAGACTGTAAGTGCTTATTAGGGAATTTCCCCTAACAAGAGAATCCCACCCACTTCCTCAACTACCACCAACACTGCCAATCTAGTCAAAAACACCACCATTGTTTGTTGGAGAAGGTTGATAAAATGAAGGAGGGGAAAAACGAAATCATGGATAGGAGCTCCACTTAAATCTAGAGAAGTTCCTCTGAAAACACCAACCACAACCCTTTGAGGGGAAACAATATTGCAAAAAATTTGGAGCAACCTGAATAACAACACACATGTCATTACCGCAATGTGAGAGTTGGCATTGAAGATTTTCCACCTCCAAATGAAGTTTCTTTTCTCGAACATGGATTTGAAGATAAATATTTGACATAATACTAACATTATTAATCACATGAAGATATCTTTCCATAGAAGTGTTTTCAAAATAAGAAGAATGCTTATATTTCCAAATATGAAATAGAATAATAACTCTAAACATTTTCAAATAATTATTTAATTTTATAGGGAGTATGGTCGAATCACCAAAAAACATTTTCTAGGTGAAAATATTAGGGAAGAAAAGTTGTAAAAGGTAAATTCACTTTCAGGATGATTGGGCATGTGGGAAAAACAAATATATGAGTTTAATTAAATCTAGTTATTTTTAATCCAAGAAATTAGGGTTTGTGATTCTCACAAGTTTGAGTATATCCCCGATATGGTTACATTGATATAAAAGGAACCCATAAGAAGTGGATTTTTTAGGATCAATCTGGTTTTTCCAAATGTTGTCAAACAACCTAACCTGGATCACATCCTTGGACTTGATATTCCATGAATGTTTTAAAGAATTATATAAAAATTTCTTTGAGGCATAAAGGTGGTATCTGATATAAAGTCTCTAGCAACATAAGGGGATCATCAATGGTTATTGCAAATCTTTCCATGAATGAACACTATAGGAAATCTAGATTTTGTGGAGGAAAGTATTAGGTATGAAAATTGTAATGTCTAAAATAGATTGTGAATCCTCTTTTTTATGATAACATTTATCTTTAAGCATATTTGATAGTAGAAAATCATGAGAAAAATATAAAACATACTAATAATTACTTTAATTCCATTCTTACAAAGTTAAAGAATTTTAATCTAAGGAACCATGGAAATGGGATATTTTGAAATAAAGAATGGGAGAGCACTAAGGGAAAGATGGTTCATTACATGTCCTTATTTGAAATTATCCCCCACCTAGACGAGGTTATATTTGAGAAAATTTCCATCTTTCTATATGCTTTTATAAATAAAAGTGACACATATCTTCACTTTCATAAGTGAAACAAGGAGACTTTGAAACACTAGCCCACTCCATGTTTAAAGGCCCAACGGTGTTCCTTAGTTGACGCAATGTTTGAGAAGAATTTTCTAGACTTTGTATCCTTCAAGGCTTCAAATTATCCATTTGATGCTGAGGGAAGATATATGAAGCTAGATATCCAAATGCGTTAAGTTTTTTACTTATTTGGGTCTAAAGAAAATGTCTCATGCAACACTCCAAACCCTTTATGGACCTCATAGTTATCCCATTAAATTTTTCTAGTATTGTTTTCAAACCTTCCATAAGTAGTTATAAAAATATCCCAATAAGAAGAATGGTAGACATGGGTAGAAACTAAGACTTTGGAAAAGATTCTGAATTTCATTAGAAGATAGGGTTTCAAGACATCCAATTCAATAAAGTTTAAACTACATCTCTGAACGATTTGCATTTCTAGTCTATTTCTAGAATATCGTCACCTACTCAATTGAATGTTGTTGGTGAAACTTATGACATTCAAAGAATGTTAACTCCACCATAGAAAATAATCAGGCGATACCTATTTTTGGAAGAAAATGAAAGGTCAGAAAATGAGACTTGGGAAGGAATTTAATGCTAGAGTGGGTATCTAATTTTACATTTATTGAACCTTGTGAAAATGAAAATAAATCTAAACCTACCAAAGAATTCAAATGTAAAATTTGTAGCTTGAAATCTGACATGGTCAAGACAATGCAAGTTAAATTGGATTGAAATTTAATGGTGAAAAAATATAAATCAATTTAAGCACATGTTAATCTAGCTATATAACATTTATAGTTTAATTATAATAAAATATTATTTATTTAAAATAGTATATTAAATTTATAAATAAATAAAGATAATATAGGTACAAGTATTAATTTACATTATGAGATCCTATTAAATAAATCTTCCACACATATATGTATTGTTTCAGTGTAATATGCAGGACAAGAACATGGAGCTCATTTTCATCCATTCCTTCAAGTTCCATTCAGGGATATTTATTTCTATCAGGAAGAGGAAACCTATCTTGATAAAAAGATAAATTGGGCAATAGGATGTCCAATTACCATACATATGTTTTCACCCATCTTACTGAGGAAATTGTGGGAGTAATCATGTTAAAAGATGAAATGTGAAACACCAATTCAACAAATATTCAAATATGTAAAAACACTAATTAAAGATTAGAAAAACGATAAAGCAATGAAGTACAGATATGACCTAAGAAATAAGCTGGAAAAACCCTAGGTGCAAGAGAAGGGATAAAGTACTTATCTGATTTTACAATTAATATTGGACTCTGCTAAATTGGAAAAATGATAAACAAGAGGAGGAAACTATCATTATTGTGCCCAAAAAATTGTGTGACTGAGAGATCTTTCTTGATTGGGTGTGTGGATTGGGTTAGAGGCGCCTAGGTGCCAAAGACCTGATATGGGTGCATCTGACTGCAAAAACTATCAGAAACTGATTTCTTATGTGTCACAAGATGTTCACTAAATTTCAGTTTTAGTCACCTGTATGTCACTTGTTTATCGATGGGTTTTCCTGAGACCTGCAAATAAAAAGAACATCTGCAAAAGCACAAAACATGTCAAATCAAAGAAAGAAAAATAATGAGTGAAATTATGATCCAAGTGTTGCACTACATTTAATAATATATGTATTTTTGCATGTCTGCGCATGTAGAATCGTGCCTTATGTGGATTTTGTGCAAGATGCACTTGATAACAAACAAGAGCTAGATGTACTAATGTAAGTATATGTGTCTATGGAAAAATGAACATCCCCTCTTATGAAGTGTATGAAGAAGAATTAAGTCCCTTGTCCCTTTAATGATAGCCAGTTGGATGCTTCGATGCTCTTAGAATGCCTTTGGATGTAACCTTAGGTGGTGATAGTAGATATTTATTTCTTGGTCCTTTATTATGGTAACATAATAAATTATTTATATGATTCCCTTGTTTGAATTTCGTAATTAACCACTAAAAATATGAACCATAAGAAAATGAGATTTCCAGCAGCTAAAAGAGGATCGAAAGAGGTGAGCAAGATATAAAGAGGTCAAGGGCACCTAGAGGGGGTGAAGGTGCCTTGGCGTTGTCATCCTGGCTGGGTGTTAGTGTTCAAACTCATAAAAATTGAAGTATCAAAAGTTAGAAATTGCAATAGGGTGTGTAATGATAAGAAGGAAAGTCAAAATAAATAAAAAGGCCAAAGAAAGTCGTCAATTAGAACTTTTCTCTCTTAGGAATCATTTGAATGCAAGTATGTGATTAGGATCTAGAAATATACCCAAAGTGCATGATTTTGTGTCTAAATTTTCCCTCGCTTTATGTTGTTGAGTGAATAATCGATAAAATAAAGTAAATAATATATGTGTACCTAATAACCTTGTAGATTCATGGTGAAAATCATGTTGAGCAGAAAAGAAAATGCATGGAATGATAAAAATGAAGCATGGAAGCTACAGAAGAGAAAGTGGCCCTAGGGGTGAAAGTGTACGTGCATATGTTACGTTGTACCCATTTCTGATGTCTCTTGATGTGTTTAGTGGTCTAAATACTACTTCCCATAAGGGCGGATAGACAAAAGAGATGAGAAACATAGTATTCAAATATGTCTATATGAAAAATTTGATCTAAGTATGCAAAACGTATGTACAAATGTGAAAAGGAGCATGTGCACCTGATTCATGATGAGTGAGAAGATATAAAGGGTCCTAAAAATGTTGCAGAAGAAGGATTTTTTTGGGAAATCTCATGCCAAGAATTATTTTTTTGGGGGATCTCACACTAAGTGTGAGTTTTTTATTTTTGGGAGATCTCGTGCCACGACAGAAGAAATGTAGGGAGAAATTTCTAGTGTTATTCTTCATCCTTTGACTACTTCCCAACATTAATACACCACTACAGATGATGTGATACTTCTTTGTTCAAATGCAATGGATTTTGATCCAACGCAAATAGAAACACATAGAAAGCATACATGTTGATTGCTGGAGGATTGTTCCTGTACTAAGAAAATTTTGTTGATCTGAGAAAAAATTTGTAACTGCACATTTTCATAGGTTTCCAAGAAGGGTCAGGGGCACTAGGTCACTCATGTCTTGGGCTTGGCGTTGGCATTTGTGTTCTGTTAAAGACCCTAGTTATATTTTGGGTCATTTTTGATACTGTAGACCATGTTGATTATGTTGTGAATTGTGTTGTATTCTGATTGTGAACTATTGTATGGGGTAATTTATTCACCAAATGATTACCCCCCTCATTTGGGTTACATTTTACTTCAGAGGATTATGTAGCCAAAAGGAGAAACATATGTTAATCTGAAACAAATACCCTATAAGCAAGGGAGTGTGCTTGGTAGAAACCAACGCACAAGTAAGAAAAGTGGATAAAAGAATGTGTTCGTGCAATCAATTCAAATAGCTAAATAGAAAAAAAATTGTAAACTAACAAACAAGAAGACATCGTAGACCACGAAAAGTCAAATTCAAACATAGGACATCACTCATAATGTCACGAGACAATCAGGGGAAATATGGCCAAAAGCATACAAGAAATGAACAAGCAAGACATAGAACAAATATCATAAACACTAACATACAATAGAAGACAAGAAAAAGAAAAATGTAAGAGAACCATGGTAACAAATAGTTCCTATAAGAAAAATGTTGCACATGAAGCACCCATTAGCATTTTAGTGAGATAAAAAAGTATGTCAAAGCGTGTATAATCCAATGTAGAGTACTTTGCTAGTATGAATAGGAAATATTATAAAATGAAACAATATCACATATGCTGTGTATGAAAGTAGATACCCCTAGGATCCATTGTGGAACTGGTATGAGGTGCAGTTCTAAATATATGTGATGCATGTAATGATCTATATAAAGTCTATATTCATAACCAGAAGGAAATTAAATGCACATGTGTACATGATAAAGATAATGACATACAAATTATATGCCTAATGTGAGTATAAATAAGAAAGAACAGTGTGAAACCAGGATATGCAGTATGCTCTGAGTGTGAATGGAATAGAATGTAATGCAAGTGTGATACGATTAGTATGCATCTCGAGAGAATGGAAATGAGTATGTATGAAGAGAGGTTCATTTATAAATTCCACCTCAACACTCAAGAATGAATCATATAACAAGCTTGTGTCGTTGGGAAATTGTTTGAATTTTGCACTAAAAAGATATGATCGATAAAGCATAGAGTATAGATTGTAAGTTAGTGTGGTGAGGTTCATGCCATATTTAGAATCTCATCAGTCGACTATGAACCGTGTCCAGCTAGAGTGCATCATCAGGTGCTGTGTTATTATGAATGTTTGCTAGAATTATGTGTCATTAATGCACTTCTTGTGAAATGTGTAGCGTATATGTTTTTAAGTTCATGAATGTAGTATGCCCTCAATAGTCATGCATGAACCATAGCATGAGACTGTGTCATAGGGTCCTGATGATACTAGTGTATCAAGATCTGTTAGATGCTTGTGAGAGACTATATGCAAAGTGTAGAGTGGACAAATATAAATGTAAGAAAAATTATAATTATACGAGGGAGGAGAGTAAGATTGATTCCCCTAAGTGTATGATGATGATAATGATCAAGTAATATCATGTAAGATGTCATCATTGTCATGGTAAAAACTAAATGGAGATGCATCATAGACGTAAGAAATAGTATGAGGTTTATCAAGTAATGAACCATTGTGGCGTAAATTTTACATACCCATTGCATATTAGTCATCGGTGAAAGGTGTTGGTGGACATTCATGTGCATACTAGCGAGTGATATTTTTTGAATAGTCGAGAAATAAGTAATTATAAATAGATACATGATTGAAGGGCATAGGAATTGTGACATCAATATGATGAGGATTTGGAGTTCCACTAAAATATTCAAGCCAAGACTATCCAAGATTAAGCGGGGAAGTGCGTGAACTGTGTGTTATAAAGACCGATAAATGACAGGGTTCATTTTAATAGACCTATGGGTAATCGAAGGTGGAATATTCTTGGATAATATCCCCAAAATCACTTTCATGAAAATGGAAAATTTTCTTAGGTTTGCGTGAAAATTTCTCGCTCAAAAGAAGCTTTCATTTTCAAGTCATGCAACAGAAAGGTTATATACCCATGAAAAGATATTTTTAATCATGCAATAGAAAGTATTTTTTCGTGAGAAAACAAACCTCCTATCATGTGACAATAAGATTGTTTTCATGTGACACCAACCTTCCTTTCATGCGTCAATAAATAGGATTGCTATGCGTCAACAACCTCATGTCGTGTGTCAAAAACCTTCCCTTCAAGTTCACTCTACTCGATATGCCACTACCTCAGTAAGATATTAGTAAGTTACTAGTATACTACTTGGAGAATTGCTCATGTTTTTATAGGATTAGTTTTCAATGGTAGGTGAATCTGACCCCTAAAATAATTATACTTGAAATTTTAGGCGAACATGACACTAACCTATTCTTGAAAATTCACCATTTCAAATATTCCTAACATGGAATTTTCACCAAATTACAAATATTCGCCACTAAAAAAATACCTGATAAATGGAAAACACGAAGACCATAAGTACTAATAATACAAACATATTCATGATAGAGATGAGGCAAATGAGGAAAAGGTAATATATTCATGAGAGTAAACCCAAGTCGAGTCAAGTTGTCCTATGTGAAAATAGGGTCAGAACAAGTGGGATTGAATGGAAGGTGATACCAATAAGAGTTATTCATGAAAAGAGTTCATGTGAAAGGAGGAAGAGAAAATGTGGGCCCCATGTGAGAAGATGATATAGGTGATATGACCTCCAATGTATGGACAAACCCCCGATAAAGTACCATAGAATTTGTAGAAGAAGGGGATTGCTTCATTTGATATTCACCATGACCAATAGCATTAAAATTATCATTAAAGTACAAATCATCTATCTCAATATGAGTAAAATTAAAATTGCACAAATTTTCATCAGTGAGTTCAACAGTATCGACCTCGTCATCAGAATCACCAATACTAACATTGTCATGTTGGATAGTAGTATCTAGGATAGGGTTCATTCGAATACCCCCCTCTGAAAAATTATTATAGAATTGGTGGATAATCTCCAAAATGGACTTTCAAAATGATGGTGTATATCCAAAAAAATTGATTTGCGGTAAAGGTGATTTGGTAGGGAATTTTTTCAGACTATTTCATATAGTTGGATGGGTGTTGGATGAACATCTATTTTTCATTCTATGTAATTCCTGTATGATGACACATCCCTATTGGTTGTTTGTCTAACCTGTATTGGACAAATGTCCATTAGAGTTGAACGGTCGTCAACTCCTCATTGGAAGAAATCCATTGGTTCTTCATCCAACCTTGTTGGTATTCCATCCAGCCTATGTCGGATGATTGTTCTATTAACTTTTAATAGTCGTCTCTTCCTTATTATATGGAACTTGCATTAGATAGTATTCTCTTGTGGTTGGTCATCTATCTATTGTAATTAGACATTTGTCTTTTGTATGTTGTGTTGTTAAGAAAAATGTCTCATCAGAAATAGACAGTCATATCCCTTATAAATAGATAAATAAAATGTGGCTTTCGAGGGAGTTTTCCCTGAACCCCCCACCAAGGGGATAAGCCCCCTGTACCCTTCAAGGAGGTTACCTCCCTTGCAACCCCCTGGGCTACATATTATACCTTGACAAATATTAGAGCATTTTTATTAGAAACGTTGGTAAAATCCATGCATAAGCTCCTTTTTAATTATAAATAGTAAGTGAATTGACCCATACAAATGACTTATCAACCGAATTTTTTGGCAAATTGGGTGGGTAGGAGACTGCTGAAAATTTACCATTTCCAATTTCCAAAATCCCTAATATTCACAAGTTTAAGAAAATTCACCACTAAAAGTTTCCCTGTTTGAGGATATTAGTAAGAGGTGAGACAAATGTAGGAGCAAGAGGAATTTCAATGAGTAGAGAGGAAGTGTTAAGTGATGAAAATACAATGGGTAAAATTATAGCAGTAGTGTGAGTTGGAATAGACAAAATGCTTATAGTAGTGTAAGAATGTTGTGAGGTGATAGATTGACTAATATCATATATGCCAATATTGCTAAATGGAATAGGTTGCGATGCATGAATATGCATAAGAGTGGTGAATTCTATAGAAATAACTTGAATAGATCAGGTTCTATAGAAATGGTATGTTCATAGCCATCATGTAATAATTTGACGCATCGATGAACAGTGGATGGGACCATGCATATTGCATGAATCTAGGGTTTACCCAAAAAAATATTGAACTAAAATGAGGCATCAATAAAAAAGAAAGATGTAGGGATTTTTTTAGGTCTAACCTATATAGGTAATGTGATAGTTCCTAAGAATGTTCAAGAAGTTGAATCATAACCACAAATGAGAGTGTAATGCTTAATAAAAAATTATCTATAATTCCAAGTTTATTTAAAAGGGAGTGAGCACATAAATTAATGGTGGATCCATTTTCAATTATAATACGTTTGATACAAATAGTGCCAATAATACTAGTGGTAAATAGAGGTGCACAAGGATTGTCAGCAATGGATGGTGATATGTCCTCATCACTAAATGAGATAACACATGGTACATTTTTGAGAAATTGAATTAGATATGTGAAGGCCACTGATGATTTATTACTTTCAATGTGTATAGAATGAAGGTCAGTATCTAATATATGGCAAAAATCATGTCCATTGTGTAATAAGTTGTAGAGAGATATCTTTTCCATGTTATTTTAAGTTGCTCGATAATATCATAGCCTATATAAGTGGCAGGAGGAGACGTAAAAGTGATAGCTGGTGGGATATAAATGGGTTTAGTTTTAGGAGGATGAGTGCTAAGAGGAGTGACTAAATTTATAGTTGGATCAACCATAGGTGTAATAAAGTGAGTAGGATGGTGAGTTTGAACTCGCATAAAATTAGCAGCAATAGTAATCATGTGAGAAACCTTAGTTGGGGAAAAATATGGATAGGAAGGTTGATCCATGACTTGAGAAGAATAATACATACTCAAAAGGTAGGGTTTGAATGGTTTACTTCACCAAATGATTTAAGAAATATTTAAATATGCTAAAACCTAATTGTAGAGTCATAACAAAATGATAAAGCAATAAAGTACAAATCCGACCTAAGTAATAAGATAGAAAAATATGAAACCTTAGGTATAAGAGAAGGAATAAAGTACTTAGATGATTTCAAAATTAATCCTAGATTGTGCATAATTGAAAAAATGATAAAAAAGAGGAGGAAATCATCGGTATTGTGCCCCAAATATTGTGTTAGTGTCAGATCTTCCTGGACTAGGTTTGGGGCGAATAGGTGAAAGATACCTTCTTTAGGTGCATGTGACAGTGAAAATTGTTCGAAAATGATTTCTTCTATGTCGTAATATGTTCACTAAAGTTCACTTTTAGTCACTGGCATGTTGTTGGTTGATCATCAAGTTCTTCTAAAACCTACAAAGAGAAATATCACCTGTAAAACTATAAAAACATATCAAATCCTAAAAATAAAGAGATGTAAATGGGTATTCGAACTAAACCTGGTGGTCACCCAGCTGAGTAAACTTATGACCTGGGCACTCCACTACATTTTTGACTCCATATATTTCTCCATGTGTGTATATAATCCTGTCCTAGGTGGCTCTTGTGCAAGATGTACTTGATAGCAAGAAATAGCTAGATTTATTTATCTAAGTATATGTGTTCATGTAAAAGTGAGCTTCCACTCCTATAAAGTGTATGTAGAATAATGTAGTCACTTGTCCCTTGAATGATAGATAAAATGATGCTTTTATGCTCTCAGAATGCCTTTGGATGCAACCTTAGGTGGTAATAGTAGATGTTTAGAGCTTGGTCCCTTATTATGGTCTCATAGCCTTGTATTTATATGGTTCCCTTGTTATAATTTCGTAATTAACCACTAAAATTCCAACCCATAAGAAAACAAGATTACTAACATCTACATGAGGCCCAAAAGAGGTGAGAAAGATAGAAATAGGAGAGAGCGCCGAGAGGGGTCGAGGCTGCTTAAGCATTGGCATAATGGTTGGTCCTTAATGTCGAAACTCATAAAATCATAAGTAATTAAAGTCAGACTGGGAAATAGGGTGTGTAAGGCCAAGAAGTAAACTAGAAAGAAAGTAAAGAGGCTAAAGATAGTGGTTAATTAGTAATTTTATCTGTTAGGAATCATATAAATGGAGGTATGTGATTATGACCTAGACATTTACCAAAATGCGTGATTTTTTTAACTATGGATGCAAGGATTTAGTTGGTGATCTTCATACCCAAACTTTACCATTGTGTTCAAGCCTTATTCAAAGAACAAGCCAATAAGAGCTAGTCTAAGCCATCTAATATCATTATGTGTAAAGGACAAGGAAAACATTCATTCCCATGTGAAACATGTGAGGTAGTGGTGTATGGGTTGATTTCATTCAAGGATGATTCCATTCAAAGAAGATTCAAGGATGATTCCATTCAAAGAAGATACAGGAGATAGGAAGGGTGAAAATTTATGATCTTCATTTAGATCATCATAGTTACAAATATGGGAAATCGTAAGTTTTCATTTACTTCCATCAAATCAATAGTGTTTTAAAACAATCACCTAAAACCTTGTAGTGTGATCATTCCTCATGAAGGAAGGACATCTCCATCACCTCATTCCATTCTAAAAGATGGCTACATGACAAGAATTTTACTCAAGGGTATTCCCTTCACCCACATGATGAAAACCAATCTTTGTAAGAGAAATATATGTACCAAAAGGTTGGAGCATCTTGGAGCTGGATCTTATTCATAGAAGTGAATTATTAACGTCTAGAGAAATGCAAAATTTGTTCTTATCACCTATCTCATGTTATTGAAACCATCATGTTTTCGCTACATTTTGGATACCATAATAGGGTTATTCATTGGTAATTTAATGTCTTCGAATGTTTCTACATCTCATAAGAGGTTCAATTTACAACCATGAATTTCTAATTCCACATATGGTCACTCAAGAAAAAGGTGAACTCAAGAACATTATGAAGCCTATGCAAGTGTTCAAACATAAAAAAATTAGGTCCTTAAGGAAATGGTCATGAGAATCATGATGAGTGAGGATCACCAAGGGAAATGTAAATGATCATCCTAGGTTAACTTTTCAATGCCTTGTACAACGGTTTCTAAAAAAAAATTCAACACTTTGGAGTATCTCATATAAGGAGGAAGCATATGCAATCTCAATGCTTCAGTTTAATAGGTGAATAGAGGTCAAGATTCACGTTCATGAATCATTTCCTCAAAGGTCTATCAACAAAGATTCATCTTAATTAGATAATTCAATATTTTTTCTCTCTCTCCTCCATCTCTCTCTATATTCTTATTTTCAATTAAGAATGTAATTTTCGATATTTCATCCTATTTACCTAAGTGACCCTTAATTCAACATTGTAGGAGTCCTTTTTCACTAAAACAAAAAATACTCGCTTCTGAGGAAGATGAAAGGTCACAAGTGATGGTCATAGGTGAAGATTCATTTTTTAAGGTAGTTGTAGAGACATGTTTGTAATTCTATAAATGGATTCTCTATTCCAAATTTTTTGTAAATGTTCATTGAATGTATTTTGTTAAGATTACCACTACTACATCAAACAATAAAATATGAATTTCTTCTATTCATTTTCTTTTATTCCTCTCTCTCTCTCTCTCTCTCTCTCTCTCTCTCTCTCTCTCTCTATTTTCAAACTTTGTGTGCATGATAATCTTGTAAAACAAAGAAATATGTTTGCGCCTTTGATAAATGAATCGATAAAATTATTTGTTTGTGATTTTTTAGGTCTTGTCATTACTTGAATTGTTGTATTCTTTGAATTGAATGTGGACCTCCTCTTGGTATTGTATGTGAACTCTGTAAGCCTACTCACAAAAATAATCCTCTCTCTTTTTATTTACCCAATTCCCCTTTACCCTTATCTGCTGAAAATTTCTCCCATGTACCATGTACAAGAATTTATCACAAGTTTAGTGTAGTATTCTTTTGTGATCCCTAACCTAATGAACACCCACAAATTTAGGTTAGTTTTCATTCAATAATGGGAGAATTATCATACACAAGAAGGAGGGACATTGATTCATAAATTTAATGACAAATCAATAATTTGGAACATGAAAAATTATTTTCCCAACATGTTCCTTTTCTATCAAGGCCTCCTACTCAGAGAAGGGATTAAACACCTTTGTGTTATCAACCCAAAATGTAATACTTGTAATTATCCTGATACCTTTAAACATATCCTTTGGTTTTCCCCCATTCTCAAGCTTCTTATTCCTTAATACACTCATTGAGGAAATTTTATCACCCAAAGAAATTAGGATGGATAATGGCTCTTATTCGGAAACTCTTGTCAATGACCTACTTACATTTTTTTGTGGTGATTGTTTAGACTAATCATTATTTTTCAATTGTGGAGATCTAGAAATATCTCTAGATTTAATAATAATGTTATTTCCAAAAAATATTAATGCAATGATATAATTAATTATATTTTTTAGCTTCAAATTTAGTAGCGAGATGAGAAGGAAGATCTTAATTTCCTATATATTCACGAGTTTGTTGCACATTGGGAAAGTGCCCCTTGCACTATGATTTGGGTTCTTCCTAATATGCTTTAATCTGGTTCATCACCACCATCTATTTGGCATTTTTAGAGTTGTTCAAACTATTAGGAAAATGAAGGGAATGTATAATTAATAAATTTTAAATCCACTATATAAATTTTTGAAGATTTTAGATTATGTTTTGTAGTGATTAACCATAGATTAAGATGCTTATATTTGCAGATTACAACATGTAATAACTAAAATTGAAAGTAAAAGAGAGAAATGTAAATAACACATAACACCATATTTATAGTAGGGAAACCAGAATGAAAACCCCACTGAAACAAAGCATTATCTATACTAGGAATTTTACAAATACTTTAACCCAACACCACCACTTCACTCCTCAATATTCACAGATTAATCACAGAACAATTTCTTACAAATTAAAATTTTATGATCATAACCATATGATAAATAACTTCTTGAAAAACCCATGAGGGATATTCCTATTTATAGAGGATGGATTCAAAATTGATCACACTATTTCACTCTAAACTATCGAATACTGATATAATAAATTTAAATAAACAAACTTTAAAATAACATGGGGTGTGATGTGGTGTTCCACCAAAAAAGGTATCACCACTTGACATTATTACCCCAAAACGCTCCCTTAATGTTAAGTGGGAATAAAAATAAAACATGCCAAACTACCTTTGTATACAAAATGATTTACAAATCCATTAACATGTAAACAAGGGAAATAATACATATCTTCCCATACAAAAATTCTTAGGACAAGTGCTTTACATATGAATAATTACATCAAATTATGGAGCCTTTTATAAAATAATGATTTCCCATAACTAATTCTTCACGTGGATTTTCAAGTAAATTCACATAATGTGAAAAATTACTTATCACAAAATGGAGGAAGTATTAAAAGTTTACAACAGGCCGTTAATAGGTGGAATTTTCATGCAGACTCCCCCTCAATTTAAAATCTGATAGGAACAACAAGTAACAAAAGTTGTAAAACTTCACAGCATGCAATGGTTAGGTGAAGATATTTATTACTTGATCGTCATTGAATCATAACTTGAGATCAATATAAACATTCAGGACTTTCTCTTGAATAAATTGCATAAGAACTTCTATATGTTTCATCCTTTGATGTTGAACTAGATTTTTTCTAAGAGAGTAAACTTTGGTTGTCACATAGAAGAATAGTTTTTCCTTTTACACCCATATGTAGTTCATCCAACATTCGTTTCAGCTACATAACTTCTTTTTCTACTTCCATAACACTTCTATAATCTGCTTTAGTAGAAGAGATAAATATTGTTGTTTGCTTCTTACTACTCCAAGTGATAGAACCTACACCTAACTTGAAAACATATCCAGAAGTAGATTTTCTATCTGTAGCATCACCATCATAGTCAAAATCACACTACCCAAATAAAATTGCATCATCACAAAAAGAATAATTCAAACCATAATTAATTATTTGTTTAACATATTTTAGAATTATTTTTTTGCATTTTCCAATTATCCTTATAAGGATCCTTCTCTAGAAACAAATCCTATTACATATGAAATTTCAGGCCTAGTAATAGTTAAATAAATTAAGCTACCAACTAGTTGTCTATACAGAGTAGGATCAAATTTAGAAAAGTTTAGGATCCAATTTCACACCGACTTAGAATAGGAATGAAATTAGGTTTACATTTAATCATGTTAAATCTTCAAAGTAAGTTATTACCATACTGAGATTGAAATGCAACAATAGATTTATTATCCTGAAACATAACCATGCCTAAAAATAGATTTAGAAAACTTAAATTAGTCATTTGTAAATGTTGTTTTAACCTTTCTTTGATTCTAATAAGTAAATTTGTATCACCACTAGTAATTAAAGGATCATCAAAGTATAAAACAATAATGATAATATGATTATTTTCGATCTTAACAAATAAATCATTATCAAAACAACATTTTTTTAAACCAAGATCTTGATAGAAACTATTGATTGTAGCATTCCAAGCTCTAAGATCTTGTTTAATACCATAGAAATACTTTTTCAGCTTACAAACATATAGTTCCTTACTAGGTTCTTAAAAACCTGTAGGTTGATGCATATATATTTCTTATTTCATGTCACCATTTGGAAGTGCATTTTTAACATCCATTTCGTGGATCTCCTAGCCATATTGAGAAACTAAAGCTAGAAGAGTTCTAAGAATGCTCATTTTAGATATAGGATAAAATATTCATATCTTAGAGAAAATATTTTGTATTGCTTCTTATGAACCCTCCTCTATATCTCCTAAGATAGATCCTGATAATCATTCTCCTTACAATATGGAAACAAAAGTTCAAGAGGATGTTTATCCTTATATAGATATTACATTACAAATATTGAGGGGGGAGCATTTCAAAGTGTCTTGCATCCCAATATTCATAAATGGGCTCACAATCTTGTCAAATACTCTTGTGTTGTTATTATGAGAAAGGTAACCCATAGTCAGCATACTTATCATACCTTGATGACCCTATATGAAGGTTGAACCATGATCTTTCAAAGAATCCTATGAAGATGATAGATGGATCAAGGCTATGAAATATGAATACAATAATTTAATTAAAAATAAAATTTGGGAACAAGTCACTCCTCCTTATAAACAAAGCATTATAGGATCCAGGGGGTTGTATAAAATTATGTATAACTCTGTAGGAGAAATTGATAAATTTAATGAAATACTACTAGCTTGTGGTTTTACTCATAAACCTGTCAAAATTATGAGTTGGAAGCATATAATTAATCATTTGGCAGTGTAATTTTTCTTCCATACTGGAGAAAAAGAAACCTACCACTTAGACAACTACTGCAAAATGAGAAGGAGAAACATGACCCCGAAGGAAGAACCCGCATTGAAGGCAGTTTCTATGGAGTGCAATAGATATCATGACCTCTTCCCACAAGATATTTCTCTGTGAAGCCTAGCTCTTGAAAGGGCCAAATTTTTATGCATGGAAGAAAATTATGAGAACAATTCTCTTCCTTGAATATCTCTAAGTGATCGTTATTGGCACACTTTCTCGTCCCACCGACACAAATGAGAAAATGAAATATGATAAGGATGATGAAAAATCCATGATGTTGATCACTATGACCATATCCAATGAGGTACAACCACACATTTGGAATGTGATAACATTAACAAAGGCCTGGGATACTTTGTGCATGATCTACAAAGAAAAAAATTGAAAAAAATTCTACAAATTCAGTTAACGCTTCATACCATGACTATGAACAAAGGCGAGAAGATGGAATAATTCTTGCATCGAGTGGTAGAATTATGATAAGATATTTCCACGCTTGGAGAAGTGGTCGAAGATAAGTTTCTTGTCCCTCTCACACCATGATCTCTTCCTTCCTAGTTTAGGAGATTCATCCTCAAGTTGACCATCACAATAAAGGAGGTAATCTTTATTAATCAGGATAATTTTCTACAACAGGAAGAATCCATTCAGACAGTACAAGAAGAGTTTGAGAAAACAATATTGATCTTGAGGTAGAAGAAGAGTTAGAAGCATCACAAAGGAAAACAAGAGAAGCATACATAGAAGAAACCACATAAGCCTCAATAGAATAAAAAGTCTTAAAAGGTGAGTTGATGGTGTCACATATGCACCAAGAATACACATTATACTATGAACTATTGGTACAATGGTTTTAAACATCACAATTCTAGAGAAGAGAGAACATCTAGAAAAGGTGATTAAAAGAAATCCAAGTGGCCTCCTCATGGAAAGAAGCAGAAAGAACATGTCACTTCCTAGTAAAATGATGGCATAGATGAAGATGTTCCAGAATTAGCACATTGTAGTGCACATGAAGATGATTTGGTTCCCGTATCCCAAACATTGCAACCATCAAAGAATTTTCAGTTGATATATCCGAGCACCAAAAATTACATGATGGGCAATAGAGAGTTGTTTGATTCATTGAATGATCGACCCATTAGAGATTGGGTCTGAATTGTAGACAACAAGGAGTTTGTAGTAGAAGGAAAAGGAAATGTGACCATTCCTCTTGGGATGAGAAGATGTACTCTCATGAAGGCGCTCTATGTCTTAGGATTGACAAAACATCTAATGTCTATCTCTCAACTTTTGAATCAGAAGCTAAGGCTGGGAGTTCCTGGTTAAGAATGGCAGAAAATCATGTTTAATATCTAAAGAGGGTACGATAATTTCCAGAGCTTTTTTAAAGGTTTGTTTATTTTTAATAGATGCTGTTTCATCCTCTAGAGTTGCATTATCTACAGGTATGGTGGAATCCAGTGCACTCTAGAATTATTAGTATGGACATATTTCTATTGTCTTCCTTTATTATATTAGTTCTAAGAAGATGGTACGATGCCTTGTTCCTCTCTCTTAGTCATTAACTCTTTTTCCTATATGTTTGGTGGGAAAACAACATTGGGATTTATTCGAGTCAACTACATTCCATGCCAAAAACCGTCTCTAGGTCATAGATATCAATCTTTGTGAACACTTTCCTACATCATTAAAGGGGTTTCAGTACTTCTAGTTGTTCATTGATAAATATTACTTCAAGACTTGGGTGTTTTTTCCCAGAAAGAAGAGTGAAGCTTTTACACATTTCCAGGCCATCTATAAGAGATTAGTTCAGTAGATAGAACATCCCCTTCTTGTCCTCCAATCATATTGAGAGGGAAATTCACATCAAAGAAATTCTTGGAATTCTTGAAGGATCACGACATTACACAACATCATACTAGAATTAGACTGTCATTGATATGGCTTGTTACATGATTTCCACTGTGAATTTGGAGAAGATATTTTGGGTGGTAGCGGTCCACACTACTGGATATATTCTTAACCAAGCACCTAAAAAAATCTTGAAGGATAAGACACCAAAAGAGGTATGGAATAATCGTAAACCTTTTATTTATCATTTGAGAGTATTTATATGTACTTCATATATTCATGTTTCAGATAAACACACCAGTGCATATTTTTAGGGTATATTTCTACCTCAAAAGCATATTGTTCCATGGATCTTGAGACAAATAAAATATATGAGAGAAGAGATGTTATTTGTGACGAGTCATCATTGGACTCATTTCCATAGAAGGAAGATTCAACACTAACCTCCTCTCATAAATTTATCACACATCTAGATGATGAGAATGAGGATTATTCATAGAGGAAGGATGAGATACAAGGAGAGTTTTTTGTTGATCTTGTGAATTTGGAAAAATAGTTCTGCACATCAGCAACAACGTCATCATATGAGGTGGGTGTAAAGAATCATGAGAGACTCCCAACTGAACTCTCTTACACACAATTCATCAAGAGTTCGAATGAGAAGATAGACAAGAAATGAGGTAACTATCACATTCATAAGTTTAGTTGTTGATAAAAGAGAACATGATTCAGTTTGTGAGGCACTCAGTCAGTGAAATTGGAAGAAGTCCATGGATATAAAATATGAATCTTTCATATAGAATTAGTCATGGGAACTAATCGATCTTCCTCTAGGTAAGAAGTCCATTATCTATAAGTGGATTGTCATAACAAAATATAGGGCAGATGGCTCTATCAACAAGTACAAAGAACTGCTTGTTGTAAAGGGTTATGCTCAGCTGGAAGGAATTCATTATGATGAAACCTTTTCACCCATTTCGAAGATCAAAACCATGATATTTTTCTGTACACTGGTAGCAAAAAATGGATGGAAAATTCATTAGATGGATGTTGAAAGTGCTTTCTTGAATGGCGATCTAAAATAAGAGGTATACATGACCAAACCAGAAGTATTTTTTGATGAGTAACATCCTCATAAGTTATGTCATCTAAATAAGTATCTTTATGGAATTAAATAGAAAAACAAGCGCATGGTACATAAAAATATATGATCACCTATTGGAGCATGGATTCACTCATAGCCCATCTGATTCAAATTTGTATATCAAAAAGATAGGCCGGGATATTTTCATTTTGGTTTTATATAAAAATGATATTGTGATCAAAGGAATTTTAGACAATCTTGTCAAAGATGTGGAAAATCATTTGAAGAAATCATTTGACATGAAATATTTAGGGCTACTTCACTATTATCTTAGCTTGGAGATATGACAAAGGAAGAATCATATTTTTATCTCCCACATGAAAAAAGAAAAGAAACTCCTCGAAAAGTATGGCATGTAAAATTTTAAACCTATGCCCAATTTAAATGATTTTTTTTTACAACTTTCTATATTTTAGGATTCACCTCAAGCAGATGGTACTCTCTATAGATAACTTGTTGGGTGTCTCATTTACTTGATGTATACTACACCGGATCTTTTATTTGTTGTGATTTATGTATCCAAACTCATAAAGGAGCCAAATAAATGTCACCTAGTAGCACCAAAGCATGTGTTGAGATATGTACGAGGTACAACTGACTACAGGTCTGGAGTATTAAAATAACTCTTAGTTCTTCTTGTATGGATATGCAAACTCCGAATATGGTGGATCCATTGATGACAATAAATCAACATCAAGTTATATTTTTCATCTCAGGTCTGGACCCATCTCGTGGATAAAAAAGAAACAAATTTTTGTTACTATGGCATTCACTTAGGTAGAGTATTGATCCACATGAGGAGATGTGTGTGAAGTGATTTAGTTATGTCTCATTTTGGTAGATATGTGCATTCCTGAAGAAAAGCCTCCCATCATTCATTGCAACAATATAGGTGTCTTGAATCTTGTGAAGAATCCAGTTTTCCATGAGAAAACAAAGCAGATTGAAGTCGAATGTCACTACATTTGAGAAAAAGTCTTAAACCACCACATCTAGCTTCAATACTACCGGACAAATGCTCAGATTGCAAATGTACTCATGAAGTCTCTTGGAAAGGTGAAATTTGAACTCTTTTAAGGGTATTCTTGTAGAAACAATGTATTAAGGGAGGGAATGTTAGAAAATTAATTAAATAATAATTTTTTTTACACCTAACCTCTTTAGTCGATTACTTACTGTCCTTAACTATCTGGTCGAACTGTCCTAACTTATTGGTCGAACCATGATGGATGTGCGTATAAATTTGTATTTTTTGTTTTACATAATCATCAAATACATCTGCTTTTCTTCTAGCTCTATCATGTAATTAGTAAGATTCAGTCTCATCATCACTACTTGCCTATGTGAGATGCACTTCATTCAAAAATTTGATTAAAAAATCATCTTCTAGAATACAACCGTACTCTGAAATAACTTTTGGATCACTAAGGTCCCTCCTCATAGACTAAAGGGAAGTAATTTTTGACCTAATTTTTATCTCGCAATTCATGATCTATATGCTTTGGAATTGAAATGTTTTTAGATGACTTCTAATCAAGTTTTGCATAAAAATTGGCATATTTAAAAGCATCTACATGATTTTGTGGAGGCAATCCCAAAATATATGTTGATAAATCTTGAAAACTAATTTCTTTCTCAATAACAATTTCATCCATTATTGTTTTAATTCATCCCAAGAGTTCTTGTTTTTTAATTTTTCTAGCAGAGGTTTGCTTTCATGTTGAATTTTAGTAGCATAGTTCTTGTTCGCCAGTACCCTTGATTTAATCACCTCACATAGGTCATACAACTAGTGAGAGTCAACATAAAACATAAAATTCTATAAAATTTCATGTGCTGCATTGAATTATTTTCTCTCAAATGTGAACCCTCCACATAAAAATGTTAAAGAATGAAATATGCTCTTCTTTTACTGAGTAACAAAATAAAATTTATTTGTGTTTTCAATCTTCCATATATATTCCAAGGAAAAAAACCCTCTCTTTCACATGTATTGGAAATTTTCAAGGTTGTACTCTATATCCATAAAACCTTAGCATAATATATTCCTCCATGAAGTACGAGTCAACTAATTATATTTTTGATCCCACTTGAATGTAACCTCTACAGGTCATAAGAAATCTAGTTATTGTACTTTTAGAAATTTCTTCATAAATTGGAGTCCACAAATAGTACATAAATTGATTGTATTCCCTTCGATTATAAAACATCCTTATCTTGGGGGTCCACTCAATTAATGGACACAACACTTTTGGATGGACCTCAACATCATTGTAGTGCTAAATTCTAAGTTTTTTTCTCTCAAATCTTTCACCAAACCTGCATAGAATTAAATAGCACAAGTAGGTAGTAAACCTAAATGTCTCAGCATCGGATCCTTCTTAGATTGTTAAGAATTGTTTATGCATAGATTATATAATGTGCTCAACAAATCTGTATGAATAAGATAGAGAAAAAAATGGATATTGTATACCATTTTATGGAGGGTTACATCCTATTTCTCATCGTTATCAAATCCAAGTAAAAATACTATGATAGAAATGGTATTCCTAACCCATTGTTTAAACATATCAATTGTATACTAATGCTTCCCTTTTTGTACCATTCCCTGAAGTGTTAATTTTCATGAAAAATCATCTTTGTCATTTTGATTGGTGCAATGACAATCGTTGGTAATTGTTCTAAAATATTTACTTTCAAAACCCAATGCATGGCCAAGATTTACCTCTGTAATGGACAACATTTCTTCTCCAGTGCCATTTGTAACAATGTTTTTTACCCATCATAATTCTAAACACATAGAATGAAAAATTAAGGGAAGGGTAAAACCTCATGGAGCATCGTGCATCCCAATCTAGCCCCCCCATGCTATCTAACCTTTAATTTCACCTGATGGGTCTCAACATTTAGTTTAATTTCCCTTATTATTATATATGTATATGAACTATGTAGTTCTTGTGTCAATTACAAGATTATAAATATCATGATATTCATAAGTAAAACCACGTGTTTTAAGAATTTTAGTGTATGGGATTTGGGTTTTACTTTTATTTTGCTCTCTTGTGGAAGAATACATGCTTGGAATTTTGGATTTTGGAAACCCTCAACCCTAATTTATCAACCCTTATATTGAAATGTTTCAAAGCGAAGGCTTATACAATGCTAAATATAAAAAGATAATATTTAGAGAATTAAATTCATGATGACACTTACTCAGAAAAATGAATCTTTTGAGTCTTACACTGTCTGCAACTTCTATGAATCTAATCTTCATTTTATTATGGTATGCCTTCATGAAATTTTTTTTAAATGGATGTTAAATATCACCTCGCTAGTAGTAACACATCACTATAAATGATTATGTCTCTCACTGTAGACATCAAAATTATTCTCTTTTTAAATTCCATTTAGTGGATGACCATTTTCACTTCACTAGGCCTATTATGGGAACTTCAATAAAAAATGTGAATGTATTAGGCATTCGTCTCAGAATAGATCATGTAGCATTGGTTTTAATATATTGAATGATGTAGAATATTTATTAGATGGACATGTGATAGGATTCCATGCCTCCTCAAGCTAAAGGAATTCCATGAAATCCAAGCCCATGAAATGAACCAATTTAATAAATTTTCATGTCCCTAGTGTTATTGAGGTAAGGCAGAGTGGTAGTGAGAAATATGAATATGCCACATGTCACCAAATATCACACACTTTGGGAACTTGAGTGTAAAGGTAAGGCATGCAAAAGAATCCCCAATGTTAGGAATTGAATTGAAATTTTTAGGACCTTATTCTGGTCATATTCAACTGATGGTATTTTTTAAACTAGTTATAAGAGATCTTCCATTTGATTTCCAACTATTTTTTTTAATTTTTACCACTTTCGCTAAACAAATGAAACAGGTTATATAGTCATTTCCCAAATCTATGAAACTAGTTATAGGGGTATTAACCATGATTTCTATAATTTTTTTAGGGGGTTGATTAAATTTTTTCTTGGAAATAATGCTTAGTTTATTTTGCAATTGATTGTGAGATGTGTCAGATTGAATAACCAATAAACAAAAGGAGGAAAGTGTCACAAATGAACCTATAAAATTGTGTGATATTAACATCTATCTAGATTGGGGTACTTGGATTAGTTCAAGGGCGTCTATGAACTAGAGACCAAACATTGATGTTGATGGATTTTGTGTCATACTATGTTCGTAGAATTCTCTTGTAAGCTGCAAAGAGAAAGAGCACCTACAAAAAACCCCAAAACACATCAAATCCTAAAAATACAAATATGCAAATGGGGAGTTAAACTGACCCTGATGTTCATCCAACAAAGTGAAATTACAACTGATACCTACACTACATGTCACAATCCATGTATTTGTGTGTGTGTGTGTGTAGAATCGTGCCCTATGATTCTCTTATACAAAATGCACCAAATAACGAGAAATAACCAAATGAAACAATGTAAGTAGATTTTTGGATGTCAAAATGAACTTCCCCTTATATTAAGTGTATGCATAAAATGTAGTACCTTTTCCCTTAAATGATGGATAGATGGATTCATTAATGATCTTGAAATGTCTTTAGATGTAACTTTCAGTGATAGTAATAGATGCTTAGAGCTTGGTCCCTTATTATGGCCACATAGTTTTAAATTTATATGATTACCTCGGTTTAATTTTGTAATTAAAAAATAAAAGGATGACCTATAAGAAAAGGATATGCTGAAAAGATAAAATATGCTCGAAAGAGGTGAGCAAGATACAAAGAGGTAGGGGGCACCTAGGCATTGCCGTCTTGGTTGGGTGTTGATATCTAGAGTGATAAAAGATGAAATTGTGAAGCATAAACTAGGTTGTAGGGTGTGAGAGGGAAAGAAGAAGACATGAACAAAGAAAAAAATACCTATTAGGCCTTGAATTGAATAAGTCCCAAGGCAGAAGATCAGTGCATGTGGAAGGCACTCAAGGAAAAGCACACAAGGAAAGGGGTTTCAATCGAAACTAGGGCACATATAGAATTAGAACAAGGGTTTAAGGACTTAGCCAGATTTTGTGTTATTATGTCACATGGAAAACACATGAAGCTATGGATAAGAATAATGATGAGGGGATAAGGTTGTTACATAGATACTCGAGACTCAAGAAAAAAACATTCCATGAGAGAAAATA
This sequence comes from Taxus chinensis, assembly GCA_019776745.2. Lineage (NCBI taxonomy): Eukaryota > Viridiplantae > Streptophyta > Pinopsida > Cupressales > Taxaceae > Taxus > Taxus chinensis. The sequence continues at coordinate 156,571,544 of CM034146.1, forward strand.
TTCCAGGATAAGAATCATTATGGTTATGAGTTGGAGAATGGAGGTTGTTATGGTTAGATGGGATCTGAATGGCTTGGAAACTCAAGTATGGTAGAGATGATATGGAATTTGTAATGTGAGCTTGCTTCTGGAATGATGGTAAGGTGATCCCTTATCGTATATAAGGAATCATTTCGATTTGAAATGAAGGGGATGAAAAATTTTAGTATAGATATGCATAAGAACTAGGAGGGTATAGTTAATAACTCTCTACATAGAGTATCTTGTAGGGTTTTGAAATGGTATTTATTGATATATTAGGTATGAATGACCCTAGTGATGTAATGAGGCAACTATAAATGTTTATAAATCAATATATGATGTGTTATTCTGGATATCCCTATTTATGGGTATAAAACACTGTGTTATTCATGTTGTGATGGATAGGATCTAGTTTATTTATACTTATTACAATGTTTATTTCCATTAATGGTACATATGTGCCTAGATCTGGTATCTATACTTTCTATTTTTGAGTGAATACATATATTTTCGTTCCTATAACCCATCCTCCATTAATGGCAGAACACTCTTGTGAATCTCACATAAAGGCCGGGCTCAACACTGTTATGTTTGTGGAGCCTATTTTCATGTTAGAGTGTGGGACACCTTCTATGTGTTACACTCGGGTATTTTTACGGCGGTCCTGCTCGCCGGTGAGTGGGTTAGGGGGGTTCAGGGGAGTGAAGCTCCCCTTGATCGAAGGGGGTTCGGGGGCGAAGCCCCAGAAGCAAATTTTGATGGGTGGTTTATTAACCCATGGGTAATGGGTAACCGTTATGGGCTGTTTTTGGGCCCATGGTTTTTTGGTACCCATTGTTTTGTAAAACCACCTCTTCGGCTACCCATAGGTTTGTGGGACGGTTTTGTTTCTACCCGTTGTTTGATACCCATGGTTTTGTAAAACTACTTAAGTAGTTGTCTATTTATATGGTCTTATGCATATGATAGATAGACAAGCAAATGTATTACAAATGTATTTTGAATTCGGGTGTGATTTCTATAGAGTTTGTTGAGCATAGCTCCAAACAGATCTAGGTATTGTATTGAGAGAGTGGAGGCTTGTAATAAAATATGAGCAAGTGATTCTTGGTGCACATAACCCAAATTGAGTGAACCATGTTAAATCTTGTCTCTTTATGTTGTGTTATTTATTCTGCACTTTTATTTGAGATCTATAATATTTTCTGCATATTAGTTTCTACAGTTACGATTCTGTAAGGGATTATTCTACATATTTTATCTCTTATTTCCTAACAATTGGTATGAGAGCCTGGTTTGGTTTGCTGAAGTGTTGAATCGCAGGGAAATTTTTATCTTGAGTGGGAGCTATGGCAAATGATGGAAGATCTAGGGCTGATAAATTCAACGGGTAGAATTTCAGTCTTTGGAAGATGCAGATGGAAGATTACCTTTACCAGAAGGATCTTTATACTCCGTTGTCTGAGAAGGTGAACAAACCCTCGAGTATGACAAATGTGGAATGGGATTTATTGGATTAGAAGGCACTTGGAATGATCCAGCTGTGTCTTGCATCGTCGTTATTATTTAATTTTTCAAAGGAAAAGACTACAAAAGATCTACTGGATGCATTAGGGAAGTTGTATGAAAAACCCTCTGCCTCTAATAAGATATTTTTAGTCAAAAAGTTTTTTAATATGAAGTTGTTTGAGAATAGTTCAGTAACAGATCATTTAAATGATTTCAATACATTTGTGAATATGCTAGCTTTGGTTACAATAGAATTTGATGAAGAAGTTAGGGCTTTATTAATTCTGTGCTCTTTACTTGAAAGTTGGAATAGCCTGGTAATGGCAGTAAGCAACTCGGTTCCAGCTAACTTGAAGTTGAAGTTTGAGGATGTTGTAAGGGTGATTCTAAGTGAGGAAATGTGAAGAAGAAGATCTGGGGAATCTTCTACTTCAGGGAATGCTTTGACAGTGGAAACTAGAGGGAGATAGAAGAATAGAGGAAACCATGGAAAATCGAAAGATTGGGCAAGGTCAAAATCCAAGAGCAAGATTGTATGTTGGAACTGTGGAAAGTTTGGGCATATAAAGAAGGATTGTTGGGAGCTTTGGGACAAGAAGAAACAACAGGAAGAAAACAAGGAGGAAAATGTGGCATCGGGTAATGTATGTCAGGATGCTTTGATTCTTTCTTTGCATAATATTACTGAATCTTAGGTTTTAGATTCAGGGGCTTCTTTTGATGCTACTCCACATAGGCATTATTTTGTTGATTATGTTCAAAGGGATTTTGGGCATGTTTTTCTTGGTGATGATGAGCCTTGCAGTATAGTTGGAAAAGGTTCTGTTCAGGTTAAGATGCTGAATGGGAATACATGGCTATTGAAGGATATTAGACATGTGCCTACATTAAGGAGAAATTTGATATCGGTGGGGCAATTAGGAAGTGATGGTTGTACTGTGATATTTACAGCTAACTCTTGGAAGGTTACGAAGGGTGCTCTTGTGGTGGCAAGAGGTAAGAAGGTTGGAACCTTGTATTTAACCACTGATAGTACTAATGATTGTAATTTTGTGGCTTCAGATGCAGATACAACATTATGGCACTATAGGCTCGGTCATATGAGCCATAAGGGCATGAACATCATAAAGAAGAATTTTCCTGGATATACAAAAACAGGTTTGGATTTCTATGAGAACTGCATATATGAGAAACAAAAGCGAGTAAATTTTCTCAATGTTGGACCTATAAAGAAAGAGAGTAAGTTAGAGCTAGTACATTCTGATGTGTGGGGGCCAACTCAGGTATCATCTCTTGGGGGTTCAAGTTATTATGTTACTTTTATTGATGATGTAACAAGGAAGTTTGGGTTTATTGTATTAGAAACAAATATGATGTATTTGACACTTTTGTTAAATGGAAAGCCTTGGTAGAGAATGAAACAAGTCTTAAGCTAAAATGTCTCAGGTCAGATAATGGAGGGGAGTATTGCAACAATGAATTTAATGATTACTGTTCTAAGAATGGAATCCACAGGAAAAACACAGTTCTAGGAACTCCACAGCAGAATGGGGTATTAGAAAGGATGAACAGAACAATAATGGAACGTGCTAGGAGCATGAGGTTACATGCAGGACTGCATCTTTCTTTCTGGGCAGAAGTGGTGGGCACAGCTGTGTACTTGATAAACAGAGGACCCTCAAGTGCCTTGGATGGAGGCATACCAAAGGAGGCATGGTATGGTAAGAAACTTGATTATTCATTTCTTAGATTCTTTGGATGTGAGGTGTTTGTTCATATAGACAACGATGATAGGAATAAGCTAGAGGCTAAATTAGAAAAATGTACTTTCATTGGTTATGGTGGTGATGACTTTGGGTTTAAATGTTGGAGTATTAAGGACAAGAAAATCATTCAGTTTATGGATGTGGTCTTTAATGAGAAATTCATGTATAAGCAATAATTGCAGGAAAATAGGGAAGAATCCAAGAAAGAATATGCAGTGGTAGAGGATCTTCTAGATGGGAAAGTGACCCATGAATCAGTTTAGGAACCTACTCAGCAAGAACCCCAAACTCCTACAGTGAGGAGGTCTTCTAGGGTAAGAAAAGAACCTGAACGTTTTTCTCCTTCTCATTATTATTTATTACTCACTAATAGTGGAGAGCTAGAGAGCTTTGATGAAGCAATGCAAGTAGATGCCAGTAAGAAGTGGGGGCAAGCCATGGATGAGGAGCATAAGTCTCTCATGGAGAACCAGACTTGGGATTTAGTGAAGCTACCGGAAGGCAAAAGATCATTGCAGAAAAAGTGGGTGTACAGAGTTAAAGACGAAGAAGGAGGAAAGAAAAGATATAAGGCCTGGTAGGTGCTCAAGGGGTTTGCACAGAAACAAGGGATAGCTTTTGATGAGATATTTTTTCCTATATTAAATATGACTTCTATTAGAACTGTTCTTGGAATAGTGGCAGCAGAAGACTTGCGCTTAGAATAGTTAGATGTAAAGACTGCATTTCTCCATGGTGATTTGGAGGAGGAACTGTATATGCAGCAACCAGAGGGCTATGAGGTCAAAGGTAAAGAGGAGATGGTGTGTAAAATGAAGAAGAGATTGTATGGATTGAAACAAGCTCCACGTCAATGGTATAAGAAGTTTGATAGCTTCATGATGGAGCAAGGTTATATTAGATGTCATTCTGACCATTGCGTGTATACAAAGAAATTTGAAGATGGAAATTATATTATCCTATGTTTGTATGTTGATGACATGTTGGTTGTAGGTAAAAACATGCAGGAAATAAAAGTACTCAAGAAACAACTAAGTGAATCTTTTGATATGAAGGATTTGGGGGCAGCCAGACAAATCCTTGGTATGAGGATAACTCGGGATAGGAAGGAATGGAAGTTGACTTTATCTTAGGAAGAGTACATTAAGAAGGTATTGTATAGGTTTAACATGTAGGATGTTAAACCGGTTAGGACTCCTTTACCAGGCCATTTTAAGTTATCAAAGGAGTAGTGTCCCAAGACAGAGCAGGAAAGAAACCAGATGTCCAAGGTACCTTACTCATCAGTAGTTGGCAGTTTGATGTATGCTATGGTGTGCACTAGGCCTGATATTGCCCATGCAGTAGGAGCTGTGAGTAGATTTATGAGTGATCAAGTTAAAGATCATTGACAAGAAGTAAAGTGGATCCTTTGATATTTGAGAGGGACCATGGGGACAGTTTTTTGCTACAGTGGATCAGACACCACTTTACGTGGTTATGTAGATTCAGACATGGCTAGAGATGTAGACAGTAGGAGGAGCACAACAGGCTATATTTATACTATAGGTGGGATAGTAGTAAGCTAGATTTCACGACTACAGAAGTTGGTGGCTTTGTCAACCACGAAGGCTGAGTATGTTGTTGCCACAGAGGCAAGCAAAGAAATGATTTGGTTATAACAATTGCTTAAGGAGTTATGGTATAAGCAAGAGGAATGTAAGTTGCATAGTGATAGTCAGAGTGTTATACACCTAGCTAAGAACTCTGCTTTCTAATCCAGGACGAAGCATATACAGTTGAGATATCACTTCATCAGGACAACTTTGGAGGAAGATAAGTTGAAGTTAGAGAAGATTCATACTAGTCAGAATCCTACAGACATGATGACCAAGGTGGTCACAAGGGATAAACTAAAGCTATGTTCAGCTTTGGTTGGCCTTTACGGATGACAGTGAAGGGTTGAGAAGCTTGCTCAGTGGAAATCAGTCTCCAAGTGGGAGATTGTTATGTTTGTGGAGCCTATTTTGATGTTAGAGTGTGGTACACCTTCTATGTGTTACACTTGGGTATTCTTACAGCGGTCGTGCTTGCCAGTGAGCGGGTCAGGGGGATTCGGGGGTAAAGCCCCTGAAGCAAATTTTCATGGGTGGTTTATTAACCCATGGGTAATGGGCAATTGTTATGGGCTGTTTTTGGGCCCATGGTTTTTCGGTACCCATTTTTTTGTAAAACCACCTCTTTGGCTAACCATAGGTTTATGGGATGGTTTTTTTTTTCCCTGTTGTTTGATACCCACGGTTTTGTAAAATTTCTTAAGCAGTTGTCTATTTATATGGTCTTATGCATATGATAGATAGACAAGCAAATGTATTGCAGATGTATTTTGAATTCGGGTGTGAATTCTGTAGAGTTTGTTGAGCATAGCTCCAAATGGATCTAGGTATTGTATTGAGAGAGTGGAGGCTTGTAATAAAATTTGAGCAAGTGATTCTTGGTGGTCATAGCCCAAATTGGGTGAACCACATTAAATCTTGTCTCTATGTGTTGTGTTATTTATTCTACACTTTTATTTGAGATCTGTAATTTTTTTTGCATATTAGTTTCTACTGTTGTGATTCTGTAAGGGATTATTCCACATATTTTATCTCTTATTTCCTAATGGTGGAACATTCTCATGAATCTCACATAAAGGTGGGGCTCAACACCCTGCGTGCCTTGAGTGAGTGCCCAATGCATACTGGCTGATAGGCCGTGATGATTGGGGCATTAAGAAGGTATGTGAAAGATGACTACAATTTAGCTCCATTGTCAGGACCTCTTTTTAAGTTGTTGTCAGAATGGTGTTTAATAACAGAGCACTTTACCTTGGATAATGTCGTAGCGTGGCTCAAAATAATGAAGGATGAGTTTTCCCAAATATTTAATACCGGACCTGAGTTTGATGCACGTAAATGGGTAGAGGATCACTTGTATCATGAGTTGTATGAGAATTTATTCTGCTATTTCCTGATAGAGTTGTATGAATGGATATCAACATATGCATCGAGGTCAAGTTATTGTTTTAGACTTTGTGTATTGACCCAGGAAGAGTTTTAAAGGATGCATGATGTGGATCTGACTTGGACTCATGTTTTGGATCAATGGTGGAGTAGGGTATTAACTAGTTATAGTCTAGAATATGTGATCTCTACATATTATTATCTAGAGGATGCTGAGTTTGAGTTATTAAGGGAGCCAAGAGGATCATTCTTGAGGGCTATAACATTATCCATAAATATCTTGATGATAACTTTGAGTTTGGAAGCATCTCTTATGGTTGGCTAAACTCCAACTAGGCACGGGGTGCAGAAGCTAGTATGGTGAAAGATGGTGGACCTTGTGGCTGAAATGGAAAGAGAGGAGAGATGGCTCAAGTATAATGAAGCTCAGAAAAGTGAGTTGGTGAGACAACATGAAGTTAGCAGTGTAATGGAATTATGGAGGCAGACGTTGTAGGAAGGCTTTGAGGTTCACACAAAGGGCATTGAACCTCAGTAGTGTGTGTTACCCCATCTTCGAAAGTGACTGAGAGAAATTCCTTGGCTTCCACTGAGATCTCATCATATGGAGAGAGGAAAGCCATAGGTGTGCATCTAAGCCCATTTGGTGACCAAACCCTAATGCTTAGTCGTCCAAATCCAGAGATAAGTATTAGTAACCCGGTTGGTCTTGGTATTCGCGATCGAGTGACACCTATGAGGTATAAATTTTCATTTGGTAGATCTATGGCTACAAAATCTTTTTCTGTATCTGGAGGTATCTTGTCTGGTACGACATTTGGGAAATGTGGGGGTACATGAAATATGAGCACCACATCTAGAAGTGGATCAACTTTAGAGATTGTTAGCACATAGTTTAGTGCGACGGTGGTTTCACAGGGAACAACTACGTCAGACCCCTTACCTACAACAAGAGGAGGATTTGGAGGATGCTGAGGGATAGGAACTAGTCGATCTAGTGGTGTTGTTAGTGGAGGAAATTTAGGAGGACAAGTTTCTAGAACTAGTGGGCAAGGGCCTCACCAACCTAAGAAAGTGTTTTCTAGATGTCTTTGCATTTTCCTGATTATAAGGGTGTGGAAGACACTGCAAACCATGTGAAAAAATGTGATTTTCTATGGCATACGAAGGGTATCACAACCCCAAAGCGGAAGGTAATCCATTTTTCAACTATGTTGAAAAGGGGTGTGTATTGTTGGTACTGTAAATATGATCCACACCAGACGGTGGTGGACTATACTGTATTGTGTGATGTCTTTTAGGAGGAGTTCCATATTCCTGAGTTTGAATAAAAACACGTTAGTGCGTTGAAGGAGATTTAAAAAGGAATGGCAGAGAGTGTGTGGGGGTACGACAGACATTTCAAAACTATCATATCTAAGTTATCTTATGGCATTCACCCTTTATAGCATACTCAGTGGCTTGTCAGAGGAATTATCTCACCGTTCAAGAGGGCACTTTCACATATGACATTAAAATACCCATGTGAAGCCTTAGAGGCTACCTTGGGCATTGAGGCTATTTAGAGCATTGACACTGGAGTTATTTCATTTCTAAAGATTCAGATTGCTTCCATGGTTAAGTAGCTCGAGAAACTATCTGCAAACTCGGCTCAAGATACTAGCACTGGCCTTTGCAGCATGAACTGTGACATAAAAGGACATACAAAGGATAGTTCACTTGGAGGTTGGTATGCATAATGTTTGTAGATTGTGATTTTTTCCATGGATATCATGATACAAGTAGATTCCCGTTGTTGTAGTGCACAATCCGTAATAATATGTCTTATTATTGCAATATTTGCACCTCTACTACTCATGACATAAAGGATTGTAGATTGATTGACCAAATACATGATGTTATTGATACTGGTGTGTTTAATAGTAGTATTGCAAGTATCTCCAAGGATATTTTGCAGGGTCAGATTTCATTAGGGGACAGAATCATGTAATTACCATGGCCCCTGTCCTCATAGAGTATCTGTGCCTTGGGATCGTCTGTCTTCTGCACAATGTACTCGGACTGCTTCTCAGGTAGTAGCTTCTTCATTTGTCCATTGACAGGTATGAGAGCGTGTGACCAATCCATTTGAATCTCTCCACCCACATCTTTACAGAAGTTTCTGCTTAGCAACATTCCATAGGAAGGAGGAATGTCGGCTACTAGTATGGTAGCCAAGACTTTCTTTTCAGGTAAAGCAGCAAAAGCCACTTGTGCATCTTTAATCCTTCCCACCAAAGGTACTTCCTTACTTTCCATGGAGTAGCAAGATCCATAAGTACAAGTAAGGGTCAAGCCTAAAGCATGAGCTACTTTAGCGGGCATCACATTATCTGAGGCTCCGGAATCTATGACATAGTTACTGAGCCTGTGGCCAGCTATAAGGAGTGTTACATAGAAAGGCTTGATTTTGTCACCAGGCGAGGTGACAACAGCTACTAGACTAGGCTGTGGTGCAGAAGGAGGCGTGGGCAAAAGGCCTTTGGAGGTGGTCTTGGAATGGGAATTCACAAATTGGATCATCTTGGCAAAGGCTTTTGGATGGGTTTGGTAATATTCAGCCTCTGAAATTTGAACTTTGGTCCTTTTTAGATGATCTACAATGTCAAAGGATCTAGAGGTGGATGGTCCATCATCATTTGGAATCTTAGGCTTATCAACCCTAGGAGAAAAAGATGAAGAAGCAACTTTGGGGGCAGGGTTGGCAGTACTTACCTTTGGCGCAGATGAGGTAGGAATAGGAGATCCTCTTCTGGCAATTACAGGAATAGTTGCAGGTTGCTCTTTGGACTTCTTCAGAGGTTGCGTCACCTTTTCCCTCTGATGTGTCTGTTCCCAAGTCATGACAGTGAAGGATTCGCTGTTCATATCTGCTACCACTTCATCATAGTCATCTGCATCATCAATGCCTTCAGTGGTAAAGAAATTGACTCGAGATCCCTCGAGTTCTTCCACCTCATCATCGAATTCCTCCAAGAACTCCTCACAAGCTTCGTTATCATCTTCTGGCTCTTCAACCTCGCAAGTTGCATTCACAGGAACTTTGACGGGAGGTCCTTCAAGTGCTAGTCTTGTGTGAGGAGCAGGCAACCGATTTCTAGGCTGAAAATTTCTTCTTGGGACATCGGCATACGGGGCATGCTGAGCTAGTTGTTTCTTTATAGCTACTAGATCATTTGCAAGTTTCTGGACTAATGGATCAGTATTGGGTCCAGAGGTGGAAGAGGAAGAAGCAGCAGATTTAGATTTGGGAGGATCTCTTTTCAACTTTCCTGACATGATTAGGTCATCCTCGACACTAACAACCAGTTCTTGATCCAGAATTAACGTTCCAAGATTAGCCCTTCTTAGAGCGTAACTGACTTTAGGCGTTTGGGCATTCAAAAAGAAACATTTTTGGATTTGATCAACCGGTCGAGTATTCACAGGAATTTTGTTGATCAGTCTGTTGAAACGTGCCACAAATTCTCTCATAGGTTCCGATGGATCTTTCTTTATTTGAGAAATCTGGGCAAGCAGTGCATGCACATCTTCTGCCGGCTTGAAACGGCTTTCGAACTGAGTTCTCATGGTATTCCAGTCGATGATGGCACCAGCTGGAAGGTGATAGAACCAGTCAGCAGCATTGTCCTGTAACGTCTCGACGAACAGTCTTACTGAGACGTCTTCATGTTCAACTCCCAAGACTCCACATGCGACTATGAAGGCTGCAATATGTTCATCAGGGTGCACTTTTCCGTCGCCTTTAAATTTGGGGAAGTTCTTTCGGTTACCTCTAGGTAACTCATGCAAAGGTTGAGTAAGGGCCAGGGGCCCGACACGCTGACCCCATGGTAATTGTGCCATTCTTCTTGGAAATACGGTTCGGAGGGGAACTGTAACACCAGCAAGGATCAGAGCTCGTAGATTAGGACTAGCAGGTTCTGAAGGAACGCCACACGTAGGACTTCTTTCTCGAACAGGTGGAGTGCTCGTTGAACGAGTTCTTCTATTTGAAGGGAAAGGAAAACCCTGTTGCTCCAAAAGCTGAAATTGAGAATCTTCGATACCAAGGGCCCTTCTCCCTCGAGTGAAACGCGGAGTTGCCAGATCAAAGGATGATCGAAAAATTATAGTACTGGAATGCGATTTTCCCCAGCGGAGTCGCCAAAAACTGTTGGTCGTCAATTAGGACTTTTTAGAGAGCAACAGATAGGGGACGAAAAGTCCCTCCTCTTTAATGGGAGAGGTTCCCTTATTCTGAAACGAACTTATTTAGAAATATACAGAACATTATTTTATGGTTAAAATTGGATATTACGAAAGTGCTTTCCACAAGGATCATCAATTACGTAAGGACTGAAGAAAAAGAATGAGAAGATGAGCAGAACAGCAACATTCAGAATTATAGATAGCAGAATAATTCTTCGTGTATGCGAAGCTTCAAAGGATTTAAGACAAGATCATTTGAATGAGATTAAATTTAAAGACACAAAGTTCCGTAAATAACCTTCTTCAGATTTATTAGTCAAGGACACAAAGTTCCTTCTTGGTTGTACAAGATCACTGTATTTGCAAAACTGGACAGTATGCAATCAGAGAGACCAAACGAGTTAAGAACAAAATGATCTTCACAATATTAAAGGAAACACAGAGACAACAAGAATCAGATAGACAAAGAACAGAAAGCCCTTTTTGTATTGATTTCTTTTAAGATCTATTTACACTTTCAGCAAATATCCAAGTTCTTCCTCCTCTCAAAATGGCGTGGAAAGGCCACTATATAGCTTACAAGTCGGTTACTCTTCGTAACCGTTTCTTTTAACTAAGAATAGTTAAGTACCCGCCAAATGCAATACCTTAACTAATTACAAAGAATACGAAAAGAAAGGAAAGAAGAGGAAAGGAAGGAGAAGGAGACAGGTGGCCGGCTACTGGGAGGGACCCACTGTCTTCAGAATCCGCTGCCTGAACTTCTTCAATGACTCAACTATATCTCTTCCACGAGGGACTGATGTGTTAGTTGCAGACTAAGTCCAAAATCCGAGGCATTTCTCCATCTCTTTATCAAACTCGACGTGAGTATGATAGTCTTTGTTTGCTTCTTCAATGGCAGACTGAAGAGAACAAATTTCCTTTATCTTGTCCTTAGAGATGGAGTCTTCCTTGAAAATATTATCTTTAACAAAAGCTCTGAACTGAGCTTTGATTTCTTGCAAGGACAAGGGAACGCCAGAGTTTTCATCCTGAAGATGACAATGCATATCTTTGAAAGCATCAGCTGCTAGCGTCTTGAAAGCTTCTCCCTTTTGCCAGCTATTCTTCATTTCTCCTACAGCTTCTTCTAGGACTCTAATTTTCCACTCTACGCTGTAGACCCAGGATTTTGATAGATTATCTTTGGCATCATCGAAAATCTTATTTGCCAGTAAGATGTTCTCATCTGTCTGTCCCACGAGGTGAAGGTCTACAATGCAACTGCCCCAGAGTTTAATCTCCTTATCCATAACCTCAATGGTAGAGGATAGCTTATGTTGCAAATTGTCTACCTTTCCATGTAGCTTAAAAGCTTCGTCGATGAAGTTTAGCCCGGCAACAAGCATGTCATCCACCATGGCTTCGATAGCTCTACCATAGATAGAATACTTGTGCATATCTTTAATTTCTTGCACTTCATCTTGGCTTAGAATTACAGGAGGGGGTAGAGCAGTCAAGGGAGTAGGGTCTAAAACTTTGTCCTTAGACAAAAGTGACTTGATAAAACTCGTGAGAACTTGGGCTTGTTCTTCCAGCTGTTCAATTGTCTGCTGCCCTTTCTCTACCCTTCCAATGACTCTGGTGACTGTTTCCTGGAGGTTATGAATCTCACCTTCAGGAGTGGACTCTCCCATAGGGATCCTTGAAAGCTCCAAGTCGGATGTCAGCAACTCTGATTCCGATTTGTCTACTGTGGGCTTAGCAATCTCCAGGAATTGCTGACCTCGAGCATCCGACACAATCCTGGAAGTAGTTCTGGCTTTCTTGGCACGAGAAGGAGTGGTGCCCAACAAGGCTGCTACAGCATCAAAATTTGGTCCCAAGCTTTGAGAGGAGGATTTTCTCTTCCTTTTATCAACCAGAGGTTGCACCCAAGCAAAAGAGGAAGAAGAATCTGCAGGAGAGGCAAGGGGACCAAGAGACAGGGAGCTCATGACACTCAAGGTCTGTGCAGCTGTTGACTCAAGCTGAGATGTAGGCAGAACACTGGAGGTAATGGCGGCAGAAGAATCAGTAGTACCTGGAAGTTTGGTGCTCTGGACTTCTTTATCTTTATCTGCTGGATTTTCAGGAACACTTGCAGGAGTTGGCATCTCACTGTATTCACTTTCACTGAGAACGATGATGTTCTCTGGCCCTATAGGAAACTCTGCCTGTTTTCTTGGAGGGTCATTCTCTGCAGGCTCCTTCTTTACCTCTTTGAGTTTCTTCTTGTATACCTGGGTAGATGGAGAAGGAGTAGATCCTACAAGTCCCTGAGTTATTGAGGTAGGAAGGGTTTTCACTGGTGTCCCAGACTCTGGAACTGATGCTTCCCTTATGGGTATCGAATCATCTTTGGAGCTGGATTCTCCTGAGTGCCTCTTGAATTCTCGGATCTTCTTACTGAACCAGACCCTAGTTCTGATCAAGACTGGGGCAATAATCTCAGCCAGATCATCTCTTTCTTTCCTGTTCCAATCCAGGTCCTCCAGAGGGGTGTGCTTAATCACATTTTCATACTCATACGAATATAGCTCAGAATTGTCATCTTGGAGACCTTCAGGAACTTGGTACAGACTGAGTTCTTGAATCAATTGCAGGGAGAACCTGCCACAATGCCTTCTTCTGGCTTCAAAATCATCTGCACAGTCGGCCCAGTAGTCTTCTGTATCTGCCCTGTGATGATAGACGATCTTGATGTTCCTTTCAATGAACTTCTTCAAGTCAAAACAGGTTCTTGGCTTGAAGAAATGAACAGTGATAGGGACCAGGGCTCTTTCTACGTTCTGAGCATCCAGGGCTGTTTTGCATGTGTAGTTTCCCAGAGAGATGGGAAAGTGTAAGCCAGAAATCTTCTTGTCTCTGCAAGTTCTGTGCAACTTGTCCAGTTGCCTGCATATCTCAATCAAGGCCATTTTGTCGTTGCAGAACATGGGAAGCCGCAGAGGGGTGTTCTCATAGCCAGCAAGCCTGATATAAGAGAATTTCCTGAACTGAATGAAATAGGCTCCATATTGTGATATCAGGTTCATAGCTTCGTCTGAAAACCTTCTGGCAGTGTCACCTTCGAGCAATCTGACCACGTACATGGTGAAGGCATCATTGACCCTTCTGAAATTCCGATTGCTAGTCTCTAGGGTGAACTGCGGGCAATAGGCGTACACTGGATCGTCTTTGTGCGCATCAATGTAGGAAAAGCCAAACCATTGCCGTGACGCTGCTAGGGTATACATCAGATACGATGTCATGAAGAACTTCTTTGTTTGCTGCACATTGGATAGTTGCTCGGCCAAATTCATGCTTATGATTTCTGCCCAATTGATGTTTTGCGTTCCCTCGCACACCATGCTGATGAGCGGGCACATCCAGAAATGAAACTCATTGGTTGAGGGCAAACCCATAACCCGAGCCAGCAGGATTATAAAATCTGACAATTCTTCATTGAAATCCGCCCGGAAGAGGGTTTTGGTCAGACGAGAAGCTCCTTTCCTAGGGTTCTTCAACCAAGACCTCGCCACTCGAGCTTTATATTTATCACTGTCTTGGTCGAACATGGCCTGTGCTTGATCCCGAGAGACGACTATAGCATTGTCCATCTCCGGAATCCTCAGAGCAGCTCCAATGGCTGTAGCGTCCAGCTTGGCAATGAGCTCCCCGTGTACATTTGTCAATTCGCTCGAATCGGGGTCGAAGTGGGCTCCGCATGAAAGTACCGTATCAGCACACTGCACTGAGATAGGGAAACCTCCGGCGAAAGCCAAACCGCTATCATTAATCATATGTGCCATCGGCGTAGGGTTCGCATCTGTCATTCTTGACCAAAAATCACCGAAGTCGAGATGACGAGCTTCACTGTCTCCGATATTGCTAACGGCAGACTCAAGTGGAGAAATTTGCTCCTGTCCCTGAAACTTGATCTTCATATTGATAGATTCGGAGCTGCGACCCAGACTCTGGAAGGAATTTGCAAAGGGAACTAGATTGCAAGGGTTTGAGCAAACGATAGCAAGGAAGCAATGTGAAAAATGCGAAGGTGGTATGCTTGGTTATATAGCCGTTCGAGGAGCGGAATGAATTTAATGCGCATTGAATACACCACCACCAATTTGAAAGAGCGTCATATTCGGAATGAGTGGGAAAAGCTAAGTGTCAATGACACTTGGCACGCTTGGAACAGGTGAGACGCGAATGCGCGAAACACGCGGCTCGGCCGGTTCGGGCGAAACAGGGAGAAGACGCACAAATGCATTTGGAACAAATGGGACGAAAATGTGCGAAGTACGCGATTCGGGTGTTTCGGCTGAAATTGGAACAAAGGGGCCATTTGGACTTGGGACAGATGGGACAAAAAGTTCCGAAGTACGCGGCTTGACCGGTTCAGCCGAAAATGAAGCAGGATGCATTTTTTGAGAATGGGATGTTTGGGGCGAAAACACGCGAAGGACGCGGTTCGGGAAAATCGGCCGAAATTGGATCATTTTGCATTTTTTGATTTGGGACAAAGAGCTCTGAAGTACGTGACTCGCACTTTTAACTTTAGGAGTTTCGGTACGCGAAAATGGGAAAGCTCGCACAAAAGTTTTGGGACACTTGGGACAAAAAGTTCCGACGGGCCCGAGAATGGGACAGTTTCGGGGATTTCGGCCGATCGGGGAACAGGGTGCACTTTCGTACTTGGGACAGGTGGGACAAAAAGTCCCGACAGACCTGAAAATCACACAAAAAGACCCAAAACCCAGATTCTTTCGACTTCACGACTTAGGCATTTCAGAGAAAAACCCTTCAACTCAAAATTTTGAAAATTTTACTCTTATCAGAGCGGGAAATTTTGAGTGGACAACAGCTGGCTCCTTCTGGGGATGACTTGGTGTAAATTCATAGAATGGGACAAGGCAAGAACTTAGATAACTCGGTGAAGCAGACCAGTGCCTTATCCATTGGGCAAAGGAGTCAAAAACAAACCAATACAGAGGGCAACACACACAACAGAAGGGAAACACACAAAAAGCAGGAAAAGCAAAAACACTGTACATAATATACAAAGGGACTCCCTAGTCACCTAGGATTTGAACAACTTCAAATACTGCCCACTATAAGGAAGTGGGAGGGGAGAACCATCCATGTAACCAAGATAGAAAGAGTCCTTACCAGCAAAGTGTCTTATCTTGAAAGGTCCAAGCCACAGAGAATCAAATTTTCCATGGCTGCCACGAGGTTCATGTCTTTTGTCCCATAACAGCACGGTATCACCAACTTGGAATTCTCTGGACCTAGCTTTTTTATCGAACAGAACCTTCACCTTCTGCTGGTGAGCAGATATTCTATCAGCGACCTCCAATCTATCCTCGTTCAGCTTGTGCAAGTACATGATTCTTTTGTCCAGAGCATCACTGAAACTAGTGTCTTCAATGGCCTTCATCAGGTGCAAGGCTGGCAGTTCCACTGTCACTGGCAATTGGGCCTCTATTCCATACACTACTTGAAAGGGGGACATTCCAATGGCTCTTTTGGGTGTGATCCTGTCTGCCCAAAGAGCATCATAAAGCTTCTTATGCCAGTTTCACTGAGACTCATTGACCAACTTCCTTATGATAGTCACCAGATTTTTGTTGGTGGATTCTGCTTGTCCATTCCCCTGGGGATAATAATCTGAAGAATGAGCTAGAGAGATGCCATACCCGTAGCAGAAATCCATTATCTCATTTGAGGAGAAGTTCGAAGCATTATCTGTTACAATCTTGTTAGGTACACCGTACCTAACCAAGATGTTCTCCTTGATGAAGTTGCATACTACTTCAAAAGTAGTGCTCTTGACTGGGATAGCTTCCACCCATTTGGTGAAGTAGTTAGTAGCAGTTAGCACATGCGTGTGGCCAGCACTAGAAGCAGGATTCAGTGTACCGATGAAATCTAGACCCCATTGCTGGAATGGTTCCTCAATCACAACTGGCTTGAGAGGCAAAGCGGCCAGTTTGGGTCTTCCCACAAAGGTTTGACAGGCCTCACATTTATCCACCCACTTGGATGCATCTTTGAACAAGGAAGGCCAGTAATACCCTCCACGGAGTATCTTATGAGCTGTGACTGTTGATGAATAGTGCCCTCCACATGCCTGATCATGAAAAGCTGAGAGCAACTTTCTCTGTTGTTCCTTGTCCACACATTTCAGAAATCTCCCGTCCAAACCACGCTTGAACAAGGCACTTTCCCACCATACATATTGTGCTGATCTCAATTTAACAGTCCTCTTTTCTTTAGCAGTTAAATGAGAGGGGCATTCCCCATAGGTGAGAAAATGGGCGATGTCAGCATACCATTCATCAACTGAACTCAGGAACAGAACAGTAGGAAGGTCAGCTTTCTTCTCCAATAACTCATGTTGGGCTCCTTCAGCAATGAGCTCGCAAAGACCTTTTCCCCGAACCAGCTTGGTTGGCTTGATATCAAGGTCATACTCCTGGACCTTAGCCACCCAGTTTCCCCTCTTGGATCCAAATTCTTGTTGCGTGAGAATTGACTTTACAGTAGTATCTGGAACCAGCACCGTAGAGTGAGAGTTGAGGATATAGAAACGGAACTGCTTGACAGCTTTGACTACTGCAAAGGCATGCTTCTCCATCATGGTGTACTTTAGCTCATGGTTCTTCAGGATATAGCTCATGAAGGCAATTGGTGGCTCATGTTTATCAGAATCTTCCTGGGTTAAGACAGCAGCCAGAGTACTATCTGTAGCGTAGCAATAGATAATGAAATCCTTGCTGAAATCAGGGCAGGCCAAAACTGGAGTTTTAGCAATAGCTTTCTTGATACCCTCAAAGGATTCCTTTCCTTCAGAAGACCAACCAAATGCTTGCTTTCCTTTCATCATCTGAGAAATATTCAAAGTTAATTCAGCAAAATCAGGGATGAATCTTCTTAGAAAATTGATCTTACCGAAAAAGGAATGCACGCCCTTTTTACTAGTAGGGAGAGGAATCTGTTGGATGGCTTGAACTCGTTCAGGATCAATCTTGATGCCATCCTTTGAGACAATGTGTCCTAATAGCTTTCCCTCTGTAACACAGAAGACAGATTTTTTAGGATTCAGGGAGATTCCATGCTCTCTACATCTCTGCAGAACTGTTTCCAGGTGATCGAAATGATCTGCTCTTGTCTTTGAAAACACTGTCAGGTCATCAAGGTATATGACAATACATTTCCCTTTCAAGCTCCCAAAAGCCAGATCCATAGCTCTCTGGAAAGTGGCACCGGCATTAATCAGCCCAAAAGGCATTCTCTTGTAGGCGAAGGTACCCCAAGGAGTTGTGAAGGCTGTCTTATGTTGATCAGCAGTATCAACCTCTACCTAATTGTATCCAGAAAAACCATCAAGCATAGATAACATCTCAGAGCCTGTTACTGCTTGCAAAATCTGATCCATCATAGGCAGAGGGTAGTTATCTTTCAGAGAGGCCTGATTCAGGTTCCTGAAATCAACACAGATGCGGATCTCACCATTCTTCTTCCTAACAGGTACAATGTTTGCAATCCAAGTCGAATGGTGAATGGGAAAGATGATTTTAGCCTTCAGCAGTTTCTGAATCTCCTGAAATATGGTGTCAGCTATCTTTGGGTTGTACTGCCTCTGCTTCTGCTTGAAAGGCTTGATTCCTGGCTTGAGAGGGATAGAGTGCTGCATTTCTTTTGGCTTGAAGGCTTTTAGATCTTCATAAGAATAAGCAAGCACATCCTTATATTTCTTTAGAAGGTCAATTGCTCTTCTCTTTTCATCTGATGTGCAACACTTCCCGATATTTACCAGCTTCGGGCCATCAGAACTCCCAATATCAATCTTATCATACTCAGCTGATTGCTGAGGTCCAGTGGAAGCTTTAGATCTCACGTATCTGTCATGTTTATCAAACAACTCCTCCAAACTCACCAAACCTTTGGGAATCTTATTTCCTTTGAGCTTAATGCACCCTTCCTGATCAGTTTCTTCTCCTTGGGTGACGGCTTGGTCAGAAGACACGCTCTCACGAGGCAGGTTGTCACTTCCTTCGAAATACAGTTGTTCAAAATTGCCCTTGAGCTCTAGGAAGGAAAGTAAATGCTGGTCGTCGTTGAAGACTTGCCAGTTATTAGTATTGTCAGGGACACTAGGTCGGTGGACCATCTCAATAGTGAACTTATCCTGAGAGAATTCAGGATGAGGAATCAACAGTGACCCTGAGACAGCCAGTGAATCAGCTCTGCTGTTCTTTTCTCTGGGAATTGCTTTAATAGAGAAGGCATCAAGGAATTCAATTGAATCCCAAACCTGATTCCGATAATGCTTCAGCCTCCTGTTCTTTACCTGAAACAGGCTTCTGACTTGCTTCACAATCAGCTCTGCATCACCACGAGCCAAAAGATTTTTAACACCTCGTTCTTTGGCCACTTGCAGTCCAAGGATGAGAGCCTCATACTCAGCTGTGTTGTTAGTGTTCTCGAACTGCAATTTAAATGAAAAGGGGTGCAAGCAGCCTTCAGGTGATATTAGCAGAACACCAGCTCCAGAGCCAGCTGAGGAACAACTGCCATCGAATTCTAAAATCCAGACATCATTGGGATCCTTAGGTGATATTTTGCAGGGTCGGATTTCATCAGGGGACAGAATCATGTAATTACCATGGCCCCTGTCCTCATAGAGTATCTGTGCCTTAGGATCGTATGTCTTCTGCACAATGTACTCGGACTGCTTCTCAGGTAGTAGCTTCTTCATTTGTCCATTGACAGGTATGAGAGCGTGTGACCAATCCATTTGAATCTCTCCACCCACATCTTTACAGAAGTTTCTGCTTAGCAACATTCCATAGGAAGGAGGAATGTCGGCTACTAGTATGGTAGCCAAGACTTTCTTTTCAGGTAAAGCAGCAAAAGCCACTTGTGCATCTTTAATCCTTCCCACCAAAGGTACTTCCTTACTTTCCATGGAGTAGCAAGATCCATAAGTACGAGTAAGGGTCAAGCCTAAAGCATGAGCTACTTTAGCGGGCATCACATTATCTGAGGCTCCGGAATCTATGACACAGTTACTGAGCCTGTGGCCAGCTATAAGGAGTGTTACATAGAAAGGCTTGATTTTGTCACCAGGCGAGGTGACAGCAGCTACTAGACTAGGCTGTGGTGTAGAAGGAGGCGTGGGCAAAAGGCCTTTGGAGGTGGTCTTGGAATGGGAATTCACAAATTGGATCATCTTGGCAAAGGCTTTTGGATGGGTTTGGTAATATTCAACCTCTGAAATTTGAACTTTGGTCCTTTTTAGATGATCTACAATGTCAAAGGATCCAGAGGTGGATGGTCCATCATCATTTGGAATCTTAGGCTTATCAACCCTAGGAGAAAAAGATGAAGAAGCAACTTTGGGGGCAGGGTTGGCAGTACTTACCTTTGGCGCAGATGAGGTAGGAATAGGAGATCCTCTTCTGGCAATTACAGGAATAGTTGCAGGTTGCTCTTTGGACTTCTTCAGAGGTTGCGTCACCTTTTCCCTCTGATGTGTCTGTTCCCGAGTCATGACATCGAAGGATTCGCTGTTCATATCTGCTACCACTTCATCATAGTCATCTGCATCATCAATGCCTTCAGTGGTAAAGAAATTGACTCGAGATCCCTCGGGTTCTTCCACCTCATCATCGAATTCCTCCAGGAACTCCTCACAAGCTTCGTTATCATCTTCTGGCTCTTCAACCTCGCAAGTTGCATTCACAGGAACTTTGACGGGAGGTCCTTCAAGTGCTAGTCTTGTGTGAGGAGCAGGCAACCGATTTCTAGGCTGAAAATTTCTTCTTGGGACATCGGCATACGGGGCATGCTGAGCTAGTTGTTTCTTTATAGCTACTAGATCATTTGCAAGTTTCTGGACTAATGGATCAGTATTGGGTCCAGAGGTGGAAGAGGAAGAAGCAGCAGATTTAGATTTGGGAGGATCTCTTTTCAACTTTCCTGACATGATTAGGTCATCCTCGACACTAACAGCCAGTTCTTGATCCAGAATTAACGTTCCAAGATTAGCCCTTCTTAGAGCGTAACTGACTTTAGGCGTTTGGGCATTCAAAAAGAAACATTTTTGGATTTGATCAACCGGTCGAGTATTCACAGGAATTTTGTTGATCAGTCTGTTTAAACGTGCCACAAATTCTCTCATAGGTTCCGATGGATCTTTCTTTATTTGAGAAATCTGGGCAAGCAGTGCATGCACATCTTCTGCCGGCTTGAAACGGCTTTCGAACTGAGTTCTCATGGTATTCCAGTCGATGATGGCACCAGCCGGAAGGTGATAGAACCAGTCAGCAGCATTGTCCTGTAACGTCTCGACGAACAGTCTTACTGAGACGTCTTCATGTTCAACTCCCAAGACTCCACATGCGACTATGAAGGCTGCAATATGTTCATCAGGGTGCACTTTGCCGTCGCCTTTAAATTTGGGGAAGTTCTTTCGGTTACCTCTAGGTAACTCATGCAAAGGTTGAGTAAGGGCCAGGGGCCCGACACGCTGACCCCATGGTAATTGTGCCATTCTTCTTGGAAATACGGTTCGGAGGGGAACTGTAACACCAGCAAGGATCAGAGCTCGCAGATTAGGACTAGCAGGTTCTGAAGGAACGCCACACGTAGGACTTCTTTCTCGAACAGGTGGAGTGCTCGTTGAACGAGTTCTTCTATTTGAAGGGAAAGGAAAACCCTGTTGCTCCAAAAGCTGAAACTGAGAATCTTCGATACCAAGGGCCCTTCTCCCTCGAGTGAAACGCGGAGTTGCCAGATCAAAGGATGATCGAAAAATTATAGTACTGGAATGCGATTTTCCCCAGCGGAGTCGCCAAAAACTGTTGGTCGTCAATTAGGACTTTTTAGAGAGCAACAGACAGGAGACGAAAAGTCCCTCCTCTTTAATGGGAGAGGTTCCCTTATTCTGAAACGAACTTATTTACAAATATACAGAACATTATTTTATGGTTAAACTTGGATATTACGAAAGTGTTTTCCACAAGGATCATCAATTACGTAAGGACTGAGGAAAAAGAATGAGAAGATGAGCAGAACAGCAACATTCAGAATTATAGATAGCAGAATAATTCTTCGTGTATGCGAA
Source organism: Taxus chinensis (assembly GCA_019776745.2). Lineage (NCBI taxonomy): Eukaryota > Viridiplantae > Streptophyta > Pinopsida > Cupressales > Taxaceae > Taxus > Taxus chinensis. The sequence goes on from CM034146.1 coordinate 156,593,191, forward strand.
GTTTCAAAGGATTTAAGACAAGATCATTTGAATGAGATTAAATTTAAAGACACAAAGTTCCGTAAATAACCTTCTTCAGATTTATTAGTCAAGGACACAAAGTTCCTTCTTGGTTGTACAAGATCACTGTATTTGCAAAACTGGACAGTATGCAATCAGAGAGACCAAACGAGTTAAGAACTAAATGATCTTCACAATATTAAAGGAAACACAGAGACAACAAGAATCAGATAGACAAAGAACGGAAAGCCCTTTTTGTATTGATTTCTTTTAAGATCTATTTACACTTTCAGTAAAAATCCAAGTTCCTCCCCTTCAAAATGGCGTGGAAAGGCCATTATATAGCTTACAAGTCGGTTACTCTTCGTAACCGTTTCTTTTAACTAAGAATAGTTAAGTACCGCCAATTGCAATACCTTAACTAATTACAAAGAATACGAAAAGAAAGGAAAGAAGAGGAAAGGAGGGAGAAGGGGACAGGTGGCTAGCTACTGGGAGGGACCCACTGTCTTCAGAATCCGCTGCCTGAACTTCTTCAATGACTCAGCTATATCTCTTCCACGAGGGACAGATGTGTTAGTTGCAGACTGAGTCCAAAATCCCAGGCATTTCTCCATCTCTTTATCAAACTCGACGTGAGTATGATAGTCTTTGTTTGCTTCTTCAATGGCAGACTGAAGAGAACAAATTTCCTTTATCTTGTCCTTAGAGATGGAGTCTTCCTTGAAAAGATTATCTTTGACAAAAGCTCTGAACTGAGCTTTGATTTCTTGCAAGGACGAGGGAACGCCAGAGTTTTCATCCTGAAGATGACAATGCATATCTTTGAAAGCAGCAGCTGCTAGCGTCTTGAAAGCTTCTCCCTTTTGCCAGCTATTCTTCATTTCTCCTACAGCTTCTTCCAGGACTCTGATTTTCCACTCTACGCTGTAGACCCAGGATTTTGATAGATTATCTTTGGCATCATCGAAAATCTTATTCGCCAGTAAGATGTTCTCATCTGTCTGTCCCATGAGGCGAAGGTCTACAATGCAACTGCCCCAGAGTTTAAGCTCCTTATTCATAACCTCAATGGTAGAGGATAGCTTATGTTGCAAATTGTCTACCTTTCCATGTAGCTTAAAAGCTTCGTCGATGAAGTTTAGCTTGGCAACAAGCATGTCATCCACCATGGCTTCGATAGCTCTACCATAGACAGAATACTTGTGCATATCTTTAATTTCTTGCACTTCATCTTGGCTTAGAATTACAGGAGGGGGTAGAGCAGTCAAGGGAGTAGGGTCTAAAACTTTGTCCTTAGACAAAAGTGACTTGATAAAACTCGTGAGAACTTGGGCTTGTTCTTCCAGCTGTTCAATCGTCTGCTGCCCTTTCTCTACCCTTCCAATGACTCTGGTGACTGTTTCCTGGAGGTTATGAATCTCACCTTCAGGAGTGGACTCTCCCATAGGGATCCTTGAAAGCTCCAAGTTGGATGTCAGCAACTCTGATTCCGATTTGTCTACTGTGGGCTTAGCAATCTCCAGGAATTGCTAACCTCGAGCATCCGACACAATCCTGGAAGTAGTTCTGGCTTTCTTGGCACGAGAAGGAGTGGTGCCCAACAAGGCTGCTACAGCATCAAAATTTGGTCCCAAGCTTTGAGAGAAGGATTTTCTCTTCCTTTTATCAACCAGAGGTTGCACCCAAGCAAAAGAGGAAGAAGAATCCACAGGAGAGGCAAGGGGACCAAGAGACAGGGAGCTCATGACACTCAAGGTCTGTGCAGCTATTGACTCAAGCTGAGATGTAGGAAGAACACTGGAGGTAATGGCGGAAGAAGAATCAGTAGTACCTAGAAGTTCGGTGCTCTGGACTTCTTTATCTTTATCTGCTGGATTTTTAGGAACACTTGCAGGAGTTGGCATCTCACTGTATTCACTTTCACTGAGAACGATGATGTTCTCTGGCCCTATAGGCAACTCTGCCTGTTTTCTTGGAGGGTCATTCTCTGCAGGCTCCTTCTTTACCTCTTTGAGTTTCTTCTTGTATACCTGGGTAGATGGAGAAGGAGTAGATCCTACAATTCCCTGAGCTGTTGAGGCAGGAGGGGTTTTCACTGGTGTCCCAGACTCTGGAACTGATGCTTCCCTTATGGGTGTCGAATCATCTTTGGAGCTGGATTCTCCTGAGTGCCTCTTGAATTCTCAGATCTTCTTACTGAACCAGACCCTAGTTCTGATCAAGACTGGGGCAATAATCTCAGCCAGATCATCTCTTTCTTTCCTGTTCCAATCCAGGTCCTCCAGAGGGGTGTGCTTAATCACATTTTCATACTCATACGAATATAGCTCAGAATTGTCATCTTGGAGACCTTCAAGAACTTGGTACAAACTGAGTTCTTGAATCAATTACAGGGAGAACCTGCCACAATGCCTTCTTCTGGCTTCAAAATCATCTGCACAGTCGGCCCAGTAGTCTTCTGTATCTACACTGTGATGATAGACGATCTTGATGTTCCTTTCAATGAACTTCTTCAAGTCAAAACAGGTTCTTGGCTTGAAGAAATGAACAGTGATAGGGACCAGGGCTCTTTCTACGTTCTGAGCATCCAGGGCCGTTTTGCATGTGTAGTTTCCCAGAGAGATTGGAAAGTGTAATCCAGAAATCTTCTTGTCTCTGCAAGTTCTGTGCAACTTGTCCAGTTGCCTGCATATCTCAATCAAGGCCATTTTGTCGTTGCAGAACATGGGAAGCCGCAGAGGGGTGTTCTCATAGCCAGCAAGCCTGATATAAGAGAATTTCCTGAACTGAATGAAATAGGCTCCATATTGTGATATCAGGTTCATAGCTTCGTCTGAAAACCTTCTGGCAGTGTCACCTTCGAGCAATCTGACCACGTACATGGTGAAGGCATCATTGACCCTTCTGAAATTCCGATTGCTGGTCTCTAGGGTGAACTGCGGGCAATAGGCGTACACTGGATCGTCTTTGTGCGCATCAATGTAGGAAAAGCCAAACCATTGCCGTGACGCTGCTAGGGTATACATCAAATACGAAGTCATGAAGAACTTCTTTGTTTGCTGCACATTGGATAGTTGCTCGGCCAAATTCATGCTTATGATTTCTGCCCAATTGATGTTTTGCGTTCCCTCGTACACCATGCTGATGAGCGGGCACATCCAGAAATGAAACTCATTGGTTGAGGGAAAACCCATAACCCGAGCCAGCAGGATTATAAAATCTGACAATTCTTCATTGAAATCCACCCGGAAGAGGGTTTTGGTTAGACGAGAAGCTCCTTTCCTAGGGTTCTTCAACCAAGACCTCGCCACTCGAGCTTTATATTTATCACTGTCTTGGTCGAACATGGCCTGTGCTTGATCCCGAGAGACGACTATAGCATTGTCCATCTCCGGAATCCTCAGAGCAGCTCCAATGGCGGCAGCGTCCAGCTTGGCAATGTGCTCCCCGTGTACATTTGTCAATTCGCTCGAATCGGGGTCGAAGTGGGCTCCGCATGAAAGTACCGTATCAGCACACTGCACTGAGATAGGGAAACCTCCGGCAAAAGCCAAACCGCTATCATTAATCATCTGTGCCATTGGCGTATGGTTTGCATCTGTCATTCTTGACCAAAAATCACCGAAGTCGAGATGACGAGCTTCACTGTCTCCGATATTGCTAACGGCAGACTCAAGTGGAGAAATTTGCTCCTGTCCCTGAAACTTGATCTTCATATTGATAGATTCAGAGCTGCGACCCAGACTCTGGAAGGAATTTGCAAAGGGAACTAGATTGCAAGGGTTTGAGAAAACGATAGCAAGGAAGCAATGTGAAAAATGCGAAGGTGGTATGTTTGGTTATATAGCCGTTCGAGGAGCGGAATGAATTTAATGCGCATTGAATACACCACCACCAATTTGAAAGAGCGTCATATTCGGAATGAGCGGGAAAATCTAAGTGTCAATGACACTTGGTACACTTGGAACAGGTGAGACGCGAATGCGCGAAACACGCGGCTCGGCCGGTTCGGGTGAAACAGGGAGAAGACGCACAAATGCATTTGGAACAAATGGGACGAAAATGTGCGAAGTACGCGATTCGGGTGTTTCAGCCGAAATTGGAACAAGGGGGCCATTTGGACTTGGGACAGATGGGACAAAAATTTCCGAAGTACGCGGCTTGACCGGTTCGGCCGAAAATGAAGCAGGATGCATTTTTTGAGAATGGGATGTTTGGGGCGAAAATACGCGAAGGACGCGGTTCGGGCAAATTGGCCGAAATTGGATCATTTTGTATTTTTTGATTTGGGACAAAGAGCTCTGAAGTACGTGACTCGGGAGTTTCGGCCGAAAATGGGAAAGTTCGCACAAAATTTTTGGGACACTTGGGACAAAAAGTTCCGACGGGCCCGAGAATGGGACAGTTTCGGGGATTTCGGCCGATCGGGGAACAGGGTGCAGTTTCGTACTTGGGACAGGTGGGACAAAAAGTCCCGACAGACCCGAAAATCACAAAAAAACACCCAAAACCCAGATTCTTTCGACTTCACGACTTAGGCATTTCAGAGAAAAACCCTTCAACTCAAAATTTTGAAAATTTTACTCTTATCAGAGTGGGAAATTTTGAGTGGACAATAGGATCTACAAAGCATTACAAGCGTGAGAGTCCATACTTTTTTCAATGCTCATGGTGTGAAAATAAGCATAAGTATGAAGATTGACCAGATTTATATGAGCACATGAGCCAGAACTAGAAGGACAGGGGCACAGGGATGGTAAGCGTGAAGTGTGATGATCCATAGTGGATTCCTAGGTTGGTGCAAAACCTTGAACTAGAACTTGTCCTGATGACCACCTGAGCTGAGGCTGTGCGCACATGGGAGATTCTAAAGAAATTTCCTCTCATCAGCAGAGAAGAGGTGTTACATGGGAAATATCCCTATCCAAATCATTAGAAAGAGGTCTATCAAGAGACCATAGAGTTGATTAGAATCCTTGAAGGAGAAATTAAATGTTTAAAGGATTAGTCATGGAATTTGGAGTAGAAGAAAAGAACTGAGGTCCCTCAGGCAGATATAGATTAAATCAGGGAAGTATGTAAGATGTTGCACCAAGAGAATATCATCCCTCTATTAGGAGAGTAGTTGAGAGACAAAGTACCATGTGCTAGAGTAGATCTGTCGACACTAAAATTTTCCTCCATAATTTCTATTTCATTAATGTATGTATTAGGAATAGAATGTTGTTAAGTGTAATTAGTAGTAGCGTCCGATAGAAGATAACGGCGCTGCCAGTATGACGCCGCAAATAATGTGGAGTACGGTAACAGTCAAAGTACAATAGGAATGTTGTAAAAAGTAAATATTTGTCGTAAGTGGTCCCGGTAATGTTAAAATGTCAAAGTTTGGGTAATTAGAGAAGTAGGGTCTACATGATTAGGAATTAGAATATTATATTAGTAATAAGGACAAGGAGTGAGGTCATAAATATTTTGTGTATTTTATTTGTAAAAATTCTAAAAATGTGGAACCCATGTAAAATGATAAGGTTTATCTTATCTTAAGAGATAAGCTTACATGTACAGATAAGAGTTAAGGTATGGAATATGATTCATCAGAGTGGATTTCTTATCCTATCTTAGAGATAAGATGGATAAGCCTGTAAGTTCTATAAATAGAGAGGCTACCCCCCCTCATTTAGCATAGAAAGAAGTAGTGAGAAATATTGTAGGAAGTGTGCGAAGGAAGCCATCAGTTAAAGGTGTGTTGAAGAAGCCATCAAGAGGTGTAATTGTAAAGTTTCTCCTATAGTCTTGTTGAAGTATCTCATGGGTGAGATTGTAACAGTTTCATGTGAATATTATAATTTATTTTGATATTTCAGATTTGTCGTCATTTTGTCTTATCATAGTCAATGGTATTCTTGTGTTCGGTTGTTGTTTTGTTTCCAGATTACATCCACCAAACTAAAGGCTGTGCATTAGCAAATAATCATAGCACGAGGAGTTCCCGGTGAAGAATTATCATAGTGCCGGATTGCTGATGACAGATCAAGAGAGGGAGGTATTGCATGTTAATCTACCTCCTCACAATATTGACTATGATAAGGAGATCACCTTGAATGGATTTGTTAATGGATGGCTCTTGAGTAATATTTTGATTGACATGGGTGCTGAAGTGAATTTTCTCACTTTGGACTAATGGAATCAAATGGGAAGGGCACCATTGCACCCATATTCAAATGTGTTGTATATGAAAAATAGAGAAAAGGCTATGTTTGTCAGTGTGTTAAAGGATGCATCTACAACCATCCAAGGGGCAAAATTCACTGGAGATTTTGAAGTCTTAGTGCTTGTTGAGGTGGATAACTTTATGTGTGTAATGAAAAGATTGCAAAATCTTATAAAATGTGGTAAGAACACAGAAGAGGCCCCAAAATATTTTAAAAATCCACTCAATGAACATCATATTAGAAATAATCAGGAGCTACCTATTTACATGCATATACAAAGCTTGAAAGAAACAATCAACCTATAAACATGACTATATTAGTTCTCTACTCCATGAAAGGTATAAATAAATGAACCCATTAAATCTCCAGAAATAATTTTTGTGATTGTTTATGTTTCAAAATATTAAGAGTGAAAGCTCACCATTAATGGCTTCTCCCATTTACCTAAAGCTTTTATATGGATTAGCTCAAAAAAACTATGAAATAACTCTAAGAGACCTAAAATGGATTAAATAAGAAATGAGAGAGAGAGAGAGAGAGAGAGAGTGTTCTTAGGAAAAGGTGGGAGGGGTATCCATCTATTTATAGTTTTTAGATTTGAGAAAATGATGTTTTGGATGCATGTGGGACTGAAAAGGGTTCAAAAAGTTGATTTTTAGAAAATCATATTTGGAGGTGTGAATAGGATTTTAGGAAGCTAAGTGGCTATTTGGAAAGGTAAGATATTTATTTAGAAAGTCAAATCCTTCTTAGAAATTCAATTAGAGAGTTAATTAACCTAAAAAAGGTTAATTAAGGGGAAACAATATTATAGAAGTTTGTTAGAGGGTTTGGATGAGGTTAGAAAGGGTATTTTACTAGCGTAGTGTAGTCAATTAACATGAAACTAGGATAATTAAGATGATCTTAGTAATAAAATCATGTAGACCAAATTATAGGTGTCTACATTTTCCCCTCTTTGAGGTGACATATGTGAGATCACTTCAAAGAAAGTAGACAAATACAAACAACTAAAATTTTTGAAGGGGTAAAAGAAAAATTAGTAACATGAAGGATTCCCCCTCAAGTGTCGATGGGTTCATGGAGGAACTTGATCGATGATTGAAAAGAGAACAAAAGAAAAAATAGTGGGAAGATAAGGAAGGTGAGAATGAAGAGAAACAACAAGAAAAGGGAATTTGAGCTATTTGCAAACCAGTGCTATAGAAACAATTTTATTTATCATATTGCTAGTAATCTTCATCATCAGTCCATATTAAAATAATGAGCATACGAAAACAACATAAAATGAAATGAAATGCCAAGATACAAAAAAAATTCCATTACTAAAAACGTCCAACTCCATGCAACATACACAAATGTAATGCAATACAAGAAGCAATGAAACTCATCTAACATGGAAATAAGTACAATCACATATAGTCGAACCAACAATATTTAAGCTAGTTGCACAAATATTTTGTTATCGAGCTGTAATCCTAAATGTTTTTATAAATTACAAGGGTTTAAAATGATGCCCCAAGAATTTTTTATATGCAAGGGAAAGGATGGAGGACACTTAGGTCTGATGAAAAAGTAGTGTGCACAGTGAAAAAATTACCTGACAACTCATGCCCCAAAGTATCGACAAAGTAAGCAGCGTAGCTTTGGTAAATGATTTGGAGATTTAATGGATCCACTAGTTGTTGTCTCAATACGTGTGGAAATGAAAAAAAGATATGAGATGAACATCATGCGAGAGACATAGATGACAGCTGCAAATGAGCTTGTTACCAACTTTAGTCCTTTTTTGAAGTTTTATGATTTTTATTATTTTTTAATAATTTTATAATTTTTAATTTTTTTAATCAGTCAGAAGATTTTAAGAAATGGAAGATCTCCTAGAAGAACATGAAAATTCTCTAACATAAGGGGAACAGGCATTCGGTAGTATTAGCATGCCCCAATGAGAAGAAAAATGGGCCAAAAATAATTATTAAAAAATAATCATGGCGATGGACAAAAATAGAAGAAAAAAAACATGACAAATACTTTCTAGAAATTTTTAAAAATTCCACAAGGTGAAGAGATAAGCTCTAGGGGGCAAATATTCTCCCAACATAGTAGGAAAAATAATTATTTAATAAAAATTATAATTGTAGTAAATAGGATAAGTATTAGAGTGATGATAGCAGAGAAAACATGCTCCGAAGCCATCACGACAAGTTCATTTGTAGAAGAGGTCTTGAAATTTTTTTTATCACAAGTGAGTGTGAGATCAACTGAGTGAGATGGCGAGGCTTCCAAGGAGGAGGAGTCAGGTAGAACACATCCAAGAGTATCTCTAGGATGTAGCAGATGGACCCTTTGTGAGTGTTCTATCCTTTCTTTTTCATTTTCACATTTAATTACGTTTATAACACTTTTTATGTTATTTTTTAGGGAAAAAATACATATGCGCATGAGTGAATGTGTCAAAAACATGGGTACGGATAGGCATAACTATAGAAATGTGGGTATGCTCATGCGTATCCATTGAAGGATACAAGTATATGTCAGGGGAGAGAAAACACACACACGCACACGTGCACGTTAACTAGGAGGCATATGTGTCATACTCAGTGCGTATCCATCCTACGTAGCTGTGGGGATTTAGTCAAGAAGGTTGGGAGTGTATGTGTTTTTTATAGATGCCTATGCATCAGAAAGGGAGAATAGATGTGTTGGGTACATATGTATTAAAAAATGTGAGAAGGCGTTGAAGGGGGCGTGCATGCGTTGAAGGAAAAAACACTTTACAATTTTTTGTAGAAAAAAAAGCTAAGTGTAGATAAATAAACACTAGAATTTTATAGAAGAAATATGAAATTAGTTTCTTTAGAAGAGTAAAAGAAGAATAAAGATAGAAATGTAGCCCTAAAAATTGTATTGTTTTCCATGCGCAGAGAATACTACATGTCATTCATACCAGAGAGAGATATGGTTTCCTATCTGCAATAGAGGTACAATTTTATGAGGATGATTGGAGGATATTGGATATCCTTTTATATGTTATGGGGCTAGCCTATGTAGCCGATATGCCACAAATCACACTAGACCATGGCCTCCTGACAGTTGTAGCCAAGCGGTAGCATAACGAGAGTAAGTGCTTTTGACTCCCCACTAGTTATTTTGCTATTACCTTGGAGGATGTATGTCATATTATGTGATTCCCCATCCAAGGAAAGTTAATTCAGTACTTGATTCATGATCCTGATACTGATCAGTGTATTCTAGAGTTATTTGGTATTCTAGATATACCATGTCGCGGGATGATAGTGAGATTATCGCCATGTATAGAAGATCTTGAGCTTGATCGAGTTGAAGTATACCTAATGGATTTTTTTAGTCACATTTTACTCCATGACAACACTGAAGCTTCATTTCCACTTGGGCTCATTCGAATGATACGTGGTTTGATTGATTATGATACATACTGTTAGGGCCAGTTCCTACTGGGAGCTTCACGTGATCACATAATACCATCAAAATATGGTAGTAATTGACAGATTGTTACAGATTTGGGTGTGGGGCCATATTGTTATTGGTTTTCCCACAGGTGAATTGAGATCTCGAGCTCTAGAGGATACTTCTGTTATGGTTTTGGTTCTGATTGGAGATAATTTGCGGCCAAACATGGGAGATACCTACCATTACCGCCAAGAGTTGGATGACTTAGAGCTATCTCTGGTAGTATGGTGGCCATATACACATTTCTAGTGGCTTGAGGAAGGCTTAGAGATTAGTAGAGCAACCATGAAGTATTTACTTTTGGTAAACCATAGCTATATGCCAGAGTTTTACAGAGTTGATTGGTGCTAGAGATAGTTTGGCCTTATCCAAGATGTGGCAGGGCCATATATGTGGTATGCTCATAGGGCCTAAGAGTATGTCGATATGGGGCAAGAGATCACCAGAGATAGAGCCTTGGCTAGTTATTTAGATATGGTACCAGTTCAGTGGGTACCTTTGAGACAGGTCAGGGATCTGAGTTATATAGTAAAGTATGCTTCATGGTACCACATATTTTTACCTCATTGATTTACGATTCCTAGACCAATGTGGTATGTAGGAGTGAGAGAACCCTTACTGGCGCCTCCTAGTAGTGGAAATGACGGTGGTGGGGATGATGGAGGTGATGATGAGGACTATGAAGCTTTCGATGGCCAATGCCATCATGGAGGTGGAGGACAAGGTCCTAAACTATAATAGTCATATAGAAAAGAACCTACGCCTAGGAAGAGACAAGTGCCCTAGGATCTTGATATATAGTTTCCTCTAGTAGGTATTCTAACAGGGGTATACATTTGAATACAAAAAAAAATTTGGCAGTAGGGTCCATCACCTCATGTTCTAGGTGGTGGTGGAGATGATGGATAGTTACTTGCACTTCAAAAACAATTAAATGTCGTGATATTCGTTCACTTACAAGTAACGACTGAGAGATATTAGGCCAGAGAACAACTATAGGTTGTGATAGTAGAGAGAGATAAGGAGAGAGCCTAGGCCACTAAGGGTGGAGATGGGGTAGCGTGACAACCGTAGATATGAGAGCTAGTGGGGAAGGACACTTAGACATTAAGCCTCTCACATCATTTGTAGACATATGCACAGGGTGTCACTATATAATGGGATCAGGCCCAGCATATTTGTAGTGTATTACTATTTATTGAGATCAAGTACAGGCCCGAGTTGAGAGCATTATAGTATACAGAGATCATCAGGCCAATGCTTTAAGATAGGCCTATGCTGATATTGGTAGATTGATAGGGGAGTGAGATTCTATTGTACAGGTAGGCAAGACTTTCAGTGACATAAAGATGATACATGATATGATGAGATCTAGTGGTGAGGAATCGTATTACAAGGTTTCCTACTAACGAGTAGTTCTAGCAGGGTAGTGGGTTACACCCTTTGATTAGCTATACATGATCAGAACATGCTCTATATCATGGAGGTCAAGAAAATTGGGTAGATCAGTACAACAACTAGTTTAAAATCAGGGTGGTACACCTATAGCTGACCCCTCACATCAGTTGGCGTTTTTTCCTCCATGCCATAGACTAGGCAGCCCTGGAGAGGGCGAGAGTAATGGTTGACTCTCTCTTTTTGTATAGACATATGTATATATACATGCCTCTAATGAAGGCTAATTTTGATCGATGTATGTACTCATGTATCATTTTTTTAGTATGACTCACGTGATGAAGGCTCGGTTTTGATTCATGCTCTTTTGATGGAATATGTTGTATCGGGGATGTATCTTATGTTGAGATATATATTTACACATGTATATGTCGACATTTGATGATGTCATGTTTTTATATGCTTTATGATGATGATGATTCATTTTTATAGATGTATAATGAGTATATCATAATGTTGTATAATTTTCATTTTTTATGTATGTATCATGATAGACATTGATGATGTACCACATTTTGTTATATTGATGATATATCCTTAGATAATACCATATGTTTTTTAAATGAGATACTTTGGTATATTTTATCATTTGAGATGAGATAGATGATATTGGTGTGGGGGGTATAGATTTATGATCATGTGTAACCCCTCTTACCCCCATTAATGATACGATATGTGATGATTATCTTAGTATGATGTAAAACTTATAATTTTTTGTATATATTATGTATTTTGATGGCATTTAGGAGTGATAAGAAATGATAGATGAAACATGTGATATATGTGATGATGAAAATAATTCGTAAAATCAATTTACAAACACAATTGTTGACATTTTTTTGCACCCTGTGCGAAAAGGGTGAACTTGAAAATTTTAAGTTTCTCAGATTGATCGAGTTGGAGGTTTGACTATGTTTCGGACAAACACCTTAGAATAACATACAAATTTTAATTGTTTGGTTTTGGAGAGTCTTGGAAGTCACGTTTGGATCAAACTCCAAATAGGCTGCAGTTACAGAACTCCATGCCTCATAGATGCATCTATTCCATTTGAAACCCTCGCCAGATGTGTGGAACAATAGTAAATGACCATTGCAAGGCCCTAAGGAAGGCACAAAGGGCAGAATGTACTAGATATGAAGTTTTGAAGCTATAGATAGGTTTCAGGTTTGAAGGAAAGGGTAGGGAATAAATTTTAGTTATCCATGAACATCAAAAGTTACATTTGATTTTTATTGATTTCCATACATAAGTGAATTATTTAAGTGTGTTGAGTTGTACAAGTTCATTATTATCTATTCAAATGAAAGAAAGTATAGAAAGGAAAGATATACATCTCATTACATGAAAATAGTTCATCTATTCATATGGAATAAAAGTACAGTGAACCCACACAAGCCATGGGACGTAACTTGTATGTATTGGAAATAAAAGATGCATATACATAAAACTATAAGCAAATAGAGAGAGAAGAAACCCATCATTTCATGTATTGGTCGGTTCTGTTGTGCTTCTAGCTTTGCTTCATTTCTAGCTACTTCATCCTCATCTCCAATTCCTAGCAACAGGTACCTGTGAACATACAATATATATTGTTAGAGCTCAGGGTTTGGTCTATATCCATGTGTTTACAGTTTCACATAACTGAATCCTTAAAATAGAGCACATGTAAGGTACATGAAAGATAGAAATCAAAAGGAGCATCTCATAGTACAGTTTAATCAAGGTCAAGTACAAAAGGAATTCATAAGTAGAATGTCTATTTAGAAAATAATAAAATGAAAGAAATGAACAAGTAGTTTTGTAGTAGATGATGCAGATTTGAAAGAGTAAGGAAAATATTTTCATTACAGTACCAAGACTCAGAATAGGTTTTCAATGCATATTGAATTACAATGCACAAAACAAGTCAGATGAGATGATGTTACACAACTACTCATGTTTCCAAGGAATTGAAGAGGTTTATTTTCCATATAAAGGTTTCATTCAAGTATATAACCAGTTTGCATATTTGTATTCAAAACTTCACACAAAAGATGCAAATTTAAGAATTAAAGGTCCTCATCAAGAAACAAGGTAGGTGAAGGATTTCATACATCTATCAATAAGTATGATTTTTCAAGAGAATAGTAAAGCAACCATGCAACTTGTTGAGTTACCAAGAGTTATTTTAGACATTGAATCCACGATTCATTTTTCAATCAACCTTCAGCTATCTTGAGAAGCAACATAAGCAGCTAAAAGCGGAAAGTAATTTCCCAAGAAAGCATGAATCAGGAATACAAATCAACATACTAAGTCAAACAAATATTTTGGATATTTGAGAAATTTGTGATTTCCATTGAATTCAAATTCAAGTTGCAGTATCAGAGTAAAAAAAGATATAGGTTACAAATTTACAAGGGAAGGATTTACAATCTACAACGGATTATAATCATAGCCACTAAAGGTCTATACAGAACTCAAGATCAGTAACCATGACATCTAAAGTAGTAGAGTTTCAAACAAATATGTACAAGTAACAATCTAGGGTTTAGATTGGCCAAACTAAAAGCATTTTTACAGACATAGACCAGTTTTGGGCCATAAAAAGAAGAAAGAAATCAGAGCTATTGATGTATAGTGTAATCTCAATGCTACATAACTAATTATAGATCGTGAAATGAAATAACCAATTTTAAAGGACTGGAATACAACTTGCTCAGAATGTCAAAAGATAAATTTGAACACCCATGAAATTTAGAGTGTAAAAACGAGTTATATTATGTGAAATAATCAAGTCTAGGTCAAATGAAAGAAGAATCAAATTAGTAGTTACCCATCAACCAGAAAGTTTGAGTCACATGAAGAACTACATGTGATGTACAACGAGTTCAGAAAACCCCATCTACAGAGTAACCGAAATCTCGAAACATAGAAAGCCATAACCATTCGACAAAATGAAGTGCAATCATGCCATCCACGTTTTCCAAGCACGAACACCAAATTTGAGGCATAGAATTTCATTGAAGTCAAAACAGCCACATAAATAACAAAGCTTTGAGCTAACTAATGCTAAAAGTAGCTATAAACAGATTTGAGCTCAAAATAAATAAAATGGGGGAGATTTAAAATTATCCAAAGTTTCAGAGTTCATAAGAACGATTTCTCAGAGGAACTCAAAACCCTCATGATGGCCCAATTCAGGTGCAAAGAGAAAATGTTATGTTAGATCTAGTGATTAAAATCCTCCATCACAAAACGATAATTTCAGAGCATATACAAACTAAAGGAATACAATGTTCAATCATTCACAACAATTGAAATGATGAAAGGAAGAGATTTGAACCAGTTTCATGGCAGCCAATAATACAGAACAAAAGTTCAATCTTCGAATCAGAGACACATGCAAACCCCATAAAGATATAACGGTCATGAATAGAATCACATTCAGAATAGTAGGGCACACCTCAAGCAAACAATATGAAACCCATATTATAGCTCATCATTACAGAAATAGAGCTAGAGAAAACCTCAAAGATGATTGAATGCAAAACAATCAAGAAATACCCAAGTTTAAAATTCTCTGAAATCTGATGCTTTCTAATCAAACGATTAATACCCATTTTGGGTTGTTACAAAATATAAAAGCATTACAAATAATTATTACCCATTTTGGATCTATTATTATTGCAAAGTATTACAAATAATGTAATTAATTTTGCTCACTCACAAGGAGATAGTTGTTGCATGTGCATCCAAGGAGGCAAGTGGATCAGAATGACAGATGTCACATCAGGCAAAAGAAGAAAAATTTGCATGCACATGGAAGAAAACTTGCTCATCAAGAAATATTTATTATTAGCAAATTATTCACCCATTTTTTTCTTAAAAATAGGATAGTCAACTATAGTTTGAATGTGATGTAATCAAAGGCTATTAATGCCTCTTTGTACTAGTTTGATTTATTTTATTCCTTTATTTATTATTAAATAAAGGATAAACATAGAATGCATGGATGAGTACATCCTTAGTCTATTTTTAGGAAGGGTGGGTGAATTAATTTTTCTATATATTGTGTGCCTTAACAAAGCACAAGGGAAAAAATGAGGAAACTTTTAGATACAGGAGTGCTAAAGCAATTTTCTGCCAGTTTTTCCCTTTGAATGCGAAATATTTTCCTCCTTTCTAATTATTTACAGCCTTCTGTATGTTTCCATTAATCTTGTGAATTCAAATTCCCTGATTAATCATCTTAACCTATGGAAAATTTAATAATTTCTACATGATATTAATGTGTATGTGTAACCTGTGGAAAATTCAGTAACTCTGCACTATATCAATATATCAAAGTGTTTACCCTTAATTATCTTCAGATAATTTTTGGCCTGTGCATCAAAAATTCATTCCATATCAATTGTGCATGTACTCATTCAAAGACCTCATACAAGTTTGGTGTATCACCTCAGTTTTAATTTCATTTTACAGTCATATTTTACCCTTAAACCCTAGAAAATTAGTTTAGGATACATCAATAAGGAACCATCCTTGATACTAGAGACTCACCTCAAAATAGGTATATCCACAAACCTAAGGTGTTTCCATTATATCTACGAAAAAGAGAGATAAAATTTGCAAGCATAGAACACCTGCAGCCATCTCTCTACATGGTTCACTTTCGAGAGATAACATTTTTTGGCACGCTCGGTCGGAAAAGGACTAGAAAATACTATTGATGCATTTTGAAGATTCAATATCCAATCAGAACTCATCTAGTGACTCCGTAAATCTGATTCCAGATCAGTACAACACTTAACAACATCATCAAATTTTCAGCTGCAGTTTTTAGGTATTTATCAAGAAAATAATATTTGTTTATTTGTTGTTATCAGTTGTCTTTTATGACTAGCAGACCTATTTTTCATAGTTTCAGTATTTTATGAGGTCTTGTAGCCATGAACCCTCATTTTCAGTAGTATTATCATCCAAACCAACAACCCTTTTATCTAATTTCACCTTCAGACTAGTTTCATAATCCCTATCAAAATGAATATCCTTATTATCCAAACCTTGGAAATCAGTATGATTATCAATATGATGACCATTACATGGTTCAAAGTCAAAGTTTTGTAGAGGGTTATGCTGAATGTGAAAGGAGAAGAGATCTTGAAATTGAGATTAATTAATTTAATAAATCATTTTTAGCTGTCAAGGAACTATATGAGAAATCATTAGCTGTGAAAACTGATAGGAATCAAGTTATGGTTCAACTCTATCAAAAGAGTTTTCCCACTTACTTTCCCTATAACAATTCAATGCTTATATATTCCACTTGCCAGTAAAATATGTTGGTTCATCAAATTTTAAATTAACAGGCTACTACAATTCCTACATTTTCTACCTCACAATCATGCATTGAACCCAAAATAAAGTGTCCAAATTGGCATTCAGATGTTTTCCTAAAAACAGAGTTTGTACCCTAGCCTCTCTTTAAATAATTTCCAATTAAGGCTAAGATTAGTCCCACTCCTCCTTTACTCATACTTACAGTCCAGGAAAAATAGGATCACGATATCATTTGGGAGGGACATCTAGCTGAAGAAAACAATAGGTTGGAGTTTTTACAGAACATTGACAAATGGGCTTCTAAATTTCAATTTGACCATACTCCAAAATTATAGAAGCAACCCATTCGAAATGTACAGTTTGATTTTTCAGAAGATCTAAATCAGATTAGGGATGATCAGGAGTCTTTGTTTTCCAAGAATACCATTCATGAAAGTACCATACTCTTACAAACTACTAATTCATCCCAATTGGTAGAACCTGAAGGAAATTATCAAATCATTTCCAAAGATAAATCAACTGATCTAAAGGATGAACACTCGATTTACAGCTTATCATTTTCCATGGTTGAGAACCAAAGGGAAACAAACCAGTTTCAAAATGATCATAATCAAACAGTTGAGTGTGAAGACCCTCGTTGTGCTACATGCATGGAGATATATGCATTAGTAGGGACTAATAGTGTCTCTCAATGACTATTAGATGGTACTATGAGTATTCGAGAGCAGCTATTTTTGATTGAGGAAGGAACGACATGTTCAAAGAACATTGTAAGAAGGGATAGAGTGAAAAAAATTCAAAGTGTTGCTGAAATGTCTGTCTTGGTAGTAGTGGATCAGCAGATTGAAAAGGATGAACAACAATTTGAAGACTCTAGAAATATTTTCAAAATTTTTAAAGAAAGCGAACAACCATCTCATCATCTTCACAATGTTATGATCAATGATATACAACAACTTGAAGAGGCTAGAATTCTTTTAGATCAGTTTTAGATTGTCAAAAAGAATATACAATAGTTTATAGATGTAGATCAACTCTCAGAACAACATTCCAAACAACTTCAGAAAGAACCTGTGATAAAAAACAAGCTTCATTTTTCAATACAAGACAAGAAGATTAACTTTTTAGGTATTTTAAGCCCATGTCCTATTTGGTGTCTCGTTGTTTTAAAACATGCCACAACAATACTAGAATTCATGCTCATATCAAAGCCTAAGAATGAGCATCAAATACTTAATAATCAGTTCTAAAGCCCTTCATAACAGTTTGCAAATGACTTAGAAAGATTCTTCATGTTTTGGGCTAAGTTTTGGAACAACTTTAAGGTACACATATCATTTTCAGTTCTGTCATGCTACTTGTTTTACAAGTTGAATTCATCGTCTCAGTTCTAGAGAAAAGGAAGCTATTTTTCACTACCTGTCTTAGGTTTTATTTAGCCTTGATTTGTAGCTGGTTAGAATAGGGTAGGTTAGGATTTCCCTTTCAATAAGTGTAGTTCCTGCACATTACAATGTTTTCAATTCAATAAGTGCATTCATGCACATGATCTAGTTTACAAGATCCTTTCCGGTTTTAGTTTTTTTTGGAAGGGTTGGACCTTTAGAAAGGTAGATTTTGGTTACATGTTTTAGACTCCATGCCTAATGGACAAGAGCAAGGCACTAATATACAAGCTAGTAGGAATATTTTTTTGCAGGATCGCCATAATTGTTGACATTTTTCACACCCTCTGCGAAAAGGGTCCTCAAAACTTTTAAGTTTCTCAGATTGATCGAGTTGGAGGTTTGACTATGTTTTGGATAGCCACCTCAAAATAACATACCTATTTTAATTATTTGGTTTTGGACAGTATTGGAAGTCATGTTTAGATCAAACTCCAAATAGGGTGCAATTACAGAACACCGTGTCTCGTAGATGCGACAATTCCATTTGAAACCCTCATCAGAACTATGTAACAACCTTAAAGAACCATTTCAAGGCCTTGAGAAAGGCAAGAAGGACAACATGTACCAGACATGAATTTCTAAAGTTGTAGATAGGTTGCAGGTTTCATGGATAGGGTGTAGAATAAATTTCATTCATCCATGAACATCAAAAGGTACATTTGATTTCTATTTATTTCCATACATAAGTGAATTATTTAAGTGTCTTGAGTTGTACAAGTTCATTATTATCCATTCAAATGAAATAAATTATATAAAGGAAAGATATTCATCTCATTACATGAAAACAGTTCATCTATTCATATGAAATAAAAGTACAGTGAACCCACACAAGTTGTGGGATGGAACTTGTATGTATGGGAAATAAAATATGCATACACTTGAAACTATAACAAAATAGAGAGAGAAGACACCCATCATTGCATGTTTTTGTCAGTTCTCTCATGCTTCTAGCTTTGCTTCATTTCCATCTACTTCATCCTCGTCTCCAGTTCCCAACAACAGGTACTTGTGAACATACAATATATATTGTTAGAGCTCTAGGTTTGGTCTATATCCATGGGTTTATTGTTTCATGTAACTGAATCCTTTAAAGAAAGCCCATGCAAGATACATGAAAGATAGAAATCAAAGGGAGCATCTCATAGTACAATTGAATTAGGGTCAAGTAGAAAAGGAATTCATAAACAGGGTGTCTATTTAGCAAATAATAAAATAAAATAAATGAACAAGTAGTTTTGTAGCAGATGATGAATATTTAAAAGAGGAAGGAAAATATTTTCATTGTAGTACCAAAACTCAAAATAGGTTTTCAATGCATATTAAAGTACAATTCATGAAATAAGTCAGATATGATGATGTTACACAACTGATTAGGTTTCCAAGGAATTGAAGAAGTTTATTTTCCATATCAAGGTTTCGTTCAAGTATACAACCAATTTGCATTTTTGTATTCAAAACTTCACAGAAAAGATGAAAAATTTAGAATTAAATGTCCTCATCAATAATCAAGGTAGGTGAAGGATTTCATACATCTATCAATACGTATGGTTTTTCAAGAGAATAATAAAGCAACCATGTAAGCTTCTTAGTAACCAAGAGTTATTTTATACATTGAATCGGTGATTCATTTTTCAATCAACCTTCGGCTATCTTGAGAAGCAACATAAACATATGAAAGGGGCAAGTAATTCCCTAAGAAGTAATGAATCAGGAATACAAATAAACATACCAAGTCAAAGAAATATTTCAAATATTTTATAAATTTGTGATTTCCATTGAATTTAGATTCATGTTGCAGTATCATAGTTAAATAAGATACATGTTGCAAATTTACAAGGGAAGGATTTACAATCTACAATGGATTTGAATCATAGCCACAAAATTTCTATACAGAAATCAAGATCAGTAACCATGATGTCTAAAATAGAAGAGTTTTGAACAAATGTATACAATACAAGTAACAATCTAGGGTTCAGATCGACCAAACCAAAATCTTTTTTACAAAGATAGACCAGGGTTGGGCCATAAAAAGAAGAAAAAATCAGAGCTATTGATGAATAATTTAATCTTGATGCTGCATAACTTATAATAGAACATGGAACGAAATGACCAAGTTTAATGGAATGAAATACAACTTTATCAGAATGTCAAAAGATAAATTCGAACACCAACGAAATTTAGATTACAACAATGAGTTATATTATGTGAAATCATCAAGTCTAGGTCAAATGAAAGAACAACCATATTTACAGTTAGCCATCAACCAGATAGTTTGAGTCACAGGAAGAACTACATGTGATGCACAATGAGTTCAGAAAACCCCATCTACAGAGGAACTGAAATCTCAAAACAGAGAAAGCCATACCCATATGATAAAATGAATCAAAAACTAAAAGCTCAAGATCAATCATGGCATCCATGTTTTCCAAGCACGAACACCATATTTTAGGCACATAATTCTATTGAATTCAAAATGGTCACAGAAAAAGAAAAGTTTTGAGCTCAATAATGCTAAAAGTAGATATAAACAAATTTGAGATCAAAAGAAAGAAAATGGTGGAGAGTTACAATTATTTAAAGTTGCAAAGTTCAGAAGAATGATCTTCTCAGAGGAACTCAAAAACCTCATGACAGCCCAACTCAAGTGCATAGATAAAATGTTATGTTAGATCTAGTGATTGAAATCCTCCATCACAAAACGACAATTTGAGAGCATACACAAATAAAGGAGTACAAAGTTCAACCATTCACAACAATGGAAATGATTAAAGGAAGACATTTGAACCAGTTTTATGGTAGCCAATAGTGCAAAACATAAGTTAAAGCTTTGAATCAGAGACACATGCAAACCCCATGAAGATATAACGGCTGTGAATAGAAGCACATTCAGAATAGTAGGGCACACCTCAAGTAGAAAATATGAAACCCATATTATAGCTCATAATTGCAAAAAAGAGTCAGAGAAACCCTCAAATATGATTGAATGTAAAGCAAACAAGAAATACTCGAGTTAAACATTCTCTGAAATCTTATTATTTCCAATAAAATGATTAATACCCATTTTAGGTTTTTATAAAAGAGAAAAGTAGAGCAGTTTCTTACCTTCAAAGTGGTGGCCATGGAAAAGTGGCAAATCAAAATTCCGCCCCAACATTGAAAATTTCAACATATTCAGTAACATCATGGCGACTTTATTGAAGAAATCAGAGCCTTGAGTAAAAATTCTCAAGGTAATCTCCATGAAAAACTTTGTTCGTGTAACAAAAAATTTAAGGGTCAAACATACTCAAAAACCTCCAGGTCAAACCCCCAATAGAATACAAAACTTCATGCTAAAACTAGAGATGTCGAAAAATGACAGATAAAGGATTAACTACAAGAGCTCGAGTTCAAAATATGCTTACCTTGTCAAAATTAAAATGTTCCAACAAGTATCGAGATAACCCATCATCAAGCCAAGCAGATTCAAACTAGAAATGGCATAAAAATGAGCTCCCAAAAATATGATAACACAACATAAGAAATGGCCAAGTTATACAGAGTCTCTTCATAATTTTTTTGGTGAGCTTGAACAAAAACATAAAAATCCATGAGAAATCTCATAAATATAGATTCATGGTTTCCTGGAGAAAATTGGCTAGGGCTTCACCAAGCTAGTAGAGCTCAAGAGTGAAAATGACCAAAATGATCAGGGTTAAGATCTTTTTCTTCCTAATTCGGTGAGTTACCTTAACAACCTCAAGAGCCAAAGTACACACATGAGACTTGCACAAAAACCCTAACTTAAGCAAGGGTTAAGGAATCATCACCGACATATGAAAGGGTCACACATCATGGCAAAGGTGACCAACCCAATTAGTTGAAAAGCATTCTAATTGACCCTTCTAAGGTCTAAAAACCTTAATACCATTAAAATCAAAAATGAAAAACAATTATGACATCAAAAGGTGAGTTGGTAGATACATGTCATGGTCAAATGCAGAAGAATCATCAAAGGGGGTCGAAAAACTAGACAATGCAATGATAACCAAAAAGTGGCCAAGCACTATAGTATGATCATATGTTTATGCAAAGATGGTAAAATTCCTAATCAAACCAAGTGAAGCCCATAATAATGGTAACCTACTATATTAGTAAACCCTAGTGATGTGCTAAGTCCACAAGAGTGGCCAAACCATGGTGAGACTATTACTGAACTGCAAAGGTGGTCCCCACTATTGAAGGGGTTGGAGATGATTTACAATGTGCTATCCATGTGACCACTAGAGGACAAGGAATTTCAACATCAGAACTTCAGCTTGGAGGTGGTCCCCTTTAAGTGGATATTTGGATGTATTATTATTACAAAGTATTGCAAATAATGTAATTAATTTTTCTCACTCACAGGGAGATTATTGTTGCATGTGCATCCAAGGAGGCAAGTGGATCAGACCAAAATATGTCACATCAAGCACAAGAAGAAAAATTTGGGTGCACATGGAAGAAAACTTGCTCATCAAGAAAGATTTATTATTAGCAAATTATTCACCCATTCTTTTCTTAAAAATAGGAAAGTCAACTACAGTTTGACTGTGATGTAATCAAACGCTATTAATGCCTATTTGTACTAGTTTGATTTCTTTTATTCCTAGGATGCAAGGGCAAGTACACCCTTAGTCTATTTTTAGGAAGGTTGGGTACATTAATTTAGCTATATATTCTGTGCCTTAGCAAAGCTCAAGGGAAAAAAGGACTTTTTAGATACAGGAGTGCTAAAGTAATTTTCTGCCATTTTTTCCCTTTGAATGTGAAGTATTTTCTACCTTTCCAATTATTTACAATATTGTGTATGTTTTTATTAAGCTTGTGAATTTAAATTCCCTAATTAATCATATTACCTTGTTGCAAATTCAGTAATTTATGTATGATATTAATGTGTATGTGTAACTTAGCAGTATTGTTGTGATTTTATCCCTCAATATATCAAAGTGTTTACCCTTAATTATCTTCAGATAACTGTTGGTCTGTGCATCAGAAATTCATTCCATATCAATTGTGCATGTACTCAGTCAAAAACCTCATACATGTTTGGTGTATCACCTTAGTTTTAATTTCATTTTATAGTCATCTTTTACCCTTAATCCCCAGAAAATCAGTTTAGGATACATCAATAAGGAACTGGCCTTGATACTGGAGACTCACCAGAAAATATGTATACCCACAGACCTAAGGTGTTTCCATTATATCTACAAAAGAGAGAGATAAAATTTGTAATCTTAGAACACTTGCATCCATCTCTCTACAGGGTGCACTTTCGAGAGATAACAACAACCTAATAAAAAATAGTGTACTATAAATAATCAAAAGAATGCAAAGTGAAACTAATTCAACGAATGAAGTAAACACTCAACCAAAGTAAGCATATGAACTTAATATTGTAAACATATCAGACAATGTAATGGAAAAAAATGAATGAAAACAATACAATTATAAACAAGTATACCTGATAGAACGAATTAAAGTGCAATAGATAAGTAAAAATTAACCTAAGCAACTAAATCCAACGTAACACATAATATGAAAATAAAATACAATCAACATTCGACAAACGAACAACTAGAAAAGGAAAACTAAGACTCTATTTTTGCGGGATAGTTTTGATATTCTCTCTATTGTTTTTGTTGTCATCATGAAAGAAAAATTTTCAAGGCTACTTGGCACATTGTTTTTGGGGTTGGATAGAGACAATTCTATTCTAATTAATGTGGACCCATCTCTAGAAGGGGGGTATTTTGAATGTTTTATATTTTTGTGTTTTCTCTAGTTTATTTTGAAAGCGATGTCGAATGTTAAAGAAGCATGGATGACCCCAGTGTGACGTGGGAATATAAAAAATGAAGAGTGCCACATGTGTATGTTCAAGAAGGTAAAATTTCAAGGTGCCCCTAGCATTAGATGTGAATATAAAAAGGTAACTCCTTCACGCAGATATAAGAACAAACAAGCCAGATCACGGCTTGACGAAATAGATTTAGGGAAAGGTTCCTTGACCTGACAAGGGGAACCAATCCTACAAAAAATTAATAGTTTTTTTACCAAATGCAAGAGTAAGTTGTGAAAAATGAACCCTCCTTGAGCACTAGAAACTATTTTTCACCCAAGGACCAATGCAATGCGCCACAATTGCATGGTTTTCATAGTTGGACAACCTATTTTTCTTTATTTTTTTCTTGATTTTTTTAAAAAAATTTAGGTATTTTCATATATCTGCAACATGCTTAAGCATAGAATAGCTTGAGATGGATGACGTTCATAGGTTCTGGAATCTCTTCACCATTTGAATATGAATTTTTATAATCTTTTGATCTATATTTAGCAACCATCACATAATGCCCTAACCAGTTAGCCTCAAATTTACCTTTATTTTGTCTGTCCTTGACAGTGTTTTTCTAATTTTATTTTAGAACAAGATCACCTATATCAAATTCATGATGAATGATCCATTTTTTTATATCCTCTTGACAATCCATTCTAGTAAATCTTTAGGTTATTAGGCACTCTTATGCATTTCTCATCCAACACCTCTAGCTCTACTAGCCAAGAAACTCTATATTCTTCATCCTTATCAAGATAGTCTCTTAGTGATATCCTCAGGGAGAAAATATCCACTTCCAAGGGTATGATGGCTTCAGCTCCATAGACTAGTGAATATGGGTCACACTTGTAGAAATGCATATGGAAGTTCGATATGTCCAAAGGGTAGGATGTATTTGTAAGTGCCAATTATGGCCAGTATTACTTATCATTTTCTCCATGATATGGACAAGAGTTTTATTGATGGTCTTATCTTGTCCATTACCTTGTGGGTAATAGGGGGTGGACCACTTGAGTTGAATCTTAAAGTGTTCACATAATGATTTGACCATTTTATTTTTGAAGGACTTACCTTTATCAATGAAAATGGCAGAAGGAATGTCATAGCAGTAAATGAGGTGACTCGTAATGAACTTGGAAATGTGTGTACTAGTGACATAAGTGAGATGTATAACCTCTCCCCATTTATTTAAATACTTGGTGGTGGTAATAATGTGGGTATGACCATTTGATGAGGTTGGATGGAGCTTTCCTATGAGATATAGTCCCCACATACAAAATGGCTAAGGTGTTGCAATAGGCTGCAAATCTTATGCTGGAGCATGTATTAAGTTTCCGTATTTTTGACATATCTCATATTTATTTACAAAATTACAACATTCTACTTTGATGGCAGGTCAATAATAGCCCACTCTTAAAATTTTCTTAGCCAAGACCATTCTGCTAGTGTGTGCTCCAAAAATACCTTCTTGCACTTCTTTACTATTGTCGACCGATTCAGTAACCTCTAAACAACAAAGTAGATTCTCATCATAGCCATGACAATAGAGGGGCCTTTTAGGAGGGTATAATGGGCTATACAAAGGATAAGATATTTATTCTCAGAATGGGTAATGCTTGGGGGAAAGGTGTCATCTTTTAGGCATCTAAATATGTGGTTATACTAAGGGTAGAAGGGACCAAAAAATTCACATGCCAAAGATGACTCTGACATGTCATATGCGGAAAGTCGTAAATTCTCTACAAAGAACGACGTTTTACTTTCCTAAAGTGGAATACATAATAGTGATCTTATGGTAGCCATGACATCCACTGATGTATTGTGTTACCATGGTTTTTGTTCAAATACAGCCTGTACAAAATATTCCTTCAATCTTTCAACCAATTTCTTGTATGGAATAATCTTTTCATCTTTAACCTTATACTCATCATTAACTTGTTTAATAGTAAGTTGGGAGTCACCAATGGCTTGTAACTATTTGATATTCCAAATAATAGCCAACTTAAGTAAAATAATGGGTTCTTCATATTATGAAATGTTATTAGTGTAAGGGAATCCCAAATGAAATGATATTGGAATGACCTCCCCTGTGGGAGTAATGAGAACAACTCCTTCTCCAGATCTGTGGAAGGTGATTGATCAAAATGAACTTGTCATCCAATTAAATCTTCAATATACATCATGGATGCATGTGAAAGATCCGGACACAAAGGTTTAATTCTTGGTAGAGGAGCTTCTGCTAACTGATTTTCAAATACATGTCCTGTCAACAAATTCTCGTTAAAAATTCAATATTAAATTCACTCAGGGTAATGATCCAATTAGCCATTCATCCTATAAGGGATGGTTTGGATAAAAGGGTTTTGAGAGGTTCAACTTTGGATATTAGCTTGGTTTTATTGTTAAGGAGATAATGATGGTTTTTTTGAAATGAAAAGACAACTACAAGGTAGGACTTTTTAGTATGAGTTTAATTCAATTCATAGTAAATTAAGGTGCGAATAAGGTAATAAACTACCCTTTCTCTATGGTCTAGGTTGTATTGGGAAAGAAGTGCACTAATAGAAAATTGGGTAGCTGAAATATACAATAGGAGATGTTTTTCTGGGGTAGCCGGCATGAGTACAGTTGGGTTGACAAGGTATTGTTTAAGTAGTTCAAATGTCTTTTGACAATAAAATCCTTAGTTGAACGTAACATCCTTCTTGAGGAGATGTGTAACTAGATGGAACTTATCCGCAAGCTACAAAATGAAACTACAGATCGTGTGAATCTTTCCATGTAAAATTCATAGTTCTTTTATATTTGTAGGTGGAGGAATTTCTATGATACCTATAACTTTTGCAAGATCAACCTATATTCCTCTCTGTGAAATGATGAAACCTAGGAGATTTCCTAAAAAAATTCCAAATGCATGCTTCTTAGGGTTCAAACGCACTTTGTAATCTTGGAGAGACTGAAAAATACATCTCAGCACTTCAGGATGCTCTCCTCTAGTTTTGGATTTTACTAAGATATCATCAACATAATCCTTCATGATTTCATTTATCATGTCATGGAAGATGACCATCATTATGTATTGATAGGTGACCCCAAAATTCTTGAGTCTGAAGGGCATGGCCTTGTAATAAAATTTCCCCAAAGGGGTGATGAAAATTGTCTTATGTTGATCTTCCTCTATAATTTGGATATGGTAATAATCTAAAAATCCATCCATTAAGGATAATATTTCATAACTAATGGTAGAATCAATGATCATATCAATATTAGGCAAGGGAAGTCATCTTTGGGACATGCTTTATTGATGTCGTGAAAGTTGATGCAGATTCTTATACCAACCAAATTCTTCTGAACAAGGACTGTGTAAGATATCCAATACGAATGGTTAGTGGGTTTAATAAAATCAACAGCTAATAACTTTTCAAGTTCCTTTTTAAGAAGTAGTGCTACCTTAGGGTGTAACTTTATCAATTTCTTCTTGATAGGTTTGGCAACTGGGTCCACAAAAATTTTGTGCATGAATAAATCTAGGTCCAAACTAGGCATATCTGCGTATGACAACACAAATATATTTGCATATTCTCGCAATAGTTCCACCAAAACCTTATGTTCTTGTATTGAGAGTGAAGCTCCCAGATTTATCATTCTAGGATCTTCTTTTGAGCCTATATTGACACTGATCATTTCTTCTACAGGCATTTTTGAAGCATCTTCCATCCATGTTGGATTAGGGGGAAGAGTAAGATAAAATGTGATAGGAGGTGTGATATAATCCTTATAAGGATATTCCACCTTTTCTATGATTTCTTCATTTTGTTTATCTACTAGGGTCTCAAAACATTTTTCATTATCAGACTTGTGTTTATTATTCCCATAAGGATTCTTTGACGTATTATTATTCTTTCTTACAATCTTCTTACTAAAGCATTGACACATATCTTCTTCTTCTCTGAAGTATGTACAAGAATCTAGTTTGATGAAAAATATTGTCTTGTGATCCCTAGTTGGAATAGAATCCTTGAGTCTCGTGAATTCTTCAAATGCCTATTAATTTTCAAATACATCAAGTGGCACATGAAATTGTTGATCACAAGATACTAGTTTTGGATATATAAGGGTTACTTGATAATTGGTTTGGGAATTTGATCCAGATAAGGTAATAATAGCTGAATTAGGGAATACGTTTGTAGAGGCAAGATCCTCATAGAGGCTACATTGAGAATCCATGTCACTTTCTCAATGAGATGATTCATCCTAACATTCATAAGAGGTGGCATCAATCTCAAAGGGTGGATCATCCTGAGGTCTAATTCTGATACAATTTTTATTAGATTTGAAATGAGGGATAGGAACGGATTCAAAACCATCCTTGTGCATTGATACCATATCCAAACCCATTGTAACCCATGACATACATCATGTGGTGGCCTTTGATATACTCCGGGCTTGATGGCATGATCCAATGATACCCTTAGGTACTCTGTTGTTAGGATCCTCTAACATATTTCCATAAGACAAAAGACTGCTAGGGATGAATCTCTCAAAGGGTTTAGGGAATGTATCACGAATGCATTTGGATTGAAAGTAACATTTTCCCCATGTCTTAGGTGATACTAAAGCATATGATATCAGTAAGGCCTGCTAAAGAGTAAACTACTCACGTGGGCCATACTTTTCTGATGTTTCCTCCCATGATGAGAAAGGGTTGACCACCAAATTTTTTATTATTATAAGGAGTCATTGTATTTGGATCCACACATTCCCATATGGCCTCTGTCTGTAAGGGAACAACCATATCCGCAGAAGGACATTCATTGGACACACATGAAAAAATATGCAATTCCCTACAATGTTATAATGGCTCTAGATCACCCTAAATGGTGATTATCTATCCTCCATAACACATTTGGATACACTGATGCAAGGTGGAGGGAATAGCCTACATGACATGAATTCATGGGTGTCCCAAGAGCATGTTATAGAGAAGATCTAAGTCAAGGATATGGAAAGTCGTATCGGGGTACGTAGGCCCCACTTCCATAGGAACTACTATAGTACCTGTTGACTCATGTTGCTCATTATCATACACTATTATTCTAATTGTTTTAGCCTCTAGTTCTATTTATGAATGGAACAAATTCTTAACCAACTTCAAAGGGAAAATATTTAAACCAGATCCACTGTCCACAATTACTCTCTTGATCTTAAGACAACTAACAAATAGTTCTAGGTATAAGGGTAGGTTGTGCTCTAGTTCATTACACGAGATTGCAGTGTGATCAAAAGTGATATGATCATTGGAATCAAGGTTTACAATCATTGCTTAAAGGTGTGTGGGATCTAAATCCATGGAGATTCCTAAAATATGCAATTTTTTATACAATATGTTTTTCTACAGCATATATTTTGAGGAGGTATAAAATCAATATCCTAGTGGGTGTCTTATCCAATTGTTCTATTAAATTTTAATGACCTTTTGGAGGAATAGGTAGGGGTTCTGTTATGATCAAATGAGAATGTTGTGTACCTACCACACAACTCTTTTCTAAAATCCTAATAGTATTAACTTGTTCATTAGATGAAAAAATATAACCTATAAGGGAATTAAAGGGACTATCATTAGTTGGATAATAATAGGCAAAAATCCTATGGTCATTGGAATTTTGTCCACAATCTAGTTTTTTCTATTTCTTATGTACATGGTTAGGAAAGGGCTCTTTGAATATACCCATTTTCTCGTTGGGACCCTGTCCTTAGTCAGGGGGTGAATCTACGATGAGTTTTCCTTATTTGATGAGGTCTTGTATATAATGTTACAATCTCAAGCACCTATCTATTTTGTGTCCTTTAACACGATGGAAATCACAATACTCATGTTGTTTGAACCAACCTAGTTTTTTAGCATCTTTTTGATATTGTATTTTTGTGGTTGGGTATTGCACCATATTTACCACATCTAATTGTTTAAGTATGGTAGATAGTGATTCACCTAGTGGTTTAAACAAAAGTTTTCTAGGTGCCTTTGGGTGAGGTCCTTGTGAAATATTTAGAAGAAGACAATTATGTACAGTTTGGACTCTTTTAGAGTCTGTAATGTTGTCGCCAACGACATGTTTTTTTTAAATATTTTTTTTATCTAAGGGTTTAATTTAATGTATTTCCTTTATGACTCATTTAAGTGTAACCTTTGTAATAAGAACCTTTTCGATTTGACTACCTTTCTCTATAACTTCTTCAAAGTAAGATTCAAAGTGTATTTGTAAGTGACAGGCTATTTCCTAGTTTAAGTTAGAATGAACATGCTTACTATCTTTTTTTCTGACAGGGCACAAGGGAAATGAATTTCCAATCCACACCATCACTATAAGAAGCTTACAAATGTGTCACTAGGATTATGTTTTGCATTGGAAAGGTTGTTCATTGTGATATCATTTTCCATATTGAAGGAGTAATTTCACAAAAATCATTTTGCTAGTGTAGGCCATGTCATAATGGATTCCTAGGGTATAAAAATAAACCATTCTAACGCCAATGCTCCTAGGCTACGAGAAAATAATTTTATAAGGAAATTATCACCATATGTGACCTCTTGACAAGCCATGTAGAAGCATTTGATGTGATCATGAAGATCGCCTTTGTTTTTATACTTATTGAACTTAGGGATGATGAAATGTTTTAGAAATGGATGTTGCAACATATCCTTATCAAAGGGGTAAGGACATATCTCTTCATATTGGTATTTCCTATTGTGTCAAACATTTCTTTCATGTAGCGTAGTAAGCATATTTTTCATCAATTGTAACTCTTGTTAAATGAATTGTTCTTTTGAAGGTGATAACGGTCTATCTACCTTAGCAAATTTGAGAGTTGAGTCATAATATGGATCAAAGTGAAACTCATCAGATTTGGTCTTGAGTATGTCTTTATGCACATTCTTACTCCTAGAGCCTAAGTTTTCTAACTTTTGACTAAGTTTCAATATTTGTAGGATCTCTTCTTTAACTAAGGGATCTTCTTCTTTGTAAAACCTAGGAGGTGATGAGCCTTTGCACTCATGTTCAACTTTTACTTTGTGTGAAGCCTTATAATAAGGTCTTCATGAATCACCTATTGGTTCTGATGGTTTTTCTTCAACATTTTTGTTATCCAAGGGCTTATGGAAGCATACCCTACATCGAAGGGCTTATCCATGTCTAAGAGGGATGGTCACTCATTTGTTTTATGGTTAATGTTCTTATTCTCCACTTCGCATTCTTACAAAAGTTTGGATCCTAACTCAAGAATTCTTGCAAGTAATTTATCTTTGTTGTAATAAAGAAGCTCGTCAAATCGAACTAGGTATAACTTATGTTGTTCCTCGGAATAATCAGATTCTTCTCCACTATGATCGACCAAAGGTTTTGTGTCTTTGACGTATGAAAAGAGAGGTCCTAAGTTATTACCGCTGAATGGGAATGATGCAAAAGGATTTTCTTCAAAGTCATGCTCATCTAGTTTAGATGCCATTTTCCTTATTCTTGACATTACTTTCCGAAGTTGGACTAGGTTTTGTCTAAATGTATTTAAAGTTATATGAAACCAAGTTGTACGTTATGTAAGTAATCTGAAGTCTAAATATCCTAGTGTGTCTTAAATGTAATATAATATAACTGGTATTGTTCTAGGAACAATCATATGAACACTCTAACAAACCAAACAATCACTCAAGCAACAGTTTTGGAAAGACTCTACCCTAAGCTATGATCTCAATGATGGGTGGAAGATATATAGTGACAATACCCTATCAGCGTATGCGTTGAGTTATAATACCAACAAGACCTAAGTACCAAAGTGATATTGACACAATCTCTCCAGAAGATATACTATGAAAAGTTCAAATGCTGCCAAAACCTAAGTTTTTGATAATGGAAGTTGTGAATCTAGATATAAAAACAACACTATTTTGATACATTAACCAAGCAAGTAGGTGTTAGAATCAATATGATGTTATCATGATATAAATAAAGTATTATCAACACTCTTAAAAGACTTAGATGATGTTGGAATCCAAACAAAGTACAAGTATAACAAGAAGTTATTATCCATCCAAGAAGTGTAACGACACAATAAAGAAACTTATACCAAGTTCTCAAAAATGAAAACAAGATGTAATAACAATAATTGCACAACTAAAATGTGAGAAAAAATTACAAATCAAGGGGAAATAATGATTAAACAAAATCCTAGCTATGAGGATGATCTTGAAATCAAGATCAAAGTATTATCAAAGATGTGAAAACGTACTCACACACTTTAGAAGTTTAACAACCCAACCGTAAAAATGGATGGGCATAAACAGACAAAAAAGTGGTGAAAACAATCTATGATAATACTTGTGAGGTATGCCTCATCCTTGTCCCAAATTGGCAACACAAATGCAAGGTTATAGACCAAATGAGATGTAAACAAACTAATCATTACTTGGGAATAGTTTCAACTCATCTTAAGGGGAGAAAAAAACTAAGCTAAGTGTTACATCGTAAATCTTGCGATGAATGAAACTTACATGTAACTTAAGTGGAATATTTTCCTCATTTGAAAAACATAGTTTAGACTCCAAGTAACTTATCACTTTGTGATGGTTCGACAAGATGAGATAATGGACTAGTAAAGTGGGCTCCAAAAAAAATAGCTTTCCTAAGTAGATCACTCAACCAGGTGTTAACATTTTGTCTAAATACAAGATTGATTTACCAAGGTTGCCAAGGATTATCTCAGATTGACTTTAGCCCCTTCAAATTTGATGAGCAATAAATGAAATCATGCGTATTCTCACTGGGATCGCGATATAGATAACTTTGAATCTAACTCACAATGTAAAAACTAATCCATTGGGTAAGCATAGCGCTTCCTTTTTCATCCACGAGATTAGTCAGAGGTGGATTACTTTAGGGTTCTTATAAACACCCCTATTTTTATAGCTTAATGTGTTATGCCAAAGGGGTTATTTTCTAGTTAAGCGGATAGGGACATACCCTTTTCTAAAACTTGTAATAGAGTGTGATGTGAAGTGGTGTGTTATTGTCTTGTTTATCTTAATATGGTTTTAAGTACCACATGTTTTGGAAACCTGTATGAAAACATGTACTAGTGGGTTCTTGTTTTAAATCTCCTTTTCTTCGACAAACAAGATTTGGTTCTTTATGCAAAGAGTTAGTAATTTTCTACAAAGATTAAAAAAAGATTTCATGTGTTTCATTTGATTCCCATGATCACCAAAATAGATGTGAGGGAAGAGCGTACACAACAAGAACCCACAATTTTTTTTTTGCAAAAAAGGAATTTGTTTTAACCAAATTTGAACTTTAATCCATTTATGAAGTGTAAAGTAAGTGTTTTGAAATCAATCAGAATGCTTTGAATGTGTTTTTGGTTCCCAAGATCATCTATAAGTGTGAGGGAAGAGCATATAATTCAAAAACTTATATCAACTAAAATTAAAAAATGAAACACTTAACTAAGCTAGTTAAAAAAAATCAAAAAGAACCCTGCAATCACCTGTTAGAACCTGCAACCAACTAGAAAATAGAAATATTTATATTTACATCTCAGGATTTTTTTTCTTTTTTTTACACAGACACTTGTGTGCCCATATTAACACCTACATGTCCCAACTATTAGATATGCACCACAACTGATGAGTACACATGGCAACAAAAAATGACAATGAGGTCTAATACCTACGCAGGCATAACACCAGATATGCTTCCTTTTCAAAGGATATGCCTGGGACCTAAAAAATGAAATAGCACAATATGTTAAAATACACCTGCACATCTAAAGAAATGGATACATGTGCAAGTCAATGGATACGCCAACCGTGCAACAGGTATGCGACCGTTTGTAAATAGACTAACAGTGTAAAATATAACGATATTTGTGTGTGTTCAACTCATCAGGTGTGTGTTTCTTTCAACGGATACACTCTAATCCTATACATCTACGTGTACCCCTATAAAAACCCTGAAAAACTCACATAAATGATTTTTTTGAGAAGCAAATATGATAGTTGTTGATCATGGAAACCTATTTCTAGCTAGACTCATTAAATGCTTATACAAAAGGGAGATTTAACTTGTTTAAAATATGAAATATTTTAAATTGCAAGACTTTTAACCCTAGAAATATTTAAAATGTTTAAAAATGGACACATAAATCCTAGAAAAAGATTTAAAATGGACCGTGGAGTAATTCACAGTAGGCGTGCCAAATGTGTGCAATAAAAAGTTTGCAAAAGCTTATAAAATGGGGTAAGAACACAAAAGAGGCCCCAAAATATTTAAACAAACAACTGAATGACCATCATATTAGAGATAAGCAAGAGATACCTATTTGCATGCATATATAAAGTTTTAAACAAACAATCTACCTCTAAAAATGACTATATTAGTTCTCTACTTCGTGAAAGCTATCAATCAATAAACCTATTAAATATCTACCAATTAGTTTTGTGATTTTTGACAATGTATGGAGCAAAGGCCACAATTAGATCTGAGCCCATTGTATATTACCATATTGAGTCTTATGTACCCAGCCCAATCAATGCCAACTATTCATCCTTTGATCAGGATGACCTCCCAAGCACTTGTGAAGCAGATACCAAGGTGGGTTGTATCCCAAACTTGACCCTCAATGAGTGGGCGAACAAGAGGCATGCTTTCAAACCCTATAAAGAGATGGAGGAATCTGATCTAGGAGTCTACTATCTACATGAGGAGGATCACACTCTTCCTAACATCATTAAGCCAAAACACAGATGATAATGAAGTATGGAAATTATTCTTTGATGGCTCAAGAAGTAGGAAAGGATCCAGAGGAGGAGCTATGCTTGTTTCCCCCCAAGGTATGAAATAATTCTCAGCTTTTCATTTCTAATTTTCTTGTTCAAATAACATAGCAAAGTACAAGGCTTTAATCTAAGGACTGCATTGGGCAAGAAGAAGAGGGATTAAGAACTTGCAAGTGTTTGGTAATAATGAGCTAGTTGTAAATCAATTCTAAAGACAAAATGCTTCCAAGAATGACCTACTAAAGAGCTACAAGAACCGGGTATGGGACATCATCGAGGATTTTGAAGCATTTAACATCAATTCCATCCCAAGGAAGAAGAATGAAGCAGCAGACAGATTGGTAGCAATTGGGTCAGCCTTTGACGTTGTGGAGAGTATCAAGAGTGATAAATATCAGCCCCATATCAAGTTGGCTATGAGGCCACCTGTCCCAGACAACAACGCAAGTTGGAAAGTCTTCAAAACTGATCAAAAAATTGTCAAATTTCTACAAGAAGAATTTGATTTGTCCTTCAGAAACAAGGATAGATTGGAGCAACAGTATTGCAATCAAGTGGTGTAGTTGAGGACCAACAAACTACCAAAGGGTCTTGTCACTTTGGAATCAATCTTCAACCCAAATGACCAATTCCGAAAGGAGAAGGTGAATATTTGGGTAAAGGGTGATGATTCAGAGCCCATTTTCATAGAAGAAGGAAAAACGTTGCAGAGTGGTAAGGTAAGTACTCAACAAGAAAAATATAAGTTTATTCAACTTTATCAAGAATTCCCAGATGTCTTTACCTAGAATTACAAATATTTAAGAGGTTTCAACCCAAATCTGGCACAACACACTATCAAGCTGGACCCAGGATCTAATACTTTGAGACAGAAGCAAAGGCCAATAAATCCTCACATTGAGCAATCTAATTAAGGCCAACATCATCTTCCCTATCAAGCATTCAAGTTGGGTTGCAAACTTAGTGCCTGTGAGGAAACTAAGTGGAGAAATTAGATTGTGTGTAGACTTTCGTGATCCAAACAAAGCATCACTCAAATATCACTATCCACTTCCATCAATGGAATAGATATTATAGGTTGTAGCTGGCTTTGAAAGGTTTTCATTGCTAGATGGATACTCAAGATATAACTAGATAATGGTGAAAGAGGAAGATCATTTCAAGACAACCTTCACCACCAAATAGGGCACATATTCTTATAAGAAGATGCCATTTGGACTACCAAACTTCAGAGAAACATTTCAATAAGTTATGGACATGGCATTCAAAGGCCTAATCAACAATATTATCCTGGTGTATCTACATGATATCATCGTCTTCTCAAAGAATGCTACAGACCATCTCTTCCACCTTAGACAGGTGTTTCAAAGGTTTATTAGGTGCAAAGTATCACTAAACCCAAAGAAGTGTGTGTGCTTGGCCTATGAGGGAAAATTTTTGGGACACATTGTCTCAAGGGAAGGGTTGAAAATTGATCCTGAAAGGGTTGAAGCCATCCATGAAACTCCATTGCCACAAAACAAATATATCTCCAAAGCTTCTTGAGGAGGATAAACTTTGTTTGCAAGTTTGTACCTAATTTTACCACACTTGTGAAGCCTTTAAAATATGATGTTAAAGAAGACTCTTACATTTAAATGGACAACATAAGGCAAAGAGAGTTTTGAGGCCATCAATCTCGCAATATCATAGGCTCCAACTCTTATTAACACAAACTTCTCAAAAGACTTCATGTTATATGCTTTTGGAGGGTCAGACACCAGTTAGTGCAAAATCACAACAACCCCAAATGAGTTCTATAGATCTTCTTTTCTAAGGCAAAGTCATTTGGTGTGATCCACATAACATTGAACTTTCCCCAAGGTGTTGGACCCTGTAAATGGAAAATCTCTCCAAATTAAAGGTTGGTTCCTATTGCCCTGTTTAGGTGCATATGTGAGAACTTGCAGAGGATTTATCTCTATACCTAATCTAAAATTTTCAAAGGAGTCAGGGATAAAGGGATATAAGAAATGATAAATAACCAAACTACAAGGTGATGCACCAAAGGAATGATGAACACTAGTTTTGCTGATAGACACAAACCAGTAAAATACATACAATAATCAAGAATATATAACTAGATTTATAATTAAAAACCAAATGTGAGAAAAAGGGATAGAAAGGATCTAGAATCGATTAAAAACATGTTTTATTTCTATGCAGATTGATACAATGCATTACAAAACACCTAGGAGGAAAGAAACATACTAAAATTTTAATAGAAGGCCTGAAAAACACGAATTCCTTTGCTAGAAAGAAAGGGGAGCCTGCAAAACAAAAGAATGTGCAACCCTTTATAACGAGTTCTGATCCTATATTTATAGATTCGAAAAAGACAGGAGAAAAAGAGAAAAGTGAGAAAAAACAGCTCTACGCTTAACCACCACTATTTAATGTCTCACATAAAATATGTTCCAAATATGTCTTGACTGTATCAAATTCTTATTCGGTGCGTCGAAGGAGGAAGAAACGGTGGAGCAAATCGAATCCAATCTAGTTGTTAAGGCAAGAAGATCCTACATTAAATGTCAGAATATGTTTCTGCATTTTTCAGCTACTAGGGCCTGAAAAATATTTTTATCTCTCTATGGTGTAGAGGACATCAAGATGCTTCCAACGATGTAAGATTTGCAATATTTTGAGCCCTGAGTCAAAATAATGCCCCTTCGATGTTTGTATCAGGTCTGTACTAATGGGTAGGAAAACAATTTGAAAAATGGGTCTCCTTTTTAATATGGGGCATGTGGCAACCAGCTTAGGGAAAAATTAGGTTTGCGGGTTTGTGATTTATCTTTTTCCCCCTTTTCCGTAGAAAACACAAAACTCAAAAAACCACTGAGGCCCCGACTCTTTGCTTGGACACGTGGCACCCTTTGGTTGGTTGGGGAGATGCGCTTCAATTTTTATCTCTGTGCCTTTTTGACAAAAAGAAAATTTTCACCTTTTCCTCTGACTCCCCGCTTTGACTTTGACTCGGTCTCAAACGCTGAATTTTTCCTTTGGGCAGGGTTGCGGCCCATTTTACAACTTTTATACCTTTGGAATAACAAGGGTAAAAAAAACCAACTTTCCCCCAATGGCCCACTTTAGCGCTACTAGTTTAGGCTTGTCCACATGGTTTTTCCTTGGCTACCTGCCCAATTTCTATGTTTTTTGGCTGGATCTTTTCTTGGCACATATCTCTTAATCTGGAAACCCTCTCTCTATTCAATCCTTGAATTAGCACCATTTAGACACTTGGTGGCCTCCACCGGCCACCCCATGTATTGACTATTCAACCAATTCTACTCCTTTTTAAGACGAGACATGTGGAGGCATCGCACTCGCTTGAAAGCTTGATTAAAAATTTTCCTTTGAAGGAGTGTCGAGTTAACACTAGGTAGGCTCTGCAGGTCTATGGAATTTTCAATGGTCCCTTTTATCCTTTTGGACTCTGGACCATGTGGAGAGCTCGTGCTCACTTAGGTCTCCACCTTTGGACTAACTCTTAGAGATGTGCTAAGCTGACACTTGACGACCTCCACCTGCACTTTATACTTAGACAATTTTTAGACCCGTCTAGTCTTCCTTTGACTATTGTTTTCGTAGAGGGCTGACGCAGTTTGTCTCCACCATTGGGCTGCCTAGTTTTGTTTGAGTGGACACCTGGCACCTTCTTCCTATGAAGACTTTTCAACACAACTTTTTGGGGATCTGACTCTTGGAAGCTTGTTTGGGCTTCCCTTTATGGATTCATCTTTGGAGAAGTGTCATTAGGACACGTGCTTCTCTCCGCTGGCTCTTCCATACTTAGTCAATTTTGGACTCTTTCCTTAACGGTCTTGAGCTCGAAAAACTTTGAAATTTCACCATTTTTTCCCCTTCTTGCTCCTGGTTCCTCTGCAGCACTGCCCCTTCTTTTTTGACCCTGCTATTCCATTGTTGAGTGTACATGTAACTTGAAAAATGGATTTAATACATGGAAATGACTTGAAAAATTCATTTCTTTTTGCGTAGGGTCATTTAATATTTCTCATCCCCCAACCACTCCATTGTTGAGTCCTTCTGTGACCTATTTACAAGATCTCAACAAGTTTTATCAGGTTATTTCTGTGTGGGGTCATGGCTGATCCAATATTTTGACTGGGGGAAAAATATGGATAACAATTTGGCAACTCACAGGGGTATCTACCTGCTAGATGAAAAGACCAATTGCCTTGTCATATTCTTTGGGATTGGAGTCGAGAACGATGGTCTAATACTGATTCTACCTTTGATTCATGAGCTTGACTTTTTATGCACTCTTGATTTTCATAGGAAGTCTCGAAACAAAGGTTTTTGAGAGTAGAAAATTTTTTTGACCCAAGGCTTCATCTATCTATCTGAATGGATTGCATAAGAGCAACAAAACAACACCACAACTATATATAAAATTTGAAATCATACATGCTCCAAACAGAACATGCAGAGCATGCAAAGCACTTAGGAGAAAAATAACCTAAACTCCAACAAGACAATGTGCACAAGCACTTAGAGGAAAAGAAACTAAACTAATATGTATAAGGTGAGAACCTTCCTTCTAGTAGTAGTGTTTAAGATAGATTCCATTTGCTGGAATCTATAATTCCTCACCATCCAACATAGAAAATTGGAAATAATTTCTACTTTTACATCTTGTGACCATGTAGGGGCCACTCCAAATGGCATCAAACTTGGAATGCATTCCTGGTTTTTCCCGATCTACATCCCATTTCAAAACCAGGTCTCCTTCCTAGAAGGTCCTTGTATTTTCCTTCTTGTCAAATCATCTCTTGATTGAGGCCTAATCCTTCTCTATTGCTTGGAGTGCATTCTCTCTATTTTCTTCTAATTCTATCAGATCTGCATACCTGGCCTTCATCAGTTCAAATTCAAACATCTCTAGCTACTTCACGAGTTCCAATACTAGCAACTCAAGTGATATAGGAAACACAACCTCTTTCCCATAGACAAGTTTGAATGGAGAGCTTCTTGTAGATTTCTTGGGTGTTATCCTATCAGCCCATAAGGCCAATTTGATCTTTGTGTGCCAGGTTCTTTGATTTTCATCAAGAGTTCTTCTGATGATCTTTAGCAGGTTCTTGTTTGTGGACTCAGCTTAGCCATTACCTTGAGGGTAATAGTTTGATGAAGTGCTCAAGTAAGTCCCATTCTTAACAATCCATCCTGTGATCTTGGAACCTATGAATGCCAATGCATTATCTGATATAATGGGGGTTGGCACTCCAAATCTTGTCACTATCCCTTCATAGAAATCTAGTATACTAGACTCATTAGCTTCCTTGAGTGCCACTGCCTCGGTCCACTTGGTGAAATAGTCTATTGCTATCAAAATCCATTTTTATCCTTGGCTTGAATTTGGATTGATGACTCCAATGAAGTCCAATCCCCATTGCATGAAAGGTTGGTCGACTTAAATTGGGTGTAATGGAAGTGCTACTAGCTTTTCTATTCCTTTAAAGAATGCACAATTCTTACACCTTTGAATCCATACATAGTAGTCACTAAACACTCTTGGCCAATAATAACCCACCTTCATGATCTTCAGTGTTGTCACCCTTGGAGAAAAATGCTCTCAAGTTTCTTCAACATGGAATTCTTGTAACACCCTCTCAACTTGATCTGCCTCAATGCATCTCAATAGAATGCCATTGATGTCTCTTTTGAACAAGACACCAACAATAAGAACATATGGGATGTCCTATAGTCTAAAATGTCTCCTTTTTCCTTTACTCATCCCATGAGGACACATGCATGTTTGAGTAAAGTGCACCATGTCTTGAGTCCAACAAGGAGTAGGTACATCATCATTTCCTTCCTCTTGATTATCATGTAAAACAAAAACAACCTCCTTTTCACTGTTTTATTCATCTTGTTGACCAAAGGCTAGTTGTTCACACAACCCCTTCCCATGGACCAACTTAGTGACATTGATCTCAATGACATATTCCATGACACGAGTGATCCATCCTGCACGTTTTTCATTCATATTCTTGCTGAGAAAGAGTTCTTTAACTCCCGCATGAGAGACCAAAAATTTGATTTTATTATTTGAAATCAGATGCTTAAACTTATTTAATCCTCTGATTACTTCCAGGACTTGCTTTTTAATGAAGGAGTATATCACTTCATAGTCTTCTAGATCTTGACTAAAGAAAACAATTATTTTTTTTGTACCCTCTTTGTTATGCTAAACTAAGATTGCAAAAATTATGTCACTGCCACCAAAGGCATATAGTATGGATTTTTTAGAGAAATCTAGATTCATGAGAGTTGGGGCTTGTGATATAGCTTCTTTTATGGCCTCAAATCTTGCCTTTCCTTCAGCTATCCACCTGAATGATAAGCTCTTCTTCAACATTAATGTTATTGGCTTAACAAGGGTAGCAAAGTTTGGTACAAACCTATGGAAAAAATTTATTTTTCCCAAGAAGCTTTGAAGAGATCTTTCTTGTGGCTTGGTAATGGAAATTCTCTTATTACTTCAATCTCTCCAGGTTAATTGCCATAGTCCTTCCTTTGATACCATATGGCCTAAAAGCCTACCCTCATGGGCCAAGAATATGCATTTTTTAGGGTTCAATGATACCCCAAAACTTCTGCATCTTTGAAACACCTGCCTTAGGTGGAAAAGGTGGTCTACTGCAATTTTGGAAAACACCGTAATGTCATCCAGATAGATCAGTACTATTTTATTGATCAGCCCTTTGAATACCATATCCATTTCCCTTTGAAAAGTGGCTCCAACATTGGAAAATCCAAATAGCATTTTCTTGTAGGAATAGGTGCCCCATTTGGTGGTGAAATCTATTTTGAACTGATCATATTCTTTCACCATGATTTGGTTGTACCTTGAGTAGCCATCTAGGAGGGAGAATCTCTCTGATCTAGACACCACTTACAAGATCTACTCCATTAAAGGGAGTGGGTAGTGATCTTTGAGGGAGGCTCTGTTCAAGTCTCAAAAATCTACACACAACCTAATCTCTCCATTTTTCTTCCTGACTGGGACTAGGTTTGCAACCCAGCTTGAGTGTTTGATTAGAAATATGATACTTTCCTCTATCAGCTTGTTCAACTCTTTCTTCATTAGAGGCTCAATGTGTGGGTTAACTAGTCTCTGTTCTTTTACCTGATGGGATGAGCAACTGGATCTAGTTTGATTGTGTGTTGTGCTAGCTTTGGATTGAACCCTCTTAGGTCTTCATAGCTCTAAGAAAATACATCTAGAAATTCTTGGAAAAGTTGTATGAATTCATACCTTTCTTGCTCGGTGGCCACTTTGCCAATTTGAAGTGTTTTTCCTTCTCCAACTGGGATTGACTCTGGATCTTCTCCTTTGATTTGTATGTTAGCCTTCATCTTTTCTAAAATGATCATTAGGATTGAAGATAGACTCCAATGTCACTAAGCCTTTGGGAAGCTTGTTTGTATGCAAATGTACTATTTGATTCTTGTATTGCTACTCTAATCTGCTTTGATTTCTAGCTGAGAATTCAACTTCTTCTTGTAAAACATTAATGATTTGTTGATCATTCTTGAACACCTGGCAGAATGTGTTTTTATCTGGCACTACTAGCCTCACAACTATATGGATATGTGGTTATTCTTTGTCTCTTTTGATGTTGTCAACCACATCAAACGTTGCTCCAACTACTGCAAGCCTATCAGCATCTTCATTCTCCTTCCTGGGTATGGACACAATGCTGAAGGCATTCAAAATCCTCCATGAGATCCCATACCCTACTCTTGTAATTCTTGAGTAAGTTATTATTTATAGCATTAAGTCCTCTGACTTGATTGGCAACCAATTCACTGTCACCAAACACTTGCAAGTTCTTGATTCCTAGCTTCCTTTCCCAATGAAGACCATGGACCAAAGCCTCATATTTAGCAGTGTTATTTGAGTAGGAAAAATGAAATATGAAGGCTGAATAATATTTCATACCTTTGGGGCACACAATCATAGCTCCTCCTTCAGCTCCTTGTCTACTCCTTGATCCATCAAAGAACAATTACCATACCTCATTGTCATCTTTATATTTTGTCTTAATTAGGTATGGAAGAGGATGATTCTCTTCATCTAGACAGTAATCACCTAGCTTAGATTCTTCCATCTCCTTATAGGGGTCAAAAGCATGAATTTTTTTGGCCCACTCATCGAGAGTCAAGTTTGGGATACATCCCACCTTGGTATCTGCTTCACAAGTGCTTAGGAGGTCTTCTTGATCAAAAGATGAGTAGTTGGCATTGATTGGGCTAGGAACATAAGATTCAATATGATAATCAACAATGGGCTTAGATTTGATTGTGGCCTTTTCCCCATACCTTGTTCTAAAGAGCATATGTGACCAATCAGCAGACATATAGCCTCCAATTTTTGTCATGAAGTCCTTAGACAAACACAAAGTAAAATGTGGTGGCAAATCTATGATTGATATGTTTATCAAAATAGTCACATTGGGGTAGGCATGTAGAGTGAGGCTCAGATCTTTGATGATTCCAACAGTTATCACTGATGTCCCATCTAATTATACCACCCCTCTAGAGATGACTTCATATTAGAGACCCAGTTGATTAGCTATTTACTTAGGCATTACATAACTACTTGCCCCAGAATCAATCATACAATTGTGCACCAATTTGTCTCCAATAATCAATGAAACATAGAATGGAGGAGGTCTCAGGTTCTTACCTTGCTGTTGTCAATGGTTTTCCCCATGTTGAGTTGTATTGGTAAGAACTTTCTCTTACTGGTTAGGGGTGTGATTTAAGCTTGACCAATTTTGTATAGCAGTCTACAATAGATCCCTCTACCTTGGAATGGACAATGACTCCTATAGTGAAATGTTCACACTTTTCCTCTTCATTTTCTCAATGATATTGAACGAGCTATCCTTTTGTTTCCCCTTCCTAGGAACATTTTTTTCTTACACATGGGTTGTTACATCCAGTGCTTGAGTGTATTTGGAAGGTGAATTAGATTGGTTATGCATGTTGGTAGTTATATTTGGAGCATAAAAACCTTGTGGA
Organism: Taxus chinensis; assembly: GCA_019776745.2. Taxonomy (NCBI): domain Eukaryota; kingdom Viridiplantae; phylum Streptophyta; class Pinopsida; order Cupressales; family Taxaceae; genus Taxus; species Taxus chinensis. The sequence continues at coordinate 156,636,898 of CM034146.1, forward strand.
GTGATTGAAGCTTGAGGGTCACCTGAGTTCAATGGTTGGCCTTCTCCAATATTTCTCTTTTTGGACGATGTATTGGTAGCTACACTTTGAGAAGGGAACTGATTCATCCCATAGAAGTCCTCAGCTTTCCAATTCAAAAGCATAGTTTCACTTGGATTTCCCTCTTGCTGAGCTCCTTGTTGTTGATCTCTTTCTTGGTTAGGTTCCTATAACACCATACTATTTTGGGCCATCAAGGCCTGATTTAGTGCACCATTAAAGAAAATTGATTGGTTATGTAGCTAATTACATGGAAAACACCATTTATACTCTTGTGCCATGTTATTTTGTGCTGGAACCAATGCCCTTGATGTTGAAGCTATGTTTGGGTCATATGACCAGAAAGGTCTAACAGCTTGAGGTTTCCCTTGGTGTTGAATCTCATTTACAACCTGGGCTGGTGGTCTATTTTATTGATATGGGGGTCTGGTCTGATACTGAACTTGGGGTTGATATGGCCTAGAACTTTGAGCTTGTTGTCTTTTGATGGTTACTACCTCATTTCCCAGGTCTTACAGTTGTTTCATCACTTCCTGAAGCTCCTTTGAGGTGATGGATGATGAAGTGGAGGCTTCAGCTGAACTTTAAATCCTGGGGGTGGGTATGGAGCTAATGTGGGTGTTTAGCTAGTACTGGGTTTCCTAACTCGGGGTACAAAGGCATGGATGGCCTAGGAGCAAGTTTTCCAGCCCGAATCATATGATTCTCAACCTTTATAGAAAGGATATAGGTTGCAGGTAAGGTCGTTACCCCCATTGACTGAATCATCAAAGAAATATAAGAATTTAAAGCCCTAATAAAGTATAAAAATCCACCTTCATTAGTGGGCTTTACTGTTGTTGGAATCCTACCCCAAGTCTGCTAAAATTTAAGGTTGAATTCTGTTAGCTACTCATTTGGGGCTCTCTTGATTGTTGTTAGTTTCTCCAACAAATATAATTTATCACCTTTTTCTTCAAACTGGTTGTAAAGAGTTGTGCATAGCTGGTTCCAATTTTTGATAGAGCCTGCTTCAAGGCTCCTGAACCATTGTGAAGCTTTACCTTTGAGTGAAGAGGTGAGAAACTTGACTGCAATTTCCATCTCATGGATTTCATGGATTCTACAAACATTTGTAATATCTTGGACATGATCACTAGGAGAAGTCTAGTTTTCCCTAGTGAAATATGGGATGCTCTTTAATGCTGTTATTGGGACTGGATTTTGTGCATTTAGAGTGAGTGGGTTGCTGCTGGTGAAATTGAAATAAGGATTTGGCTAGGCCATCCTGATCGGCCTAAGAACCCCTCTTGATTGAAATAACAGCCTGCTGGGAGGAGGTGTCGATAAGGCTATGTTTTGTGGGGATAGAGGCTTTTGGGCTCTTCTTCCTCCCCTCCCTCTATCTGGGGATAAGTCTAGAAAGAAAAATAATCTCTCCTCTCTGGTTCTTGACCTTGTTTATATCCTTCTCATGAACTTTCTTGGACTATTGAAACCAGTGGATTTGTTTCTTTTGGAGTTACCAAATGTACAATTTTAAAACTTCCTAAAAGTTAGAATAATAGAAAGTGCATGTCAATCTTACTGTAATAAGATGGAGACTTCTCTGTCCCACTGAGCATGCCAAAACTATTAGTGCAAAATCACAGCACCACCAAATGAGTTCTATAGATCTACTTTTCTAAGGAAGAGTCATTTGGTGTGATCCACATAACATTGAAGAATGGGTCTCCTTTTTAATATGAGATACATGACATCGAGATTAGGGAAAAATCAGGTTTGCAGGTCCGTGATTTATATTTTCCCCCTTTTCCACAAAAATCACAAAACTCAAAAAACCCCCACGGCCCTGACGCTTCGCTTGGACACGTGGTGCCCTTTGGTTGGCTGGGGAGATGCACTACAATTTTTATCTCTGTGCCTTTTTGACAAAAGGAAAATTTTCACCTTTTCCTCTAACTCCCCGATGTGACTTTGACTCGGGCTCAAACGCTGACTTTTTCCTTTGGGTAGGGTTGTGGCCCATTTTGCAACTTTTACAGCTTTGGAATAACAAGGGGCAAAATACCAACTTTCATCCAACGAAGTGAGAAACACACTGGGACTAGAATGCTCCACTGTGACCAAAATTGGGAACTAAGAAGTCTCTTCTCTTACTTGAGACATAATGCCATTATCCACCCTTTTGAAAGAATGAGTTTTTCCTCCAAAAAGTTTGAAATTAGTGAGGAATAGAAGATGAACAACCATGACCATTTTGAGGCTTTTCCATACACTTACTATTTTTAGTAAGTTCTTCTTGGGTGACTAGTTTTGGCAATTTCACTGAATTGTCACTTTTGAGTGCACTTTTCCTCATGGGGAATGAAACTAGTGTCTTGAATCCATTAAACCTTTAGAAATAATAATATTAGTAATTTTATTGAATTGGGACTTACTAAAATTAGATATTTTCCACACGGTGTGGGATCGGGCTTAAAAATGTCTCCAAAAATTCTACTTCTCACTGGGAAGCTTTGCTCCAATTTTCAGGGGCTTCTCTTGTCCAGATCTTCACAAAACGAAAAGTGAAGTTGTAGGTTTGTGTTTTCTTCATCTAACATGGAGGAATGAAAATAAATTAGATTCCTTCATAACTACAATCCTACCTATTTTCATGGGGCAAGAAAGTGCTCATTGGAAAGCTAATTTTTTAGGATCTCATGCTCCGATTTTTAACTCGTTTGGCTTACTGCAACTCCGGATAACTGGGGGGGAATTTTTCCATGGCTGAAATTTTTATATGAATATAAAAAAAGGTTGAGGGAATTAATGAGGTCATGAAAAAAATCATTCCAAAGGCTTTCATGTAGGGAAGCTTCAGTTCAAATTTCATGGAGATCGGAGGAAGGGTTTGCGAGATATGAGAAAAAGTGTGATTTGAGCATGTGGATGTTTGGTTCTTCATGGAAGAGTTATCTTCAGAAATTGAGGGAAAGAAAATTTTGAAAATAATACGAAAATATGGGTAAGTATGTTTAAATATTCACCTCTTAGCACTAACTTTGCAAACTCACCTTTTAACTTAGCTTAGACCATGTTTGACTTAACCCAGGTTGAGGGTAGATGAAAACTTTCTAAATGGGGCCGGGAAGCTCTTGTGTCCCTTAACACATTTGGTAAGGGGACATGAGGTGAAAAGGTGAAGCATTCTTGAAAAAATGCACCAAGGGTAGGATTTATCATGAGAAAGGGGGCCAGGTGCAAGGATGAATTGAAAACATGAGCCTAACTCCCAAAGAAGTGTTTTAAGTGATGTGAGAGGGATCCTACCCTGGTGGAACACTATTTTTCACATCATGCATGTTTTCATTAGGTGCAAAGGTGAAGCTAGAGCTCCCAGGTGTGTCATGGGTCATACCCAGCATGGAGAGGGGGCCAAAATGACTTATGAGTGTATAACACTCACCTAACCAACCAAGTGAGTTTTTAAGTGACACACGCTCCATAACACATCCTCTCTCCTTTGTGGCACAAATGTTTACACCTCATGTACCTTTTCACTAGGTGAAAAGGTGAAAAATCACATTAGGGGTGTAAAAATGTGCCATGTCCACTTTTGGAATCTCGCCTTCACCAACAACTACTATAAATAGACATCTGAGAGTCATTTTTTACCCCCGAAGATTCCCTAAGAGTTACCTAGGAAAATTTTATATGATTTTGAATCCAAAAGGTCTTCTTAGATCATTCCCACAACTTTCAGGAGCCAATCATGCCTGAAATTTGAAAAATTCCCCCTTTTTTATTATACCCAAGCATGTGCGTCGATGAAAGGGATTTCCACCAAAAAGTATGACGATGAAAATAAAAACTAACACATTTTCAGTGAATATGGAATTGCATAAATCACATTGGGATTTTAATCAGGCCTTAACTCTCCATATAACTCCTAGAATTCTCATTTGAATCCCCACCGGGATTGGGGATCTTCATTTGCAGTACTGGGCCAATATATCAAAATTTGGATAGTAGAATCTCCCAAACCCTTTTGAAATGTGAATTATACCTTGTATTTTTTAAGAGTATTTTTCACTTCACAAAATATCCAGAGTCTCGTGTAACATCTAGACAGGGTTCATTTTAAGAGACCTCCCAGAAATCAGAGGTGGAGAATACCTGGCGAATATCCCCAGAACCGGTTTCATGGAAGGCAAATTTTTTGGGGGTTGTATGAAAAAATTTCACCTGATTATCAAGCACTACGACAGAAGGCTGCAGACGCGCGACAGGATATTTTGTTGTTGCGCGTAAAAAAAAATGCAGTGACGCGCGTCAAAAGACCTTAGTGACGCGCGTCAATAGACCTTAGTGACGTGCGTCAACAGACCTATTGACGTGCGTCACTGAGGGTGCTGCCCGTGACACGCGTCACTAAGGTCTTTTGACGCGCGTCACTGCATTTTTTTTTTACGCGCGACAGCAAAATATCCTGTCGCGCGTCTGCAGCCTCCGACCTTTGCTTTCTCATCAAAAAATCTTCGTGTCGCTCATCAACAAACTCTTTGTCGTGCGTCTGCTATGCATCAATATCTATTGTACCTCCTTGTCGTGCGTCAAAAAAATGCAGTGACGTGCGTCAACAGGCCTTAGTGACGCGCGTCAATAGACCCTAGTGACGCACGTCACTAAGGCCTATTGACGCACGTCACTAAGGCGTCAACAGGCCTTAGTGACGCGCGTCAACAGGCCTTAGTGACGCACGTCACTAGGGTCTGTTGACGCGCGTCACTAAGGCCTGTTGACGCGCGTCACTACATTTTTTTGACGCGCAACAACAAATATCATGTCGCGCGTCTGCAACCTCTGCTCTCTTCTTGCTCATCAAAAAAAACTCCATGTCGCTCGTCAACAAAATATTTGTCATGCATCTACTATGCGTCAATATCTACAGTATCTCCTTGTTTGCAAACCCTCCTTGTCGCGCGTCTATAATACGGGATATATCATATTGTTGAAAAATGTGAAGTAGAAGTGTTCTACCTGGCGAATAATCTAGGTTTATATAGGGGATATTTTTCAAGGTAGGCGAAGCCGACCCCTAAAAAAAATTAAAGTGTAATTTTTAGGCGAACAGGTCACTGGCCCGTGCCAAAAAATTCACCTTTTCAAAATTTTCAAAACTGGAATATTCGCCATATTATGAATATTCGCCACTAAAATTTTCCCTGCATCTAGAACAAGTCGACTACTTTTTTTACTACTTTCATTTCCCTGCACCGTGTTATAAGTAGCTCGGAGTTGCACAACTTGTTCCTAAACCTAATTTTCCTTGCAGAACTTTCCTAAAATGCCTCTTATGATCTTATATCTCTGCAACACACTTCTTTGATACATTATTTCTTCTCTGTTTGTTCCCGGAGGTGTTCACTAGGTGTAAAAAGCTTGAAAATAGGCCTTTTAGGGCCTCTGGAAGCACTTGTCTTTGCTTGGATCCCAATATTTTCATGAATCATCTTAAATAACATCCCCTACACATTAAACATACTTGAAAACCTTATTAGCACATCCCTCCAAGCCATAATGATGGTAACACATTGACTAAGTTGGCTGGAAGGCAAGTTAACATTGACCAAGAGAAGGATTTTCAAGGGCTACTTAAGTTGTTGTGTTAATTTTTTTGAATTTTTCATGCTAAACATTTTGCATGACAACACCTCCTAAACATTATCATCCAATATGAACAAAATTTCTTGGCATATATATCTAGAGCACTCCAAATGTCATAATTTCTTCTGATTAACTTAATTCCCCTAATAGTTGGCCTTAATGGGAACTCATATCCCACATAATAGTGTATAAGATATAAGGAAATTATTGAGATCAGATGAATAATAACAATAGAACACCAACTAACACCAAAAGATAGATGTAATATTAGATTACACAAGTATAAATAACTTATCCACTTTGAGAGGGTAACCTACACACCTGAAAATAAGACTCAAACGCTCAATATGATGATCATCTACTAGTTACTACCTCCTATATATACCATATGTATGCTATATAAATCACCTAGGATGCCCTACTAAGAATATCAAATCATTATTAAATGAGATATGACATGCTAAGAGATTATGTTAGCCACATGTTGGCCATACATATCTCAATATATGACCTAGGATTAAGCATGTAGCATGTCGCTCCCCTTGAAAGCAACATTGTCCCCAATGTTGACAACTTCTGGATGCTACTTCAGACAATTGTAGTTCTTGACATTGAAGATCTCTAAATGTTGATATCATAAATATTCCTCCTCCCATGTGGCAGCTTCATTGTCTTGATGCTTACACTTGATTAGATACTCACTAATTACCCATTTCTTCACCCTCTTAGTGCACGTCTAATGAATTTTCTTAGGTTCTAAACTAATTTGTCCTTTGTTATCAAGCTTGAGTAATTATATTTGGGCTAAAACATTTTATGAAATGAATTTCCTCAATCTAGAAATGTGACTATTACGTGATAGTGGAAAAAAATATTTGACAAGAGAGTATCTCCTCTTGAACAAAACGCATGAATAATTCTAAGAATTTCATTTCAATCGTGGCCAACATTGTCAATCATTGGACTTCCAAAACAATATTTGGTTCTTTTGCTCAAACCTTTGGCTAGATCTTCAAGGTTGAGATGGAGAATAGTGGCTAGAAATCGAGAGAGATTTTGGATGAGGTGTCTCTCATAGGTGTTAATGTCATATCCTCCATAGTAATTGAATATTTTTCCATCATTCCTTTAATATCTGGTGGTAGGTGAGAAAGAGACTATTTTTTTGCTACTGAAAATAATTGTTTTGCTGCACCCTTGATTATCTACATTTAATTAGAGCTCACCATTTAAGGTGACTTTACACAAACCCCTTCAACTCAAAAATTTTTCCTCTTGAAAAAAAGGCATGAATAATTCTAAGAATTTCATTTCAATCATGGACAACATTGTCAATCATTGGACTTCCAAAACAATATATGGTCCACCCATGGGAATAACAAACATAGGGGAGTCTAGGTTGTAGTCTACCATATCAAATTTTATACTATGGCATTTCTATCAATAATTGATTGTGCAACTATATACAATCATGACATTAAATTATAAAGTTAGGTAAATAAATAAATTCAAACATGTCACCTTCTCCTTAATTATAAAATTTATGTGTGCTCCTAGAGTAAATCAATAATATTACCTTATGTTCTTTTATTGAAGATCCCTTACCTTGAGGGTTTGTGGAGAGATAACACCTGACATTACACGACAATAAATACTCGGTTGGGAATCTCCAAAACATAGTTCCTCCACAACATCTACTTATTTTTATTCATTTTTGACTTCATCATTAATATCCTCAATGTAGAACAACTTATTTTCAACACATTTATGTCCTTTGTTATATTTGTTATCACAATTGAAGCATGAGTCATTTTCTTGTTTCTCTTCAATTTGTTGTAGATTCAATCTAGTAGGTTGAGGGAACAATTGTATTGGAACCATACTCTCTTTGTTAGCAATGAAATCTGGTCATTTGAACGTGTATTTCTTTCCTCTACCCAACAAGAAACTACCATGGATTCTGATATAGAACTTAGATTAAGTAGGTAAACATCAAGTTAGCTACTATGATTCTCAAGACCACACAAGAATATATCATTTAGGTGACCCTCTAAGATTCTCTCCACATGTAAGGACATGTTTTTGAATTTATAAATATAATCCTTGATTTTCTGAATTTTTCGTACCTTTACTATTTAACTAATATAATTTTCTATAACACTATTTCTGTAGTGCATCTAAATTTCATTTATGAGCATTGACCACGTAACAAGAAGACCTTTTTTTTCTTTTGTTCGCACATCCATATATACCAAATGAATTGTGTTAGTTCCAAGTATAAAGATTTCATTGCCACCTTTTGTCCATTTGGAACTTGATGCACATAAAAAACTCCATTTGGTTGAGATGGGTGACCGGATCCTTCCCATCAAACTTATGTATTTCCACTTTTGGAAACTGTACGATGGAAAAGTGACAAGCGAGCGTGGAAATCTACAAGTAACTTTTCCTCGCACCCGACCTCTTGAGGTCGTGCCGAGACAATCGGTGGGGATTGAATATGCGTTGGATGCAGACAAACTAGTTAGGCAATCTGATATCTTCGATGCTCACTAGTGGAATTTGTGAATCTAAGGCAAAGAAGGCCCTCCTAACCTGAGCTGGCGTGATAGATCGATCAGTAAAGATGACTGCTCGAAGGCTCCAATCAATATCAAGCTCTGGCGTGATTCGGTCTATGGGTTGTGGAATACGTGGAAAATGACCTGGGATAGTTTCGTGTGTGTCTCCCGATAAGGTCATAGGGCGGATGGTAAATATAATTGACTCTATGGGTGATTTTTTGGCCTAGTCCAAAACTCCTTAGCTTCATTAGCTGCTATGTCTAATAAGGATAATTGTTCGATGATGATAGGTGGAAGTGGAGTAGATCTGAATATTAATGTGCATAGGCCAGCATCAACATTAGATTGCCCTGTGGGCTCGTTGGGTTGTGGGATTTGTGGGTCACAACCGTAGATTCGTGGTTGTTGTAGACCTACTATGGTCATGTGCGGAATCAGTTTCTAATTTCTAGTATCTAATAGTCTTATGCTTTTTCAGCCTCTATATTTAGAATTAGCAGTTGCTTGAATTTTTCAGAGTATCTCACAGGCATTCGTGCAACTTGAATTCTTAAGCTGGTATCTATGTCTATGAGGGTATCTCCTGCATCTGGTTGTGGGACCAAAGGATCACAACTGAACGTTTGCTCTCTTTCGATCCCTTCCACAGTCATGTGGGTATGTATCTAGGGTAATTTGTAGTTTGGTTGTCTTGACCGAAATGTATACGCTTGGTCGTCCTCTATATTCAACCCACTCAACTATGAGCTGATCTGTTGTAAGTTTGTCATTGTTCGGAAGATTTTGATCCTAAGATTTTGATCAATATTAGTTATCACTGTGACGATATTGGGTTGGGGCACGATTGGCTCGAATATGTATTCCCTGGGCTCTCTAGGGCCCGTGATTGTCATACAAAAGCAACAATATAAAATAAATGCAGCAAAGCAAAATTAACTATATGAAATATATCTAGAACATATATAACTTCTATATTTTTCTGTTTTTCTGATGAACTTTTTGAATGAAATTGAAAGAGTAACCTTTTAATACATCTAGAAATTAGCAATTGACACTAATAACAGACTAAAACAAATGAAGTAACCGAGTGTGGCTACTTGTCTGTGTAATTTGTAGATCTACTCTAAACAATGAAATAATTGATCTAATCTATTTGTAAGACTATCGATCCTACCTCAGAAGTGAGGAATGAATCATAGTTTCTCAGAAACTATCAATCCCCACAGCTTCCCCGACAATATCGAAAGTAAAATTGACTGAAATGAAATGATTAGCTATTCCATTTGATATGTTTCTAACTAGAACTTTGAAAGCTAGAACCTGGATTCTGCATAACAGTGGCGAATCCAATGGTGTGTGTGGCTTTGTCCCCTTAGTGTGATCTCCTCGTTCCTTCGTGTTCATATGGATTCAGAAAAGCGTGTAATGCTAGCATCAACATGAGTAAATAATGGAACAAAGACAACTTTAAGATACAGACTGAATACAATGCGAGTAGGAGAGGGATAGCACAAGAGTATAGAGCTTGGCTTATGCAATTCCTAGCAGGATTTATTGCGAGTCATGCAGAATAAAATTTCCAGAACCTGAAACTATCTTGTTTGAAGAACAAAACCTGTAACTTTAATGGCTTCCTATTGATGAACAGACTATCTTACTCCAATGGATTGGATGAAATAACAACAACATTTGCACAAGATGGATATGTGACTTTCAAACAGCATAACAATGCAAACTAAGCATGGAAAAGAACTAAGTTATGACTTCTAAGAAAAATAAAAGACTGAACTACTGAAATGAGAAATTGAGAGGTAAATTTTGAGGGGCCATTTGCTTGAGCACAAGCCAACTATTTATAACATTTGCATTTACCCAAGGTAAAAACCAAATTGAACTCTTAAACTATAAACAATGGCAAAACACTATTCCAGGGGACCAAAATCATTAATGCAAGCTCAAGGCAGTGAAAAAAAGCTGGTGAATCATTGATTTTTACATGAGTCACGTTAAAAGAGCATTCTGGAAAATGCGTAAAGGACCGCCGCCCTGATCAGGGCGGCGGTTACAGGACCGCCACCTTGTTTAGGGCGGCGGTCATGAGACCGCCGCCCAGGCAGGGCGGTGGTTTCATAACTGAAGAGAAAAAGGCCAAAAAAAGGGGGAAAAGAGAAAAACAAAGCAAGCAGGAGTTAAGCGGGGGATGCGGGATGTTAACGCATGTTTAGAGGGCTTTTCCGGATCCCGAACACCTTGCGAGGAGACCTGTATCATCATTGGGGCACGTGTTACGTTGTTCTGGTGGTGCAACACCCTCCAATTTTTGGTACGTACATATTGCCCCCTCGGAGAAGCGTTTTAGCCATGAAGAGGAGTAAAATGGTGGGTCCGAGTATGGCGGTCCCAAAATGGGAAGTTAGAAATTATACCTGATATGTCCGTGTGTCGAAATGATGCCATCCAAAATTCCCGCTACTTGCAAAATGAAAAGAGGAATCAAGTGCAGATAGACAAAATAGATCGGAAAATAAATTCTAAAATAATGGGAAATGAGGACGTACCATTTGAGCGAGGATTAAAACTTACCTTCGTCGGCGCTCCAAACCTGCAAAACAGGACATTCGAAACAAGTCAGGTTGTTATATATGTAAAAGTGGGCCCATTTTCCTATTTATTTGCGTGTGTTGATTTGGTTGGTTTTGAGCTCTGGGACCCACAGTGACGGTTTCTTACGAGAGTAGAATCAAAATGTTCGTGATGGGATAGTGATCATGCCTCCACGAGCGGAGCATCGACCCACGAGATCACATGTTAGTTTTCCTCAATTTATCGTTTTTCCACCTCAATTTTTAAAATGCTAAAATGTTTGTCATGGGGGGGTTATTTTTTAAAATGTTAAGTTTAAAAGGTCCATCTAGGGGGGGCGCCTACTGGGTAGGCTTTGTTTTAGTTAAAATGGTCCCTTTTTGGTGTTTTTAGGCTTCTTTTAGGGTATAAAACCCGTGTGGGTTTTCGGGACACGACCGTTGCCCTGCCTAGGGTGGCGATTACATGACCGCCGCTTTGTTCAGGGTGGCGGTTACACGACTGCCGCCCTTAAGGCGGTGGTTACAAAACCGCCTCCCTGCTCAGGGCGGCGGTTTTGCACAGAATGCCAAATGAACATCTATTTGAGATTATTTTTGCTTTTTTAGCATTTCTATGTGTTTTCATGATTTTTCCAGTATCACTTGGATGCTAACTTGCTCTATTTTGTGTGTTTTTGGGTGCATGCAGGCGAGGGAGGAGTAAATTCGATGGAGCCGAGAGAGAGAGAGTGTGACTGGCTCCCAATAGTACTAGATGCACTTTCACAGGATGAGGAGGCCACTCTTCAGAGGGCCGGGATACTACGTATCTCACGCATTCCACATGTTGCACCATCCAGTCACATTCTTTGTGACTTATTCTCCTATTGGGATGCTAATCGGAACACCTTTTTATTACTAGGGGTCTGAGGTGAGTGGACCATCACACTAGAGGATGTTTATCATATTCTGGGGGTCCTGATCATCGGGAGACGTCTTACCCTTGAGACAGCAGGTTCGTGGGCCCAGATAACATAGTGGGCCACTTATATGGGAGATGCAGTTATCTTCACGGGTTCGAAGAAGGGGGTTAGAGTTCGGTCTATTCCTAGCTTGCCCATCCCCTTGATTCGTCAGGCTATTATGGAGATCCTTGCCTCAAAACTGATCGGGGACAAGGGAGGAGACACACTGCTATATTGTTGGTCCCCCATCATTGCACAGATCGAGGGTCATGGTTGGATTTACGCATGGGGAGCAGATATACTTGGGACTACCTACCATGACTTGTACAGGGTAGTCCGTTTACAGGGGCAGTCCTTGAGCCACCCGACCCTGGTCATGAGTTGGGTTTATGAGCGCTTCATTCCTTATGGCAGAGGTGTAGAGGTGACAGATCCCAAAGCTGTGAGGGTAGCCAGATGGACAGATATGTCGGTGCTTAGAGCACCTCATCAGCCAGTTGCCTCTCTGACCACCGATGACATGGAGGCCACACCATATCAGGCCATGGCAGGTATATGGGGCAAGGAGGCTCTTACTTTGATCTCCTGCTCCACCACAGGGCAGCTTATTGACAGAGTGGGGCGAGTGGAGATACACCCCTTTGGCTGAGTTCCTCAACAGTTTGGCCTACCTTACATGGGCATGCTTCCCCCGGTAGCGCTAGTATACAGGTCAGTTCGAGAGGCCAGAGGGGGTCCTAGAGGCCGGGGTTGGATAGTTGTTACTCCTAGTGTTCCTATTGCGGCCATGAGGATAGTACGTGCCCGAGGGAGAGCCGGTGCTCCTCAGGCACCCTTGTTTCAGATTTCCGCGGGTCTTGCCCATAGCAGCGATGACCCCATCGACATAGACTTCGAGTTTGAGGAGTTTACATGGGGATAGACAGAGGAGGAGACTGAGGAGGATAGTGATCCTGAGTGGCATGACACTCAGGATATCATGCAGGTAGAGAGGGCCGAGCAGAGTGTAGAGAGAGTTACTCTGGTTTCAGAGGAGCCACTCTCCTAGGGCCATGGTGGGGAGGATCCATCTAACCAACAATCTACTCAAGAAAGATTATAGCATTGATTAGACCGAAGACTGTAATGAAGCTTTCAACACAGTTAAGTGTTTCTTGTTATCACCGCCTACGTTAATGCCACCCAATCTAGATCGCTCGTTAATTTTATATTCGTGAGCCACCAATGTCTCGTTAGCCTGTATGCTGGCTCAAGAAGAAGATGAAAAGAGAGAACGTGTGATCTATTTCATTAGCCGGACATTGCTCGACTATGAAACACACTACACACAAGCAGAATGAGAATGCCTCGCCATAGTCTTTACAACCAAACGTTTAAGACATTACATGCTAAATCAAGAAACAAAAGTCATTGTAAAGATAGAGCATTTACGAACTTTCCTCACGCAAGGGTCTCTGTCTAAAAAGGTTGGACGCTTTATAACCTTAATGGGTGAATTTGAATTAACATTCGTAAATCAGAAGTCCGTTAAAGGACAAATCATCATGGATTGGTTAGCTGATAACCCATTAGACGGAGGCAATCTGGTAGATCTGGACTTTCCTGATGAATGCGTATATTACATCGAAATCAGACCTCCTATCTCCGAGTGTCTTTGGTATACTGAGTATACTGATATTATTAATTATATCATGGACCATACGTATCCAGAAGGTGCCACGCCACAACAAAGAAGGCGGTTACACATTATCGTAGTGAAATACGTCATTATAGAGCAAGTGCTCTATCGAAAAGTGTTTGATGGAATGCTTCTAAGATGTGTCGACACAAAAGAATCCAACAAGATTATTCATGAATCTCACAGTGGAATGTGTAGAGGCCACTTCGGTGGCCATGCCACCACTCGTAAAATACATCGGATGGGCTATTTCTGGCCTACTCTAGAACACGACGCAGTAGAGTTTGTACGAAGGTGTCATAAGTGCCAGGAGGTCTCCCACAAGATCCATATGCCAGCACAGGCTCTGCAACCAATTTCTACTCCATGGCCCTTTTCTACGTGGGGCCTCGATTTAATAGGGAAATTCTCTCCCTCGTCTACAAACAACCATAATTTTATAATCACGGCCACCAAATATTTTACCAAGTGGGTAGAGGCCATGCCTCTTACTACTGTACCGGGTTCTGTAATCGCCAAGTTCATTTTGAATCAAATCATTTGCAGGTACGATGTCCCACAAATCATTATCTCAGATAATGGGACTTCTTTTAAGAATGACAAAGTTCGCGAATTGTGTAATAAATTTAGAATAAGCCATCATACAGCCTCTCTGTATTACCCTCAAGCCAACGGATAGGCTGAAGCCACAAATAAAACATTAAAAGCCATTCTTCTTAAAATAGTAAAAGAAAAAAAATGAGATTGGCATTTGAAGTTATATCCGGCCTTGTGGGCCAACCGGACCTCAATAAGAACACCAACAGGAGCGACTCCTTTCTCGCTAGTATTCGGGGCAGAGGTAGTACTCCCACTTGAGGTTGAAATACCCAGTCTTTGCATTTCATTACAAGGGATTCTAGATGAAGATGCTTACAGAGAAGCACGTCTCTCCCAACTAGAAAGCCTAGATGAAGCTAGGTTAGATGCTGAACAGCGGCACAAAGTCTATGTTGACTGGATGTGCCGGCAGTATAACAAGAAGGTCTATGAACGCGACATATATGAAGGTGATCTAGTTCTAAGGCTAGATAGCCAGATCGACAAAAAGATCGGCGAAGGAAGGAAGTTCCGACCCAAATGGTTGGGCCCATACCGAGTCACAAAAGACTATGGAAATGGTGCATACCTCTTATGTACGCTAGAAGGTGAGGAATTTGGCGAAACAATCAATTCCCTGCACCTTAAACGATTCTATGCGTAAGCACCCAACATTATTTATATAATTATATCTACATTGCATCTTCACATAGTCAGGTTCATTTTGTCTGTTTGTTTCGTATAAATCTTGTGATCAAGGAATTTATTCTTAAAGCAATTCATTACAAACTTCTGATTGTATTAGCATAACCATTCTAATCATACCTCTTCATTTCCATGATATCATTAGCTATTTCAGAATCATTTCATCAAATAAAGCTAGAAATGACAAAGTCTTACTGGTAACCATACCAAGATCTGCATGCTTGTTCTCACTTTTGGTTTCTTTTTAGAATAGGTGTCTTGCCTATGGTCTGTTCTAGAAGCTTCATCGTGTCACATCTATCCCGTATGTATATCTCTTTGGAAATAAGCACATACTGACATTTTGCTCAAGTAAACAAGTCAAATATAGAATCAAACAAAAATAAATAAATTTACACATTTCCTTGCCCCACCAACCTTCGGTGATGAGCTTGCATCTCTTACTAGTGATGTAGGGTTGGGAAAGGATGGAAATGCCCTTAGTCACCTATATCTTTCCTATGGTGATAAGCCCATACTTCTTACTAGTAGCATGGGGCAAGGTATAGGGGGTCCTCTTGAAAAACAAATGTAAAAGGTCATAGACAAACAATTCAAGTCTTGAAGTCTTGAGTCAAAAACAAATGAATCAGATGTCCAAAATTCCAAGAGGATTAAAAATCCTAAAACCCAGATTTTGTCTACCATGTGGCCATCTATGGATCTAAGTCTAGATAAACCGCAAAGCAAGTTTCATCCCAAAACTACGAAGTCACTCGAGTGGAGTAGGCTTGTAGCATCCTAATTTGGTCCTGCCGAATCTTTGTCTATCTTTCATCACTATCATTTCAACACATTTCATAACTTGTGCCCTTTTCTAGCTCTCGGTGATAAGCCCTCGCATCTTACTAGTTGTGTGGAATTAGGAGAGGGGTAAGTCTATCTGCTCATCATACCGGTTTGTCTTCACCACTTTGCCAAAACAAACATGAAGTATCCAAAATTGCTTGAAGAAACTAAGATTCAAAATCACATTGTATCTACATTATCATATATTAGCATCATGAAATACAAAAAGAGAGTTAACATTTGTATCATTTGTTCTCCATTGCATACATTCTAAAAAGCATATAAGCATACATCATAGTTCACATGAGGAAACAGAAATGGAAACAAAGCCATAAATACCAAAGGTCTGATCCAAAAAGAATATATATATATATATATAAATGATCAAAATTCTTGTACAATGCCATCATGTGCTAAGCATGGTCAAAACGCTCAAAAAGCCCAGGATATACAAAAGAATATATCATACAAAATCTAGGGGAGCCAAGTGGCTTCTCAACCCCTATGAGACCCCTCTAAAGGTGCACGCCCATGCCTAGGACTCCGGCTACGCCGGTGCTCTGAGTGCACGGAGGGTTCAGGATCCCGAGGGGCAGCAGCAGTCTCGCCACGAGAATGACTCCGCATAGAGCATTAATTTTACACTTGGTATCCTCCGTAGGTCTATGGACTTTTCAACTGTCCCTTTTATCCTTTTGGAATCCGGGCCACGTGGAGAGCTTGCACTCACTTGGGTCTCCACATTTGGACTAACTCTTGGAGATGCACCAAGCAAACACTTGATAACCTCCACCTGTACTTTATACTTAGCGAATTTTTTGATCTGCCTTGTCTACCTTTTGACTATGTTGACAATTTGACCCATCCTCCATTTTGGCCTAGGACACATGGAGATACGACACTTGTTTGAGCCTCCCTTTATGGATTTATCTTTAGAGAAGCGTCGTTAGGACACATGGTTCTCTCCACTGGCTCTTCCATACTTAGTCAATTTTGGACTCTTTCTATAATAGTCTCGAGCCTAAAAACCTTCGAAATTTCACCATTTTTTCCCCTTCTTGCTCCTGGTTCCTCTGCGGCACTGCTCCTTCTTTTCTGACCTTGCTATTCCATTGTTGAGTCTACCTGTAACTTGAAAAATGTATTTAAGACATGGAAATGGATCGACATAGTCGTTTCTTTTTGCATATGGTCATTTAATCTTTCTTTACCCCCACCACTCCATTGTTGAGTCCTTCTATGACCTATTTACAAGATTTGAATGAGTTTTCTCAGGTTCTTTCTATGCGGGTTTGTGGTTGATCCAATATTTTTCCCGAGGGGTGAAATATGGATAAAAACACCATCTCACCCATCTTGGTCCAGCCCAACGAGGAAGGTTTAGAATAACCAATAGTCTTCTTCAGTCAGAGTTTGGAGGACTACGAGGTAAAATACTCTTTCATTTAAAAACATGTCCTTGTTGTTATTAGGAGCTTAAATAAATTCAGACACTTGGTCTCAAACAATAAGATTCAACTACTAGTATCCTATGCTAGTATTAAGGATTTGCTCCTGAGCAAGGACTTGAACAAGAAGAGAGCAAGCTAGATCACTTGAGTAATGGAATATGACATTGAGATCAAGGTGACCAAATTGGTTTGAGGTAAGGGTTTGTGTTTATAGCTCACCTCCAATCAATAAGCTAAGTTAGTGGGTGGAAAAGAGGCTATCCTATTTCTACAAAATGATAAAGAACAACCAGTTAATGATGTGCCTACTACATGTTGGACCCAAGCCTTGGTATATTACCTCCAAATAGGTTTGTGTCCCTCAGAATCAAACAAATCAAAGAGAATATACTTTAGACTACAAGCCATTCCATATGTGCTTGTTGGTGGTGTCTTGTTTAATATCAATTGTGTTCTATTGAGGTGCATTGAGAAAGGCCAAATTGAGATATTGTTGCATGAGTTCCATGATGGAGAACTGGGAGGTCACTTTGCCCCTCAAGTAACAGCTCTCAAGATCATGAAAGCTGGTTATTATTGTCCTACAATGTTCAGGGATTGCTACTCATGGCTCAAGAAGTGTAAAAAGTGTGCATTCTTCATAGGAAAGGAGAAGCTAACAGCCTTACCATTTCATCCATATTCAGTGGATCAGCCATTCATGCAGTGGAGACTAGACTTCATTGGAGTGATTAACCCAAATTCAAGCTAAGGCCACAAATGGATACATACTACAACAGACTATTTCACCAAGTGGACTAAAGTACTGGCACTAAAAGAAGCAAATGAATCTAACATCTGGGATTTCTATGAAGGAATAACCACCAGGTTTGGATTCCCTGCCACCATTATATCAAATAATGCATTGACATTCATTAGTATAAGGATCACTGAATGGGAAGTCAAGAATGGTGTGTACCTTAGCACTTCGTCAAACTATTACCCTCAAGGTAATGGCCAAGCAGATTCCACAAATAAGAATCTAGTAAGTATTATCAAGAATCTTGATGAAAATTAGAGAAATTGGCATACAAAGCTCAAATCAGCTCTATGGGATGATAGGACCACATCCAAAAGGTCCACAGGTAGCTCCCCATACAAGGTTGTATATGGAAAAGAGGTAGTATTGCCCATCTCATATGAGTTGCCCACTTTGGAGCTCATGAAATAGTAGGAGGTAGCTGAGTTTGAACCTATGGAAATCGGGTATGCAGAGATGATGGAAGTAGGAGAGTTAAGATAGCATGCAATGCAGGTCATGGATAAACATAAAGCATCGATCAAGAATACCTTTGATAAGAAAGAAAGAACAAGGAACTTTCAAGAGGGAGACTTAGTTCTAAAATGGGATGCTGATCGGGAAAAACCAGGAAAGCATTCCAAGTTTGCTGCCATTTGGAGTGGCCCCTACATGGTCACAAGATGCACAAGTAGTAATGTCTTTTGTCTGGCTAAGTTGGATGGCGAAGAATTACAGATCCCATTCAATGGGATTTACCTCAAGCAATGCTACTAAAAGGAAAAATTCCTCACCCTTGTAAAATATTAGCCTAGGTTTTTAGTCTCTGTAAGTGCGTATGCACATTATTTTATTGTGGCATAGGTTTTATTTCCCTAAGTACCATGGCACAAGTTTTTTATTACTCTAGGTTTGCATCGTTAGACAATTTGATTTGCCTCTAGGTGAATGCACAAGGCCTTTCAGCATTTTCATCAAGGAGACCCATGGTCGCTATGATAGTTGCTAATTTTAAAATAGAGAAAACATAGAGCACCTAAAATTGAGTCTCGAAGGGCCTATTTCTTAAAGATTCAAGGTTGGCTCTAGTTCCAACAACATCCAAGTGCTTTAGGGATCAGATTTCCAAAGTTCAGATCAGATTAGGCTATCAATTATGACTCCATGCTTAATGGATGCTTTAAAAGGTAGCTGATCTCTTCATCTAGTAGGAAGATGTCCCCTTTAAGTCACCAAATTGTTATCTAATAGAAGCTCCTGCTTATTTCTAGTTAATTGCAGCCATTTTTAGCCTTCTAGTGCTTCAGCCCAATTATTTAGATATTCTAAACATTTAAAGTTTCTTGAAATCACCTTCATTGGGTGGGAAATTTCTTCCCCTTTCCAAAAATATAAAGAAGTCCTTCTAACTCATATTTCGCATGTTATGCGCTGATGGGCCTTGGAAGGTATTTTTGCCCAAAAGTGGACCAATGAGATTTTAAAGGATTTTTGCCAAATGAAAATTACAGTTTTGGGGTAGCGGAGGAAAATTTTCCGAAGTAAATTTCAGGCCAGCGAGTCTGGGGGGAGTTTTGGAACTTTTGTGCTTTTTGCAAAAAAGACACAAAGTGAATTTCGGGCCCATAAGCCTATAGGGGATCTTGAAGCCAAAATGAAGAAAAATGCCTAAGGCCCGCAAAGGGACACATCACCATGTTGAAAAGTCAAATCCAAAGGCGGGTTGTCAAAGGTAATTTGAAAGTTTTCTCCCGAGAAGGCGTAAAGTTAAAAAATGAGCCGCGCCTCCTCTAATGCTTAGAGGAGCCACATGTCAAGCCTCAATTGTATGCAGGCCGGTGGGCCTTGGAGTGAATTTTCACCCAAATGGAAAAAGTAGACCGTCAGGCCCAAAAATGATTTTTTGCCAAAATCCAATTGCGGGGCTACAGGGTAATTTTTGAATTTTGTATTTTTGGTGCCAAAAGGCACAAAGTGAGTTTCGGGCCCACAGACCCGTTTTGCTAACTGGTTTTCACCATTTTTGTAGGGACCCGACTAAAACATTCAAATGGACATATCTTTCAATCCAGTGCCTGAAATTCAACAAATTTGGCACCATTGGAAAGGTCTCGACCTCTTCTACACTATGGAAACCTGAAACTTTAATTTTCGAAGAGGTTTGGTGGGTGAAAATTGGGGAAACGTATTCATTCCATTAACCAGATCAAATCATATTTGATTCTATCCACCACTCTCCCTTCTTCAACACGTTGAGAAAACATAGAGCGACGAACTCAAAAGATTGTGTTTGCATTTGTAGAGGCATTGATTGCCAGTAGCTAAGCTTCAAAATATTTTTTCCGCCTCTCTCACCTTCTTCTCTCTGTGCTGCATATATAAAAGGAGGAGTTAGGCTCATTGTAAAGGGTTGGACATTTGCGTTTTGTACCCTCCCTTCTCCTCTAGTCTGCAAACAAGTTTGTAGAGTCCTAGCCTCCCCATTCAAGTTGTAATGCTAAGTTTTCCCTCTAGGCCACTATAATGTACTGTATCTACTTTGGAGCAATAATATATGTCTGTGGATGATTCTTGACCCTCTCATGTGTTTCATTTTTGCCTTCTGATCTCTCATTATAGTTTGATTACTTGTGCATGGTATTTTTATTACATTTATGTGGTCTATGTTAAATTACAAAAAGAGTGTCTAACATTCCTTTGGTGCATCACCTCATTATCTTAGGTTTATTTTTTGTATCTTCTCAACCCTGTCTTCTTAGTAAGATAGAATAGATTTTAGAATAGATCTTGTGTAATTTATTTGTGTGAACCTGAATAGAGGAATAAGAACCGACCTTAATCTAGAGAGCTCTCTCAACTCGCAAGGTCCCACACTTTGAGACATGCTCCATGTTGTGCAATCACACTAAAAGTCTCAATCCATCTGGTTGTAGACATTCAGGGGTACTGGGATTTTGCACTAAAAATCCCCAATAATGGCTTCTCCCATTTACCTATAGGTTTGAAATGGATTAGCAAATAACAAGAAAATTGCTCAAATAAACTATGAAATAATTATAAGAGACCTACAATGGATTAAATAAGAAATAAGAGAGAGAGAGAGAGACAGAGTGTGTGTGTGTGTGTGTGTGTGTTCTAAGGAAAGGGTGGGAGGCATATCCCTCTATTTGTCATTTTTAGATTTGAGAAAAGGATGTTTTGGATGCATGTGGGACTAAAAAGGGTTCAAAAAGTTGATTTTTAGAAAAAACATATTTGGAGGTGTGAATAGGATTTTAGGAAGCTAAGTTTCTATTTGGAAAGGTAAGATATTTGTTTAAAAATTCAAATCCTTCTTAGAAAGTCAATAAGTCAGTTAATTAACTTAAAAAGGGTTAATTAAAAGGAAAAGAGCTTATAGAAGCTAGTTGGAGGGATTAACATGGTTTGGTGGGCTTAGATAAGGTTAGAAAGGGTATTTTACTAGCGTAGTGTAGTAAATTCACATGAAACTAGGAGAGTTATTATGATCTTAGTAATAAGATGATGTAGACCAAATTATATGTGTCTACACTTTCCAGCGTTACTTGGGCACCCCTATTTTTATAACAATAATTTTGAATTATGTTTCAATAAGGGGTATATATGTTTTGAGAACAAGGAGGAATGTGTTATCATTCATCTGACATATGAGAAGTCAGCGCCCTCTACTGAACCACTTGGGGAAGAAAATCTTGACAAAACCTATGTCCGCACTATCAAAGAACATGAGGTTGTGCATCCATTAAAGGAAGGTGACATTTTGTGTGAAGACGCTTAATCTATAATTGATACAAATAGTGCAACATGTGACAATTGAACACTTGGTACTTTTGAGCTAGTGGGAAGAAAAATTACGGTCATAGTAACTAGAGTTGCTAAGGAACACTCAATTAGGTGCCTGAGAGGAAGACAATTACCTAATTATACAGGGGAAGGCAACCCTAATTTTTTTTATGAGCAATGGAATTTCAATGGATTTTTCAAATTTAAAGGAGAAATATGCTAACTTACACTTTATGTGGGACAACAAAGCTTTGGTGGGTGACACATCAAGACAATCTACCGGAGTGACGTGAAGTGATAAACACATTCTTTGTTATATTTCTTTAGAGAAATGCACCCTCTACTATGCATGACTATCAAGGGAAGGAGTCTACCTAATTCCTCACCCAAGAATGTGAGAGAGCCTAGATTATAGGCTTGGAAGATTTTCCTCCATCACTATGGGTGCATAATCTTTATTCCACCTTTTAGGGTTAAATGTGCATATGCTACGTTCCTTAAGAACTGCACTGTTAGACATGAAACTAGAAAGAGTTGACAACTGAACTTATTCAAATGTTTGAGTATCGAAGTATTAAGCCATCAGTGAATGATACATTGTATGTTAAGTTTATTTCTATGGGAGATAGTGCCATGGAAGAGGATGAAATAATCAATTTTTGGGGGAACCTAGTTTGGAGGGGCATTTTTAAGAGGAATAATCAATGAAATTATAGCTTGAGCATGCTTTCTTGGAGAAAGAGAAAGTAAAGATTGGTCTACTTGATAGATGATGAAGAGGTGGAAAATTTCAATGTTAACATGGATACTAAGGGTAGACACGAGGTTATGGAAATTATTGATGACTGAGCACGTGCCTACCATAAGTCATTAAATAAAAATAAGGTTAACATTGTTGTAGAACTAGAACCAAAGAAATCTATCATTTGGGACTACTGGACGAACTAGAAGGTCTCAATGATTATTGAGCTTCTCCATGATTTTTAAAATTTGTTTCCATGTGTGTAGCATGATCTTAAAGTATCTCACACCTCATTGGGAGAAATAAAGATCAAGCTAAAAGAGGGTGTGTGCCTAATTCGGAAGAGACCTTACAAGATGAACTTGAATCTACGCATTAAGGTTAAGGAAGAGATTTATAAGATTATTACACTTGGGATAATAGAAGTCATTGAAGAATCTAAGTGTAGACACAAAAATTAGGTCACACTCCCCTTGGTCCCTCGTCAAATAATCACCTTGAATGAACTCACCTAACCATGGCCCCTTTCACCCCACTCTAATATTAATTTAATTAAATTAATCTATGTCCTCACAATATGTATTATATTAAATATCCTAATTAACATAATTCTCAAACCACCACTTCACCTAGCCAGCTCACTTCAAACCTATTCTTAGTATGTTGCCATAACTAACTAAGACCTACCCAAACCCTAAAAATCAAATCCTACATTCCCTCTAACCACTTTCCCACCCCTTAGAAAGGTATCTTCCATTCTAATTCACAAATAAAAATGAACAAGATCTAAGAAATTATGTGGATCTTCATATTTTAGTAAACCTAGTCAATCCTACCCTAACCGATGTTAGTCACCCTAAACCAACTCCACTCAACCCAGAACTGTCATCAGTTATAATTTATTCCCCAAAAATAACTTTATTTCGAGGTTGGTAGATTCAGAGAGTAAGGGGACGAAACTAGAGCTACATGCAAGTAGAACCAGCATTCGCACACGCATTGTAACATCCAAAGTCAACATCAGAAGTGATCACAGAGCCATTTACATTCACAGAATAATTTGGGGAGGTGCAATCACCACATCTAATTCCATCCATCTGATCAACTGACATTGTTATCCACCCACCAAGCTCATATAATAGTAAGTATTTTGCTAACTAGCATTCATCCATTTTAATTTTAGTAGGCTCTGTTACCTTTACTATCAGTTTCTACTTGCACCCCCATTCTCCCACAATTTACCTTCATGCAAGTTTGATCATTCCTTCACCCACACCACTAAATTTCCCATACCTAGCTATTATACACCTCTGAGTATACCTAAGATCTCCACAGTTCTTTCCATTACCCTCTCCATTTTCATTTAGCCTCAGATCTATCCCAACACCAAGATTTGAATAAGTCCTATCACCCAACTGTACCGACATCGGTTACACATGACCGTCATCGGTCCATCAAGAACTATCATCAGTTACACTAAACCAACATTGGTCTCTGTGTTTTATCCTCAGACCAAGAACAGAGCCTAAATTCCCCACCAAATACCCAAAACAGTCCAAAACCATACCCTAACTAGTACAAGTATTCTGACAGAGACCTTTCCCTTCAGATTGAATCGTAGCTTAGCTTGTTGTGAACAAATTTTCTTATTGTAGTCGAGTGAGATACCTAAATCATTTTAACTACAATAGGATTTCATTTATTGTTAACATTGAATTGTTTTAAATAGTGGATTGATAACCTTCTAGGAAGTATCACATTTCTTAGAACTAGCATACGCTAGGCAATCCATTGTCATATGATATTTAATCTCTTTTGGTGCTCTTGTTGTTCATTTCAGGTAGTTCCTCCTAGCCAAAAGGAAGCTCTCATGATCAACTGTGGATCAAGAAGTCATACGCGTGCAACAACCTTCAACCAGCTTTAATAGGTATTCCTCCGAGCCCTTTTACCCTTATATGTTTCGTCAATATTCAAAGAAATGCTCTAAGAATCTGGTGAAACATTTTGGTACACCCGGTGGGACCCATTCAGGGTTCCTTACATTTCTTCATTTCTAGGTGAAAATTTGTATGTTTGTTTCCTTTCTGAAAGGTTCTCACATTAAAATTTCTCCCCTAGAATCTTCTCTTCTTTCTATTTGTCTCAAATCAATCGTGTTTTGGTGCTATAAAAAGAACTCTTCCTCTCTTTCATTTGTACTGCATTAGTGAAAGATCATACTCTCTCCTGTTTATTTTTTTTTGTCATCGAATTCAATATTTCGATTTGGGCTTAAAATCAACTGCATTTCATTTTGCTTTACTGCATTAGCTTACATTAAATTAGGGCCACCTATACACTGTAAGTCATGCCTGGCTGATGGTTGACAAACGAATCATAGAAAATAACTTCGTTTCTCTTCTTCTCTCTCTGAGTCTTACCCAAACATCACAAAATTAAAAAATATACACATTCTTAAACAACATCTTACCCGTAAGAAGATGTAGGTGATCACACGATCAAAACATTGTTTGCACCCAACTCGTTACTTCTATCGAGTCATTATCTCAAAGGATGGCCTGCCCTTGCCATAACATAACCTAAAACCTCTCCTTGTAGATCTCCTTCTTTGTAGGAAGCCTTCCTCACTAAAAACTCTATTCTAAATTTCATGAGTCAGTCTTCTAAATAGTATAAGTTAAATAAACATAAAGGAAAGAGCACTCTTAGGATCGTATTTTTCTTAGTGTTTCTATTTGGATTTTATTTTGAGGTGAGAGGATATGTTCTTCATCTTTTTATTTCTCCTTGCACACTCCTTATCATAGTTGGTGTATTCCAAATTCATCTGAGTGTGCCTAGACCCCATTTTTATCATTCTTAGAATTTTGGGTTTGATTCCACACTTTATTTTAAATCACAACCACCTTTTATTCATCTTTATTTCAATTTCACAGTAACCAATGTCGGTCCAGCGACCGTCATTGGTTACCCTCTGACCGTCACTGGTGTTACTCAACTAGCATTGGTTTATTGTTTTTTTGGTTAACCTGCCCAAAAGGACACCTATTTCATATTCTTTATTATTCATAGTCTCTGTAACTCTTATCATCTTCTTTGTCTTGAAAAAATCCATCTGTATCTTATCTACCTAGTAGATTATTTACCTTTTTCCTTGCTTTGGCAAACTTTCCTTTTTCTACAATGACTGACCGTGGTTACCTATGACTAACGTTGGTTTACCCTAACCAGCATCGGTTAACCTGTTCAAATTTCTAGCTGACATTTTTTACCTAATCCACCTATCACCACCTGGTTTTCCTATTTCTTTGTCATTTACATAAAGCAGTCCTACCACATCAGTACTTGTTCACATGATGCTGACTTGGAGCTCAACAAATGCCCTCATATTCCATGCTAGTTGTCAACCACTCCCACCTAGTCCTTCACCACCTTCCATTCTATCACCCATGGATCCTACCCAACCTATCACTATCGCCACAGGGGACGAGGAGTTAACACGACTCCTTAACCAGAACCCTGCTGCCTTATAGTTCTATTTTCCCACTCATCCACTTGAGATGCCTCGGGTCATTTGATATATGACATGCCCGCATATATCCCCCTGACTCTTGTTCCTACTTCAGTGTTTGTCCCTTCTAGCTCCGTGTTACCCGCATCTACCTTGCCCCCAATCGTTTCGCAGGTAGGCCTTGTACCTACTATGATTGTTGCATCTACCACATCTATTGCACCTGTAACACCCACTATACCTTAGTCCACCACCCAAAACATAACCTCATCCGTGCCTATTGTCTCACATATACCCATAGCAACACAATCACCCCCAATGTCAATGACCCTTACCCCATTTCAAAACATTATCCTTTCTATTCCACATTCCTTAGCCCCCATCACTACTAGGATTACCTTGACCCTTCTACCTCCATATACGTACTATCAGTAGCCTCCCATTTCATCCATGATTCATTCGGGGTACGTACCCCCTATCTTACTCCCTCATTCCCAACCTACATATGTGGCATCACCATATATTGGAATTCCTCCTCTATCATATGTCTAATACCAACCCTCTTACCCTATAGGAGGTACCCATCCATCACAACCTACCAATGACCTCATCAAGTTAATGATGGATGAGATGTAGACATTGGAGGCATCGGTTTCTGGCTCGCGCAACTCTCTCACCTATGATGAAATTTGTAATGAGCCCATACACCCATCTATTCATATTCGTCCATATCCCGTACATTGGGAGATTCCTAATTTTAACCACTTTAATAGCAAAGAGAAACCACAAAAAAATTTGTGGTCTTTCAAACATGGGTGTTATTTGATCACCCATGATGATGCTTTCCTTCTGAGGACATTTCCCATATCTCTGACTAGGCCCGTGTTAGATTGGTATAGTGGGTTACCTATGCATTCTATCTTTTCATTTAATCAGGTAGCCCAAGTCTTCTTGGATCACTTCTCCATTAACATTGTTAATAAGGTTACCATGACTGACCTTTACTCTACGTGTCAATATGATGACGAGTCTATCGCATATTTTGTCACTCATTTTCATAGCCTGATCAATCAACTCACATTCCAATTACCACAAACCGAAATCATTGAGCTCTTCAGTCGGGCTTGTGCTAGACATATCTCACCGACTCTACAAGTGCAGACATTCTGAACCTTTAATGAGGCATTCACCATGGCACGAAATCTAGAGATTCAGGCCATCGAAGAAAATAAAATTCAACTACACAATAAGAACTCAAAATTTAAGTCAAATGATACCTCTTCTTCTTTGAAACCACAAAATAATTATTCAAAAGCCAAGGGAACATGTAACGCATTGGTACTCAAGGTTGGCCTAGCTCATCCATCAAATTAGGCTAAGCCCTCATCTAATCTT
The DNA here is from genome assembly GCA_019776745.2 of Taxus chinensis. Taxonomy (NCBI): domain Eukaryota; kingdom Viridiplantae; phylum Streptophyta; class Pinopsida; order Cupressales; family Taxaceae; genus Taxus; species Taxus chinensis. The sequence continues at coordinate 156,664,135 of CM034146.1, forward strand.
TCTCATGTCCAGACCTTTCAATTCAAATGAGAACAATGGAAATACACCCCAATTAGGGAGCCTTATTCTTCTATTCTAGAAAATCTCATTAAAGTTGGAGCCATCACCCTTCCTCCTATAAAACCACACACTTGTTTTCATCCTGCTCACCCCACACCTACATGGTACAAAGACCATGACTTCTGCAACTATCATCGGGTAAAAGGTCATAATGACAAAAATTGCATCAATTTCAACAACATTTTCCAGGAAATGCTCGAGAATAATGAGTTAGTCTTAGATAATCCTAATGCACCTGCCAATCAAAACCGTCACATCTTCAAGAAACCATTTTTTAATCACACCCCTTCTTCTGATCAAACTGGAGAGACCTCCACTAATGATAGCCATACCCATGAGGTCCATGCTATATTTTCAGTTATGCACCAGTTGCTTCCCAATTACCTCATATTCCTTCCATAGAGGAAATCTTGGCCCGAATTCCTCCACCTACACATGAACCCACATCACCTATTCCTCCACTCAAAGAGGAACACCCTTTGTCTCCTCCCTCACCTGTGAAGGATCCTTCTGCTAACATCAAGACCATTTCACCTTTGGCTTCTCCACCAAGAGAGCCGTCACCAGCAATACCTCTCTAACCCATGGGAGATGCTTGTTCATCTCCCCCACCCACAGAGGAGCACCCGTCATCTTCTCTACCTATCAAAGATCCAGTAAAAACGTCATTACCTCTAGGTGACCATTCTCCATCAGCCACCCAAGATCTAGCTGATTTACTTTTTGCTCTCTTACCCATAAAGGCTAAAGCTAGTGAATTCCCCATTTCTAAAACACATTTTATGAGAATCGCCATTGGATCCATATCAACCCCACCCACTGCAGTTAATTTCTCACACTTAGCCGACCACCTAAATTATGTGGATAGAGCCTTACTTTGGGGGCGTCTTCTACTTCTTGTCTCAACACAAATGTAGATGTCACTCGTTGACACCTCCACTATCTATTCAAAAGTATTTCGGCTGACTAAACCAAACACAACCACAACTATTGAAAATTCTCCCATGATACCACTATTGGCTTAACTTACACCTGTACCCATAACCCAACATGAATTTACATCTAAACCCACACCTACATCATCTTAATTTCCTAAACCAATTACTACTTTAGGGGTCATCCCAATAGCTAGCCTTACTCAACCACCCATAAAATTAGATTTACCTGCACCCTCCAAATCCAACACCAAATTTAATCTAACCCATAAACAAAAGAACCAATCTCCTAGATCTCATACCCCAAGCTCACCAATCACACCCTCATCACCTTCACCCCTTATGTGTATTGTAGGACATCACCCCTTGACCCTAGCTAAGAAACTCCCATCTGCTGGTAAGCCAAGAACACAACAGCCCATTCCTCCCTTGTAGACCTCTAATATACCCAAACACCTGACATAACCTCTACCCACACCTGCAACATTTTTACCAGCCATTCCTCCAATACCATCGATAACTTCTTCATTACCCACAACACTTCATTCCATTTCCCTTACACCTCCTACACAACCTATTCCATCTACCTCCACAGCACCTCAGTTATACCCGTGGGTAACCCGCCCTCTTCCACCATCTACTTTCCCCTCTAAATCTCGTGGGTTCATATCACCTTTACCCAAGAAGGTGTAGCCTAAATGCAAAAATCTACAACCCTCTAATAAGGTAGTCAAACCAACCACACACTATATTGCCAGTTCATCTACCATTCCCTTACCCAAGTAGACATGACCAACACCTAAGACCATGGCTCAACCCACTCCCCCTCTTGTAAAGACCTTTCCTATAAAATCAGCTGCACCTGCACCCAAACCCAAATTCACCTCCAATTGTGATCCACTAGCAGGATCCTATGCCAAAATCTTAACCAACCTCCTTGAAATGTCTATCATCACATTACCCCCTCTTAAACCTTACGACCCACTCAATCCCAAACCAAAGGGGTTTGTTGAAACCAAAATTTACACCTACCATCGTGTGCCAGGACACGATGTAGAGGATTGTAAGGCTTTGAAAGATGCTCTTGTCTAGTTATGTCCTCCTGAAGAAAACTTTGATGATGATGACCTTCTCGATGAGGACCCCATTTCACCAGCACCACTTTCCATAGTTCTTCCATCATTGCCTACTTAGCAACCAAGACCTCCACCCCCATAACTCTTAGATCCACCTCCGAGATTTGAAATTAACATGGTGCACATCAGAGAACTCACTAAATCTCAACCCAAATGTTGGTGTGCCCAACTCATTTCACAAGGTTCCTTCCCAACTCTTGGCTTTTGCCCTTCCTGTCGCTATACCTTTCATGTCTCACCTACTTCACCTACCTCCCCACCTCAAATCAACATGATCCACGTTACTACCAACACACAAAAGGACAAAGCCAAGGAAAAGGAAACTGACCCACTAACCAACCCTATACCTAACATACCATCTGCACCCACACCTAATGTCACTATCTTTGGCCCCACATATCCTATATTTCTAGTGGGGCTACACATCATGTGATGCTCAAACAATTACACCGATTCTCGCTCAAAATTACCCTATATGACCTCATCCAAACCTCTGAATCGCATCGTCAAGCTCTCATGGAGGTTCTTCAATCTATTGAGGTCTTACCCAATGACCCTACACCCATAGCCTCCATTATTACACCTCATCATGTAGCCTCTCTTACCAAATTACCACATTCTTCTACATCTTCACCTACTCAAAAAGTCACCATGCTCAGCTTCTCAAATGAAGAGATCGCACCACACCATACTGATGAACTAGATCCATCTCTTCTCATCTCCATCCATATTGATAATAAACATATACGGTGTGTTATGATTGATGGGGCTGCTAGCATTAACATCATCTTCTCCCATGCGTTCAACCAAATGCACATACCTGATAATTTCATGCATAAAAATCCCATCATGTTACATTCATTTAATGATGTTATCACCTCTACACTTGGCACCATCATCCTCCATGTTCGAGTGGGCCCCCGCACTATTCCAGATTTATTTTGTCTTGGAGGGGAAATTTCAATATAACATATTAGTTGGTAGACCCTGGATTCATGTTATGGTTTGCATTCCTTCAACCTTGCATCATTGTGTGAAGTTTGAGCATGAAGGGCACACCTATACCATTCCGGATGACCCATCACCTTTCAAAACTTACAACATGATTTAGCAACCCAATGACGTGCTTATACCCATTAAGGCATCTTCATCCATGACCACTTCCTCTTCACCTACACCTCCTGCCACCAGTGCCACTGCTACCTCAACCGTACGTAACTCCTCCATCCTTACCACTGCCATGACTTCCACTACTGACACATCAACCTCCTAATCAGCTCACTCCACCTCTGATCCAATATCTAATACATCATTTATCCTAGCTACGCACATATCGACCACAGATCCCTTGGAATGTGTTTTTCAATGCCTCACTCTAGGGGAGTATCCCCTATATAAATTCAACACATTCCTTACTCCACAAGAGTATGGAAGCCTTCACCAAAATGCTCACTACGATCACCACAAAGGAGAGCATCTCTTTTATGGTCCTCCCCACCTTTGCACCAATCTCACTTATGAGGGACTGTCATCACCAATCCGGCACTATGATAATTCTTCACTGGGAACTCCTCGTGCTATGATTATTTACTAATGCAAAGCCTTTAGTTTGGTGGATGTAGTATGGAAACAAAACAACAACATATTACAAGAATAGCATCGACTATGCTAAGACAAAATGATGACAAATCTGAAATATCAAAATAAATTATAATATTAATATGAAAATGTTACAATCTCACCTATGAGGTACTTCAAGTGTTATTGACTTCACTTGCCTTTCACCAAGACTATGGGAGAAACTTTACAATTACACCTCTTAATGGATTCTTCAACACACCTTTAAACTGATGGCTTCCTTTGCACACTTCCTACAATATTTCTCACTACTTCCTTCTATGCTAAATGAGGGGGGTGGCCTCTCTATTTATAGAACTTCCAAGCTTATCCATCTTATCTCTAAGATAGGATAAGAAATCCACTCTGACGAATCATATTCCATACCTTAACTCTTATTTGTACATGTAAGCTTATCTTTTAAGATAAGATAAACCTTATCATTTTACATGGGTTCCACATTTATAGACTTTTTACAAATAAAATATACAAAATATTTATGACCTCCCTCCTTGTCCTTATTACCAATATAATATTTCTAATTCCTAATCACGTAGACCCTACTTCTCTAATTACCCAAACTTTGACATTTTAACATTACCAGACCACTTATGACAAATATTTACTTTTTACAACATTCCTATTGTACTTTGACTGTTACCGTACTCCACATTATTGGTGGCACTGTACTGATGACGCTGTTATCTTCTATCAGATGCTGCTACTAATTATACTTAACAACATCCTATTCCTAATACATACATTAATGAAATAGAAATTATGGAGGAAAATTTTAGTGTCGACATCTTCCCCCTTCCTAGCTTCTACTCCGTCCTCAGAGTAGACTATTCTGGTGCTTGGAAAATCTTCAACTTGTCGTGGTTGACCCATTTCGTAATGGGAGTGCCATCCAATTCCTCCAGTTGGTATGTACCATTTTCATGCACAGCTGCTATTTTGTAGGGCCCCATCCATTTTGGAAGAAATTTTCTCTGTCTTCTTTTTTTTTGTATCTAGAATCATATACTAGAACCAAGTCATTCACATGAAATGGAGACCAGCGGATCTTTTGATCAAAGTATTCCTTCTACTTCATTTTCTTCTTATGGCTTGTATCCTTTGCTATTTCTCTCATTTCCTCTAGAAAATGAAGATGTACCAACCTTTCTTTTACTGAATCACTTTCATCCATCCTTTCATTTTTCATAACTCTCACAGAGGGAATATCGAACTCAATAGGAAGAACTGGATCAATGCCATAGGCAAACTGAAATGGGGAGTATCCTGTTGCTGACTTTGATGTTTCCCTATATGCCCACAATGCTGCATGAATCCTTTTATCCCATTTATGTAACTGCAAGGCTGCATCTTTTGCTAGAATTTGACACAACACAAAATTTGTTCGTTCCACCTGTCCATTTGTGCTTGGCTTGTATGTTGTTTCCTTCCTGTGCTTAATAGAAAACTTATTGACTAGGGCTTCTACCACCTCATTAATGAAGTGGCTTCCTTGATCTGTTACAATTTCTAATGGGAAACCAAATCTGGTGACAATGTGTTCATACATGAACCTTGCCACTTCATCCATGGAAGCTGTTTTCAATGGCCTAGCTTCAACCCACTTGGTTAAGTAATCTGTGGCAACTACAATATACTTATTTTGGCGTGATGTAGTTGGAAGTGGACCTACAATGTCTATTCCCCACTTTTCAAAGGGACCAAGGGGAAGAATAGGACATAATGGAGCTGATGAAGTCTTATGGTTATTATGTGTTTGACAAATATCACATGTCTTACAATAATTATAACAATCTTTAAAAAGAGTGGGCCAGTGATAACCTACATCGAAGATCCTTCTTGCTGTAAGTTGTCCAGAGAAGCGCCCTCCATATGTACCATTGTGAAATTCTTCTAGCAGTTCCTTCCCTTGATCACGTCCAACTGCCCTCTTGTACTGTCCATCAGGTCCTATTCGAAATAATACTCCATGCAGAATAGAATATGGACGACTAGCTTGAGTAATCTTTCTCTTAGTCTTTGCATTGGAACCATCAAGAAACTTGAATTCATTCAGATAATTCCAAATATCTATGTATTCACTAGGGATTGTGTCAAGGGATAACAAGGCTGCATCGGGGAAATCATCATCATCAAAAGATGATCCTAAACCATCATAGGCTCGAGAGAGTGCATCTGCATTGACATGCTTCTTTCCTGGCCTATCTATAATATCAAATTCAAATTCTTGTAGCAAAATTATCCATCTTGCTATCCTCCCTAATGGGTTAGGCTAGTGTAATCTCCCTAATGGGTTAGGCTTATTTACAATATATTTTAGAGCCTGATGATCTGTTACAACTAGAAATTTTTTCCCTAGCAAGTAATTCCTAAACTTCTTTACAGCAAAAATGATAGCCAGAGCCTCTTTTTCAGTTACAGTATAATTTACCTCAGCACTGCTCATTTGTCTGCTCCCAAAGTAAATTGGATGTTCATTCCCATTTTCAACATTTTGGCTCAAAGTACTTCTTAGTGCTGCATCTGAGGCATCAGTGTACACAATAAATGGCTTGCTCCAATCTGGATTCTTCAAAACAGGTGAAGACACCAGGGCTTCCTTCAATTGTCCAAAAGCTTCGTGCACCTTATTTCCTGGTTCATAAGTAACACCCTTCTTCAAGAACTGGGTTAGTGGCTGTGTAATCTTTGAGAAATTCTTGATGAACCTTCTATAGTAACCCACATGGCCTAAAAATGATCTCAACTTACTTCTATTAAGAGGAAATGGTAAATCTTTGATTTTTGAAACTTTATCAGGATCAGTACCAATACCATCTCTGGATACAACATGCCCTAACAAAACGCCTTTAGAACATCCAAAGACACACTTTGTAGGGTTTAGTGAGGCTTGTGCTTCATCTAACCTTTGAAATGCTGTCTCCATTTGGTGCAGGTGGTCCAACTTGCTCCCATAGATGCAAAAATCATCCTAGAAATACTCTGATGAAGGTCCCAATGTAGGGTTCGAACACCCTATTCATCAAACGCTGGAATGTTGCTGGAGCATTACACAACCCAAAAGGCATAACTCTATAAGCAAACGTTCCCCAAGGAGTGGTGAACGTGGTCTTCAGCTGATCTTTCTCTGCTATACGAACTTGGTTGTAGTTGTTATATCCATCAGAAAAACTATAGCACTCCTGGCCAGCTACTTCATCCAAGATCTGATCTGAAAATGGAAGAGGGTAATGATCCTTCTTTGTTGCCTTATTGAGCTTCTTGTAATCAACAAAAATGCGTAGCTTCCCATTCTTTTTTATTGAGATCACAATGGGAGAAACCCATTCTGAATTCTCCACAGCAAATATGAATCCTGCATCAAGCAACTTATCTATTTCTTCTTTTACAGTCTTGGAAAAATTAGGATTCATTCTATATGGCATTTACTTTATGGGCTTAGCACCATCTACCAGCTCAATACAATGTTCTACCCAACTTACTTGATGGAGTTCCTTGTAATCAAAAGTGAATAGGTGTATGTACCTTCGAAAGAGCTGGAGGTAGGATTCCTTCTCACTCTCCATCACAGCATCACCAATCTTTATTTGTTGGAGACGATCATCAACTTCTTCTTCAGATAATTTTATGGGGTCATGAGTTGGTGTGACTGGAAGGATATCCATGACTGAAACATCCACCTCGCTTTCTTCATCTTCAGTGTCCACTTCACTGGTACTAGAGTAATCAGAGGATGTCCAATCATCAGTTTCATCACTTGAATCCACAGGTTCTACCTTATGATGTCGAGGGATCACATTTATCTTCACCCTCTCTCTACCACGTCCAAGTGTCATGAAACCTTCATTCCAGTAGTTTCTTGCATGAACTCTCCTTAGCCATGGTCTTCCCAGCAGCATTGGGTACGCAACAGTACCATTTTTCATCACCTGAAAGTCTACCACACATACAACACCCATAACAGATATTGCCACATTTGAAACTACACCTTCTGGTTTAGTTTTTCCCTTATTTAATGACCTTAACATAAGTGTTGAAGGGCGATCAATTTTTAAACCCAACATATTCATTACAGACTCAGTCATTACATTAACTGCAGCACCTCCATCAACTAAGACATCATGAATTGAAATACCATTACATAATACCTCAGCTTGTGGAGCATAGGGATCTACCTCTGCCTCCAAAACAGGGACCTCAACCTCCTTCCTTCTTCGAGCATTGAGTCCACCTCGCAACTCCCGCCTCTTCTCAGAAGACATAGCCAAGAGTTGACCATATGTAATATTTGCAGGCCTTTTGGACAGATCTTCCAAGATGGAGTGATGGTCCTTGCCCCTGTGAAATCAGAAAATCCTACACACCCAACTTTCTTCTCCTATGTTTCTTACTAGTTTCTTCTTTCATCTTCTTAGGATCATTTCCATCTTGATTATCTTTTTCTTTCTTTCTTTTTGTTACAAACACATCTACTTCATTATTTCTGCTCTTATCTACTACATCAAAAGAATTCACAGGTGCTTTTCCTTTATCATTATCTCCTTTACCAGATGTAGAAGCTCTATCTGGACAATTATACTTATAATGACCCTTTTTATAACAACCATAACAAACAACTTCAGAAATATTTCTTTTTGGACCTCTATCTCCTCCCTGAGAACTAAATTCCTTTCCTTGAAGAAGATTAATAGTTAACTGACCCATCTTTTTGAGCAGATCTTCATACTCAGTAGATGTACTAGGAGAAATATTTGTGCTCACCGGGAGTGGTTGTGGATTCTGGACCAAAGGTGCTGGTGTAGGCTCTACTTTAGCAACAATTTCTTTGGGCTCCTCTTCCATGCTTTCTTCTTGCCTTCTTGCAATCTCCTTTACTTGTTCAATGGTAGCTGGGTAGTCATACTTCACTCGTTGTCTGATCTCTGGCTTCATCCCAAGAATGAAGTGCTTACATAGGAGATTATCCACGCCATTCATCAACCCATCCGCTAATCCTTCCTTCCGGATCTGGGCATCGAGCTTCCTCCTTAGCTCTAGAACACGAGCATGATAATCCCTTATCTTCTCCTTCTCTCCTTGGGATAGCTTTGTGATATCGATCATGAGATCTGCATATTTTTGTTGTTCACCAAATTCTTCAAGAAAACTTTCAGTTAATAAATCCCATGAATTTTTCACATTATCACCTAGTGTTTCAAACCACCTAAGTGTTGAACCATCCAAAAAGGTAGGAAAAAATTCAGTCCATTATTCCCTTCTTATAAGGCCATTACAAATACAAGATCGCTTAAACTCTTGAATGAAAGAAGAAGCATCTTCATTAGATTGAGCTGAAAAAACAGGAATCTTTCCCATTTTCAAAAGTAACCACCGTGAAATACCAACCCACAAGTACAATCAACAAGACTTATGTGCACAAATAATTGGAATCACTATACTAGAAAGTGACTTTACACCTTTCTACGGTAAAATAGAAATGACCACGGTAAACTATGGTAAAACTTGACTTACTGCGGTAAAAACTGACTTTACTGTGGTAAACACTATTCATGGTAAAAAGTGAAGTTACTGCGGTAAATACTATTCTAGCAAAAATGACTTTACCATGGTAACTACTATTCATGGCAAAAATGACTTTACCATGGTAACTACTATGCACAGTAAAAACAAGGTTACCCTCTAATTGATTTTTGACTAAGTGGGAATATCTCTCCAGAAAATCCACCAACGAGGAATGGTCCCGGCAACGGAACCAAAATGTCATCACCAATCCGGCACTATGATAATTCTTCACCGGGAACTCCTCGTGCTATGATTATTTACTAATGCACAGCCTTTAGTTTGGTGGATGTAATCTGGAAACAAAACAACAACATAACACAAGAATACCATCGACTATGATAAGACGGAATGATGACAAATCTGAAATATCAAAGTAAATTATAATATTAACATGAAACTGTTACAATCTCACCCATGAGGTACTTCAAGTGTTATTGACTTCACTTGCCTTTCACCAAGACTATGGGAGAAACTTTACAATTACACCTCTTAATGGCTTCTTCAACACACCTTTAAACTGATGGCTTCCTTCGCACACTTCCTACAATATTTCTCACTACTTCCTTCTATGCTAAATGAGGGGGGTGGCCTCTCTATTTATAGAACTTCCAGGCTTATCCATCTTATCTCTAAGATAGGATAAGAAATCCACTCTGACGAATCATATTCCATACCTTAACTCTTATCTGTACATGTAAGCTTATCTTTTAAGATAAGATAAACCTTATCATTTTACATGGGTTCCACATTTTTAGACTTTTTACAAATAAAATACACAAAATATTTATGACCTCACTCCTTGTCCTTATTACCAATATAATATTTCTAATTCCTAATCATGTAGACCCTACTTCTCTAATTACCCAAACTTTGACATTTTAACATTACCGGACCACTTACGACAAATATTTACTTTTTACAACATTCCTATTGTACTTTGATTGTTACCGTACTCCACATTATTGGCGGCACCGTATTGATGGCGCCGTTATCTTCTATCAGACGCTACTACTAATTATACTTAACAACATCCTATTCCTAATACATACATTAATGAAATAGAAATTATGGAGGAAAATTTTAGTGTCGACAGGACTTGATACTACCACTTATACACTTGATCCACCATCACAAACCCATCCCTTTTCTTTTGACTTCCAGTCACTCCCCAATCATCATTTCACCCAAATGTTTGTACACCAATGTGCGTGGAAAGGTTTTGGTTTTGGATTTTATGAGAAAGGCCATCACACTGTTATTCCATGTACTACCTGTAAACATAACGACTGTAGTGGTATCAGCTTTTTTGAACTACCTACCAAGAAGGATTGCATCAAACTCATTGAGGATATTGACCCTTCTCCACCTTCCTCACCTACTCCACCTTCTTCACCACCTTCGCCGACAGAGTCAATGGATCCAGAATCCATCCCTCCTAACTTTTTTTTTTTCATAAACCCCATTTCCTTAGGGCATCTGACTTATCAACACGAGGGCAAGGCTCCCTCTTCCCTTCCCTTCCTGTATCCTAAAATGATCGATGATGATATGCCTTCTATTAATGTCATTTAATGTCAGGAAGATGAATCTATACTCAGCTACCTTGGTGTAAGAACACTCATATATTCATCAGTCGTTATCATCTAAGACACAAACCATGTTGAATGAATTGACTATCGAAATAAACATCCACACTCAGGAAAATGACCCGTACATTCTAAAGATTGGCCAATATTTAGATACTGGTGAATAGGAAGACATCACTTGTTTTCTCAAAAACCATAACCATGACTTTTACTTGCCTTACATAGACATGCCCGGTATTGACACCACCATAGTGGTCCACTATATCATAACCATTCCTGATTTCATTTTTTTAACCCGTAAAACAAAAGATAAGGAAAATGCACCCCCGCATTACTCTTTTAGTTAAAGAATAAATTCAATGCCTTCTTTCCATTTCCTTCATCTTATCCATTTATTATCCCTGATGGATTTCTAAAATTGTCCCAGTCACTAAGGTGACAGGGAGACTTCGCATTTGCACAGATCTCAATGACCTCAACCTAGCTTGCCCAAAAGATGAATTTCCTCTACCTGGTATTGACCAACTAGTTGACCTTACCATTGGTCAATGAGATGCTATCACTCTTGGATGGTTTCTCAGGTTATAACCAAATCTTTCTTGCCCCAGAGGATCAACACAAAACTGCATTCATCACCCCTTGGGGGACCTTCTACTATCAAGTCTTGTCTTTTGGGCTTAAAAATGCTGGTGCCACATATCAACAGTAGCTATGATTCTTATATCATCCATGATATCATGAACTGTATATTGGAAGATTATGTGGATGATCTCCTTGCCAAATATAAACACCACTCTGAGCACCTCGCCATCCTAAAAACCATCTTTGACCACCTCAATAAGTATTGTGTTCACCTTCAGCCCAAGAAGATGTGTCTTCACAGTTCTCTTGGGATTTATTGTTTCCTTACGTGGTATAGAGGTTGACCCTATTAAATTCAAGGCCATTCTTGAAATTCCTTTTCCCACTAATCTACGGTAGATTCGTAGCCTGCAATATAAGTTACATTCTATTCATCGTTTCATTTCGTAACTGTCCGAATCGATGTCAGCCATTTCATCATCTTCTCAGAAAGGATGTCTCCTTTAAATGGGATGATGACTTCCACAAAGATTTTGAGGCCTTAAAACAACACCTTCTCCAACCACCCGTACTCATTCCACCTAAAGATGATCAACCCTTCTACCTATAAATCTCTGCTACCGATCACTCCTTAGGGGCCATGCTTGCTCATCGCGATGAACAACATAGGGAGCAGGTGGTTTATTACATAAGTCGTACTCTTCTGGACTATGAAACCTGATACACCTCATGCTAATCCTTTTTTTGCAACTCCTTAGTTTCAATTGCCACCAAACTCTGCCATTACCTACTTAAATAAAAAACCTATGTTGTGACCAACACTGAGGCCTTACACTTCATGTATGCCAAACCTTCACCAAAATCAATGAACTGCATGCGAGCTTATGCTTCTAGCTGACCTCAACCTCAGAATTCATCCATCAAAAGTCCATCACGGGCCAAGCTATGAAACCGACCAATTGGCCCATCTCACCTATTTCATTGGGGATCAAACCCTCTAATTTTGACTTCTCTAGATGAGTCTATTTCTACCCTTTCCCTAGACGAACCCACTTACCAAATGAAGACTCTTGTTGATGGTTCCAAGTGCAGTGTTGGGTGGGGTCTATAGTTCTTATCCTCATTCAGCTTAAATGGTGAATGCCCATGCCTTTGTCTTTCATACTCATTTTTGAGCTTGTACAAACAATATTTCTAAATAGGAAGATACCAACTTTTATTGGGCACTCCAAGCTGCTTATGTCGTAGATGTTAAGATTAAATCAACATCTTTGGTGATTCTCAATTGGTCATAAACCAAGTCAATGGTATATACCAATGTCCTAATGAGATACTTCAAAAGTATAAGTAACATGTAGACATACTTTTGACCATCTTTGACTATTATGCCCTTCAAACCATCCCCTGTTCTACCAAAAAATTTGCAGATACCATGGCCTACTTGGCTTCTCAGATACCCACTTCCCCGCCAACTCTAAAATCTTTGTCACCATACAAAGACTCCAATCACCCTCTTATTTACCTCGTGAAGTTTACTCTATTTTAACCGTCAATCTTGACCCACATGAGCTTTGGTATAAACAATACTTAAACTATCTTTCCCTCTCCATCTTACCTCCCGACCTCACTTGTAATGGACAATGTGCCTTTCTTAAAAAGGCATCTTGTTACGTCATCATGGGTGGCCTCCTCTATAAGCGTGGCTTTTATGGTATTCTCTTATGGTGCCTTATGAGTTCTGAAATTTCTTATACCATTAGGGAAGTTCATGATGGCATATGTGGAGGTCACTTTAGTGGCCTTACTGTTTCTAAGTGTATTGTTCACCTAGGTTATTGTTGGACAACCCTTAACCATGATTTTTGTGACTACGTTAAGCATTGTGTAAAATGCCAACAACATGCCAATCTTCATCATATAACTAGTCATGCCTTACAAGTTGCCCATGATCTTTGGCCCTTCTCTCAATGGGGTTTGGATCTTATCAGAGAATTCAACCCCCATTCTTCCCAGTGACATCAAATGGGTTGAATCCATACCTCTAATCTCCATGAAAACTGAGAAAATATGCGAGTTCATCAATCATCACATTATCTATCACTTTGGCATTCCACATTGCCTAATCACTGATAATGGAAAGTAATTCAAATATAAAACCTTGCGGAAACTTTGCAAAGCATTTGATATTTAACTAAGTTTCTCATCACCATATTACCCACAAACCAACAGCTAAGCTGAATCTACTAATAAAACCCTGAACCAAATTCTCATGAAAGTGGTTAATGATACTGGGAAGGACTAGCACATACGCACATTCCTTTCACCCTATGGGTGTACCATACAAGTATTCACACTTCCACTGCTGCCACACCTTTTTCTCTAGTCTACGGTATAGAGGCTATTCTACCTCTCGATGTCATATTTCATCACTTCACATTTCTCTCCATGACATGCTTAATGATGATGACCTTCACCAAGACCGTTTAGCACAACTTGAGTTATTAGATGAATGTCATCTTAATTCTCTTGACCATCTTCAAATTTACCAAAAATGTATCAAAATTGCCTATGAAAAACGTGTCCATGAACGAACCTTCCAAGTCGGTGACCTTGTCCTGAAGAAAAATCAACATGTAACCAAAGCATAAGAAAATAAATGAGGAAAATTTTCTCTTAATTAGCTTGGACCATACATCATGACCCATACCTATGGATCAGGTGCATATCGTTTATCTCCACTCGACGGTAAACCTAAACCTGAACCCCTTATATTGCATTACATATTTGACCATTCTACTATTTAATTTTAGTCCTACCTCACCTTCCACCTCTTTTCATGCTCATCCCTTGAGTGCTATTCACTTCCCTCATTTAACTATGCCATCCCCAACAATTAAACAAGAATCTTGTGTGTACCCATCACTCTTTTACCCTCTCTCAAATATGTGTACCATAGCTTTGCACATGGCATGATTCTCATGGATACTTTTTGTCTACTTTTAGATGAGATCCCATGGTCATTTCACCTTGCTTTCTAAACAAGAATCTGATTCTTCACCTTAGTCTTGTCCATAAATTAAAATCCCTCACATGGGATCTAACTCCTTGAGTCAAACTTCTAATAAAAAGATGACTCCCTCAAAAGGACATCTTTCTGTCTACATCGTTGTTATAAATAGACTGCTCCCTCGAAGGACAGCTATGTAAAACCTACTTTAAAATGAAAAAAAGAGAATTTGAAGCTTCCCGCATCGATCAGCTTTTCGAAGACCTTGAGGAGTTAATTTCCTCATCCTATCTAGACTTCCCACATCAACTAGTCTATCTGAAATATAAGTCAAAATAGAATTTTTTTTTGTCATGGACTTGTTTATTTGGATCTTGGATCTCCTGCCAAAAGGCATGCTACCTCACACCATATAAACTAACCACTTTTCACCTTCTCACCATTCACACTTTCATTTCCTATTACCTCAAGGGACCTGCTGGAACCCTGACATTTGGTGATCATGTGACTACTCTTCACCTTTAGAATAATCAATCATGTAATGTCTTTAGGGTCTTACGTTCATCAGCCTATCTAAGGTATGACCCACCCATTATGATCCTTACTAATCATGTGACTTTCCTACCTCCTCTTATCTTTTGACCTTCTTCATTATGTATTGATTATCCTATACATGAATAGATCCTTGACGCATATCTCTAGGAATTTTTCCTATTTCACCACAATCAACTCAAAATCACCCATACCAATGTGCCCACAATTCAACCATACCTAAACGACCTTGACTCAACCATGCACATAACCTACTAACCCATGCTCATACCTCCTCTAAATTTTCCCTAGGTTATGGGAGAACTGTTGTATATATCTTCCCCCAGGTAGATATAGACAAGCAGAAGATTATAGAAATCAAAGAAGCTCAAATCCCTGACATTTATCGCCAAGGCGTAGGAAAGTGGTGCACAGAAATGGATGTCAACAAGGTAAAGGATGCGCCCTTGGCACATGGAAATGGTGCATGACAATGAGTGTTGACACTAAAATGTATGCGCCAAGGCGCAGGAAAGTGGCGCACAGAAATGGATGTCGACAGGGTAAACGATGCACCCTTGGCACACGGAAATGGCGCATGACAATGAGTGTTGACACTAAAATGTATGCGCCAAGGCGTAGGAAAGTGGCACACAGAAATGGATGTCGACAGGGTAAAGGATGTTCCCTTGGCACACGGAAATGGTGCATGATAATGAGTGTTGACACTAAAATGTATGCGCCAAGGCGCAGGAAAGTGGCGCATAGAAATGGATGTCGACAGGGTAAAGGATGCGCCCTTGGCGCACGGAAATGGCGCATGACACAGAGTGTCAACAGGGAAAAAGTTGCACCTTGGCACACGTAAGAGGATGTCGACACACACACGGATGCGCCTATGGTGCACCTTCAGGAGGTGCAACATTTTGAGCGCTGACAGGAAGTAGACCCTGGCACAGATATTCAGATGGCCATAACTTTTGACTGGGAGCTCGGATTCATGCAAGGTTGGACTTTTCGGAAAGCTTACAAGGTCCTCTGTCCAACTACAACTGGATATCTTTAATTGAGTGAGAAAAAATTCTTAAAAATGCAAAATACAGTTCGCCACTTTTGGGTTCGCTGGGGTTCTCACCTACCATCATAATGAGATGAATTAAATGCAACCTAGAGGTGGTTGGGGTAGTTTTGGAATTCCTCTCTCTTTTCTCTCTCATTCTTCCTATAAATTGTAAGGAGGGGCTTCTTTCTAAAGGTTGGACATTCTTGTTTTTCCCCTCCCTTCTTCTCTTTGGCAGGTAAACTTGTGGAGTTCAAACCTCCCATTTGAAACTGTAATGCAACTTTGCCTCTTGGCATTTTGCAGTGTGTTGTATCAATCTTTGGAGAAAATTAATGCATGTCTGTGGATGATTCTCAACCCTCTCTGTGTTCATTTGCATCCTCCTGATCTTTCACTGTGAATCTAGTTATCTGTGCATGATCTTGCATTGCGTTTTTTATGGTTTGTGTTTATTGGCAAGACAGGTGTTCTTCATTCCTCGGTGCATCACCTTTGTAGTTTAGGTTTTATTTTATGCATCTTCTTACCCTGTCTCCTTGGCAAGTTAGATTAGGTTTTTAGTAAACCCTCTGCATTTTTACGTATGCATCTGAACAGAGGAATAGGAACCGGCCTTCATCCGGAGAGCTTTTCTGATTTCGCAAGGTCCCACACTTGGGAAAAGCTCCATGTTATGCAATCGCACTGAGAGTCTCAACCCATCGAGTTACAAATACATTCAGGGGTGCTGCGATTTGCCATCAATAGTTTTGGCATGCCCGGTGGGACCAAGAGGTCATTCCGCAGATTTGAAGGAACTTTCAAGAAATTCGGACTTAAAAAATTGCAGGTTTTACAATTTCATATTTTCACCTTCTGGGCTGAACTTTGAAATCAATTTTCAAGGACTTAACTTGCTCGAAACAAGTCAAAATTTCACCAGTTGATAGATCGGGGGATAATCTTCAAAAGGGTATTCTTAGATTTTTGAGATTTTGACTTTCAAAATTTCATGGTTTTTTTATTTTCAGATTTCAGGTTTTCGGAAGTCTGGCATTTTTGGATTTTCGGGACTGTCATTCCAAATCAAATTCCAAACTCTAAAATCTCAAAAATACAGGTCTTTTAAAATTCTATTTTTTAAAAATATTGTCAGGTTTGGTGTGTAACTTGGCAGAAGTCTACCTTTTGAGGCTCATTTTTCTAACACATCTGGCGACTCCGAAGGGGTAGAATTCAGCGGTGTAGCAGCAAAAGTTTCCTAGGCATATGAGAAGAATTCGAACCAGGTCCAATACTCAAGAAGAGGGGCTATTTGTCCACTTGCAACTATCACCAGGAGGAGGAAGGAGAGGAAGAAGACCACAAAGATCACCATCTCCACCTAACAGGACTTTGTCTACACCTCCACCTGGTAGGCCTTTTCTCGCATCGACCAGGGTTCTTAGGCCAATCATAATGGCACATCTACCACCGAATCCCTTTGTCAATTTCATGGGTAGTAGTCCACTTGCCCTAAATGCTCAGAATCAAATTCCAGTTGCAGCACTAAAGAATATACCCTATTTTACAGGAGAAAATCATACTACTCCTATTGATCACATCCAAGATATTGCTAATGCATGTGCAATCCACGAAATAAATGAAATGGATGTTGCAGTCAAGTTGTTGGCTTCATCTTTCAAAGGTAAGGCCTTACAATGGTTTAGGAGCCTAGCAGCAGGGTCTATTACGAATTGGAACCAACTTTGTTCAGCTCTTTGCAACCAATTCGGGGAGAGGGCGGACAATTTGTCTTTATTGGAACAGCTGACAACAATCAAAAGGGATCCTAATGAAAAAATGACAGATTTCAACTTCAGATTCCAACGGACATGGGACAGGATTCCAATAGCTGTGAGACCAACCACCGAAGGAGCATTCCTTTATTTCTTAAAGGCTATAAATTCAGACATAGCCATGATGATCCAATCAATGGGAGGAACAACACTGCCAGGGGCCTACGACACAGCTATCAGAGCAGAGAACTGTTTGATCCAAGCTGGCAAGCTTGCACCAAGGCCACCAATGCCTCTCTATCTAGATATGGGAAATCCTACAACCAGTCAAGCACCAGAGTTGAATCCCATTCCAACTCCTAGAAATCAAAGCAATAATGAGGCGTCGACTTCTTCAAATACTTCAAAGGAATTGCAGGAGGTCATGAAACAACTGCAGAACCTTGGAAATGAGCTAGTGACTATCAAAAGACAACAAGCTCAAAGTGCTAGACCGTATCAGCCTCAAGCACAGTACCAAGCTAGGCCCCCATACCAACAAAATAGACCACCACCTCAGGCTGCAAATCAAAACCAAAACCAAGGACAACCTCAAGCTGCCAGGCCATTTCGACCGTATGATCCAAATGCAATGACGTCCTCAAGAGCCTTGGTCCTCGACACAAAATAACATGGCACAGGAGTACGACTGGTGTTACCCTTGCAATCTACCTCACAATCAGTCAGCATGTTTCAATGGTGCACTAAATCAGGCCTTGATGGTGCAAACCATTGGTGTTCCTCAAGAACCAAGCCAGGAGGAGAATCAACAGCAAGAAATGCAACAAGAAGGACCTCCAACAGAAACCACATTGGCCAATTGGCAAATGGAAGACTTCTGTGGAGTTAACCAACAGCCTTTTCAAGGCGTGGCTGCCAACACACGGTCAAAGAAGAGAAATATAGGAGAGGGACAACCATGTAATCCAGTTGTTTCTCAGTCCACTCCTACACAACAAGGGGTCAGTAGACCAAACGCAGCTCCAAATGTGCAAAATCAACCTAAGGTACCTGTTGTAGCAACACATGCACCTGTTCAAGCTCCAGAAAAGGTTGCGCCAAGTAAGGGACAACAAAAGGACAATTCATCCCCTTTCAACATCATCGATCAAATGAAGAAGACACATGTGAACATTTCCATGTGGGAATCACTTGCGATCCCAGGGCAACGAGATTTATTGCAAGCTGCAATGGCTAATTGGTCTGCCACAAATGTATCAAACCAGGGACATGAGAAAGTTCTCACTAATGCAGTGCAACATGATGGGGGCCAGACAAGGAAAAATTTGAAGCCTCCACCATTCTATGTTTCGTTGATTGTTGGAAACCACTTGGTACACAACTGCATGATAGATTCAGGGGCAAGTAGTTCAGTGATGCCAAAGCAAATAGCGGATCAACTGGGTCTGAAGTATGAGCCAGTGCTGAAAGGAGTAGTGCAACTAGATGGAACGGTAGTAGGAACAGTTGGGGTCATCAAAGGGTTAAGCCTAACACTACATTCCTGTCCTAATGTTACAGTTCTACAAGATGTGTTCTGTGATTGACCTTCCGCCACTCTTTGCGTTGTGTCTATCAAGAGACTTCACTGCAAAAATCGGTGGATATTTATCTGCAGATTGGTCACACATGATTTTTAGGACAAGGTATGGAGCCAAAGCAACAATCAGGTCAGAACCAATTGCCAATTTCCATATTGAGCCTCATGTACCAAATCCTATCAATGCAAATTGCTCGGCTTTTGATCAGGAGGAGTGTTCAAGTGATCTAGAAACAGGTACTAAGGTCGAGGGAATTCCTGATTTAACTTTGGATGAATGGGCAAACAAGAGTCATGAATTTGACCCATACAAGGAAATTGAAGAATCTGAATTGGGCGTGTATTGTATACACGAAGAAAATTCACCCATTCCCGACATCATTCAGCCTGAACAAAAGGATGAAAACAAAGTTTGGAAATTATTTTTCGATGGTTCGAGAAGCAGACAAGGTGCTGGAGGTGGTGCAATGTTGATTTCACCACAAGACATCAAATATTTTTCAGCTTTTCGTTTCCAGTTTTCCTGTTCAAACAACACGGCTGAATACGAAGCATTGATTCATGGAATTCATTGGGCCAGGAAAAGGGGCATAAAGAACTTGCAGGTGTTTGGAGATAGCGAGCTAATCATCAACCAAGTTAGGGGACAACATGCTACAAAGAACGACTTGCTGAAGAGCTACAAGAATAGGGTATGGGACCTCATTGAGGATTTCGAAGCTTTCAACATTGTGTCCATACCCAGGAAGAAAAATGAAGTTGCAGATAGGCTCGCAGCAGTTGGAGCAATGTTTGATGTGGTTGACAACATCAGAAGGGGAAAAACACAGCCACATATCCATGTGATTGTGAGGCCAGCAGTTCTAGATAATAATACAAGCTGGCAGGTGTTTGAGAACGATCAACAGATCGTCAATTTCTTACAAGAAGAGGTTGAATTCTCAGCTAGGAATCAGGACAGATTAGAGCAGAAGTATGGGGATCAAGTAGTGCAGCTGCGGACAAACAAGCTTCCTAAGGGTTTAGTAACATTGGAGTCTATCTTCAACCCTAACGACCAGTTTCATAAGGAAAAGGCTAACATACAGGTCAAGAGAGAAGATTCAGGGCCAATTCCGGTTGGGGAAGGCAAAACTCTTCAAATTGGTAAAGTGGCCACTGAGCAGGAGAAATCAGATTTCATACAACTTTGCCAAGAATTTCCAGATGTCTTCGCTTGGAGCTATGAAGACTTAAGAGGATTCGATCCAAATTTGGCACAACATACCATAGAATTGGATCCAGATGCTAAGCCCATCAGGCAGAAGCAGAGACCAGTCAACCCTCACATTGAACCTCTAATGAAGAAAGAGCTAAATAAGCTAATAGAGGCAAGCATTATTTTCCCGATCAAGCACTCAAGATGGGTTGCAAACTTGGTTCCGGTCAGGAAGAAGAGTGGAGAAATCAGGTTGTGTGTGGATTTCCGAGACCTAAACAGGGCATCTCTCAAAGACCATTACCCACTTCCTTCAATGGAACAAATATTGCAAGTAGTATCTGGTTCAGAGAGATTCTCTCTCCTAGATGGCTACTCAGGGTACAATCAGGTGATGGTGAAAGAAGATGACCAATTCAAGATGGCTTTCACCACCAAATGGGGGACCTATGCCTACAAGAAAATGCCATTTGGGCTATCAAATGCTGGAGCCACCTTCCAAAGGGCAATGGATATGGCATTCAAGGGGTTGATCAATAAAATAGTTCTAATATATCTTGACGACATCACTGTATTCTCAAAAAATGCAGCGGATCACCTCTGTCATTTGAGGCAAGTATTTCAGAGGTGTAGAAGATTTGGGGTATCATTGAATCCCAAAAAATGCATATTTTTGGCTCACGAGGGAAAACTTCTAGGCCATATTGTTTCAAAGGAAGGGTTGACGATTGACCCAGAAAGAGTTGAAGCAATTCAAGCATTGCCATTGCCAAGTCACAAGAAGGCTCTTCAAAGCTTCTTGGGAAGGATCAATTTTGTCCACAGATTTGTTCCAAATTTTGCTGCTCTTGTGAAGCCAATAACGCTGATGTTAAAGAAGAGTATGGCATTTAAGTGGACATCTGAAGGCAAGGCAAGTTTTGAGGCAATAAAAGAGGCTATATCTCAAGCTCCGACTCTCGTCAATCCAGACTTCTCCAAGGACTTTGTGCTATATGCCTTTGGTGGTGGGGACACGATTTCTGCAATCCTGGTACAACAAAACAAAGGAGGATTAGAACAACCAGTTGCTTTCTTCAGTCAAGGCTTGGAGGAATACGAAACTAGGTACTCTTTCATTGAAAAGCATGTCCTTGCAGTAATCAGGAGCTTAAAGAAATTCAAGCACCTAGTCTCAAACAACAAGATCCAATTATTGGTCTCTCATGCGGGAGTCAGGGACTTCCTTCTAAACAAGGATCTGAATGAGAAACGTGCAGGATGGATAACTCGTGTCATGGAATATGACATCGAGATCAAGGTCACCAAACTAGTACGTGGGAAGGGACTATGTGAGCAGCTAGCCTTGAGTCAACAAGTTGAAGCAGGTAATGAAAAAGAGGCTGTCTTGGTACTACAGGATGGTCAAGAACAGGAAAATGATGATGTGCCCACTCCGTGTTGGACTCAGAATGTGATACACTTCCTACAGACAGGCCTATGCCCCCCAGAAATGAGCAAAGCAAAGAGGAGATACTTCAGATTACAAGCCATTCCATATGTGCTTGTTGATGGTGTTTTGTTTAAGAAAGACATCAATGGAGTTCTATTGAGGTGCATTGGGACAAATCAAATTAAAAGGGTGTTACGAGATTTTCACGATAGAGATTCTGGAGGACATTTCACCCCACGAGTAACAAGCTCTCAAGATAATGAAGGCAGGGTATTATTGGCCGACAGTCTTCAGTGACTGCTATACATGGATAAGAAAGTGCAAGAAATGTGCACTCTTCACAGGCAAAGAAAGACTAGCAGCACTTCCATTGCACCCAATTCTGGTTGACCAACCATTTATGCAATGGGGATTGGACTTCGTCGGGGTCATCAATCCAAACTCAAGCCAAGGCCACAAGTGGATTCTCACGGCAACGGACTATTTCACCAAGTGGACCGAAGCAGCAGCGCTCAAAGAAGCAAATGAGTCTAACATACTAGAATTTTATGAAGGAATAGTGACCAGGTTCGGTGTGCCGGCCACTATCATATCAGACAATGCATTGGCATTTATAGGTTCCAAGATTACAGAATGGGCTGTCAAGAATGGAATCTATTTGAGCACCTCTTCAAATTATTACCCGCAGGGTAATGGACAGGCAGAGTCCACGAACAAAAATTTGCTAAGAATCATCAGGAGGACTCTGGATGAAAATCAAAGAACATGGCATACCAAGCTAAAATCAGCATTATGGGCTGACAGAATAACACCAAAGAGGTCTATAGGTAATTCCCCTTACAAGTTGGTCTATGGAAAAGAGGCAGTATTGCCTATATCATTAGAACTGCCTGCATTGGAGTTCATGAAGCAGTTGGAGTTGGCTGAGTTCGAACCAATGGAGGCTAGGTATGCAGAGTTGATGGAATTGGAAGAAATTAGAGAACATGTAATTCAAACAATTGAGAAAGATCAGGCCTTAGTAAAAAGATGGTTTGATAAGAAAGCAAGAGCAAGGACCTTCCAGGAAGGGGACCTAGTTCTGAAATGGGATGCAGATCGGGCAAAACCAGGAAGGCATTCCAAGTTTGATGCCATTTGGAGTGGCCCCTACATGGTCACAGGATGTAAGAATAGCAATGCCTTCCAATTTTCTACTTTGGATGGAGGAGAACTCCCGATTCCGGTTAACGGAATCCATCTTAAACATTGCTACTAAAAGGAAAAGGTTTACCCTTGTAAATATTAGCCTAGATTTCAATTCCTCTAAGTGCGTATGCACATTGTCTTGTTGTAGTTAGGTTTCAGTTTCCCTAAGTGCTCCGGCACAGGTTTTGTTGCTCTCAGGTTGTTTTCTTCAGTTCAGCATGCTCTCGAAGAAGGAGTTGCAATATCAGGTTTGGGATCAGATATCAGGTTGGTTTCAAGTTATTGCTTATGACTCCATGCCCAATGGATTGCTAAAAGGCCACTGATCTTCTACCTAGCAGGCAGGTAATCCCATTGAGTCGCCAAATTGTTGTATATATCTTCCCCCAGGTAGATATAGACAAGCAGAAGATTATAGAAATCAAAGAAGCTCAAATCCCTAACATTTATCGCCAAGGCGTAGGAAAGTGGCGCACAAAAATGGATGTCGAAGGGTAAAGGATGTGCCCTTGGTGCGGAAATGGCGCATGACAATGAGTGTTGACACTAAAATGTATGCGCCAAGGCACAGGAAAGTGGGCACATGGATGTCGAAGGGTAAAGGATGCACCCTTGTGGCGCATGACAATTATTGTTGACACTAAAATGTATGCGCCAAGGCACAGGAAAGTGGCGCACAGAAATGGATGTCGACAGGGTAAAGGATGCACCCTTGGCGCACGGAAATGGTGCATGACAATGAGTGTTGACACTAAAATGTATGCGCCAAGGTCGACAGGAAAGATGCACCCTTGGTGCATGGAAATGGCACGTGACAATGAGTGTTGACAGGGTAAATGTATGCACCAAGGCGTAGGAAAGTGGCGCACAGAAATGGATGTCGACAGGGTAAAGGATGCACCCTTGGCACACGGAAATGGCCCATGACAATGAGTGTTGACACTAAAATGTATGCGCCAAGGCGCAGGAAAGTGGCGCACGGAAATGGTGCACAGAAATGGATGTCGATAGGGTAAAGGATGCGCCCTTGGCGCATGGAAATGGCGCATGACACAGAGTGTCAACAGGGAAAAAGTTGTGCCTTGGTGCACGTAAGAGGATGTCGACACACACACGGATGCGCCTATGGCGCACCTTCAGGAGGCGCAACATTTTGAGCGCTGACAGGAAGCAGACCCTGGCGCAGATATTCAGATGGCCATAACTTTTGACTGGGAGCTCGGATTCATGCAAGGTTGGACTTTTCAGAAAGCTTACAAGGTCCTCTGTCCAACTACGACTGGATATCTTTAATTGAGTGAGAAAAAATTCTTAAAAAATGCAAAATACAGTTCGCCACTTTTGGGTTCGCTGGGGTTCTCACCTACCATCATTATGAGATGAGTTAAATGCAACCTGGAGGTGGTTGGGGTAGATTTGGAATTCCTCTCTCTTTTCTCTCTCATTCTTCCTATAAATTGTAAGGAGGGGCTTCTTTCTAAAGGTTGGACATTCTTGTTTTGCCCCTCCCTTCTTCTCTTTGGCAGGTAAACTTGTGGAGTTCAAACCTCCCATTTGAAACTGTAATGCAACTTTGCCTCTTGGCATTTTGCAGTGTGTTGTATCAATCTTTGGAGAAAATTAATGCATGTCTGTGGATGATTCTCAACCCTCTCTGTGTTCATTTTCATCCTCCTGATCTTTCACTGTGAATCTGGTTATCTGTGCATGATCTTGCATTGCATTTTTTATGGTTTGTGTTTATTGGCAAGATAGGTGTTCTTCATTCCTCGGTGCATCACCTTTGTAGTTTAGGTTTTATTTTATGCATCTTCTTACCCTATCTCCTTGGCAAGTTAGATTAGGTTTTTAGTAAACCCTCTGCATTTTTACGTATGCATCTGAACAGAGGAATAGGAACCGGCCTTCATCCAGAGAGTTTTTACGATTTCGCAAGGTCCCACACTTGAGAAAAGCTCCATGTTATGCAATCGCACTGAGAGTCTCAACCCATCGAGTTACAAACATTCAGGGGTGCTGTGATTTAACACCAACAAGAACTACATCAGCCTGAGGCCCCTTTTCTGTGGGACTATGTAGGTAGAAATCCGAGGGCATGGGACCCTTGTAGGTTATCTCGGCCACTCTCTAGCCTAACAAATTCATTATGTCTACCATTATCATGGATTTTACTATAAAACATCTCAACGTGACACATATCATCATTAATTACACATATTAATGAATTAAAAATTCAAGCAATCCCAACTAAACCATACCTAAACCATGACTTGACTTAATCCATGCCTATGACTTGACTCCATCCATGCCTAAAATAACAACCTGACTCCATCCATGCCTAAACAAAACCTGACTCAATCCATACCTATGACCTGACTCTATCATGGCTACACTACTTAGTTTTCATCTTATATACAAATCAAAATAACACGTTAAACACAACCATATACACATAATGACCATAATCACCATCATCTCTATAAATCAATCATCTAAACATGTGTAATCTTATATATAACTCTCAAATATCTTCTGCACGTAGGCCGGTGTATATAAAAAATATCAAAAACTCTCATGTACATCCTCACTATCTTCGACACACAGGCTGGTATACATGTAAAAAATATGATATCAACAAACAAACAATCATGCATGGAGCTCAATCATCTCCCCATATGATTTCCAAACCTGTCTCACCTATCTCCTCCCCCACTCCTCTAGCCTAGCATCAGATTGACCTCCCTTCATCTCACCCTCGTCTAGCCCCTGATGGTCCTGCCTCTGGAGCTGGCCTCTGTGCACTAGTGGCCTCACCCTAAACCAGCCCCTAGGCTCGCTGCCCCCATGTACTCTCCATACTATGTGTGTAGGATCTACTCCTCTCACTTGAGTCCTGCTATACTCTATACTCAGTATATGATGAGACATATATCCCCACTACCATCAAATAATCCTGGTAGTATCTCACCTCGCCCATGGCGTCTCTCAATCTAGCAATGGGTACCATCTACAGTGGTGCGATCGGCCTCTTACCCTACCTTGCTCTTGCCTAAATAATAAGACCTTGTCCTTACCCTTGTGGGGGTGCCATCGGCCCTAGAGCCTACGCCTGTACCAGGGCCTAAAGAGCCGATATTTGTTCCTGCGCAGCAGTCAACTGGCCTTGCAAACCTATAACTTGTCCCTTCACCATGGAAAACTATCCCTATAAACCTATCACATGTGCATGTAGGGTGGCTACCTGCACCCATCTCCATCTCCACCCTCTCCCTCTCCCTCTAGTGTGGGTGTTGGCCCCTATCCTCCCTTTTCCTAAAAAGTGGCCACTTGTGCCTGCAGAGTTGTAACTTGTGCCTCAACTCCTGTCAGATGTCCTTGTGTTATGCTCAACTGGGTCACCAAGGTAGCCACTTGCCCACGTAGGGCATCTCTCTGGACTATGATAGTAGCCAAATCTAGCTACATCGGCCTCGGCGGTATTGCTCGTACTTGTGCAGCCCACCACTACTTATACCTGTCTATCACCCGAGCATCATCTATTTGTTGGTCGACCAGATGCTTCTCCTACTTGGTTAGCACTATAGGTCATGGTGGAGACATAGGCCTCTCCACATCATCTTTCCTATACTCAGGGAAGGGTGGGGTTATATCCTGTGTGAACCCAAACTACCATCTGACCTAGTCTATGGGTATCATCTTATGCTCCCCGGCCCACTTCCCCTTTATCCACCTATAAATTTATAGCCCATCCAACTCCGCTACCATCTACCTATATGAAGGATAGCCTACATATGGCCTCCAACTAATGTCCATGCTAAATAACCCCTCAATTAATTACCTATAATACACTACATCATGTGTCACTCTAGCCACTCGGCGCTCTCCCATAACTGAAAAGCATCACCTGTAGCTTACTCAAACAAAACCTGGCTCAAATGCGTCAACCTGGGGCATACCAACTAGGTGCACACACACAATGTGCTCATAGGCCCAACAAAGTAACAAGAATGTGAAGCATAGGTTGAACTACCATAGTCACCCATACGCCCATAGCTCCCTATATAGTTATACCAAGAATGCCGGCACCCATGCAAACTGAGTCTTACTCTCCACCATGTCATGTAAGACCCCCATCAGTGACTGTGGGAATCTCCCACCCTTTGCGCTTAGCACTGTAAAACAACAGACGACCTCCATCAATAGCACTATCAACCTCAGCTCCTCAGGATAGGCTCGGTACATCGCCCCTAGCTCATGCTGACCTTGTGGAATCCTAACAATGCCAGCCCCTCTCTAAAAAATGATAATAGTAACTCCTCAGATGCCTCTGAGCAGATCAAGTACACCTATGTACTAGCTATAGGAAGTCATAGGATCCTGTAAACATCCTCTAGGGTGATTGTGATCTCACCCATCGAAAAATGGAATGTATTGGTTATTGAATCCCATCTATTGATGAGGGAAACCATCAAGCTCACCTCCCAGACTACATGTCAGTAGCATCTAACACCAATTAGACCCACATCTACAACACGGATCCACTCCTCATGTGTCATCTCTCCCTATATCTCCATGAGTAAGGGAGGTACTCTATCCCTTATCCGCAGTTGGTCCCTAGTCTGCATATAACTAATCATATCAATCAAACTTGATCAGACCTACATGCAACCTTGGCACCTACTCTATACTACTTACCCTAACCGAATTAACCTTTCACCTATATCTATGCCCTAAATCATCACCACCTATCTACCCACGGCTTGGACCCTCACCTATTTTCATTTTTCCTATCTACCCATGCCTTAGACCCTCACATATTTTCATTGCGCCCCTCTCACCAATATTCCTTATTCACTCACCTACCCATACCCATAACTCTCCCTACCCCTACCTATCTATTCGTAAACCATCCATTTTAGCTCTTTGTGGGCTTAGCTCTTTAGCCTACTGACCGGCCCTGGTCAGCATCAACTAACCACGATCCAATGGTAACTGACATCATTCGTCACATCGATGACTGATAACGGTCATTACTTACCAATGTTGGCTAAGAGAAAATAGACATCGATCACTATCGTGGTGAAAAATTGGCGACGCCCTACACTTTTTCTCCCACATTTCTCCTTTCTACCCATTTTCCCTACCAATACCTACCCAATTACCTATTCCCACCCCCTACTCACCTAAATCTACACTCCCTTGTTCCCCTTTTCTCATTAAACCCCCAAATTCAAATTTTAATAGTTTCCCCCAAAACAAACCCCATTTTCCTTCATACCTGATTCCTATCCTCCACCTGCGCACAAACAATCAAACAATTAGAATAGGTTCTTACCTCATCACGCTGATTTCTATGTGGTGGCACCTTAGGTTGGTGCATAGGTCCACCCAATCCCTCTCCTGCCTCTACCATCACTAATTTATCACTGGCTCAATCAAATCCAATCAATCCCCCAATCAAATCCTGCCTATCGACTAATGATCACTCACTCTGGGGCTTGACAACTCAGCTCTTCGTGCCGTTTGTTCACATTCCTCCTCTTTATCTCTCTCTTGTCATTTTCTCCAATTTGGTAAATGACAAATGATTTTAAAAACATAGGAATTTTTCTTTTTATAGCCTACTTGACTTGACCACCGACTATTTTACCTTTACTGACATCAGTCCTATGCCCTAACCTACTGTGGTCGGTCCATGATGACTAACATCGGTTCATTATAACCATTGTTAGTTATCCTACTTAGTCTTATTACTACCCATTACCCCTAATTTGCTGACCTAAATCCTTTTTATGTCACCCACACCTAACTTGGACATTTCCCTTTACCATCCTGACCTCCTCATTTATGACCTACCCTCTTCATCATTTAGGGACTCATTATTTTATCCCTACTTCTACCCTACACGTGTCGTGACCTAGCTACTTCAACTTGGAACATTTCTATTGACCTGTGACCTCATATGCTCATGTTGTTTGATCTAATGACCTTACCTAGCCTTTTCCCATGACTGTTTATCTTGACCTAGCCTTTGGTGTACCAAAATATACCTAAACATTCCTACACCTGACCTGCAATGTGTTTCCTAACCATATCCTATACCTTAGATACTGGAATCACCTCAAGCTTGTTTAGATAAACCCATTGACCTTAGATAATGTAGATTTTTCCTACTCTTCAACCTGGTACCATGCCACAGTTTATACATGTGCATGCATTTGACTATTACTACCTTTGACCCTGATCCATTACCTAGATTACCTGATTGGACCTTCTACCCCATTACCCCTATTGCCCACCTTCCTTTTCATAACATTCACCTTTTATCAAACCACTCACTGATTTTTCCTTCTACCTCATCAGTTCCTGGTTTGAGAGGGATCACCTTCACCCACACATGAGGCAACAACATCTTATTTTTGTGAACATCGCTTACCAATAAAAGCTATGCAACAAAAAGGGGAAAAATGTAGACACCAAAATTGGGTCATACTCCCCTTGGTCCCTCATCAAATAAGCACCTTGAACACACTCACCTAACCATGGCCCCTTTCACCTTAGTCTAATATTAATTTAATTAAATTAATCCATGTCCTCACAATATTTATTATTTTAAATATCCTAATTAAGATAATTCTCACACCACTACTTCACCTAGCCACCTCACTCCAAACCTATTCTTATTATGTTTCCATAACTAATTAAGACCTACCCAAACCCTACAAATCAAATCCTACATTCCCTCTAACTAATTTTCCGCTTGTTAGAAAGGGAGCTTCCGTTCTAATCCAAAGAGAAAAATGAACAAGATCCAAGAAATTAAGTGGATCTTCCCATTTTAGTAAACCTAGAAAATCCCACCATAATCGACAGCGGTCACCCTAAACCATTGCCGGTCAACCCAGAACAATCATCAGTTACCATTTATTCCCAAAAAACAACCCTATTTCAAGGTTGGAAAATTCAGAGAGTAAGGGGATGAGACCAAAGCTACATGTAAGTAGAACTAGCATTCGTACATGCATCTGAACATCCACAGCCAACATTAGAAGTGATCACAAATCCATTTGCATTCACGGAAGCATCCAGGGAAGCACCGTCACCACATCAAATTCCATCCATTTTATCAACTGCCATTTCCATCCAGCCATCAAGCTCATATAACAATAAGTATTTTGTTAACCAACATTCATCCATTTTCATTTTAGTAGGCTCTGTTACCTCTATTATTAGTTTCTACTTGCACCCTAATTCTCCCACCATTTACCTTCATGTAATTTTGATCATTCCTTCACCCACACCACTAAATTACCCATACCTAACTTTTAAACACCTCTAAGTATACCTAAGATCTCCACAGACCTTTCCATTAGCTCTCCATTTTCATTTATCCTCATATATATCCCAATACAAAGATTTTAATAAGTTTCTGTCACCCAACTGTACCGACGCCAGTTACCCATTACCATTATCGGTCCATCTAGAACCGCCATTGGTTACACTAGACTGATGTTGGTCTCTTTGTTTTACCCTCAAACCAAGAACAGAGCCTAAATTCCCCACAAAATACCGAAAATAGCCATAAACCAGACCTTGACCAATACCAAAACTCTGATAGAGACCTTACCCTTTAGATTGAATCATAGCTTAGCTTGTTATGAAATTTTTTTCTTATTGTAGTAGAATGAGATACCTAAATCATTTTAACTATAGTAGGATTTCATTTATTGTTAACATTGAATTGTTTTAAATAGTGGATTAACAACCTTCTAGGGAGTATCACACTTCTTGGAACTAGCATACGCTAGGCAATCCACTGTCATATGTTATTTAATCTCTTTTTGTGGTCTTGTTGTTCATTTTAGGTATTTCCTCCCAGCCAAAAGGAAACTCTCATGATTAACTGTGGATCAAGAAGTCATACACGCGCAACAACCTTCAACCAGCTTTAACAGGTATTCCTCCTAGCCCTTTTACCCTTATCTGTTTTATCAATATTCAAAGAAACACTTTAAGAATCAGGTGAAACACTAAGTGGGTGAGCCCAATGGTCATCAGTATTAAGAAGGATGAAAGGATGAGGATTTTTGTTGAATGTAGGGATTTGAATGTGTTTTGTGTCATAGATCATTTTGCATCCCCATTTACTGAGGAGATTTTGGAGGGTGTCATAGGATGGGGGATCTATTCTTTCATAGATGGATTCTCACAATGTCACCAAGTTAGATTTGAAAAGGAAGACCAAGACAAGAAAAATTTTACAACTGAGTGGAGAATATTTTCCTATTCCATTATGCCCTTTGGGATGAAGAATGTTCTTTTTATGTTCTTGCGCATCATAGTACATGCTTTTTAATACTTCATTCAAAAGTTTCTTCAAGTCTATCTAGATGAATAGACAGTTTACAGATTAGTAAAGGACCACTGTGACAATCTGATGTTGATGTTTGAGAGGTGCGGGAAGCTAAGAATCTCCCTCAACATCAAGAAATGTTTCTTTGCTACTCCATTTGGCACTTTGTTAGGTCATATCATATGTAAAGAGGCCTTATTGGCAAGTCCTACTAAGATTATTGTTATTTCGGGGTTGGAGGACCCTACCAATAAAAACGTTGTACACAAATTTCTAGGGCATATTTAATACTACCATAAATTCATTAAGGGCCATGCCAAGATTTCCATGCCATTGGAGGATTTTTTGAAGCCTAAGGGAGGTTTCATTGGGATGCATCACAATAGATAGCTTTTAACACGTTGAAGGAAAAAAAGAATACCACACCCATTTTTCTCTTTCCTTTTTGGGATAAGTTGTTCCATGTGCATGTTGATGCTTCAAGTATGGCGATTGGGGTAGTCTTAGCACAACCTGGTAAGGGGATTGTTAACGATCAATTGTGTTTTGCTAGTAGGAAGCCAACCCTGGTAGAAAAAAATTACACCACCACAAAGAGTGAGGAATTATCGATGATCTACATGCTGCACAAATTAGGAAGTATTTGCTAGTAACTCCTTTTATTTTTTACACAGACTACATGATATTAAAGTACTTGGTGAACAAGCTTGTTTTGCAAGGGTGCATATGCTGTTGGATACTATTATTTTAGTTGTTTGAGTTTAAGGTCATAGTGAAATAAGGAAAAAGTAATTAGGGACATGATCATTTTTCAATGATTACTTTAGGTGAGGATGCACAGAGCATTGACGATATAATGCGGTATGCATAGTTGTTCAGGCTATAGTGTGTGTCCTCATACTTGAAAGACACTTCTTTGTTCCTAAGAATAGGTATAACGCTAGAGGGGATGAACGTGTTAGAGAGGAAGGAGGTATCCATACTCATTGCACTATATATGTTAATTGGTGGAGACATATACAAGTTAGGTCATGATGAGGTTTTATTCTGTGCATACTAGAACATGAGCATACTGCAATCATAGAAGAGGCTTAAGGTGGAATTCCAGGAGGACACTATGTGGGGAATGTGACCTTGTGTAAGATCCTTTTAGCTTGCCTTTCATGGGAAACATTTTATAGGGATTATACTGAGTATTGCAAGGCCTGTGACCATTTCCTGCACCTTGGTAAATAAGGGAAAAGACATGAAATGCCATTAAAGGCTATCACTAATGTAGAGCTGTTTGATATGTGGGAAATTGAATTTTTGGGACCTATTTCTCTAGTCACATGAAGGAAGGGTTTGTGCTATATAATTACATGCATAGACTATCTTACATAGTAGGAAAAAGTGGTGCCTATGAAGGATTACATGGTGGTAAGAATAACTAGATTCTTGTGGGATAATATCATCAGCAGGTATGGATGATGACTGAGTTTAACAAGTGATAGCGGTACTCATTTCCTAAATGAGATAGTTAGAATATTTTTAGAAGAATTCATGGTGGTCCATCACAAGGCTAACCATTATCATCCAAAATATAATTGGACATCATAAGCTTTTAGAAAAAAATTGAGTCATATGTTGACCAAGATTTATGATGTTGGAAGACATTACTCAGATGATAGAGTTTTTATCATGTTATGGTCATATCAGACTACTTATAAAAGACTAAATAAGAACACATCTTTTCAATTGCTGTTAATCATAGAGGTTAAGTTACTTGTTGAGTTCATGATACCATTGGTATGTATTACACACGTAAGAGGTTTAGCTAATGAACAAGCACATGAATAAAGGATCAAAAAGTTAATGCAGTTGGATGAAAGATGTATAATAGCATGAGGGATTCAAAAAATAGAAAAATACAGGAAGAAGGCATGACATGATAGAAACATCAAGAATAAGAAATTTGAGGTTGGGTAGATGGTTCTACATTACGATTCCAAGTTTCTATACCATCCTGGGAAATTCAAAGTCCATTGGTTGGGCCCGTATATTATATCCTATATACTTGATTTTAGTGCTTGCGACTTACAAATGCTGGATGGAACACAGTTGTTAGGTTATTTGAATGGGAGTAAGCTAAATCCCTGTTATAAATAAGTCTTCTTTGTGTTTGTAAATAAGACATTATTTCCAGTTAGATTAGAATTTCCCTTAATGTGATTTCCCTTTCATGGGTTTCCCTTCGTTGTTATTTATCTTTGTCTTTAGGTTTGTTTTTTTATGGGTATGCTTGTGCACTAGTAGCCACTTACTATCTCAAAGTGTTTTTATGTGTAGAGGACTACACATCTATTTAGTGTGGGGTGGAATGTAAAGGAGTACTTCAGATAAGAATGTAATAAGTGTTGGGAGTAATGTTGGTTGGTGGTTGTACTTGTAAAGTCAAAGGCACGTAGGATGGAGGAAGGTGCGTAGAAGAAGTGTTCTTGGTGGAAGAATGGTGTCAAAAGGATTTGAGAAAACCACGTACAAGGGTTAAAATTGTAGAACAACATCAGGTAGGCAGTGTCAAGAACTAGAATTAGGACATAAACAAAGATTGGCTTTGGCACTTTAAGCATGCACAAGGATATATTCTTAATAATGTTTTTGTGTGTCAGAAGGTTGTGAGAGTTTCGTGTTGGTTTGCGAACAGAGGAAAATTTCTAGATAAAATGTGCATGGGATAACAGAAGAAAAATATGACTTTAATGTGGAGGTATAGTGGTAGGTGGCATGGATAAATAGAAGGTCAGGCAAGCTATTTTTTTCATCTAGCATGTGATATTGAAGAGATCTTGCAATCTAAGGCATTCTTGTGAATTAAAATTTATTTGTGAAAAGTGGTGTGCAAAGTTGAGAATTCAACTTATTTTTGAAATTTTTGGGATAATATTACATAATCATATACATAGGAGCTTGTTTAGTGGATTTCATGAGTGATTACTCTGCCTTGTTGAAAATGGGTGCTCAAGTTAGGGTTTACAAAGCTAGGACATGGGTTTTCAAGGAGATTTCGTAGGGGTAGAGCTGAGGGTTTGAGTAGTGGTTAAAGTAGACACTAGGAAGGAATTGTAGAGGTCCAAGGAGAAGAGAAATGGAACCAAGGAAGGGAGTGAACACTTCACCAAACAATGGCAAAGGAAAACTAGCTGTTTTGACCAATTTTTATGAAGAGTGGTACGAAAAGATGCAGTACCTAGATGGCATTTTGTTAGGGAAGGAATGGGTGTGTCACATACACAAGACGCTTGTGATCAACTATAACCATCATACCAGCACCACTAATAAGGAAATGACATTAGAGTTAATTTAGCCCATGGGAAGGAGGGCACAAGATGGAAATCCCGTGTAAGATGACAAGGTGAAGAACAAGATGGAGAAGGACATAATGTTGTAACTCTACGAGTTTCGCTATTTCAGAAATATTGAAAGGTTATACCAGTGATTGATGTCGTGCGTTGATGAGGACTATTTATATATTCCAGGTAGGATAATGTGCTTGACCATTAAACTCATCTCCAGGTACACTAGCCTTGTCTGCGAAGGAGATTCGTTGGACTATTTGTTATGCGAAAAGGATACTATCAAGAAGACAACCATGACATATTAGTCCAAGAAGGGTTATCACTACTTTGATATCAAATCGATGACTGATTTTTTTATGAAGATTTGTGTGTGTCCGGTCCCAAATTTGAATTGATAAGAGAGGTGGACACAAATAAATAAGATGTGGTTGAATGTTTGCCATAAGATTTAGGAGGGAACTGTCAATAACCTCTCAACCTTTATTAAAGAGGACATCATAGAAGCCACGCACGAGGGAGACAAGATTATGTATGGTGACTACCTTCTAACCATTGTGTTTTCAAAAATTGGAGTGCTCGATGGGATGGATAAATATGTTTAGGAGTACCCGGATGAGGACCCATCCCCTACTAAAATATTAGAAGCCTAAACTTCTGACACAATGATGGCTTCTCATAAGGCACACTTGGATAAATGGTACAAATGGATACACGATGCATTCAGAGAAGAATGGAGAATCCTTGAACATTTTCCAGGATAGGTGGATGGAGAAGATGAGTTCACCATATACCAACACTTTTGTATTAGAAGGTTTACTTTGACAAAAGATACCAAGAGTCCTTGGTGTAAATGACCCTTCTCCTTCACAACACAATACTTTCAATGCATGGTCAATAGGTTTAAGGAGGCCAAGAATCTTAGATTTAATCTAAGTAAGGTAGACCAAGAGTACCACATGCTTTACCAAACTTTGATATAACCCAAGAAGTGCACTAACATAAAAAAGTATGTCTTTCATGACATACACATGTTGAAACTTGTGACACTATGTATTGTGGGGAAGACAATATCAAGGTTGTATATACACCTCATGACCAAGTAAAAAAATGGTGCATATACTGAGGATGATGTTTCCATCCTATAGGAACCCACCGAAAGAAAGAAAGTGGTAATAAAGAAAAGGGAATGAGAGGAGAATCCTATAGAAAATGCATTGAGTGCGCATACAGTTCAGACTATGGGAGAATAGGAATTGGGTGTAGGCATAAGCACTTACACATGTAGGTAGAAGTCCACCATGAAGGATTCACTTGAGAGGGAATATTTGCATGAGAAAGAGAAGTCCCCTGTGTTATAGGAGTCACCATTAAAGAAGAAGAAAATGGAGGTGCAAGGTTCGAACTCGAAGGATACAAAGACCATGCGAGGCCACAAGACTAAGGAATAAAATGAGGAGCATTAGGAAGCTCAAAATCCTCCTATGTACGATTTACATGAGTATGATGAAGAAAGGGATGGAGAGTAGAATGAATTTGAGGAGGGCAACCATAATAAAGGAGGAAGTGAGGAAGTAGACATCCATGATCAAAAGATGTCAACCCCAACCAGAGAATCGACAAGTGACACAATAGAGAAGGAGGTGGTGAGTATTATACAACAGTTAGTATAGCACGAGGTGGAGCATAGTGTCGACAAATTTCTAAAGGAGATAGAGGAGAGTGTGAGTGTAGGGAAAGAGTATGAAAGTATGGGCATAGATCCCAGCTTGGCAGTAAGTGTCCTGAAGGTAGTGTGCACAGGTGGAAATGGCATAGTAGTGGTGCAGGAGCACACCATGACTTATATTAATGATCCAAACAAGTTATTGTGCATGTGCTTCCAAAGCACAATGCCCACAAACTAAATCCTCTATTGGTCATATTTTTATGAAAAGAGTGTGTACCCGTGCAAAAGGAAAATGTTATCGTTGGATTTTGAGTCCCATGTTGATGAGCCCAAGTTCAAGGTTAATAAGGATGCATTGATGGAGATACCATACACTAAAGGAGTGAATCCTATTATAGATTCCCAATGGCTATCTAATGAGAAGATCTGTAATGCACTCAAAAAAGTGTCAGTGGAGGTGGAAGTAATACTTTTCTAAAGAAATGATAGAATAAGAGTCTTGGAGGATGAGCTTGAGAAAAACAATGAGGAGATCATTTAGAGGGACATGGAGATAAAATAGAAGTGATTGATCAATGCATAATTAAGGTGTAAGTTGAGGGATTAAAAGGAAAATGTGTGAAAATTCTACAAGAAGGTAGAGGTTATTTCAAATTCCATTATGTTAAAGAACCTAGACTTGTCCCCTCCTAAGTTGAAGTATGATCAACCATGCACTTCATGGAAGAATTGACACACATACTCACCATGGAGAGGAAACCACTTGCATTAGAGTCGACCTAAGTGGTGATGGTGCACCATAAGGAAGAAGAAAATTTAAATATTGGGGAGAAAATAACTTGGTACTCTGAGCTCCTTGCCTCAGTGAAGATCGTGACACAAATGACCTAAGTTTTTTATGAAAACTATTGCGACAAAGATAGAGTAGCAAGCATATTGGTTGATAGCCACGAGGTAGATCTGAAGAATTTTCAAGATAACAATAAGGGAAATAGGGTGAAGTGAAATAATATTGTTATCCAAAATTCACCCCTCAAGGTAATTTTGATAACATGCATCAAATTATTTATTCCCAAGCAATTATATTGATTCAAGGCAAAAAATCGTGTTTCTGGGGTCCCCTCAGCTTCTTTCTAACTCTCCTGTCCAAGAGGAAAACCCAGCAAGTTTAAAAAAAAAAAAAGTGAAAAAGTTGCAGAAAACAAGCTTGGGCCAGGAAAAATCATGAAAAATGGCTAAGTCCTAGTCCTCGCAATAGTCGGGACATGAGGGACATCTGGGCACAAATCGGCCGAAAGGCCGCCAGGCATTCTGCAAAGCAAAGGGGCATCCGGGACACCAGGACACGCAGGACACGAAAAGGCGAACCGGCCGAAAAGTGGAAAAAATCGACTAAGTGCTGTTTTTGCGTAGTTGGGACAGTTGGGACAAAGGTATGTGAAAGACGTGGATCGGCTGGTTTGGCGCAAGTCAGTCCATTTCAGGTGGTTTGGAGAAATTTGTCCCAGGCAGCCCAGGACAGTTGGGACAAAAGTGCGCGGAGGACGCGAAAAGCCGAAAGAGCTGAGAGCGAATGGAATCTCGCCACGTGTCTTCACCGCAAAGAGGGACAAGGAAGCCTGAATCGGCCAAGGTAGGAGATTTTCATACTGGGACAGCTGGGACAAAAGTACGCGCAGGACGCGGGGGACGCGAAAAGCCGAAGCGGCCGAAGGCAAAGAAGAAAAGTCAATGTTTGACCCGTGAAACTTCAAACGGCCATAACTTTTGACTCCGAGCTCCGATTTTCACAAAATTGGACTTTCTGGAAAGAGCACAATGTCCTCTACCTAGTTAAATATATTTAAATAAAATAAACATATTCGGATCTAGTCAGTTAATGCTCATTCCCGTCAAATGATAGAAAATGCCTGCCAGATCCCAAATAGCTGCCCGCACTCAAAAGGCCATAAATTTTGTATTTCTCAACGAAATCACACAAAATTGGTACCGTTGGAATTATAGCTCTAAGCCCAACACACAAAAATCAAGAAATTCCAGATTTGGTGAGATATTGATGGATATTTTTTTATAAAACGTGGCCGAGTTTATAACAGTTTTTCATTTGGTAGTTGGGAGTGCAATTAAGAGGCATGGTCATCATTCTTTCTCTGCTGCAGCACCTGGGACAGTATGGGGAGCCTTTTACAAGTAATATATAATCATTTTACTCCATTTAATGCCTCTTATAGGTGGTTGAAGGATAGATTTCGGGATTTCCATTTTCCCTTCTCTTTTCCTTTTCATTTTTCTATAAATTGGAGTGTTGGGCTCATTGTAAAGGGAGAAGTAGTTTTGTAGCAAAGCTCTACCAAAATTGCTTTGTGAAGCCAATGTGTTGCAGGCCCTTGTTGTGGACTCCTTGCATGGTGATCCAGGCCCTTATCTTGTAATAGATTGAACTGTGCATACCAGGAAGCAATAAAATACAAGTTTGTGGATGTATCTTCCCTTGCTGTGTTTTATTGCATTCTTCTTGCCCCTTTAACCTTATTTACAAGAATATTGTGTCTATTATTATGTTCTTGCAGGGATTCATTATCATTATGTATGCTTGGAATATTGTTGTGAATGCATTTTGCTAGATTATGGAGAACTGTCATCACCTCTTCTAGTGTGCACTTTGCCTTTGTATTTCACACATTTGGAGACTACTCTCACACCCTCCTTTCCTGGTGTATCACCGCTTTAGTGTAGGCTTTCATTTTATACATTCTCTCTCCCTGGTCCCTTGGAAATTTAGATTATAATAGTTAGTTTCCCCTGCATTAGAGTAGATTGTGGCAGGTAGTTTAGGAGCAAGGACCAGCTTTCTCTGGAGGTCTATCTCAAGTAGCAAGTCCCACAATTTGGAGATAGTACACATGTTATCCAATCACACTGTGAGTTCAAGTATATGCACTTGTATAAACACAAGGGTTCTATGATTCGGTGATAACAAATATCTTGGCAGAAATTGAGAAAAAATCATAGATGATCAAAACATTGAGAGTTTCTATTAAAAAATAAGGAATTGTATGCTCAACTCACTCACAGGATGGACGTGGTGGGTGACCATAGAAAGTAGATGGAAAACATCATAGATTCACTAAATTCTAAGGGAGATGAGCTAAGTTTTGATGAAGTTAGCACGTTTGTGGGTGATTTACTTTAACATGCATAGGGTGAGCTAGATTCTAGGGATAAAATTGAATCATCCTTAAAGAGAGTCTTCCCACTACTCATCAACAGTAGTGGGATCCTTCTATTGTTCTAATCTTTATTAAATTTCATATTATTTAATTTCTCCTATTCTTTATTCTTTGGTGAAAGAGAAGAGTGTTTCTGGGGACGGATGACACCTGTAGTTTGGGGTGATGTTGGGCCCTAAATTGACTAAGTCCCAAAGTATAAGGTCAACGTGTTTGGAAGGTAGTACAAGAGGAAGGTGCTCAAGGAAAAGGGTTTGAGTCAAAACTAGGGTGTGCACTGAAGCAAAACAAGGGTTTAAGGACTTAGCCACATTTTGTGTTATGACATCACATGGAAACCACATGAAGATGTGGATAGGCATAATGATGAGTGGATAAGGTTGTTCCATGGAAACTTGAGACTCAAGAAAATAATATTCCATGAGAGAGAATATTACATGATAAGAATCATTATGGTTATGGGTTGGAGAGTGGAGGTTGTTATTATTGGTTGGAATTTACATGGCTTAGACACTCAAGTATGACATAGATGATGGAATTTGGCACGTTGTCTTGCTTCTAGAATATTTGTAAGGAAAGCCCGTATCCTATATAAGCATGCATTTGGACCTGAAATGAAGGGGACGAAAAAAATTAGTGGAGAGATGCATAGGAAGTAGGAGGGTATAGTTAAGAACTCTCTACACAGAGTATCTTGTATGTTTTTGAGATGGTATTTCTTTATATATTCAGTTTGAATGACCCATATGATGTAATGAGGCCAATGTAAAGGTTTAAAAATCAATATATGATGTGTTATTTTAGATATACTAGTTTATGGGCATAAACCCTTTTGTTACTCATGTTGTTATAGATCATTTCTAGTTTCTTTATACTTATTACAATGTTTATTTCTATTAATGGTACATCTGTGTCTGGATCTGATATCTGTACTTTCTATTTTTGAGTGAATGCATATATTTTTGTTCTTGTAACCTATCCTCCATTAATGGTGGAATATTCTCACGAATCTCTCATAAAGGAGGGGCTTAGTGCTCTGTGTGCCTCGGGTGAGCAGCCAATGCATAATGGGTGATAAACTAGTGCGCTTGGGGTAGTAACAAGATATATAATTGGTAGTTTTATCTCTTAAGATTCATATGAATAGTAGTATGTGATTAAGACCTAGAATTGTACTTAAAGTGCATGATTTATTGTCTAAATTTCCCCCACTTTATGTTATTTAGTGAATACTCAATAAAATAAAGTAGAAAAGAGTTGGGTACCATACAACTACATAGATTTATGGTGAAATTATGCAAAGGAGACAATAAAAATAGTGGAGTGATAAAAATGAAGCGTGGAAGCTAAAGAAGAGGAAGTGACCCTAGGAGTGAAAGTGTATGTGTTATGTTACATTGTACCTATTGTCATTTTCACTTAATGTGTTCAATGATGTTACTGTTACTTGCCATAAGGACAGACCTGCAAAAGAGAAGAGAAAAAGTGTACTCAAAGTCGTGTACATGTGAAAATTTTGATCCAAGTATGTAATATCTATGTAAAAGTAAGTAAAAATGTAAAAAGGAACATGTGCACCTAATCCATGATGAGTGGAAAGGATAGAAAGGATCTTGAAAATTTTATAGAAGAATGAGTTTTTTGGGCATTCTAATACCAAAAATGAGGTTTCTGGGAAATCTCATGCCAAGTGCAAATTTCTTAGGCGATCTCACACCTAGGAAGAAGAAGTGTTAGGGAGAAATGTCTAATGTTATTCTCCAACCTTGATTGCTTCCCAATGATTTATACACCACTGGAAATGGTGTGATCTGTCTTGGTTCAATTTTGATCCAGTGTGATTCAATATAGATAGAAAAAAGGAGCTAACATGCATGTTGATTAAGTAACTACCCCCTAGATATAGGTTCCTAAAAATGGTTAGGAGCTCCCAGGCACTAGTGTTTGGAGCTAGGTGCGAGTTTCTTGAACTGGACACTAATGTTTGTGTTGTGCTGAGGACCAAAGTTAGATTATAAGCCCTTTTTGTAACTTTAGATTATGTTGTTCTTGTAATGTTCATATATGAACTACAACTTTGTACTACTGAATGGGGTGACTGATTCACCCAATATATGCCCCCCTTCATGTGGAGTACATGTGAGGTCTTTAAGAGGATGCCTCCAAAAGGAGAGGAAAAAACACTTATTTGAAATTGATACACTGCAGGGAGATGGAATGTTCCCTGTAGAACTCAAGGACCATACAAACAAAGTGACTGGAAACATGTTTTAGTGCAAACATTACAAATACGTAGATATAAAACAAGGTGTAATATAATATGTAAGAAAACAATGTAGATCATGAAAAGTGGGTTTCAAATGTGGTACATCGCTCACAATGTTGTAAGAAAATCAAGGATGAACCTTTTAAAAGCACGTAGTGCACACACAAGTCAAAGGGAAAATCCTTCAAATAAGGGTACACAAAAGAGAAAAATGACAAAAGTATCAGGCATAGATGGTGGCAAATAATTCCTACAAGACAAATGTTACACATGAAACACCTATTAAAGCATGTTAAAAAGATAAAAATTATGTAAAATCATGTACGGTCCGATATAGAGTAACGTTATATGAATAATATGAAGCAATACAAAATGAAACAATAATATTTGTTTTGTGTACAAAACTAGATGTCATTAGGAACAGTTGTGGGACTAGCAAAAGGTGTAGTTTCAAACATATTTGTTGCATGTAACTATATGTGCAAAGTATACAATCACAATTAGAAGGAAATTTATGTGTATATAGAAAAGATAAATATATACTTAATATATGACTAGCTTAGTAAGAAAAGTATAACATGCAAGTATAAGAAAACAAGAGTAAGTGCAACCAAGATATGTAGTATGTTGTAAGTATGAAT
Source organism: Taxus chinensis (assembly GCA_019776745.2). Lineage (NCBI taxonomy): Eukaryota > Viridiplantae > Streptophyta > Pinopsida > Cupressales > Taxaceae > Taxus > Taxus chinensis. The sequence goes on from CM034146.1 coordinate 156,706,880, forward strand.
GGAATGGAATGAAAAGTGAGTCTGATAGGATAAATGTTCCCCCTGAGCCAATGTGGATGAGCACAAGAGGAGGTTCATTTATTAAATACCCCTCAGCAGTGGAGAATGAACCATAGAACAAGAGTGCATCATCGAGAAATGGTTTCATAGTATGTACTAGAAAGATATGATCAATGAAGCATATAACGTGACATGTGAATGAGTGTGGTGAGGTTCGTTTATGATTGATACACTCAGTAATAGAGTATGAACCATGTAACTAGAGTGCATCAAAGGGAACTATGGTATGCGAGAGTGTGACGCTAGAAAGATGTGTCGTGAATGCACCGAGTGTGAAATATGTTGTGTCTATTGTGTGAGGTTCATGGATATAGTATGCTCTCAATAGTCAAGTGTGAACCATAGAACAGGAGTGCATCATCAGGTAATGATGATACAAGTTTATCAAGATGCATGCAAACTACTAGATGTGAAGTGTAGAGTGGATAAGTAGAAATGTGAGACAAATGATAATGCTAGAAGGGAGGGGAAGATAAGTTTTATGCACCCAAGTGTAATATGATGAAGAATAATCATGTAACATCATCTAAAAGATCATCCTTGTCATGGTTAAATTCAAATGGAGATTCATCAAAGACCTTGTAAGCAATAGTATGTGGTTGATAACCTAAGGAGCCATTACGGTGTAGATTATACATGACAATTGTGTACTCTTCATCAATGAAAGATGGTAGTGGGTAACCATGTGTATAAAAGTGAGTTAAATTATGTGAGTAATCGAGAAATGAATCATTAAAAATAAAAACATGGATGAATGTCATGGGGATTTAAATTTCAATATGATTAGGATATAAACTTTCGCTAATATAATCAAGCCAAGACTTCCCAAGACTAAGCAAAGAATTATGAGAAGTGCATCCAATAAGGATTCATAAATGGAAAACATGAAGACTATAAGAAGCAACAATAAGGATAGATCCATGATAGAGATGTGTTAAATAAGGTGAGGCAAGAACATCAACGAGTGTAAACAGAAGCCGAGTCAATCCATCATGTGAAACAATAGTGTCATAGAAAGTCATATCGAATGGAATGTGATACCAATAAGATTTATTCATGAAAATAATGCATGTGAAAGGGGGAATCACATATGCACACTACTTTTGAGAAGATGAGATATGTGATATGACGTCCAATGTATGGAAATACCCCTAATAAAACACCATAGAATTAGTAGAAGGAGCGGGTTATAATGAAGCAGATGAAATGGAGTCTAATGCATAAATGGTTTCTTTGAGTGGAGGCAAGTTATCTGGAGAGTCAGTGGGTCATGAATAAATAACATGATGCATAGAATAATAATTAAAAATAGGTAATGCAGTAGTGCCCACTCCTCTTTGACACTTATTATAAGTTGATTTTGATTACTACTAACTTTATACCTTGATATTATTGTATCATTTTGGTTTTAGCATGATGTTAGATGATAGATATATTATAATTTTGATGTATTGTGATTCATAATCTGATTGTGTGGATTATTAGATAAATATAGAAAAATACAATATTTTTTCTGATGAGGATGTGTTCTTGATATATGTATTATTGACATTCAAAATTCTCATCTTATTGCGTAGGATTTAGCTTTTGAACTAGTTTTGTGACTTTGTTGAAATTGATAAAATATAGAATTGAGATGTTGTTGAAATTTTAGACAAATGACAGCATTATTAGCGTAGATGATGAATTAACTATATGCAGATGGTTATTGATTGACATGCGTATGTTTTATCCTTGATGTTTTGATGTGGCCGTAAGGCCAAAGGAGGTATCGTGTGTCCTACAAATAATTATATCACAACAATCAAAAGGGGGGATTGAGACCAACCACAGCGGAATACTAAATGGACACAACTAAGGTCACTATGGAACCTTTTGTTAGGTTGTGGTTTGTGTGTTTTAATTATTTTAGGTGTTCCCATGGGGGGGATGACCTCCAATTGTGATCACGGGATTTTGTGCACTTTTTCCCTTTTTATTTAATTATTGTAGAGTATGTGGTTTATTTTTTATGTAATTTATTTAACCCTTGTTGATTAATGTGCTTCATTTAATAATTTAATCATGTTATTAAGCTATATGGGGATGTGCCAAATGAAGTTTTTTTATTAGATTTTTTGGGATTTTTGAATATGTAGTTGAGTGGAAGTAACTTTGAGTGTTGTACACTCTACCTTACCTTGGAAATTCGGATTTAGGCTTAAGGGCCATTTTTTGAGGCTTGTAGCACAAGCTAAGCTTGTCCCACGCCTCTTAATTTCTTATACCAACAATACCTATGGATTGGGGGGTCAAACATAGACCCCATTAACTGTTTTGTAAGAAAAAAGTGGCATTTATTGCACTTTTGTTACATAGATTTTAAAAATTTTCTTTAGGGGGTGTGGGTTGATGATTGTGTGTGTAAGAGGTTTTTCATTCCTCTCAACCACCAATTTATTGTGCATTAGGGTTGAGGTTTGACTTGTGATGTCGAGTTGAGGATAATTGATGTGGCATCCTACATGGAGCCAGCTCACCCTACTCTCTCCCTTTTCTATTTATACAAGTTCTTTTGTTTGTTTGGGGGTTACTTCATTTCATTTGTGCTCTTGTATTTAAAAGTTGGAGGATTTTGGAGTTATTTTGTATTTTTTGGGAGCTTGTTGGTGTTTTATTGGGCTTGAAGGAGCTTAGTGTGTGACTCTTGGATCAATCTCCACCATTGAAAGGTAGGAGGTACACTATTGTTTAATTGTTTTCTTTTATTTGTGTATATGTGCATGTTATTGAGTGTTTTGGTATGCTTGTTGGGTTCTTGGGTAGATTTCCTAAGTATGGTGTAGGAAGAGACTATGGTGATCTTATATGTAGGGAGGCATAAGAGAAAATTTCATGTTTTGGGAGGGAGTTGGGTTGGGTGCCCCTCCTTGGACAAGAAAATGTTTGCATTTCTTACTTGGTTTTATGAGGGAGACATAAGAGATTGTAGGGAGGCATAAGAGAATGTGGGAGGCATAAGAGGATCTTGAGGGTGGCATAAGATTTTTGTAGGGGTTTTTCAATGTATATTAGATGGTTTTAAGGTGGAAAACTAACCCCATTGGGAAGCATAAGTTATCTCCCCATAGATCCTTGCTCCATTGGCTTTTCATTTTCAAGCCTTATTTATTTTTTAAATTCCTTCTTGAACTTGTATTTAGTGTTGATTGTGTTTTGAAATGGTAGTGAAATATTTGTATTGTGATGTGGAAGCTTGTAATAGTTTCCATGAGTTGGATCCATATTTTATTGTATTGTGGTTGGGTCTCGAGGGAAAATGAGGAGGATAAATTATTCTACTCATTGGATTATTCGTTGGGTGGAGAGTGTTGCCTCTCCCCCATTTTGTGTTGTTGTGATCAAGTGAAGACATGGTGAAGCTCTTTTTGGTGATGGGAAACTTGGAGCATTTGTTGATGTCCTAAAGAAATCATTTCTTGTGAAAAAACCTTCTTGTTATTCCCACTTAAGGTGGAAGACTTGTAGTATTGTATTTTTTTTTTTTAAATGTTGCATTATAAGTTTCATTTACCAAGTTGTATTGTTATTTTGAAGGAAGTTAATTGAGGAAGTGTATAATTTCCTTTCTCCTGAAATTGTAGTATGTAAAGGAATGAATCAAAATGGAAATCATGTTGAAAAGTTTAGTTGTATTGTATTGTGAGAAAGTAAGTTATTTGCATTGAAAGAAATGAGCTATGCTTAAGGAAAAGAAAGTTCATTATTCTTGTTGAAGTTGTATTATTGTAGAAAGGAAAGAAATAACATAGAAGTTGTAAAATACTAATAGTGTATACATGGAAAACTTGAATTTTGAACCAATTTGTTAGTAGTTATTTGAATAATTGTTGTAGTGGATATGGGAAGATGCAATAAAATTTAAGTAAATTATTATGTGGAAATATTGCATTTTGTTGTAAGGAAAAAAAACAATAACATTAGAAGTAGATTTAGTTCTATTTAGATACTTTTGAACTTGAAAGAAAATTTGTTGAAAGAAAATGAAAATTTTCTTGTAGTTGTCTTCTTGTGACTATGGAAATAGAAAATCCTTAGATTTAGAATTTTTAAGTATGGAATCAATTGGAAACTTTAGGAATATACATTTAGGCTAAGGATGGTTTATAGAACACTCTTGTAAATTTATTTATGGGAAAATATCGGATTTGAATGTTCTATTTTTAAAGAACAAGACCGTCGCCTTATGTACAGCGGTGGTCTCTGAACCTCTGCTTAGGTAAGGTGGCGCTTCGTGAATCATCACCTAGGTAGGGTGGCGGTCGCAGGACTGCCAGCCTGCTTTGGGCGAAGGTTCCATCACTAATGGTAGAAAAATACAAATCCACTCCTATGGAATTTTTTAACTTGGTCAAACTAAAAATTCAAGCCTGTAAAATTAAAGAGAAAACCTCCAACAAGAAATAAAGGAATAATTTCATTTTTCTAAACTCATAAATCCTCAAAGGGGTATTTAACAACATTCAATCTCTTGGATTAAAAACAAAGTAGGTTTTTTCCCATGTAGGAAACTAAAAATGGAATTAAATTTATAACAAAACCATATTTGCACTGGAAACCTCCACAATCTTCGAATGAATGGCATTATATCAACAAATCCATAATGTATACTAAACTAAGCTTTATTTTGTAAATTCCTCCATGGTTCTTCCTTTCTTTACTCCCATGGCTTCCATTTCTCCAACCTGTAAATTAAACAAAATAAAATAGACCAAATGAGGAGACTAGGGTAAAGAAAAGGATTTATTAAGAAATCATAAGGATATTTACAGTTAGCATGGAACCCTATGATATAGTGGCCACAATTGAATTGATCCAAGGGTTTAGGATCAACCCTACAATTATTTTGTATGAAAGATTATTATGGGTGTTTTAAATAAATTTAAAGGTATGTGTAAATGGGTGAATGGGGCAATTTAAATATCCTTGTGTGCAAAGTCATTTATTTAGTTCCTAATATGTTTTAGAAATTAATGAAATGGACATTAAATCTATTAAAATAATGGAACTAAATTAACTAAGTATAAGGTATATTAAGTATGTCTTTAAATGTTAATTAACGATCAGAAAAACATTTAAACAAGTAAATCAATTTATGACACGTTCTTAGTTGTTTGTAATTAATTTGACCTTAGAGATGAATTAAGAATATTTAATTATTTAAATTTGACCTGGTCCACCCTTTGTAATGTAGTAGTGTATGGTAAAAATTAATTTAACGTACACTAGGGTTTTTCACCCTTACAACCTTATAACTTTAAAAAAAATTAAATTGTCACAACTTTCAAGATAATTGTATAAGATTTAATGTGTTCTTGGAACGTCATTTTCGTGGGTGTTACAAATGGAGTAGTTGGGTATAGGTGGAAATATTGTAATGGGTTACTATAAGTGGAAAATATATGTTCAAGGCCCTAACGTAAGAATTTAACACATAGGTGAACTGTAGAAGGCACTTCTTGCATTTTTTGAAGCCATGGCCTACCAAATAAGAAAATATCGAACTCAGTTATCAATGGAAAAAAATAGTGTGGAAATAATTTTTGGGTCAACTGTGATGGGTAAATTAATAATGCCTATGCATGGACTCATCATCGAATCATAGGCTAATAAAGAGAAACATGTGGGATTATGATTAGATAAGAAAATGCCTATATTATAAATGAATGTTAAAGGACAAAGATTGAGATCAGATCCATGATCGACTAATATTCTCTTAACACCCCAAGTTATTGATGCATACTTGTATATGTAGGGGGAATCATTGTCATGAAAATAAATATTGCTCACTATAGTAGATATAAAAGTAAAGTGTTGAGAGAATGCATCTACAAATATCTTATAAACTATGTCAAGATGAATAGTATAAGGAATGCGAGCATTATATGAAAGTAATGATTATAGCTTGACATTGAGGATTGGCTAGAAAGAAATCATGAATAGAAATCTCCATGATGATAGGATCCTAAGAAAGATGCAAGAAGTGATGAAATGAGGACCCAAAAGTGTTTGAATGAGACGGGTTCACCAAATGATTTATCAAATATAGGAATTTGCTAAATCCTAATTACAAGTCACAACGTAATGATAAACAATAAAGTACATATCTAACCTAAGCAATAAGAAAATGGAAATTGAAAACCTAACTACAAGACAAGAAAAAGAATGCTTAGTTGATTTTGTAATTGATCTTTAGTTTTATCGAATTAGATAATTGATAAAAATAAGGAGGAAATTGTTGCAAATGAACTCAAAAAGTTGTTTGATTGTCGGATCTACCTGGAATGGAATGCAAGAGTGCTGTAGACCTCTTTTAGGCACCCGTGACTCTAAAAAAGCTCAAAAACTAATTTTCACTATGTCGCGTGATGTTTTCCAAACTTCTTTGTTGATCATATGTATGTCACATTATGTTCTCATAATTCACCTATAACTTTCAAAGAGAAAGAGAACATAAAAAACCACAAAACACATCAAATTCTAAAAATAAAAAGATGTAAATGGGGATTCAAATTGACCCTAGAGGTCACTTGATAGAGAGAACTTACGACCAAGCTCTGCACTACATCTAAGACTCCGTGTAGTTTTGTGTATATGTGTGGTAAATTGTGCCATAAGAATTTCTTGTAAAAGATGCACTGAATAGAGAGAAATAGCTAGATGTAGCAATATAAGTAGATGTGTGGATGTCAAATTTTTTTTCCCTCCTATGAAGTGTATGTAAAAAATGCAGTCCCTCTTCCCTTGAATTATAGCTAGATGGATGCTTGGATGGTCTTTAAATGGCCTTGGATGCAACCTTAAGTGATAGTAGTATATGCTTAGAGCTTGGACCCTTAGTACCATGACATAAATTTATATTTATATGATTCCCTTGGTTGAATTTTTCAATTAACAACTAAAAGGATAACCCATTAAAAACAAGATTCTCAAAAGATAAAAGATACCCAAAAGAGGTGAGCAAGATAAAAAAGAGGTAGAGGACGCCCATAATGATGAGATATCCTTGGCCTTCACATCCTCACTAGGCACTAGTATCTATAGTGATAAAAAATGAAACCATGAAGCATCAATTGGGCTGTAGGGTGTGAGAGGCCAATAAGAAGACATGAACAAAGACAAAAAGGCCAAATACAATTGTTAATTGCTAGTTTTCTCACTTAGGAATCATATGAATAGTAGTAAATGATTAGGACCTACAAATGTACCCAAAGTGCGTGATTTAGTGTACACAATTTTACGCCTTCTCTCTCTTTACATTTATCTCTCTATAAATATATATGAATTTTTGTATGGTTTTGAAAATGTAAATGTGTTGAAACTGTATATGGGTTTGAAATGAAATGAAAATTAGAGATAAGATGTATGTGTTTATGATATGGTAAATAGAAAGAGAATGAATTCTAGAATTTCTCTCTCTTCCTTACTCTTCTCTCTAGAAAAATTCAACAGAATTTGGAAGTTTGAATGTGTGAATAAATGACCTCTCTGCGTTCTATTTCAGTTTTCTTGAAATGATGGATGCATATATTTTATTCTTGAGTGTAGGGGATTTCCATACAAGTCCTAAGAGTGATCCTGTATTGCTTGCAAGTACTCTGATCAAGAGGAATTCAAGATTTGATATGATGTTTTTAATGAGTTGTAATTGAAAAGTTATATTCATCTTGCAATATGTGTATTACCTTAGAATAATGATACATAATGTTTTTTAAAGAATTTTTGGTATGTACATTTTGAAAAGGAACATGTCAATTTGGCTATAATTTCCAAGTGTCAAAATGGATATGAAGTTGTAATAAAATGTCCTACTAATGTTGTAAATATATTGAACTCATATTTTACTATCTTATTATTGATTTATCTACTTAACACTCATAATGCTAGGTATAATCTCATTTTACCCTACCTATCAAAATGAAAATGAGTTTTAATCCCTATTGTACCCTCTCCTCCAAATTCACCATTTATGAGGGTATAAACACTAAAGATGTTAATAAAATAATCTAATCTCGTTTTACCTGAACTATCGAAATGAAAATGAGTTTATAATCCCTATCATACCCTCTCCTCTAAATTCACCATTTATCAGGTTATAAACATTGAAGATGTTAATAAAATACTTTAATATCATTCATTGTCTTCTTGTATTGTACTTACAAGTTTTACTAAAGACCATTCCGCTAAGTAATGTACGAGGAGGTGTATAGTCTTTGTGAATCCTATCATATTTAGGAAAGCGAGCCTAACATGTCTAGGTGTTGTAGGTCTGACTATATCATATATAAGTTTAATCCTCATGTGTGTAATTTCCTTATGAACCCTAATGCGTGATCAAAGCCTTTCAAAGATAGTTTGTGGTTTTACCTAGGATTTATCTCGTTTGATATCTAAATTACATGAGTGGATTCTATGTATCATATTACATTCCCATTAAAATATCGTGTTGAACCCTTTTTTCCCTCTTATATAAAAGTGTTCCATTGGTGAGTAGTAGTTGATTACCTCGGGTTTTGATAAAAAATGTTGAGATGTAATGATTTCAAACTCTCTTGTAATGTCTTGTTATAGGGACTTGTTTTCCCCCATTCAATTATTTTGATGTTAGTAGATCATGGAACCTCTCTAAAGGTTATCGATGAGAGAAACTTTGATGCATTGTTACCTAACGATTGAAATAGTTCATTGGAATGCATTTCAAACACATAAAATTGTTTGGGATGTCTCACTTGTAATATTAATTTAATACTTTAGTGTCGAGAATAATGAAATGAGTTGTCTTGTGTCAGGTCGCACTCCTTGTAGTCTTAAATCCCTAAGTGTTAAGTAAGTGTTATATGAACTACATTGTTTCTAAAATGATGCCAACACAGGCTATCAAGGTAACCATGTAAATATAGTTACAACAAGGGTAAATAATATTAAACTATGGAATGATCGCTACAAAAATAATATGCCCTAGAGCAAATTCAAACCAACTAAAATGCCTAATGCTATCATAACATTAATGCAATAAAGTAAAGATTCATGGGTAAAAAAACAACCAATTAAATTGGGAAACCAATTCTGAGGCATGAAAACATACTTTGTACACATAAATGCGGTTAAAAGATGATGCTAATGAAATAATGAGCATGTAGCCTAGAAAATGGAATACTTTGGGCTATAACCAAGGTTTTGTGAGATTAGGATATTGCAACCTAGTTTGACTTGTAAAAATGATAAGAATCATTCAGCATAGATGGGAATACATTAAACCTAGGATATCTAACAAAGTATAATTTTTCACCGCAACTTGTAATTAACCCATAACTATCGAGAATGAATCCTTAAGATTATGGATTATAAGTAGAGTGAAATGTGAGATTTATCACTTAAACTTAATGCAAAACCTCTATGATGTTGACAGAGGTGAAATGTACCTTCCATGTGCAACATGACTTGGAAAACAAGGATTCCTAATCTGAGAAAATGGATTGTTAATCATGTCATGAATGATGCAAATTAATTAGTTTACTTACATAGTTGGTTGTAATAACTTAAAGATGAATAAAAGTGTAACCTTAGTGTTTAAAAAATGTTTTTAAAAGATCTTAGAATAGGTCCACTCTTGACCTAATAACCTTCCTTTTTACTCTTTGTGAATTTTTCCTCCTTGTAATGAAAGTATAATGCTAAACCAAGTAAACATGATACTTAGAAACGAATTCGTATGACAAGTATTAGTTGACTCATGGGTGTGTAAATGCTCCTAATCTCTATCAAGTTATAAAAACTAATCACGAAAGAGGAAATGGGAAAACTTCTAATAGGACTAGTATAGTTGAAATGTTAAACGAAATAAGGGAAAATGCAGCCTAGTTTCAAGAGGATTAAAGGGTTACAGATTAAGTGCTCTTCAACTAATTAAGGTCAAATAATGAAAATTAGTTTGTAATAAACATGTAAGCCTTAAAATGTTGTGTCGTGGAAAGTGTCTATTCTTAAGTGTGTATTGGAGTGGGGGCATTGTCTCATCTATTGTGTGTTATCTTAAGTGATCTAATGTGGTGTCATGTAAAGTAACATAAGTCAAGAAAAACTTATTCCATTATTTTTTTGTTGTATTTGTGTGTCAAAAGTATGGATGTGACAAAAATTAATAAAAATTAAAAATTACAATTAATATTTATATTATTATTGCTAACAACAACTATAATTAAATTTGATAAAATATTTTAAAATAAACATGAATTAAAATTAATAATTAAAATTAATAAAAACTAAAATTAATAAATATAAAAAATATTAGAAATCAAAAATTCAAAATTAAAATTTAAAAAATTAAATATTATAATTAGTAAAAATTAACCATTAATAAAAAACTATAATTATAAATTTAAAAAATTATATAGTAAAATAAAATAAAATAAAATTTGAAATCAATCAAAATTTAAGAAATAATAAAAATTAAAAGAATACTAAAATTAAATAATTAATAAAAATTCAAAATTCAAATGAATAAAAATTTAAAAGTAATAAAAATATAAAAAATGAAAAAAATAATAAAATTTAAAATTAATTATAAATTATAAATTAGTAAAAAGTTAAAAAATAATAAAAGTTTGAAAAAAATTTAAAATTAAAATTAAAAATCAAAATAAAAAAATACAAATTAAATTTAATAAAAATTAAAAATTAATAAGAAAAGAAAAATATAAAATTAATAGAAATTTAAAATTCGTAAAATTTAATAAAATTTGAAATTAATATAATATAAAAAGTTACTAAAATTAAAAATTAATTAAAAAAACTATTTTAAATATATTAAATATTTTTTTTAATTTTAATTCAATATTATTTTTTTATTATTATAATATTAATAATAATTTCCAAAAATAAAATTAACTATAAAAACAATAGACCTATATAAAAACATTAAATATAACAAATTTATAATTAAATTAAATGAAATTTATTGTTTATAGAAAATTCTATAAAAATTATAATAAATATTTATATTAAAACAAAATGTATATTTTAATTAATAGGTAACTTTTATTTAATAATTATTCTTCATTATTATAATTAATAAAAATTATAAATATTACATGAAAAGACTCTTAATATTGTTATTATTAATAATATTAATTTTAATATTATAAGAATTTAGAAAATATATATTTTCTTTAAAACTATTATCATTATTATAAAATAATACTTTAGTTAATTTATTATGATTTATTTATTATAATAACTATAATAAATCTTAGTAATCAGATTTTTAATCAACTAAATAATAAATTTGTAAAGTTTATTATTACTATTGTTTAATAAATTATTTTTATTATTATTAGATAATAATTTAGTTCATTTATTATGATTTATTTATTATAATAGCTATACTAAATTATTATTAATATAATAATAATAACAATAATAAATCTTAATGTTTATATTAATAATAAACTAAATAATTGCTTTGTTTATAAAATATTAAATATAAAAAATATTTGTAGTTATTATTTATAAAATATATAATAGTAAATATATTATTATTAAATATTTTAAGTTTAATAATAGTATAATCTTGCAGTTTTCACAAGGTCTTCATTACAAAGACTATATCAGCATGACTTTTGGTATGCATGAGGATAGCAAGGATTAGGATAGAGATGATGGTTGGAATCTAGTACAAAATAAAATATCTAAATATAGGTAGATTCTTGTTTTTTCCCGATTTTTGGTTGTGCTCTTGTTGTGTTCCGGTTATGTTTCGGGCATGTTGTGTTCACAAATTTGATGCTTGTTGTGTTTCTTTCTTTTTGTTCCTTCCTGAATATCTAGGCATTGGCCTTTCTGTCCTTGATAAGGTTCTCATTAAAAAAAATTACCCTCAATAACAAATAACAATAATAATATTAATATTAATAATAATAATAATATTTTTTGTTTTAATTATCATAGCAATATAAATATTCATTTTAAATTTTAACATTTTAGATTTTAAATTTTATTAACACAAACATAATTATTATTATTACTATTATGTTTCACATAAAAACTAATTATAATAATTTTATTATTAAAATTACAATAATTATAATTATAATTATAATTATTTTAATTAAAACTATAATTAATATCATTATCCAGGTGGTCTGCTAATGCTTAAGGTGGTGAATGAGAGAATTGCATGTCGAACGAGTGTTTAAAATTGTTTATTTATTTGATGGCATTCAAGAGCTAGGGTAATAACTCGATTATCATTTTAAGGTGAGAACAATCATAAAAGACCGCATTACAATAGTATCTCCTTGATTTATAAGAATGTGATTTTGTAAATGTGAATGCCTCTCACTAAATAATGTAATGGAATAAGAAAGTACAATTGTTTTATTTTTGTTATTTTAAAAATTGTGTTTTAATTTCATAAGTGAACTCTACATTGACAAGTACATTTGTACAATTAAAGCTAACTTTTATATATATATATATATATATATATATATATATATATATATATATATATATATATATATATATATATATATATATCTGTTGTATTACATTCATTGTAAATCGAATCATATTTTTTTCTTAATATTACTTGGGATACAAATTCACTTTGTATGGTGGTGGTGCTCCAATTGTCTCTCCCCATTTGTCATTAAAATTCTTCAGATTGCAGCCTTTGTTATGTTTTTTGTTTTCCTCAGGCTCAAATGGTGGTTGTCCTACATTTTACGATTTGACGGGTGTAATTTCCCAGTCAAAATTACTTCTTGGTTTTAGTTGAAAAGTGGCCCTTTCTAGTTGGATGCGCCATTGTGACACATGGCAGTTTGAAAAGTCAAAGAGGTGGGGAAGCGGACCATCGGAGGTAAATTTGATTTTTTGCCTCTTGAAATCAAAAGGATTAAAATCTCAAAATGGCCCACAAGCCCAATAAGGGAAAAGTCAAAGCTTACTCCAGTCAACAGCGGAGGTGTGGACTCTTGGGGGAAATTTGGAAAATTTTCCTCTTGGGAGAAAAAGGTTAAAACTGAAAAAGGAAGTGCGGATCCGCTGGGACCCACATTAGGACACATGTTAGGCTCATTTCCCAAGGGCAGATGTGTGGAGCAAAATGGATTTTTTTTGCATTTTTTCAAAAGGTTGTAAAATGTCAAAGGAGCCCCCAGAGCCTGTTTTAAAGTTGAATATTTTACGTGGACCTCCCAAATTCAAAGTAAAGATAAACGATAGCTTTGAGTCTGAATCTGATTTTCCCCCATTTTTACTAAAATGCTACTGGAAGTGTGATTCTTCGAAATTTCTTGGTGTTTCCTACACGCCAAATAGAGAGGAGAGTTAATTTTGACATCTAAGTTTGGTGGGGGAGATCCGGAGATGTATTTCGCCATTAAAGTGGTCTGACTCTCGGGCTCGATATGATTTTCTGTTTTTCTTTTCCCAAGCACACAAGGAACCAGATTTGACAGATTAGGGATGGAAATTGTTGGTGAGTTGAAGGAGGAGTGTTCTACTAGATGAATGAGTTGAATGCTAAGATTTTTGAACAGATCTGCCCCATGAGCACCTGACAAATTTTTATAGATCTGATTCTGTGAATCGCGATCGATATCATGGCGAACACTGGTACATTAAATGTTTTTATCTTTTGGGAAAAAAGGGGCTCTTTTGTAAATGTTATAAATGGCAAAAAAAAAATTGTGCAAATGGTTGGAGTGTTAGAGGTTGAAGAAAATTCCCAAGAGGAAAATTTGACAAAGCCTATCTTTTGAGAAGCCGTTTGAGAATCCTCTATATCTCTTTTTTACTAAGTTTGATCGTGTAAAGGTGGTTACATGTGTACAACCATTGACAAGCTTTGAGATTGTTCTAGAAACTTTCCCCTACTGATAAATTTAATCAAACTTGAGTTATTCTATATTAATCTTGAGAAAAATGTGTTTGTTTCATTTCTGAATATCTGCAAATAGTTTTTCTTGCTCCTATTGGAATCTTGTATCAAAATTTGTCTTAATCACACATGTCTCAATCCTTATAATAGTTTAGTGGCATCTGCAGTCTCATTTATCGGAAGATATTTCATCTGGGAGTGAAATAAATGATTTAAAATCAGTTTTCTTTCATATCTTGATAGAGATTGTTTATAAGCCTTTGGGTGTACCTCAAGCATGATTGATCTTAGATTTTGATTTTTTATTGGGTCTTCTAAATTAAGCCTTTGTGTTAGAATCCCATAGATTGTGTGAAAAATTTCTAATTTAGGCCTCCATTGAAGTCCATATTCTGGTTAAAGGCACATTTTAGCTATTTTGAAGTATTTTGTTGTCTAGACTTTAAATTTTGTAAGAGTTCTCGGAGATTTGGCAAATCCAGCTCATTCTACCTCACCTCCCACCAAAATTTATTTAAAAATAACTAACACTACCCATACTACCCCTTTTTGTCATGTCTGTATACAAATGCACAAATTTTACTACCAAAACATGCAGAAACAATAAGGATTCCAAATGTCTTTAGTAACTTGAACCTTGCCTAGAGAATATCTCCACTATCTAGAGTGACAACTTGTGAGAGTTAGATTTTGTTGCATTGATAATATTTTCTTCAAGGTCTCCTTAAAAAATTCATTAGGAAGGAAATCTCCATCTCCTCCATAACAATAGGCTACAAAGGGTTCTTTTACCTTGGTTGAATAACACAACCTAAAATAGTGAGGATAGATTAAATCCTCTTAAGGTGCTACCCACTCCTGTCCAAATCCTGAGTGCCAGAAAGTCAGATAGATTGCTTCCCCGGAAACATAATGACATACATGAACATCTTTTTTCCTCTAAGTGTCCTACCAGGTCCATGATGCTACTTGTCCTAGTGCACTAGCTTTCATTGATAGATCTGGGTAAAGAAAAGTCGAAGTCTCTCCATTTCCAGTTTCTAGTGTTGACAAACATTTGACAGATTATATTTACTGCATTTTCACAACTAAGGTTGAAATCCTTAGTGGTGACTCCCTGTTGATCTAATTATTGAAGCGAACCTCTGTCAAGTGATTTTTGTTACTAATATTTGTAAACCTGGAAGGAAGAAGGTCTTTCTTTACTAGGGATCCTGCTAGGACATTATTTCCAGAGCTAGGAAAAGCAAAATCAGAAGGAAGAAAATCCTGGAGAGTTATTGGAGATCATCCAATACAAGAAAGGGGATGGCTCTTATTGATGGTCTCAAAGTGATTGCTCCTATTATTGAAGAACTTTACAATTCAAGGTGCTTCTAAAAATCAGGTAGCCTCTTTGTGGAATTGAATTCTCCAACTAGAGAGGGGCCTTCATTTGATTTTGAAAAGTTTATCTTCTCATTCTGAAACCTTTGGAAGATCTTTTCACTAATTGATAGTTGGATTTCCAAGAAACAAGGCCTTTATTGGGGATATCCATTTTGAAAATTATTACCCCTTGTGTTTCAAGGACCTTCTACCCTAAGTTATCAATTTGTCACCCCTCCAGGGTCACCTCCATCAAATGAAATGTCCTTGCACCCCACTCCTAGACCTCCATTTGTTGTAAACACTTTTGGACCTATAAAATTTTGTAGGGAATGGTTGGTTATCCAAATGCAGTTCCTCAAGATGTAAGGAACAGAATTGGCCAAAGTTCCAAGGAAACAATGTTATAACTGGTGATCAACATCTAAAGTTTTTTATCAACAAGATGGAAGAATTTGAGATTGAACATGAAGATGTACAATATCAAGTTGTTTATCTTTCATACTCTTGGAAGAGGATGTTAGGGATTGGTATAAAGCTTTGCTAGATAACTCTATTGATTGGCTAGCTCTTAAAGATGAGTAAATTCATTTAGATTGCAATATGGTGATAGAAGCGGATGACCTTAGGTTTCTTTTGAAAGAATTTGAAAACATCGAAAAGAATCCTAATGAGTCAGTACATGATTTTCATGTGGCACAAGTTTTAATAAGACCTTGAGGAGATTTCTTGTTAGGATAAGGCCATGTGATGAATCATGTACTTGATCAAATATTCAGATGCATTTGATAAAAAGGATGCATACTACTTAAGAGAACAAAAACCTTCAAAAATTTGAGGCATGCCTTCACTATGGCTTTGCAAATTGAGGAAATAATATCAAGGCAATTGGAAAACCTCCTAAGAGGGATGGTGTGAAGCTGGTTAACCTTAAAAAATCCTCAAGTCAAGCAAGGCTACATATTTGGAAGAAGTTGTGAAAGACTTTGGCAGGGGTTGTCAAAGAAATTTCCTATAAACTAGCTTGGGATCTGAGAAGGAATTGGGCAGAGCTCACAAGGTCAACACAAGCAGCAAGGCCAAGACAGATTCACAAATCACCAAAGATAATGATGACAGAGGTAAGGGACCTGTTGGATTTGGAAATAGGTACAGTACCAAGGCAAGTGGAAAACAGAATGGTACTTGATCCTTTGGCTGCCAGAGTTGCTGTTGTGGAAGAGACAAATGTCATTGATTAATTTTTTTTTGTGACAAATGTTTCATGCCTCATGCTCCATGTGAAAAAGATCATGTCAAGAAGAGGAAGAAGCTAGTTATGAAAATGATGATGATAGTTACATGATGGAGATCCATACCATGTTTAACTATGGAATCAACTTCAACTAAGGTGATAAGTGCTAGAATTGCTGCTGTTTTTTGGGATTGCATCCAGTTGGGTACCTCTTCTTCCTCCCTATCATACTTTATGAAGTAGACACTGTACAAGATTTTGAATGTCCCACTAATGATTTTGAATACTTGAGGGCATTAATGATTTAAAAGTATGATGGAGGAGTTCCTTTAGAAGAAGATAGGCAGACTATTAATGAATTTTGTAGTTGCCCTAAGAAAAGGAGCACAATATCAGAATTAAATCTGCCAAGGGGCCACAAGCCAGGTCAAAATTTCCATTGCTTACCAAAGAAACCCCAAATAAAAATTCATCTGGCATGATAATCTTGTTTCCCCAAGAAAAACTTATGTTCCTCCCCATGCCCATAACTGAAAAGAATCCCATTCCATCTGATGAATTTTCCAATCTTTATTCCTATTGTTGCTTTACCCAAATTTTTCCATATGACATTGCCCAAGTTTTGAGTCATATAAAAATTCCTGTCCCATTTGTTGAGATGCTTAGGATCCCTGAGCGCAAGAAGAGGGGTTTTTAATACTTAGGATTCAAAGGGGAAGAGATCACATATGACAGAGATGTAAACAAGGTTGGGATTCCCCTTACTGTTGTAGTGTTGGAAAAGCCAATAGTGTTAGAAGATATGGGGGAACCACCAGAGGTTTATTTAGGAACTTCTTTGGTTAGAAGTCAGCTGAATGTGGATCCATTTTTCACTACCATAGTTATCAAGGATAATTTGTTACATAACATGTATGTTTATATTTATGAAGCTTCATGTAATGTCATGCCTCTTGAGGTCATGAATGAGCTAGGTATCAAAGTAATAAACAGTCGTCTTCATATGGCAAGTGCAGTGCTCACCTAGGTGGAGCTCTAGAGAGGTGTCTGGTGGTTACATGTGTCAACGATTAGGGAATGGTTGTGCAACTTGCATCTTATCCTGGAAGGAACTTAAATGGACTTGATGTCAGGTGATTGTTGACTGCCTTGTGGTAGTGGGGGATGTTGTTATCAAGAAAGTGGAGCTCAAAATGTTGGTGGTAGTGCTCCCAAATGGACATCTTATGCCACTGCTTCCCCTATTGACAGGGCATCTTGGTGAAATTATATGGAGTGAAGAATAGGATGTTGTACTTTATTAAAGACCCAAGCAATGCATCTTATGAATTTTTGCAAGTAGATGCTAATCATTAACAAACTTATGACATTAGGACCCTGATTTCAGGGAGTATGAAAGTGTTGAAGCAATAGAGCTCCTAAGGCTACTGATTTTTTTCTATAGGAATTTGTCTATGATTCAGCCTTGAAAAATGTTAAACAATTTGACTTAAACACAATGGGGGAGCTTCACCATTAAAAGGATGGATTACAAACTGAAAAGAGAATAAATAGAGGTATATTTCTAGTTGATGAAAACATATCAAAACCTCATGGCATGGTCATGATCCTAGGATGGCAAGATGCTTGAATTTTTCCTTGATTGTTTTCTCTTAATCATTAGTAAACTATCATTTGTGTGACATTGTATAGCGAGTTGTTTGTTTCCTGTTTTTTGTGTTTTTGACAAAGGTTCATGGTTCCTGGTACCTACCTAATTAATTTGTTGGTTTAACTATTTGTTTTTGCGAGAAATGGTCTACCTGGTTATTGTCTCTGCTACTGAAAGTGACTAAACTTTTGCCCAATGGATATTTTTGGCACTTAGTCCCCTTTTTTCTCTATGGCACTCACAGGTGAGATGCCCATCAATCCTGAGTCGGACCCTAGTTGTTGGTGCTCAAAATTGTCTCATCCCATTTGTCCATTAAAATGCTTCAGACCACCAAACCTGTAGTAGACAATTATGCCTTTTCCCTATGCTCGCCTAGCTAAACATTGAGTGAGTGTAATTTTCAAAATTCCTTCAAAGCATAGAGTTCAAAAGTGCACTTATCAGATCCATGGTTGCGTCCATTTGACATGTGAAGTTTACCTCTAGAATGTTACAATTTGAGAAGGTCCCCCCCCAAAGCACTTGTTATCACCAAATCACAGCACCCCTATGTTTATACAAGTGCATATACTTGAACTCACGGTGTGATTGGATAACATGGGTACTATCTCCAAGTTGTGGGACTTGCTACTTGAGATAGACCTCCAGAGAAAGCTGGTTCTTGCTCCTAAACTACCTGCCATAATCTACTCTAATGCAGGGGAAACTAACTATTCTAATCTAAATTTCCAAGGGACCCGGGAGAGAGAATGCATAAAATGAAATCCTACACTAAAGTGGTGATACACCAGAAAAGGAGGGTGTGAGAGTAGTCTTCAAATGCGTGAAATACATAAGCAAAGTGCACACTAGAAGAGGTGATGACAGTTCTCCATAATCTAGCGAAAAACATTCACAACAATATGTCAAACATACACAATGATAGTGGATCCCTACATGAACATAATAATAGACACAATATTCTTGTAATCAAGGTTGAAGGGGCAAGAAGAATGGAAAAAAACACAGTAGGGGAAGATACATCCACAAACTTATATTTTATTGCTTCATGATATGCACAGTTCAATCTATTACAAGATAAGGGCCTGGATCACCATGCAAGGAGTCCACAACAAGGGCCTATAACACACTACCTTCACAAGGAAATTTTGACAGAGCTTGGCTACAAAAACTACCCCCCTTTACAATGAGCCCAACACTCCAATTTATAGAAAAAATGAGAAGAGAAAGAGAAGGGAAAATGGAAATCCCGAAATCTGTCCTTCAACCACTTGTAAGAGGCATTAAATGGAGTAAAATTATTATACATTACTTGTAAAAGGCTCCCTGTACTGTCCCAGGTGCTGCAACAGAGAAAGAATGATGACCATGCCTCTTAATTGCACTCCCAACCACCAAATAAAACACTATTATGAACCCGTCCGCTATGTTTTGTGAAAACTACCCCCCAATATCTCATCAAATCTAGAATTTCCTGATTTTTGTGTGTCAGGCCCGGAGCCACAATTGCAACGGTACCAATTTTGTGTGATTTCGTTGAGAAATACAAAAGTTATGGCCTTCTGAGTGCGGGTAGCTATTTTGGGTCTGGCACCCCCCCCATTTTCTGTCATTTGACGGGAATGAGCATTAACTGACTGGAGTGGAATATGTTTCCTTTATTTAAATATATCTAACCTTGTTAAAAATAAGAAATCTATTCTTTTTTGTGTAGAGGACGTCGTGCTCATTCTAGAAAGTCCAATTTTGTGAAAATCGGAGCTAAGAGTCAAAAGTTATGGTCGTTTGAAGTTTCACGGCTCAAACGTTGACTCTTTCTTCTTTGCCTTCAGGTTCTCGATTCAGCTTTTCGCATTCTCCACAGTCGGATTCTATCTTCATGCATACTTTCTGTCCTAGCTATTCCAGACAAATGAATGGACTGTGTCTCTGATTCGAACATATCCTTGAGCCTTGTAACATTTCGGTGAAGATTCTCATCCGATGGAGAAATTTTCATTCGCTCTCGAACGAATGATCGGCTTTTCATATTTTACGGTTTGATGGGCATTTTGGCCCGGATGTCCCAATTTACATCCTTACATCAGACATGGGACTTTTCACCTTTTGCGTTAGACGTAGCTTAGCCGCGCGTCACTCCCCCGCGTACTTTTGTCACCTCAACTGTAAAGTCGCAGACGCCTGGGACGAAATGATCTCTATTTGAACTGCCCGAAATGGACTGTCTGTTGGAAAATTGGCCTTGGTTCGCGTCCCGCGCGTACTTTTGGTCCCAGCTGTCCCAAAACCGCGCGAAACTAAAAAGACTTGTATGATATAGTTTTTCCAAGACACTTCGCACTGATTTCGGCTTTTCAGCGTCCCTCGCGTCCCGCCATCCCAACTGTCCATGCAGACCACCTGGAGGACACTGTCTGACTTAGCCGATTTTCCTTGTTTCATTTTAAAGGCCAGATGACAAGCTTGGTACGACGAAAGGAGAACCCGAACTGGTACGACCCGTGGTGCCTTCAGACCCGAAATGCTTCAAAACAGTCCTGAAACCTTATTTTTTGCATTTTTTCCATTTTTTCCAACTCGTTGGGATTTTTTCTTGGATGGGAGAGTTAGAGAGAAGTCAAAGGGGGCCCCAAAAACATGATTTCGGGCCTTGAATCAATCTACTTGCTCTTAAGGACTTAATAATCTCATGAATGTTATCACAATTACCAATGAGGGAAATAGTCAATGTTTTACCCCAGTCAACGCCGGAGGTGCAGACTCATTGGGGGAAATTTAGAAAATATTTTAATGGGAGAAAAGATTCAAAAGGATTAAAAGGGGAAGAACGGTTCCACTTGAAGCCACGATAAGGGACACGTGTCAAGGCTCATTCTGCAATCGACAGTGAACGTGTAGACTGTCAAAGGAAAACTTGGAAAATTTTCCCTCTTTTCAGAAAAGAGAGTTAAAAATGGTAGAATTTAGCCGTATGGTTCCACTAGGATCCACATTTGAGACACGTGTCAAGCTCATTTCCCAAAGGCAGAGGTGTCAGAGCAAAATAGATTTTTTTTCCATTTTTCCAAAAATTTGTAAAAAGTCAAAGGAAAGCCCTTGGGTCTATTTTTAAAGTTTGAATCTTCCACATGGACATGGCCCAAATTCAAAGAAAAGATCAACGGTACATCTGAGAGTCTAAATCTGATTTTCCCCCCATTTTTACTAAAACATGCCTCAGAAGTGTGAGTCTCTCATGATTTCTTGGTATTTCCTACATGCCAAGTAGAGAGGGGAGTTAATGTTGATATCTTAAGTTTGGTGGGGAAGATCTGGGAGACATCTTTCACCATTAAAATGGTCTGACTCTTCGTGTTCGATCATGATTTTCCTTTTTTCTTCTCCCAATCATGCAATGAGCCAAATTTGATAGATTTGGGGTGGAATTGGTTGGAAAATTGAAGAAAGAGTGATTTACTAGAGGAAGGATTTGAATGCGGGAGATATTTGATGAGATATGCCCCCTTAAGCACATGACGACTTTTTACAGATTTGATTCTGAGAATCACAATCTAAATCATGGCGAGCACTGGTGCATTAAAAGTATTTTATCTTTTGTGGAAGAAGGAGCTCTATTGTAAATGTTATAACTGGCACAAATTTTTCATGTAAATGGTTGGAGGCTAGAGTGTTAGGGGTTGAAGACTAATATTTGTAATACGAAAGTTTCACAGAGCTCTTCATCTTTTGAGAAGCCATCTGAGAAATTAGGTTATCTCTTTTTGTATTAAGTTTTATTATGTCTAGGTGGTTGCAAGTGTATAGCCAGTGACTATCTCTGACACTGTTCTAGAAACTTTCCCGTTCTGATAAATTTAATGAAACTCGAGTTATTATGTGTTAATCTTGAGCAAAATGTGTTTGTTTCATTTCTAAATGTCTGCGAATAGTTTTTCTTTCTCCTATTACAATCTTGTATCAAAATATGTCTTAATCACACAAGTCTCAATCCTTTTGAAAGTTTAGTGGCATCTGCAATCTCATTTCTTAGAAGAGCTTTCATCTGGGAGTGAAATAAACGATTTAAAATCACTTTTATTTCATTTGTTGACAAAGATTGTTTATAAGCCTCTGGGTGTACCTCAGGCATGATTGATCTTAGATTTTGATATTTTATTGGGTCTTCTAACTCAAGCCTTTGTGTTAGAATCTCATAGATTGTGTGAAAAAGTGCTAGTCTGGGCCTCCATTGAAGTACATATCCTGGTTAAAGGAACATTTTAGCTATTCTGAAGTATTATGTTCTCTAGACTTTCCATTTTGTAAGAGTTCTCAGAGATTTGGCAATTCAAGCTCATTTTACGTCACCTCCCACAGCAAAAATATTTAAAAATAACTAATCCTACCCATACTACCCCTTTTTGTCATGTGTGTATACAAATGGACAAATTTTACTACCAAAACAATCAGGAATGCAAATGTCTTTAGTAGCCTGAACCTTGCCTAGAGAATATCTCCACTTTTTAGAGTGACAACTCATGAGAGTTAGAATCTGTTGCATTGATCATATTTTCTTCAAGGTCTCCTTAACAACTTCATTAGGAAGGATATATCCATGTCCTCCATAACAACAAGCTACAAAGGGTTCTCTTACCTTGGTTGAAAGGCACAACCTAAATAGTGAGGATAGATCAAATCCTCTTAATGTGCTACCCACTCCTGTCCAAAGGCTACATGCAAAAAGTGAGATAGATTGCTTCCCTGACTATAAAATGACATACATGATCATCTATCTACCTCTAAGCATCCTGCCAGGTGTATGATGCTACTCGGAATTTGAAGGAGATTAAATTTGGGTACTAACATATGGAACATGGAAAATTTCATGTGGAAATAAAATCCATTTATCATGTTTTCATTAATTTACAATACGTATAATAAAATAGTGGCAATTTTCACTTTACAACTATTTAGTGTAATAACCCTAGTTATTGCTAGAAACATACAACAATAAATATTAATTTCCATGAATAAAATCAATAGAAGTAATCCTATAAAACAATATTTATACAAAATTGGTTTCTATTTACTTTGAAAAAAAATTAAACCAAGATTTCTTATTTTTTTTTAATAGCCTAGTCAACAATGGAACATGTTTGTGGTAGTGTAGTTGTTAAGGTTTTGATGAGGCTCGTAATCTAATATCGATTCGTTGTTTTTCTTGGTTCTATTAAAAGTCTAAGAATGTAAAAAGGCATTCTACCATTAAGGAGTGGATGATTTTGAGTGATACTCTACAATGGTGGTAGTGAGTGGGAAACACTTATATCCTTTAGATAAAAGAAAAAATATGGTTAACATAACTTTATATATAATTTAGTTTATAAAAGTTGTAGATTTGTATTAGTAAAATCAATATTTAAATCAAAAAAATAATAAATTAAAAAAATGAATCAAAACACTATAACAAAATAAATAAGGAAATTAAAAAGACCACAAAAATGTTAGATATGATTCAATATTCGTATCTATACTTTTCAATATGACTATCCAAAGCATCTTAATAAATGAAAAACTAAACCTTTAGTTATTATTTACAAATACCCAATTTAAATATTTTTTTTTGTAAATCTATATATCATGAAATTTATTTACTTTTAATTTTTTATTAATCTAGTATGTATATTTAACTATTTATATACCTGTTAAACAATATGTTTGAAGTATGTATATATATATATATATATATATATATATATATATATATATATATATATATATATACATACATACATACATATATATATATATATATATATATATGTATGTATGTATGTTTGGTTACTTAGGTAGTTATTACATAGATCTAATAATCTAATGTACTTATGTTTTGTATACCTCTATTATATCTATCTATTTATCTATTGAATAATATACTAAGTTTGTTTATATTATTGTGGTATCTATAAGGTAAATCTAAATTATAATCTATTTTATTGTCATACATATCGAGTTGTGCCCCCTCCTTCATCAAGGTTCCTTGATTTCCTTGTCACTTCTACTAATGCATCACCACCAACCATTTCATTTATATATCATGATTATCATGCTACATTTAGTTCGTATTCATTACACATCAATGCTTATATTGGTTCATACACTTTCAATAACACCATGATCTATCCTGTAGCTCCTATTATTTTGTGCTCAATTTCACTTCATATGGCTATCAAATGTCTAATATCTATTATCACATATCCACTTCCTAAGTCTTTTTGCTACATTAGGTTTCCTGTTAAAGTTGGGCCTCTTACCATGCTTGTGTCATTAATTGTGGCATCTTCAATCAAAGGTTATGACATGCTCTTAGGTCTTCCTTGGCTCCATGTTGCTCAAGATTTTCCCTCAGGAATCATTTATGTCTCAAATTCATCCATAATAAACAAGTTGTCACTATTAAAGGTGTTCCACCATTTCCTCGACCTCATATTGATGACATATTTCCATCATCTACAACATCTAGGCCCCCAAGGCCTCTCAAATATATGCAACATTTAACACCCACTTCTTCTATCCACACACATCCTACTTCACAACGCTCTCATCTTCATAGGTCCACTAGTCCATCTCGTCAACATAAGTGCCCTAGTTAGGCATTCCCTTCACATAGGTTTTCACCTCCTCCTTTATCGAATACGTTCCATTTACATGTACATAATTACTCTCATACTCCACCAATCTTAGAGCATCGTCACATACCTTCATC
The DNA here is from genome assembly GCA_019776745.2 of Taxus chinensis. Taxonomy (NCBI): domain Eukaryota; kingdom Viridiplantae; phylum Streptophyta; class Pinopsida; order Cupressales; family Taxaceae; genus Taxus; species Taxus chinensis. Next base: position 156,731,865 of record CM034146.1, read on the forward strand.
TCCTTAGATATCGAGTGGAGGGCCCTTTCCTTTCACTATCGTTGGATATCATTCTATCCTTTTCACAATTTGGAGGCATCACACTTTATCCCCTCCATCCTAACATCATAAATTTTCTATAACATATATTATCACTCTCCGAGTCTCATGGTTAATATTTATCAAAACTATTACACATCTTGATACACACCATGTATCGTCATTACCCTAAGACACACTCTAGTTCCATGGTTCATAATCAACTACTAACAGTCTAAATCTGAATTAAACCTCATCACATTCACTCATCATACTCTATGTGTCACGTTCTATCTTTCTAGCAGACATTTTTAAAACCATTTCCAAAGGACACACTCTTCTTCTATGGTTCATTCTTGATCATTGAAAGGTTTTTTGTAAATGAACCTCATCTCATACACATCGGCTTGAGGGAACGTTGCTCCTATCCATATTCACACAATGGATACTATTGCATCATGTGCATTTACTCCATTTAGAGATCTTTGTTGCACCTACTCTTGTTTTCTTATACTAGTTACATGATGTACTTTGTTTACAATGCTCGTCAGATACTCAATATGTCATTATATTCCTATATACACACATGAACAATCATTTGGTCTTTTCGAGTAAATGCAGATCTCTTATAGATTTTCACATGTTGCAATGATGCTCGAAATTGTACCTTTTACCATTCGCACTAAGGCTCCTAGGGACATCTCGCATTGCTACACTCATACATTACAGGTTTTATTCTTTCATTATTTACTACTTCTACTTTCTAGCACATTTAGTTTTCACTTATACATACATGTCTTAACATACTTTTTGTCTTTCTAACATGCTAATGGGTGCTTCAAGTGTAGCATTTTCCTAATAGGAATATAGGCTACCATGGATATTTAATACTTTTTATTTTCAATTCTTTGCTTTCTACTTTTACGCTATTTTTTGCCAGCTATGCTCTATGTATTACTTGATCACCATTTTCTTTTTTTTTTCTGCTTCGGCCATGATAGTCTTGTGACATTTTGAGTGATGTCCCATATGTGAAACCTAATTTTTGTTGTCCACTTTGTATGTGCACCTACTTGTTAATTTTGTTTTTTCTATTATATCATTTTATTATACTAACACATGTTTTTAGCCACTTTGATTGCATGTTCATTGGTTTATACCATGCACACCTCCTACCCCCTATAAGGATATAATTTAGATTAGCATATGGTCCTCTCTTTTGGGCCACACACTCCTACAATCATTGCATGCACCAAAACAAGGGAACATATATTGGGTGAAAAAAACACCCCTACAACAGCTCAAAGCTACAATACATATCTACACATTACAAAAATGACATAGAAATATAGTCACAGAACAACCCCGAATCAAACATGGGTCAGAATAACAACACAAACACTAGTACGTCAAGTTAGATAAAAGTGGCAGGGTACTTGTGGCCTCCCCTTGGAGCTAATGTCATAGGGGCACACATCATAATATTATTAGATCAACATAGTCTACTCAAGACTTTAGAGTAATTTCATAGTTACAAGAACATTCATTCTTTCACAAAATGTATATAATCTCCTATAATCAATTTCATTTGGAACAATCATTACTGTTGTCTGAAATAAGATCACTCTTATTTTTGGTCAACTAACCCCTTTTCCCCCATTTTTGTGCTTCGATCTGATTTTTTTATATATTTTAATAACTTAAGGTTTCCTAAAAACACCTTCATTAGGTAGGAAATTTCTTCCCCTTTCCGAAAATGTAAATCAATCATTCTAACTTCATATTTTTCAAGATACAGGCCGGTGCACCTAGGGAAGATTTTCTACTAATGGGAAAAGTGTGAACTGGTAGGGCGGCGAGAGATACATTTACATTTTTGTACTTTTCACAAACAGAATAAGTAGAAAATGTGGGCCAGTGGGCCCGGGGATGATTTCTTTTACCAAACGCAGGTCTGTAGGGCCATGGAGGAAATTTTTCCCAAGTGTAAATTCAGGCCGGTGGGTCTACGGGGCATTTTGGAACTTTTACACTTTATGAAAAATGGTGGAGTTTTCAAGTGCGGCCCTGCGAGCCCACATAGGTTTTTTCGCGAAAGGTAAAGTCACAGACTCATGGAGGGTGCCACGTGCCTCATCGGTGCAACTTCAAGGTTAAAATTCAAAATGGAGACCATAAACAAGTGCCAAGATTCCACATGTCCTAGGCCCGAAAAGGGAAGAAAGAATCGATAATTGAAAAGTCTCAGGGCAATGGAAGACTCTACGTGTTTCTTTGACACAACACCAAGGTCGGGTCCAAAGAGTGGGTTCCCAAGTGAGCACGGGCTCACTACCTAGTCAAAGTCAAAAGAAAGAAAAAGGTGGCTATTTAAGAATCTAGGATTGGTAAAAGGTGTCATGTGTCAACTCGGCACAACTTCAAGGTTAAAATTTGGATCAGGTTCTCAAACATGCACCATCCCGCCACATAGTCTGGGAACGAGAAAGGGAGCAAGCTCGAATCGGATAAGTATGGAAGGTAAGAGGAAGGTTCCACATTCCTCAATGACACAAATTCAAAATGCATGGCCCAAAGGCCAGTCCCAAACAAGTGTAGGCCCTGCACATGTCCTAGGTCTGAAAAAAGGAACACCAGCCATTGAAAATCCCATTCTCAGGATATGCCTGCAGAGGCCTCCACGTGTCACATCCGCGTAACTTCAAAAGAAAAATATGGAGGAAGTCTCCCAATACGCACTGATCCTCTACGTGTCCAAGGTCAGACATATGGTCTTGCCAAACAAAAGGGACTTAGCCAAAACACAAAGAAATATAGCAAAGCCACAGAAGGATTCACATGTCTCTTCAGCACAAGTTCAAAGGTAGAATCAAAAAGTGGTCCGCAAACATGTGTCGGTGCTCCACGTGTCTCGGGTCAGGTACAGTGTGTCCACCAACAAGGGGGTCTTAGACAGAATAAAAAACAAATAGAGCAGGCCCATTGAAGCCGCCACATGTCTCTTTGGCTCAACTTCAAGAGTGTAGAGGACGGAGGGAAACCTTGAGATGTGCAAAGCTGCCACGTGGATACACTGTTAGGTTGTGGAGTCTTTTTTCATGTGAGAAAGTGTTTAAGACTGTACAATAAGAGTATTGTACACTTTCCACATTTGTCTCATATGGGTCAGATTTTTGACCCATAGGTTTATGGGACAGTTTTGGCCCATGGTTTTGATACCCATGGTTTTGTGAAACTACTTAAGCAGTTGTCTACTTATATGGTTTTATGCATATGGTAGATATTATGTTACATTACATATGTGTTTTGAATTTGGGTGTCAATTCTGTAGAGTTTGTTGAGCATAGCTCCAAACAAATCTGCGTATTGTATTGAGAGAGCGGTGGCTTGTAATAAAATTTGAGCAAGTGATTCCTGGTGGACATAGCCCAAATTTGGTGAACCACGTTAAATATTATCTCTTTGTGTTGTGTTATTTTATTGTGTATTTTTATTTAAGATCTGTAATATTGTATGCATATTAGTTTCTACTACTGTGATTCTATGAGGGATTATTCCACATATTTTATCCCTTAATTCCTAACATACGCACAAATAGACTTCAGACCCAAAGTACCTTCATGTGGCCATATCTATTGATTAGAAGCTCGAAATCGAGCAAGAGGGGACGTTTTAGAGAGCTTTTGGCACCTGCTACCCACCTACCACCATTAATGTTTTGACTAGCTATTTCCAAGGTCATTAAGTCTCTCACCTACCATGATGATGAAGAATGAGTTTCCTCTCTTTCTCAGCAAGAAATAATGACAGTGGCATGGGTGTTGCAATGGGGCTCATCATTGTGGTAGGGGAGTTCAATGCCCATTCCGGGGTGGTTGGAACAGGTTTGAAATTTCCCTCCTTTCTCTCTCTCATTCTTCCTATATATTGTACAAGAGGGACAATTTCAATGGGTTAGACATTCTTGCTTTGTGCCCTCCCTTTTTCACTTGCTCTATAGGTGAATTCATGGAGCCTTGAACCCCTCCATCTAAATTTTAATGCAATCTCTGCCTCTTGGCTACTGTAATGCATTGTATCATTTCTTGGAGCAATAAAATAAGTTCGTTGATGATTTCAACCCTCTCTTATGTTTTATTTGCTTCTTCTTGATCCCTCATTGCAATTCTTGGTCATTTGTGGATGGATATTGGTATCACATTTTAATGGTTTAAGTTTAAAGAGCAATGCAAATGTTCAGCATTCCTTCGGTGCATCACCTCTATTAGATTAGGTTTTAATTCTTGCATCCCCTTAACTCATGTCTCCTTGGAAAATTAGAATATTATTTAGGATAGATCCATCTGCAATCTGAACGTATGCACCTGAACAGAGGAATAGGAGTCGTCCTTCATCTAGTGAGCTCTATCGACTCGCAAAGTCCCACACTTTGAGAAATGCTCCATGTTGTGTAGTCAAATTGAGGATCTTAACCCATCAAGTTACTGATTTTAGGGATGTTGTGATTCTACCAAACAGTTTTGGCACGCCCAGTGGGAGACTGAGGTTAGATATTTCTCATCTTTCCAAGGTGTCTCATTACAAACAACAAATCTTAAGGGGCCGTGTGACCACACAACATTTTTGGCACACTCGGTGGGATAAGAAGTCTTCATTTAACTATAGCAAGATTTATATGCACTTGTTGTAAGTTCCTTGCTTGTAAGAAGCTCTGAAATTGCACATCTGGCGACTCTAAAAGAGGCAAAACCCACTAGTTTTAAAGGAGTTCCAAGCTTATCAAGTTCTTGAGAAGAATAGAAATAAGGTAAAGAACTAGAGAGGAGGGACTATTTTTCTATCTACATTTATCCCCGGAAAGAGCGAGAGAGGAAGAAGAGTCCAAAGGTCTCCATCTCCACTAAACAAGACATTGTTGACGCCTCCACCTAGTAGACCTGTTTCATTCAATCAACTAGAGTCCTTCGACCAATCAGGATGGCATAGCCCAACCCCTATGTCAAATTTGGTGGTAGCAGCCCACCACCTGTCAACGTACAAAATCCAATTCCAGATGCAGCAGTGAAGAGCATCCCATATTTTACTGGGAAGAACCAAACGACTCCAATTGACCACATCCAAGATATTGCAAATTTCTATGCAATTCATGAGATCATTGAAATGGATGTTGTGGTCAAGTTGTTGGCTTCATCTTTTAAGGGTAAAGCTTTACATTGGTTCAGGAGTCTAACCACGGGATCCATTTAAAACTGGGACCATTTGTGAATGGATTTTCACAATCAATTTGGAGAGAAGGGAGACAATCTATCCTTGTTGGAACAACTAAAAACAATCAAGAGGGATCCTGAGGAGTAGTTGACCAATTTCAACTTTAGAATCTAGCGGACGTGGGATAGGATTCTGGTGGCCGTGAGACTAATATACAAAGGTGCTTTTCTATACTTCCTTAGAGCTTTAAAATATGATATTGTCATGATGATTCAATCAATAGCAGGTATAAATTTACCTGCATCATATAACAATGTTATTAGAGCTGAAAATTTCTTAATCTAGGCTGGAAAACTTGCACCTAGGCTACATATGCCTCTATATCTAAAACTAGGAGCTCCAAGCACTAGTCAAACACCCACATTAGCTCCCATACCCACTCCAAAGAATCAGAGTTTAACTGAAGCCTCCACCTCAACTTCTAGCACTTCAAAAGAGCTACAAGAGGTTATGAAACAACTGTAGAACCTAGGGAATTAGCTAGTGACTATCAAAAGACAACAAGCTCAGAGTTCTAGGCCGTATCAACCTCAAAATCAATATCAAGCTAAACCCCCATATCAGCAAAATAGACCACTAGCTCAAGCTGTAAATCAAAACCACAACCAAGCACAACCTCAAGCTACTAGGCCTTTCTGACCATATGATCCAAACGCAGCTTCAACATTGAGGGCCTTGGTTTGAACACAAAACAACATGGTTCAAGAATATGATTGGTGTTTCCCATGCAATCATCCCCATAACTAGTCACTATGTTTCAATGGTGCTTTGAATTAAGCTCTTATGGTGACAACAACTAGTGTGGAACAAGAGCCTAGACCAGGAAGAGAATCAATTAGAAGGAAGTAACAAAAAAGTGAGACAACTCTAAGTGAGAGCCATGCTTGTCAATTGGCAAGATGAAGATTTATGTGGTATGAATCAAGAACCTCCTCATAGTGTGGCAGTAAATACACAGTCCAAGAAGAGGAATATTGGAGAGGGGAAATCCTCAAATTTAAATGGTCCACAGACCCTCTACTTACCCCACAAGGTGCAACTTCCAATGTGTAGAGTCAGCCCAAGCCACCTTTCAGACCCACCTCAGGCACTGGTTGGAACGACCCATGTGCAAGAGAAGAATGTGCAAGGAAAGCAGCAGGAAAAAGATAGCTCATCCCCATTTAACATCATTGAATAAGATGAAGAGGAACAAATGTAAACATCTCAATGTGGGATTCGTTGGCTATCCCAGGATAGAGAGACCTGTTACAGGCTGTTGTGGCCAATTGGTCAACCTCAAATCAGCCCCCCAACTAATAAGAGAAAGTGCTTACGAATGCAGCTCATCCTGAAGGAAATCATGGAGGGAAAACAAGGTAAGAATCTGAAGCCCCCTCCATTTTATGTTTCATTGATCATTGGAGACAAATTGGTATATACTTGCATGATTGATTCAGGAGCGAGTAGCTCAGTCATGCCAAAGAAAATAGTCGATCAGTTGGGTCTTCAATACGAAGTCATCTCTAAGGGCATAGTGCAATTGGATGGGACAGTGGTAACAACGGTTGGAGTCATCAAGGATTTAAGCCTCACATTGCACGCATGCCCCAATGTGACCGTCTTGCAAAATGTATCAGTCATAGACTTGCCACTACACTTTGCATTGTGTTTTTCAAGAGACTTCACTGCTAAAATTGGAGGTTATTTGTCTACTGATTAGTCACACATGTTATTCAGAACAAGTTATGGAGCTAAGGCTACAATTAGATGTGAGCCTATTGCATGGACTTCCATTTTGAGCCTCATGTACCGAGTCCAATCAATGCAAATTGTTTAGCCCTTTGATTAAGAAGACCTATCCAAGCACCCATGAAGCTAGATACCAAAGTTGGATACATTCCAGACTTGACTCCTCAATGAAAGGGTAAAGAAAGAGGCATGCTTTTGACCCTTACAAGGAAATGGAGGAATCTAGGCTAGGAGTTTATTGTTTACATGAGGAGAATCATCCTCTTCCTAACATCACTAAGCTATGATCACAAGGATGATAATGATGTATGGCAGTTATTCTTTGATGGGTCAAGAAGTAGACAAGCCTCAAGGAGCTGGAGGAGGAGCCATGCTTGTTTCACCTCAAGGTATGAAATATTACTCATCCTTCCATTCCAATTTGCTTACTTGAACAACACAACAGAGTATGAAGCCTTGATCCATAGACTGCATTGGGCAAGAAATAGAGGGAATAAAAACTTACAAGTGTTTGGCGATAGTGAGGTAGTTGTGAATCAAGTCTGAGGATGAAATCCTACCAAGAATGATCTGTTATAAACTACAAGAATTAGGCGTGGGATCTCATCAAATTTTTCGAAGCATTCGGCATTAATTCCATCCCAAGGAAGCAGAATGAAGCAGCAGACATATTTGCAACAATCGAGGAGACATTTGATGTAGTAGAGAGTATCAAGAGTGAGAAATCTCAGGCACATAGTAATGTGGTTGTAAGACCAATTGTTCCAGATAACAACACAAGTTGGCAATTCTTCAAGAATGATCAACAAATTGTCAATTTTCTACAAGAAGAAGCTAAGTTCTCTGCTATAAACCAAGACAAGTTGTAACAGTGTTATTGTGACCTAGTGGTGAAGCTGAGAACCAAAAAATTACCAAAGGGTCTTGTAACTTTGGAGTAAATATTCCACCCAAGTGATCAATTCTAGAAGGAGAAAGAAAATATTCAGGTAAAGGGTGAAGATTCAGAGCCCATTTCCATAGATGAACGCAACACGTTGCAAATTTCCAAAGTAAGTACTCAACAAGAAAAATATGAATTCATTCAAATTTTTCAAGAATTCTCAGATGCCTTTGCTTGGACTTACAAGGATTTAAGAGGTTTCAACCCAAGGTTGGCACAACACACTATCGAGATGGATCCGATATCTAAGCCTTTCAGATAGAAGCAAAGTCCAGTAAACCCTCACATTGAACCTCTCATGAGAAAAGATTTGAACAAGATAATTGAGGCCAGGATCATCTTCCTATCAAGCATTCAATTTGGGTTGCAAACTTGGTACCTGTGAGGAAAAGAAATGGAGAAATCATATTGTGTGTGGACTTTCATGATCTGAATAAAGCATCACTCAAGGATCATTATCCACTTTCATCAATGGAATAGATCTTGCATGTTGTAGCTGGCTCCGAAAGGTTTTCATTGCTATATGGATACTAAGGCTATAATTAGATAATGGTGAAAGAGGAAGATCAGTACAAAACAACCTTCACCACAAACTGGGGCACATATGCTTACAAGAAGATGTCATTTGGATTGTCCAATGCCGGAGTAACATTTCAGCAAGCTATGGATATGGCGTTCAAGGGCTTCATCAACAAGATGGTGTTGGTATATCTAGATGATATCACTGTCTTCTCAAAGAATGCAACAGACCACCTCTTTCACCTCAGGAAAGTATTTCAAAGGTGTAGAAGGTTCAAAGAGTCATTGAATCCAAAGAAATGTGTATTTCTGGCACACAAGGGCAAGTTGATGGGCCACATTGTCTCAAGAGAAGGGTTGACAATTTACCCTGAAAGAGTTGAAGCCATTAGAACACTACCACTACCACATCACAAGAAATCCCTCCAAAGCTTTTTAGGAAGGATAAAATTTATCTGTAGATTTGTGCCTGATTTTTCCACTCTTGTAAAGACTTTAATGATGATGTTAAAGAAGAGTCTTGCATTCAAATGGACAGCAGAAGGAAAAGAGAGTTTTGAGGCCATCAAGCTCACAATATCCAGGGTTCATTTTAAGAGACCTCTTGGAAATCAGAGGTGGAGAATACTTGGCGAATATCCCCGGAACTGGTTTCATGGGAAGACGAATTTTTTGGGGGTTGTATGAAAAAATTTCACCTGATCTTGGTTCAAGTGGCGCGATCATGGAAGGCTGCAGACGTGGGACCAGGAGATTTTGTTGTCGCGCGTCATAGAAAATGGCAGATGACGTGCGTCACTGAATTCTTCTTGACGCGCGATAGCAAAATCTTCCTGTCAATTACGCGTCTGCAGAAGTTCTGACACTCTGCTCTTCTCATCAACAAGATCTCAACGTGTCTGAGTGTCTCATGTCATGGTGTCAACTCTGCACTTGTCTCGCGTCAACAACCCATTTCCTATCGTGCATCCAATGTCTGAATATACTATCACGCGTCAACACTTCCCTTGTCGCGCGTCACCACTACCCATGTCACGCGTCACCACTACCCATGTCACGGGTCACCACTACCCAAGTCGCGTGTCAACACTTCCTCTGTCACGCGTCAACACTGCCCAAGAAGACGTTGTCCAACTACTGTAGAATGATTGTCACGCGTCAATACAGCTGTTGTCACGCATCAACAATTCACAGGCTAAGAATCAAGGCTTGGTGTATTATCTCCAAATAGGTATGTGCCCTCAAGAATAAAACAAAGAAAAGTTAAGCTACTTGAGGTATACTACCCGGCGAATCAGCATATGTGCTTGTTTATAGGATGATGTTTTTCAAATGAAGGCAAAGCCGACCCCCCAGAAAAAATATACTATATATTTTAGGCGAACATTGGGACATCGACCCACTCCGAATAATTTGCCTTTTCACGAGTTCCACGATGGAGAATCTAGAGGCCACTTTTCTCCATGGGTAACAGTGCTCAAAATTATGAGGGTTGGTTATTATTGGGCTACGGTGTTTAGGGATTACTACTCATGGATAAAGAAATACAAGAAGTGTGCATTCTGTTAAGAAATAAGAGATAAAATATGCAGAATAATCCCTAACAAAATTGCAATAGTAGAAAATAATAGGCAGAAAATATTACAAATCTCAAATAAAAGTGCAGAATAAATAAAACAGCACACAGAGAGAGTACTTAATGTGGTTCACTCAATTTGGGCTACATCGACCAAAAATCACTTACTTAGATTTTATTACATGCCTCCACTCTCTCAATACAAAACCCATATCCATTTGGAGCTATGCTCAACAAACTCTACAAAATTCAAACCTGAATTCAAAGAAATTCTGTAATGCATTTTCTTGTATCTATCATATGTGTAAAACCATATAAATAGACAACTGCTTAAGTAGTTTTACAAAACCGTGGGTATCAAAACAATGGGTACTGTAAAACCATGGGCCCAAAAACAACCCATAATGGTTACCCACTACCCATGGGTTAATAAACCACCCATGAAAATTTTCTTCACCCCTCCGAACCCCCTTAACCCGCTCACCGGCGAGCGGGACCACCATAAAAATACTCGAGTGTAACACATAGAAGGTGTACCACACTCTAACATGAAAATAGGCTCCACAAACATAACACACTCTTCATGGGAAGGAAAGGTTAACAACCCTACCTCTTCACCCAATTTTGGTAAATCAGCCATTCATGTAATGGGGATTAGACTTCATTAGAGTAATCGACCCAAATTCAAGCTACGACCACAATTGGATACTCACAATGACTAACTATTTCACCAAGTGGACTGAAGTAGTGGCACTTATAGAGGCAAAAAAATCCAACATCTTGGATTTGTATGAAAGTATAGTCACAAGGTTTGGTGCCCCTACTACTATCATATCAGACAATGCATTGGCATTACTTGGCACAAAGATCACTGAATGGGCTGTCAAGAATGGTGTATATCTCAGCACCTTTTCAAACTATTACCCTCAAGGTAATGGCCAAGAAAAGTTAACAAACACGAACTTGCTAAGAATCATCAAAAGGAATCTTGATGAGAATCAAAGAACTTGGCACACAAAACTCAAATCAACTCTTTGGGCAGATAGAGTCACCCCCAAGAGGTGTACAGGAAACTCTCCATTCAAGGTTTCATATGGCAAGGAAACATTTATGCATATATAACTTGAGTTGTCAGCATTAGAACTCATGAAACAACTGGAACTGGCTAAGTTTCAGCCTATGGAGGTCAAGTATGCAGAGCTGATGGAATTAGAATAAGTAAGAGAACATGTAGTACAGACCATGAAGAAGGATCAATCTTCAATTAAGAGATGATTTGACAAGGTAGCTAAAGCCAAGAAATTCCAAGTTGGAGACTTGGTACTAAAGTGGGATGCAGATCGGGAAAAACTGGGAAGGCATTCCAAGTTTGATGCTATATGGAGTGGTCCATACATGATCACCGAATGCAAAGGTAGCAATGCCTTCCAACTAGCTAAGTTGGACAGCGAAGAATTACAAATTTTAGTCAATGGGATATACCTCAAATATTACTACTAAAAGCATAGTTTCTCACCCTTGTAAATATTTGCCTAGGTTTTCAATTTCTCCAAGTACGCATGCACATTATCTTGTTATAGTTTAGATTTCAATTTCCCTAAGTGCTGGTGCACATGCTCTATTGCTTCTAGTGTATGATTGTATACACTTCATCTCACTCATGGAAGACGCATATGGCCACAAGAAATTAAATTTGTAGAGTATCCATATTGGAGTAGTTCTGGATATTTTCATTGCACTCCAACACATCAGGTTTGCAGAAAATCAAATGAGAGAGAAGTTTCTAGGTTTCAGACAACTCTCTACTCTCACAAATCTTGAATCCAATATTTGCTTGCAAAGGTAAGAGTGCATACAATAGAAGGAAGTTCCAGACTATATTTGAAATTACCAGGTAGACTCCATGCCCAATGGATGCTTCAAGGCCATAGATCATCTCATCTAGCAAGCATATGCCCCCCCTATGAGTCACCAAATTGTTGTCTAAAATAAGCTCACTCTTATTTTTGATCAACAAACCCCTTTTTCCCCCCCTTTTGTGCTTCAATCTAATTTTTTATATGTTTTAATCAATTAAGGTTTCCTTAAAATATCTTCATCCGGTAGGAAATTTCTTCTTCTTTCCGAAAATGTAAAGAAGTCCTTCTAACTCTTTGTATTTTTCAACTTACAGGTCAGTGGACCTTGCAAGGATTTTTTGCCAAAAGAGGGCTGGCGGGCCTAGGGGAGATTTTTCTGCCGATGCAAAAATTGTAGACTGGTGGGGTGGCAGGTGATATGTTTGAATTTTTGCACTTTTCACAAAAGGCACAAGTGGAAAATGCGGGCGGGCGGGCCCGAGGATGATTTCTTTTACCAAAATCGGGTCTGCGGGGCAGCAGAGGAAATTTTTCTCAAGTGTAAATTCAGGCTGACGGGTCTACGGGGCATTTTGGATATTTTAAACTTTTCACAAAATGGCACATTTTTCAAGTGTGGGCCCACGAGCCCGTGGAGGCTTTTTTACTAACGGTAAAGTCACAGACCCACGGAGGGTGTAACGTGCCTCATCAGCACAACTTCAAGGTTAAAATAAAAAATGGAGACCCCAAACAAGCACCAATATTCCATATGTCCCAAGCCTATAAAGGGATAGAGTTGATAGTTGAACAGTCTTAGGGTAGCGGAAGCCTCTATGTGTCTCTTCGGTGCAACACCAAGGTTGGGTCCAAAGATCGGGTTCCCAAATGAGCGTCGGCTCGCCACATGGTCAAATTCAAAAGGAAGACAAAGTCATCCGTTGAAGAGTCCAGAACCATCGGAAGGAACCACACGTCAACACAACACAACTTTGAGGTTAAAATCTAGAGTGGGTTCTAAAACATGCGCCGGTCTGACACATAGTTAGGAACCAAGAAATGGACCAGGCTCGAATCATCTACATATGGAAGGTAAGTGGAAGGTTCCATGTGCCTTAATGACACAAATTCAAAAGGTGTGGTCCAAAGGCCAGTTCCAAGCAAGTGCAAGCCCTCCATGTGTCCTAGGTCTGAAAAAAGGAACACCATCCATTGAAAATTACAAGCTTGGAATAGGCCTGCGGAGGCCTCTGCATGTCACATCCACACAACTTCAAAAGAAAAATCTGGAGGAAGTCTCCCAATACGCGTTGAGCCTCCACATATTCAGGGTTAGACATATGACCCCGCTAAACAATAGGGACCTAGGAAGAACACGAAGAAATAGAGAAAAACTGTGGAAGGAGCCACCTTTCTCTTCGTCACAAGTTCAAAGGAAAAATCCAAAAGCAGTCCTGAAACATGTGTTGGCTCTCTACGTGTCTCGGGTCAGGTACAATGTCTCAAAAAATAGGGGGCTTGGGAAGAATAAAAAAGAAATAGAGCAGGCCCGTGGAAGCTACTACATGTCTCTTTGGCACAAATTCAAGAGTGTAGAGGAGGGGAGGAAACATTGAGATGCGCAGGGTCAGCACGTGGATACACGTGAATAGACTCAAGACCCAAACTACCTTCAAGCGGAAATATCTTTCGATTAGAAGCTCAAAATTAAGTGGGAGGGAATGTTTTAAAGAGCTCATGGCACCTGCTACCCACCTGCCACCATTAATGTCTCAACCTGCGATTTCTGAGGCAGTCAAGTCTCTCACTTGCCACCATGATGAAGAATGGGTTTCTTCTCTTTCTCAACAAGGAACAATGACGGGGGCATCGGTGTTGTAGTGGGACTCATCATTATGGTAGGGGAATTTAATGCCCCTTCAGGGGCGGTTGGAACAGGGTTGAATTCTCCCTCCTTTCTCTCTCTCATTCTTCCTATATATTGTACAAGAGGGACAATTTCAAAGGGTTGGACATTCTTACTTTGTACCCTCCCTTTTTCTCTACTCTACAAGTGAATTTTTCGAACCTCAAACCCCTCCATCCAGATTTTTATGCAATTTCTACCTCTTAGCTACTATAATGCATTGTATCAATTCTTGGTGCAATAGAATAAGTTTGTGGATGATTTCAACCTTCTCTTATGTTTATTTTCTTCTTCCTGATCCTTCATTACAATTTATGGTCATCTTTGCATGGATATTGTATCACATTTTCATGGTTTGTGTTTAAGACAATGCAAGTCTTCATCAATCCTTTGGTGCATCACCTCTGTTAGATTAGGTTTTATTTCTTATATTCCCTTAACTCTATCTCCTTGGCAAGTTAGAGTAGGATTTAGAACAACCCTCTACAATCTGAATGGTGTGTACCTGAATAGAAGAATACGAGCCAATGTTCATCTGGAGAGCTCTCTCAACTCGCAAAGTCCCACACTTTGAGAGATGCTCCATGTTGTGTAGTTAAACTGAGAATCTCAACCCATCAAATTGCAGATTTTAAGGGTGTTGTGATTCTGCAACAAAAATTACATTAAGAACTAATTCGACACAGTAGGAACAAATCACAGACAAACCATCTAAAGTGGTTCTTCTTGGGAATATTCATCAATGGAGATCAACAAAATACCTCTCTTTCTAACACATGCTCTTAGGCATTAGATCACACCAAAAACTTGCATTTCGTATGAGATCGCTGAAAAAACTTGCACTTGGCATGAGATCGCCTAAAAATATCATTGTACACAACATTTTAGAACAGTTTTATATCCTTTTACACTCCTTTACATCAGGTGCAAAATATCCTACTCACATTTTACATGTTTTTACATACTTATGCATGTTTTTCATATCCACAACTTTGACTACTCTTTCGCTCTTCTTTTGCATGTCCATCCTTAATACACAATAAGAAGCAGAATACAACAAACAAAATCATGAGTACACTACAACACACATGCTTAACCACTAGGGTCACTTTACTTTCTTAGTCTCCATGTTTCACTTTACATCGTACCACACTTCAGTTGTCCACTCACCACACATTTTACCGCACACTGTACAGGATCATAAGGCACATATCTCTTATCTACTTTACATTATTGAGTATACACTCAAAAACATAATGTTTGCAAAAATTTTGACACAAAATAATGCACTTGGGTACATTTCTATGTTTTAAACACATGCTAGAATTTATATGATTCCTAAGTAAGAAAACTAGTAATTGACGACTATATTTGGCCTCTTTTTATGTGTTTCTTGTTTGGTCTTACACACCCTACATTCCAGCTGGTGTTGACCATTTTTGGTCAATCATTAGAAAGAGGATACAAGTTTTTTTCAATTTCCGAGTTCTAGACAAGTTGAGGAGTGACATGCAACGAATTAGCAGCTTAAAGTGTTGTTCAAGGATGAAATGTCTCACACAAACAACCTCTCCAAGATACCATCTTTAACAAAATAGTGCAACATTATTGAAAGACTGCCATAGGATTTTGGTGAAGATAGGAAAGATCACATATGCCATAAATTACACCCTCAAATAGTAGTTTCACGTGTTGATTTGTAAAATGGTGTAGTTTACATCATCATGTTACTTATGTTCTTTGAAAGTATAGGTACATTTTATCCATATTATTTCCTTTTGGTTAAGTGAAATTACATTATGTGTTGATTTGCTTAAGTTCATTCCACATCACGAGTATAGAAAAATAAATGTAAAGACATTTAGACAACTCATAACATAATTTATTCCATTTTTTCATAACAAAAGAGTACATTCATCCCACACAAGACATGGGATGTGGTTGACTGAAAGAATGCATAAAGACATGAAACTAGAAATTTAGAAGGGTAGAGAAGACCTGTCATTTCCTGAATGATTGAGGTCCAGTTCGAAGGTTCACCGGTTTTCTCCAGGTAGATGTTCTGTTGTACCTGAAAGAGAGAGATAAGGCATGCTAGAGCTCCAAGTGTTCTTTGCCTTGTTATATTTTCAGTTTCAGACGTCCATGCATTCAAGGAAAGAAACAATGTTGCAGAAATGAAAGCATCTATATTCAGATTGTATAAAGTCTCAAAACAGAAATAATAATTTTAAGAAAGTACAAATAATTTGTTATCAAGGTAAAGCTATGCATCAAGAAACAAGTCGCAGAATTGAAAAAATTTCATTACAGATACTGAATATGAATAGGAAGGGATTCAAGCAACACATCTCCAGCGTGAAAGAGAAAATTTCAAGTTCAAGTGTTCATTGCATTTTCAGGTACAGATTATAAGATATAAAATGATTTGTTTTAAGTTTACAAAAATTACAAAACAACCATCAAACTATGCTTTAAGGTAAATTTTTTGAGACTTTCAAACCATGCATTTGCATAGTGAAACTGATCTTGAAATGTGGTTTGCACAAAGGGAAGATTACGAATAATTTTACATTATTGCAAGGGTATCTACAAAATAATTAAAAAATTGCAAACACAGATTGTGCTCTAATTCATGCTTTCCAAGCAATGTATGAACTCCCGAAAAATCTTTGTTACACAAGATGTTAAGGTTACTGTCATCCTTTTTACAAGTACAAATCAGAGCTAATTAAAAAATTGAATTCCTTCGTACATTTAAGACTGGAAAATAAGTACAAACTTAAAAGAAGAGTTTCTAAAATGTTAGTTTTAGATTGGGTAAGGAAGCAAATGATCAAATTCCAATACAATATTACAATGTTTCTAGATTTGTATGATTTTTTATAATGAACCAAATTTATAAAAAGAAGGTTTCCAGAAATAGGTTTCAGGCTATATCATGGAGATATAAAGGTTGTAGCTATCAATCGGTGATCTAAGCATGCTTTCAAGAAGAAAACCCCGCATTCAACAATACACAGAAGAGAAGACTTTGCAACCAAGCATTGCATAAAAAATAAGAGCCCAAAATATCTAGTAAGTAATGTTATATCTAGTTCAAATTACATGCACAAATCTATCATTCAAGATGAAATGAAGTATTGCAAATTCCCCAGACATGATCAAGAATGTTTCAATCATGCAGGTTTCGAGGAATCTTCGAACAACATACCAAGATTGCAAAAAAAATCTATACATTCTATCATTATTGCGATGAGCATCAGATAACAAGCTTTACTTTCAATTGAATGCAATCTGCTTAAAGAGTAAGCTACAGACATATACAAGAAGAGTGCAGTTTCACCATGCATGTTTTATGGTAGAGCAGAATTGCATGACAAAAACATGTATAGATTTTCATCATGTTTCTAGTCTTCTCAATATGCTCATAATGGGTATATGATAGCCTTGAACTGAGAGAATACGGAGTGGTGCTAATAATACAACAAACAAGTTCCCAACAACGAGATGCAAAGGATTTACAAGTGGAAATCTTTTCAACACGGAAAAACTATACATGGAACTCGACCCAATAAGCTGAGATCTCATTTGAAGCCTCAATGAGACGAACCCACTAAAGCACAACGAATTAAAAACTGTGCATAAGAGATGAGGGTCTGAACAAAGGGAACTTCACTAGGTGGATAACTTCATGAAGATTTGTGGGAGGTATTGAACTTCGCAAATTATGAAGTTGTTGTTGTTCATGCATTTGTGGAATCTCATGCTCATGCTGCCCCCAATTTTCATCTCTTTTGGGATTTCCAAGTGAATGAAGATTACTTACAGATCATAATGCCGTAACATGGCTATGTGAAACAGGGAAGCCCATCTTGAATCCAAAAGTTCTTCCATGAAAGCACATAAAAAACATCCAAGGAGATAGAACACAAGCAAGTATAGCAGTGGCCACTGGAAATAGGAAAAAAAATTCCTCCAAAATACAATAGCATGCCTTTTTAATTCTCTAAGAACAACTTGTGATGATGGGAATAATTATTCTTAACCATGAATAAATAAAGCAAACTCTAAGAATGAAAAAAGAGCACAAAGAGAAGTAAGTATGAGGTTACCTCAAAACCCCAAGTCGAGATCTGTAAAATATGTGGCCAAACCGTTAAATATGATGTCATGGGCCAATAAAACCCAGCCACCAGAGTTGAACTGTGAAAAGAAGCTTGCAATGGAAGAATAAGAACTCAAAGATAACAGTAAGCTAAACGAATACCTCATGGTGAGTAAAGCAATGACGGCCTCATTTAAGTACATATCAAAATAAGATATTTTCTAGAAAACACGAAGGAGACCATGGTAGAGCTATAGATCATATAGAAGAGGTTGCAAGAACAAAGAAAAAATGGGCTCAACCTCATTATAAGAATATTCCCATCGATGTGAAGACAAACCGATCCACTACGCATCAATGGTCAATTCGGTTAACATAGAAACGAGCCAGTGGAAACCCTAAATCACCCACCGATTGGAATAGAGGAAAACATTCCATAGAGGCTAAAATATAATGGCCAAAATGGTTCATGGCGGCTATTAATGAGAGGAAAAAATTAAAACCCAAACCTCCCAACAGGGGTAGAGCTTTTGTACCCTTGCCGAGCTAGCAAATAGAGTACGTGGAGAAATTTCCCTGACCGGTTCTAAACATACAATAAATGAAGGTTAAACCATGGTCAAACAAGAGTTTGGTTAAGCCTTGACTATTATGATGATTTCTACGTACGAAGGCAAAATATTACCCTTTTGTATTAAGTAATAATACATTAGCCAATGTCAACTAATGTGAGCCATGCACATATGCCTTTAGCCACCACAATTAATCAGTTATCCATGTGTGGAGTCATGTTGAGGGGAAAACTATACATGCCAAGGGTGGATAGAAAATAAGCTAAAAATATCCTCATTATTGCCCATACAAATAATGACAAGTAATAATTATCCAAGAGGAAAAAGAAACTTTTGCATGTTAAGCTATGATAACTCAAAAATTAGCTTTCCTCAAACATTTCAGAATTACCTTAACCCTTGCAAAGTTGTCTGCCCAATCCCTTAAAATTAGCAAAAAGTATATTCAACAACAATTGACCAGATGAGATTGGGACCATGGAAGTTAATTTTAGCCTTTGTTATTTATGTATTTAATCAAAATTGTGCATGTAGAGGAATCTTTGGGACTTGCTCGTAGACAACCAATTAGGTTATTCTTTTCATGTGTTATTTTGGCACTTGGGCAAGTTGTTTATTTTGTATTTATACCTTTCTTTTGCAAATGTACAAGGGGATTTATTTTTTGCACACTTATGCTACATAAATCATTGTATTATTGGACCATTTTTAGTAATTAAGACTAATTTATTCCTCCAATTTCAGATTTTGTAGTGTGTTACAACAGGTTAGAAGTGCATTATAGTGAATATTTCAATTCCTTTCCATGCGAACAATCTCACAACACCTACATTAGTTATTTATATTGTTTTGTGAGTCATGTGAGTGTGTTTTCAATACCATTGTGAGTATATGATTTGTTAGTTAGTGATTACAGTAAAATTATTAGTTCTTTTATCATTCATCAAATGTTCTTTGTACAAGCTTAAGTCCCGCAAAATTTGGTGTATCACCCACTTTCAAGCTTTTAGTTTTTCTAATTTATTCCTAACCCTCAATTCAATCATTTTTATTATTTGTAGGTGATCCATCAAGGAAACCATCCCACTCTGGAGGTTCTCCTCAATCCAAGGCACCCACAAATCATAGGATATCCCATTGTACTAGATGAAATAAGAGTCAAATAGACCATTTAGCACATAGGTGTACTTCAGACCAATAACAACTCAGATTTTACTAATTTACCTTTTATGTATATAGAAACCAGTGCCCAGCTAGGACTTCAATTCTAGGTCATCTCTAGACACCCTTTACCCTTTTACACCTTACGTTTTCCTTTTGGGTCTCTTTTATCTTTTGGGAATCTTTTTCACTTATGGTTCATCCTTACAGTTTTGAATTACAAAATTACAACAAGAAAATCATATAAATACATAGTTATGTGTTCAAAATTAGGGAACAAACACTAATCATTACTATCATCACCTAATCTTGCATCCAAAGGAACTAAAGAGAACTAAAGGAATCCATCTAGCATCCATTCAAGGGAAAAGGCATGTATGATATTTGCAAACACTGCAGAGTAAAGGGAAGTTCATTCTATTCCATCAAAACATACTACTACAATGCTAAATTATAGTTATAACCCACTATCACGTGAAACTTGCATAAGGGCATCCTAGGGATTGATTTCTACACACACTCACAAGAACTAATGGAGTCATAGATGTAGTGTAGCACTCAGTTGTAGGTTCACTCTCGAGGTGACTATCAGGGTCATTCTGAATCCCCATATTACATATTTCTCTTTATCTTTGATTCGGTTTGTGGGCTTGTGCAGCTGAACTTCTATTTTACATGTTACAGGTACCTTGGACGGTCATTGTGTGACTATTAGGTGATCAACTAGAAGAAGTACACAAGATCTTTTGACACAATAAAAATAAGATTTTGATCATTTTTGTAGGACCACAAGTGCCCATATAAAATCTTAAGTTCCCAAGAACCCCTGTCCTATAATCAAAACTTGTGTGTGGCCTCATTCTTACACTCCATAATTTTTTGGGAGTGGTAATGACACTCTGCCCAAGCTATTCAACACTTTTCTTGTTCATATTAGTTCCCAATCATGTATAAATCAGCTAAGTCCTTTCCTTGTTCTTTTCTCATGGTTTAAAATATTACATATTATATTTCGTAAGTCATTTCTATATTTCAGAATTTATAAATCATTTGGTTTAGTAGTTACTCCATCATATTTTAATTAAATTAAATTACTATGGTACCGACAATGTTTTTCATGGGATGTTTATGATGTTGATTTTGATGAATGGAATGCTCTTTCTCTAAAGATTGATACTTTTGATAGTTCTATTGTATGATGGAAGAGTAATCGAAAAAATAAATAAGGAATAAGTCGAGGGATACCTTCCTAAGGTGTTTACAATCACTATGTCACTTTCTTATGGTTACATGCCACAAACAAAATAAATCACCCCTAAAGTTAGGAAACACTTTCTTAGAAGTGGGGACTATCCATGGAGTGGGAGACATTTGGAGAATCTCAGAGTGAGATAGGGGGAATGTGAAAGAGAGTGAGAAGGTTATCGATTGTCTCATATTTGGTTTTATCTTGGGGAATTTGAAGATTTCATTATATCTAATGTGTTTTTAATCTTGGACGGTGACATGGACTGCATCTAAACTCATGCATGAGATATTTTTGTTGTTTATCTTGTAAAAGAAGGTACATTGGGTGAAACATTATGAGATGATATTTGTATTTGAATCATACCTAGCTATGGTAACGATTTTGGATAAGGCCATCTGATCTAATATCTTAGATATCAATACCTAAGGATCCACATAAAAAGACTATATTTTTTCTATAGGTGCTTTTTGGTGTTCACCAAGTTCATCATGTTCATAGGTAGGGGTTTTAATATATTTTTCTTGGTCAATCATGTAAGGAGGAGTTTGAAGAATATGTTGAATTCCTTTGTAATTGACGCAAGGCACAATCATCTTCATGGATATATTTCAGATATTTCCATCTCCATTAGGTGTAAGATACTCATAATCATTGAGGGATTTTGTGATATATCTAGGATCTATAAGTTTAGTTTCAACCATGTTAACCTCATCTGAGAAACCCTATTCTGAGTGTGTTATCACCAAAAAACAACACTCTTTGATTTTTCACACCTGTGTGAATGAGCAACCAGTGTTTTTGGGTAACATTTGACCATCTCTCTAGTTGTGGGACTTGCGGGCTTGAGATGATCCTCCAGAGAAGACTGGTTCCTCTACTAAAGCTTAGCACTAAACTACTTCTAAGGAACGAAATGTGACTATCTACTCTTAATCTAACAAATCCAAAGGACCAAAGAGAGAGAGAGAGAGAGAGAGAGAGAGAGAGAGAGAGAGAGAGAGAGAGAGCATGAAAATAAATAAATCCTACACTAAAATGGTTATAGCACCAAGAAAATGGGTGAAATATCCTACTAAGGGACAATACAGAAAGAAAATGGAGTTGAGAGAGGCCAGATGAATGTGACATAGACCCATATCTTTATTTATCACCAAATCTCCATGAAACGCAACATTCTGCACCTACAAATGAGACATACATGAATAGAAAAACAAAACCAAAAATAGAGAGGCAAGGAGATACAACAAAGAAATGTAAGGGTTTAAAGAACACCATGAACACAATTTTTATTACTCTTGGAATATGCATGGTTCATTACATTTTTGAAATAGAGTCGCAAATAAACTTTTTAGGCCAATGAGAGGGTTTGCATCTCAATCTATAGAAAATCTCTATTCTCAAATGAGAAGTGTTTACAATATATAGAAAATGAATGAGAGAAAGAGAAAGAGTGAAACTCATATTTCTTCTCTCACCAACCAACTACATTTAAATGGTCTTAAAATGGGATATACACCCTTACAAATCATCTTAAATACATACTTTATCTTCTGGAATAAGAAATGGGGTACCATACATCATTAATTGTGGTGGTTGGGCCTGAAAATATGTATTTCTATGATGGTTACATTTTCTAATTTTTTGCACATTTAACATCAATAAAATTAGAAACTACAATTCTAGTTAAATAGAGGATGTTGAGACCTTTCCAATGATATTAATTTTGTCAAATTTCGAGCATTGGATCAAAAGTTATGCCCATTCAAAGCTTCACGTGAAAAACTATCATTTTCCTTTGTTTCACGGATTTTCTAGTTTTCTGCAACATTCCACGAATTTGGTTTTATCTGGCATTCCATGGCTTTTTCTCTATGTCTTTTTCTCTACGGAGTTTTTGCAGAATTTTTTCTATGACATTCTCGGTGGATTTTTTTTGCGGCTTCTACAGCTTTTCCTGCAAACTTTGTTTTGTGGCTTTTTCTGCAGCTTTTTCCTCCTTTGTTCCGTGGTTTTTTCTATTGAATTTTTTGTACGGATTTTTTGGCCTTTGTTCTCTGGCTTTTTCAGCCTTTGTTCTATAGCTTATTTAGCCTTTGTTTTGCGGCTTTTTTCATGGACTTTGTTCTGTAGTGTTTTTGGCCTTTTTCTGCGGATTTTTGAGCGGACTTTTTTCTGTGGCATTTTTGGCCTTTGTTCTATAGCTTTTTATGTGAATTTTTTGGCCTTTTTTGGGCCCAAACTTCACGAACATTTTTTTCCGCCATATCTACAATACACTAACTTGTGTTCATTTCAAGTTTTTGAGTCCCATGCATACCTTCGTCCCATCTGTCCCACGGACCACATGGGGCAAAATCTTCCACATTTTCCATATTTGATTGTCTCCTAATCATTTTGGGCCCAAACTTGGTATGATCTTCCCCCTAAATAACCAAAGTACTAACATCAATCAAAAATACCTCCTCAAGCTGATTGACATTGGACATCTGGATGTGTTAATGCGGACCCTTGGTGCTTTGATACTCATCCTCATGCCCTGAAGTGGACATGACCAGTTTTGGCTTCTCCCTCAGCTCCAATAAAGGTAAGTACTTGATTGGTCATGGATTGGTCCATCGAATGTGCCCACTATTTTGAAACTTAACTGCTCCTCTAGACCTTTAAAAAGGGGGTTGTCTACAACTTGATCCTCTTCTTCTTGCACATCTATAAAAAAATGATGTCCCATTTTGGTGAATGTTATGGGAGAGATGATGACATCCTCATGCACTTTTCCTTCGTCTGTGGTAGTATGGAACTTCTCTTCAATCCGTATCTCATTGTTATTGAATTTCATGCAATATCCAATGAAGTTACTTTTGCATCATTATAATTTTATGGAACACATTGTTGACTTTGGAGTTCATCTGTTGTTTCTTGGGGACTAACTTGCTCTTGGATAGTCTCTTCCTCTAGCATAAAAATTTTCAAATCAAGATCTTCAATTCACTTCTCTAGAGGACTATTTGGGGTAGCAAGGTCATCCTTATAGCTCTCCTCTAGCATGGATTCATTATTGAAATCAGAATATTCAAATGAAAAAAAAATTTCAATAATGCTTTCTTCATCAAGTAGCTTCAACTTTGACTCGATCTCTTCTAACTACTCCTCTTCAATAGGACTAGGAGTTGGTTTTTCTTCCTCCCTCTTGACTGATTGTGCAGCTTGGATTAGATCAACATACTCTTTAGACAAAGTGACATTATGGACACTGCATTTAGAGCAAAAAAATTGTTGATCTTCTTCTTGTTCTCCTTCTACTATAAACTCAACTTCCACTACTTGTGATGTGACCTTGGCCTCCTATGAAGGTTTAACCATCAAGGGGTATTCTTTTATTCCAAATTTGAGAGCCAAACTTACCAATATTTTTATAATTTCTTCTCTATTTGGCTCTCCTTCCCACTACTCTTCTTGACTGGTTGTCTGATTGTTTTCTCCCAAGATGAACTTGAGGTAGAAATAAGAGGTATGGTTTAGGTTACAACACATTTTGCAATTACTTGTAGTGGTGAGGGAAGTGGACTTTCTCATTTCTTTTGAGGGAACAACTATTTGGAAGAGAAAATGGAAGAGAAATTGAGGTGAGATGAAGGAATAGGGGATGAAGAAGAGAATTCAAAAATTAGGGCAACATATAATGGGTTTGAATCTTAACACTTCTAAAATGATAAAGCTTGGGATGGAGAAAAAAGAGCATAAGAAGCTAGTGAATGACTTACCCATTGACAAGGTTGTCCTATATTTTCATCGTATACTTCTATTTCCTTGGTCCACCGTGTAAGTTGTGGCAGAATTTCAACCATAAAATCAAGCTTCTCCTATGAGCTATAGTGTCTTGGAAAAGGGCATTCCCATGGACAAGTTTCCTTACAACTAATTTTGAAAGATTTCATCTATGTTGTAGCCTTGGATTGAACCATGTTAGCCTCCAGTCTTTGAATATTCACCAGTAGATCAACATTCTCCATATAACTGTTATCATCATATGCATACCCTTTTCCTTGATAAGCTCCATAGCTAAATTGGTTTTGGCATTGTTCATATGGCTAAGAATAATGGTTATGAATCTTATCATAATGGTGATATGAAAGATTTTTGAAATGCGTTAGAGGTTGATTGTACTATTGTAGGTGTGAATTCCACTGTGGGAATGAAGCTATGATTACACAACTTCATATAATAGAATATAATGAAATAGATGGAAGAAAAATGGATGAAAATGGATGGAGAGAAGGTTTGGTATTTCAGCTTGATGTGGGTTGTTCAGACTAAATTGAGTCACCAGAAGATCTTACATATGCTTCCAAAAGCTGAAATTTTAACAAGAAAACACCAACCTCCTAAAATGAAGTGGTAAGGTCTTCAAACTTGTCTCACCCAGTGTGTGTAATGCCGTTCATTGTGCTGCTGGCAGGCATCCTGTCCCCAAAGCGTGGGGCTCCAAAAATAAGTTAAAATAAAATTTTGCTATGGTAGTTGGCAGTGGTTGAAGCACCTTTCCTCCTAATTGGTGGCCGCACCTGCCCATTTATTAAAACATTGACATACCATCTCCTATCACGTGGTCTGCCTCTTCTACCCCAAAACCACGAATGCTTGTTTTGCACTCCATCAGATGTTGCAACAGATGAATTGCTACAGCGTGTTCTGGACAGTGGATTCTCAAAAATGGTGTTGTACAAGCAGTTTAGTGGAGTCGCAGGATTTTTTTTTTGCAACTGAAATCCTCCTAGGAAAGTGTCGCATTGAGAATGGGGAACTATTGGCGGTTTGCAGCAGCTACAGGTGTTCGAGAGGTAAACGTACCTCAGAAAACTAGTCGTCCTCCAGTTGAGCAATATGTGTGCAGCTATAGCTGCCACAGGGCGAGCCCAGGGAGCCGTGGTTGAGTTGATCCTGCCTTTTCATGGTTGCGCGCGACCACAGTCAGATCTACTGTTGTCAAAATCGTGCAGTTGTAGCATGGAAGAAGCTCGATCAGACCTTGAGGCAAGTTTTAGCAATGAGGCTGAGAGTGCCTTTTTCACTGCTGTTGAATAATGGGCTGGAACACTCCTTTTTTGTTACAGTCGCAACGTTTCTTGGAAGTGGCCCCTTGATTGGCTTATTGCTCCCTACCTGTGCTCATTCTTTTTGGATTCTGGAGTGAGGTGGGGACACTCTAGCCAGAAGAACAAAGGAATTTCGACCTAAGGATGCTGAATGCTGCTCTGGGAGGTGTCCTAAAACGGCATGGTAGAGACTGGAAATCAGGTATGTTGTAGTTTGTAGATGGCCTCTAGTTGAGCATTGTCCAGTGAGCACGAGTTGTCCAATCATCCTGTTGATGGATCGGGGAGTGTGCTATGACCAATGTGGATCCTCTGAGTCAGGACTTCTCCTTCAAGAGCATTCCTGTCATCTAATCGACCTTGTGACAGCCTTGAGAGAGTTACCATTGAGGCTCCTAATGAAAATTATTTTACAAGATTCTCTGTTGAGACCCAATCTAGATTGTTGGTTCGATGTCAACTCATGGAAGATCTCATCCCATGGAGGCGGATCTGTTTCAGATCAGAATATTAGAATGAAACACTATAGTATTAGCTTCTGGCAATCATTTGAGTTGCAGATTCAATGAGTCAACTCAAGTGTGGCAGTGCATAAAGGTCGTTGTTGGTTTTTTCTGCACCTTGATCACAGCTTCAGCTGAAATGTTTTGCTGCACAAGCAACACACTAGATGGGTTTGTGGCATGCTAGTCTTTACAGGTGAAAATACATTTGGTTTGCTAGACTGCAGGGGAGGTCATGAGGTATAGTGAACCAACGAGCTGCCCCATCGATACAGAGTATATCAATTCTTAGCTCAGTTGGAGAAGGATTTCTGTATCAGTTGGTAGGTAGCATGTTTACCCTAATGAGGCTGTGCAAACCCAATGTACACATCCTTACTGCAAGCCTTGCCTAACTTATGTGCTGAGTACTACTAGGGCCTGCCCTTATGACGGGTATTTGGTTACTGATACAGATTCGAAGGCAGTGCAAGAGGCAAATCTGGTATTGGCTAATGCTATAGGCCGTGTGACAGTTCATTGCCTGTACCACCACAAGAGCGGTTGCACTTGGCAAGGGCAATCTTTCAGAGAGTATAGCTCATGGTAATGGTTACCAGTACTGGTTCATCCTTCTAGTCGTGTATGTCAATAGATGTGGCATCCCAGTGTTGTATCACCGACAAGGACAAGAGCATGGCCAGTTAAGCAGAGTCTGGACCTTTAGCAGGCTGAGGAAGAGAAGCTGTGCTGGTTGGGTTGCTGTTGCAGGCCCCGTTCCATCTTGTGATCGACTGCTGGATGCGTTAAACATAGGCAAGATAGACTAACCCTATATATAATATGCTAGTATCTAATAAACCTCTTGAAATGAAACTTTTTCTTTCTAGAAATTGGCTTAAATCCGTGATTTTGTGGATGTGCATTCAGTATGTGGTTAATAGTTTGTTACTTCTGGATTTTCCTCTGTTGGTTGTTCTTGTTGACGTGATCAACCCATTTATATATATATAAAACAAACAAAGGTTCTCAGTGTATGCTTTGATTGATCATATGGAAAATATATATATGTATATATAATTTTAAAGTTACTTCCTTCTGCAAAAATGTCGTTGTTTCTTTTGTGAACTTGGGTATGTAATCGCCCCTAGAACGTTACAACGTATCGACTAGTATTGGTTTCCTGATATGTTGTTGCCCTAGAGGAAAACATCCAGTTAAATTATTATTATTTTCTTTTATGATAAGCATGGTTATGCACTTCGTGTATTGTGCAAATTATTAGGGCCTTTGGAAATTAGAAGTTCAATATATATGCTTGTTAAGGAGGAAGTTTTGGACCGAAATTATGTCCTGGGTTGATAGAAGGGCATAAATTATTGATAGAACCCCATTTTGTTTCTACTCTTTCGATGAGTAAAATTTGATAAAATTAATGACCTTTATGGTGTTAAGATATGGTATGTTGATGATTCCTTGTGTGATCGATTTAATCATGTATAGACATAATGCCTTGATGGAGTAAGGTAATATCTTTCACGGTTCGTGAAAGTTAAGGTTTTCATCAACTGCTTAAGGTAACATGAAGTTCCTTAATTTAGTCAAACTTGTTTTGTACTTCCTTCTTGATGAGTGACCTTTCATTGCAAATTTAGAATGATTGTGATGGGAGGTCGTGAATATATTTTGTTGTCTAAAAAGGGAAAAGAAGCTATGGAATAGTTTGTTTATGTATTGAACGTAATAATTGTATTAACATCGTTATAGAAGTTCGTTATTGGAGGATATCTATCTTCAATGGTATGTTATGTGTTTAATCTCTGCATAGGTTACCATAAACTTAGTGATGAGATGTAAATTAAGGAGAGTTGAGAGACCTTTTTCCTTGTATACATCGTTTATGATATTAGAAAGTGAGTTGACGTCGGAAAATTTCAACCAAGTCTAGATTCATGGCTATGTTCCTCTAGGACGGGAGGGTTATAAATCTAAAGTATTATGAAAATTGAAAGGATGTGTTTAGAATACTAGATTGCCTACTCAACTTGGGTATTAATAAGGCTTGTCGCTATTCCGACCCTGGTTATGTTCAGTAGGTAGGCTTTTAGGCAATGCCTATTCCAGACATTCTTATCTGTCATTTCCACTCATCCTTATTAGCTATGAAGTCACTTATTACCTAAGATATAATGGTTGTGGGTTTGAATATAAGATTTTCATCCTTTAAACCTTTTTGATTACATGATGGAACTTTGTTTTTTACCCTCGTTGTTCGTTTATAGCCTATTAGGCCTATGGCCCTACGGAACGATTCCAAAACTACATTCTTTTGGCAGCTAAGATCGGGTCTGGTTTTTATCTTTTGACTTCACCTTGAGAATGTGGATTGATGGGTTGCACTTTAGATTTCAATCACGTAATCTACGGGATTATATGATTGAAATCCTAATACTCTCAACTCTTGTGTCTAATCATTTAAATTTCATAGTCTTGCGTATTTGGTTGTCAAACTTTTGTAGTTTTAGAGGTATTTTCATAACTAAAACTTATGGGTTTCTTCTTAGTTGATATGTTGAAAATTATATCTTGTTTCAAAAGGTTGTTAGAGGTTAGAACTTTGATCCATTTCCTGAAATAGAATGTTTCCTTTCATGATATTGTTAGATATTAGCTTATTGTTGCTTATGTTTAGTCTTATCTTGCTCAGTTCTCGTGAACTAACTCAGGTGGATTAATTGTTTGCAAATGGATTTTGCGAGTTAGATGATGGAAAGACTTATAGGATTATTGCTTCAGTCGTGGTTATGAAATTCCTTTTTGTGCGAATGATGTATTATGTTGTAAAACTCTGGAATGGGCCTTCGTGGACATCTTAGAAGATGGGTCAATGCCTTAGTATTATGTTTTGTGGAGTATTATTGTCTGTGACTACTGAAACCTTGACTTATTTGGTTATTATTGTGGAAGAATATGAAATTTGAACATCGCTGTTGTTATGAGTGGTATTCTAATGTATTATTGAATTTCTAAGGATAGTATAGCGGGGTTTGATCCAATTTTGATCCATTCTCTATGCTCCCTAATCATAATTCCATAGAGATTGTTTTGTCCCTTTGGTTATGTACGTCGGGTTGGAAATAATTGATGTATCCATGTGTAGTTTTCTCAAAAGAAGTAATGGTAAAGTTTTGCTCTTGGGATAAACTTTTGTGTTGTAAACCCTTCTAAGGAAATGGTAATAATGCAGTTTCTAAGCACTATAATGAGATGGATGGGTAATCCTTTTAAAAGTTATAATGTGTGTGTGTGTGTGTGTGTGTGTGTGTGTGTGTGTGTGTGTGTGTGTGTGTGTGTGTGTGTGTGTGTGTGTGTGTGTGTGTGTGTGTGTTGTGTGTGTGGTAAATTAATGTAGATGTGAGCTTCTTGATAACATATGGGGTTCTTAGGTGATCGAAAGAGGAAACTATCTTTTTAAAAAATATATACCTTGTTTTCCCCAAGCCAAACTAATAAACCCTTATCCGTATTGTGGTGAGTCCTTAAACGACCTTAAGGTGAAATCAATGGTTAGATTTTAGAATATAATAAGGTTATGATAAGTAGGAGTGAAAGTTTTTGAATAAAACCATGCAATCTATCTCTTTCCCATTTGAAACGTAAATTGTATCCCCTTTAGTCAAACTTAATCAAGTGAAGCCTAGGTAAACATTTCTAATCAATCATGGGTAAATCTCTTAGCCCTCAATGAAAATCCTGATTTGATAAACTAATGAGATCTTGAAGCTATGAATCCAATTCGATCTTCTTCCCTTAATCCTTGCTTTTAAAAGTGCTTTGTAATCTTCTCTTAAGGTTGATCAAACGTTTAACCCTTAGACAAGGAGGTTATAATTCCGAACCCTAAAGGGTACCTTCCACTCAATTGGAGCTTATGCGCTCATCACCTTGTGCAATGGAGGTATGAAACAACATGTCAGTAGCTTGGGTGTAAGATTAAATAACCTTGTGAGAAATGGAAAATGTTCCTTAACTCAAATTAATCAAGCAAGTTATTGACATATTATAGAATGATCCTAGTTTCAAAAAAACTTGATCTTAAGCTATATAGTCAATAGTATGAAAAGAAAGAAGTTCAACTTTGTGAAGAAGAATTGTGTCGAATCATAACATGAAATCTTCTAAGATTGTAAGTCAAGTTTTGAAGATACGTTTTTAGTAAACAAGAAAATTTAACAAGAAATTCCTCATGGGTATGCCCTAGCTGTAAGTGTGTCATGTGGATTGGACTTCCATGTTGTCTTGTCAAAAGAAGAGTACATTGTGCTTGATAGGTGTGAACGTTTCCGTGCTGACCTTGTGGTCTGTTGTAACAAGTGGTTCTTGAGTGTTGGTTGTAACCTTGTGATGACATGTTGTGTCGTGTTGTGTCAAAGCACTTGTCAAAAAAATAAAAATTTATCCAAATGTATTTCACTGTGTTGTCCTTGTGTTGGTAGTGTGTTTTAGCGGGTCGTTACAAGTTCAATGTATTATCCTAAAATGTTTTAGAACACCAAAAAAAAAATAGGACATATCATCATGAAATATCATAATTTCATGCCTGTGTGAATAAGACACTGGTGGTTTTGGGTCAACAATGAGACCATCTCATAAGTTGTTTCACCAAATGTAAAGCTTGAAGTTTATCAATCTAAATAAGGTTGGTTCATCTACCCAATTCTAGCACTAAACTACGTATAAGTTGAAGGAAAGAAGATATTTTGTCCAAATTTTATGGTTGCAAGGTTCCGAAATGGATATGTATGAGAACATTTGAAAGCATTACACAAGTCACTGGACTATTTAGCAAAGGTGATAGCACTCAAAGAAATGAGATCTCACAAAATGACATTATTGCAGGGAGAATGCAACCAGAATAAGTGGAGTTGAGAAAGTCCTTCGATGAAACTGTTACATAGATGTAGATCTGGTAAGTGTACCAGCCAATTTTCTCATGAAACACAACATCTTGTCAGCATCCAACTGAGACATACATACGTAGCCAAAACAACAACAGATTTAATACAGAGGTATGGAAATTCATCAAATCAATTCAAGGGTTGAAATGTGGATTTATATTATGATGTTTTAGTACTCTTGCAATATGTACGGTCCTTTATAAATGTATGAAATAGAGGAAATGTGGATTTCTAGCCACAAGAGAGGGTATTAATGGTTTGAGATGTTAAAAAAATTATTGTGGGAGATGTAAAAATGGTCTCGTTAACATACTCTGCAACCTTTACTTGTAGCCTCCCAGCTTGTGCCAAAATGAGCATTTTTGTACAAAATGTGTGGAGATTGAATCAAACCGTAAAGACAAATAGTTCAAATCAACCAATTATCCAAACCAACAACCACAATTCGTCATTTTTGTGTATGAGGGAAAATGCAAAGATTTGGGCAACTTCAAAATAAAACTATTTTACTTAGAAAAAAATAAACACCTTCTCCCTTAGTTGACATGAAATGTAGCATGTCCCATAATGACTTCCAAGTACAATTCTTAAGGTACACCCGCATCTAGGTATCCCAATGAATTTAAAAACACCATTCAAGACTAAGAAAGAATTTGTTCCGAATATAGGTGCAAAATTATGTCAAGTTAATATTATTATGTTGATGTCCTTGTGCATTTTGGAAAAGGTGGCCTTAGAAATGTTATCATTTTACTAATTCATGGATTATCTAGCATACAAATTCGTGCTATCATCTCATTTCTTGTGATTCCTAATAGAGATTTTCATTATCATGTAGTCATTGAGAAAAGTAGATTTAAAAATCAACATACAAAAAAAAAAATTGTTACCGCTTACATCTAGAAACTTCTAGGTCACTTAAATTTTCTCATCATCAAAAGTAGTGGTGGTTTTTTGACAATTGAATTACATGTACAATAGTGTATTTAATTTTTCAATTGAACTTAAGTACGGTAGTCCAAAATATTAAATCTCATATAAATTAGAGGTACGGTGGAATGTTAGTTGGTGAGCTCCTCCTAAGACAATTTTGTGGCAATTGAATGAATGACATTTATCCTTTGGAGATAGGCTTAAAATAGAAGAAAACTAGAAAATAAATTTATTTTGTGCATACACTAGGGGAGAGGGACTTTAAGTTGCACCGTAAGTTGAGGGGGTCACAAAATTCATTTTTATTATTTGAGCACTATGTTATTCATGAAGAAGAAGGGTACCTTAGAACCATATTTTCTTTGACATGTTTAATTGGAGTTAAAAACCATATTTTATGTTTTTGATTTGGAAAATAGGCATGTAATGTTGAATTCCACTACATGTATTATAAACAAGTTGTCATGGTGTAAACCACTAATGTACTTAAACAATTGTGATAATGCTTGAACATTGAATTTCTTAATACTTGTACATGGGTGAGAGGTCATACATGTCATGATGTGATTGATAAACTTTAGATAATGTATTATGACGATTATTTTGTTGGTTCTATAACAACAAAATTGGGTATTTGTAATCCAAAGCCTTGGTAGTCAACTATTTTATGGATGTTCACCTATTGGCCCCCTCTCTCCTTGGACCTAATAATTCCAGATAGTGGGTCAATGGTTAAAGCTGAATCCTAATACACCCCTCCTACAACCTCGGATGACTAAGCCATAATATTTTTTTGACAAAAAATTGTTTCTCAAAAGACCTACAGGAGCTCACTTGTGACAACACACAACACCTGATGTGGTTGGTGACTTGGTTTAGATTAACCCACATAAACATTATATGGAATATTACGTGATAATACATCAACGTCTTATTGTGATTTTGTTTAATATTCAAGGCTTAAGATTGATAATCTAACTTGATTTAACTACATTATAAACTTATAGATATTCACTCACAATATTTTTTTAAACATGTTGAATCATATATTACTTTTCCATTTTCTAATTGGGACTCTATACTATTTAACATTTAACTTATTGAACTGTTTATTTATTATTAATAAACGATGTACTTATCAATTAACAAATCATATTTTGATATCTCATTTATGGACTATTTATTGACATGTAACCTTATGCAAAGGTTGGGAGTGGTGGTGAATGCGTAATAGCGTTAGATATCAACATTTTTTAAAATGGTCAATTTAAAATTTGATGTCACATTTGACTACTTACCTACACGAAATATTATTGATTTTCCTAGGATTTAGTTCTGATCATGCATCTTGATTTATATCATACCGTCATACACATGACTTGGAGTTTAGACCACATTATCTTTATGACCAAAATTACAGGGAACTTTTTTCACATGACATTTTTCAAGGATAGGGGTCAAATATAATAACTTTCATTAACGATCAAATACCAAAATTACAGTTAGTACACAATAAGTATTTAAGAAATAGTCTTTTATCTCAATGTGCTGTGAGGGTTTAATCACAGTATAAGGTAGCTACCATGTTTTGAACTTCCCAAGGATAAATGTTATCTTTTAAAAATAACATGCATTTCCTATTAAAATTTAGGTATATATTTTAGTATTGTTGAACCTTGTTTCCACTACTATTAGCAAAGAGAAAAGTGGCCTTAACATGCATATTTTTACTCAATTCTCACAACAAGTATTAAAAAGGGTTCCTAAGGCACCAAAGGCCTTACATAAGTCAAACATTCCTCCTTAAATGCAGGTAGAGGGTAACTTCTTGTATGTGACTGGATGTAGATTTGGTTTGCCTAAATAGTCCAAGGTGCATATCCTTTTGAATGTTAATTTTCAATAACTTAGGGATGCCTTTATCGATCGGAGGAAAAAATAAGGTTCCACCATGTTAATAATTCACCACAGTTTGACAACCATTACTCTACAGGGTAAGTGGGAGAACAAGATCTGGAACTATATTTATCACTTTTCGCCCCTTGACCCCACTGGGTTAATGTTCACATTAGAGTTTACCCACAATGTGAAATGTATCAGAACTAAGCAATACATGGTGTAAACAAGTCACGTCGAGAATGACCTAAATTTGAAGGACATCTCTCAAGTACTTTCTCAAAATAAATTTTTGGGCATTAACGAATTGAGGAGGTGAAAGAGAAGAACAAATGAAGTAGCAAGGAGCGAAGCTAGTTCCAAGTAACCATTGAGTAAGGTGCTACCTTTAGAGAAGGCTTCTTAGAACTTTTGTTCTAATTTTCAAGATACTTTCCCAAATCTAGAAAGGTGACTTACCAAGGCTAGTTTCTAATTTTGTACCACCTTATCTTGGTCGATGAGGATTTGAAATAATTGTAAATGTGGTTCCCAAGATGTGAAACCTTGATAGAGGATTGCTTATCATTCTCATTACTGCATACATGTTGTACTTAATGGAATGGAAATTTAGTCTTGACAGGAAGAAGTATCATGTCATTTTTGTGGGTTTGTTTGATGTACTAAACATACACTATGGATAAAATAAAACTAGGGATATATTTACTTATGAAGGTGGCATTGTGTAAATAATGTAGCCAAATTCTAACAAACTTGATATTCTGCATATAACATGAACTCCAAAAGGAATAAATCTCCTTCTTCGTTATTGAATAATGAATTGCAATGTTTCTTAAATAGGAAAACAACTCCCAACTTGAGTTTCTAAGAAAATTTTAACTAACTTGACTAAATCTACTCTAGGTGGCAGAAATTACTATTTTTAGCAGTTTACTAGAACCTGCTATTCTTAGTAAGTTCACATGCTTATTTGTAAAGGCACAGAAATTTCCATGCATCTTCTAAATTCCTAAATTAAAGGAATTTCCAACTTTCTAACTCATAATGCAACTAATAGACTAGAATTAACTAATGCTTAAAAATAGGAAAAAATTGAACTACAACTTAAATCCTAATTTTTGGCCTCAAGATGATGGATTTAGAGCCTAAAAACATGTCGAAACTTTCCCCAACTGGTAGGGCGGGTTGCTTCTATGTTCTTCTAATCAAAACATGTGGTTTAAAAAAAAATGGACTCAAACGGACACCCAGAGCTCAAGTTATGACCTTGTCAAGTTCCTGTTAATTTTTGGCACATCATTCTCCCCTACTTTAAAAAAACGCAGCTCCTGTAAGTTGTCTTCTTCAAAATTCTTCCATTTATCTACATCTAGCTTCTTAATCTCGCACTATGTGACCCAAGTATCATCCTCTTGTTCCAGTCCTTTCCAATGTACCAAATATTTGGTGTATTTCCCATGTCAAGTGTCCATTGTTTTCTTATCTAGAATATGATCCACTTCTTCTTTCTTCTTCACGGGAACCTGTTGCCTACAATCTATTAATTCATCAATAACATCCCCTTTTTCACCATCCCCAGAAAAATAATACAAATTTCAAACATTAAACACTAGAGAATTATCAAAATTCCCTAGCAATTCTACCTCATAAGCATTATTGTTTATTTTTTTCATGATTTTACAGGGACCAATATTCTTGTACTTTACCTTGTTATAGGTTCCTTTTGAAAACCTTTCCTTCCACAGATATACCATAACCAACTCACCAACTGTAAATACCTTTCTCCAGCAGTGCACATTGCTCTATTTCCTTATACTTATCATTACTATTCTCCAGCTTCTTTCGCACTTCTTCCTATAATTGTTGTATATGTTCAGAAAATGCTTCTGCATCATCACTGACTCTACCATCAACTTGTAGCTATACCAAATATAACATGCCATTTGGATTACTCCCATACACAATTGGATTACTCCAATGGAGACTTTCTTGTGGATCTATTTATAGAACTATTATATGCAAACTCAACTTGTGGTAATGCTAAGTCCCATTGTTTCAGCTTTTCCCCAATGATGCACCTTAACAGGTTTCCCAAACTTCAATTTACCACCTCTTCTTTCCCATCAATCTGAGGATGATAGGCATTGTTGAACTGTAGTTGAGTTCCCAATTTCTTCCATAAAGTCTGCCATAAGTGACTTAAGAACCTTGTGTCTCTATTTGAAGTAATTTTTTTTGGAACACCATGTAAACGAACTTCTCTAAAAAATAAATCTGCTACACATGTCACATCACTTGATTTCTTGTAAGCAATAAAATGAACCATCTTAGAAAACCTATCAACAACCACAAAAATTGAGTCATTACCTCATTGTGTTTTTGGTAATCCCAAAACAAAATCAATACTCAGATCTGTCCACGACCCTTTAGGAATAGGAAACGGCATATACAACCCTGTATTCTATGAATGGACTTTTGAGACCTAGAAAATTTGACATCTCTTCACATATCTTACCACATATTTTTCATCTTTGGCAATAGTAATTCTCTGCTACCAAGGCTATCATCTTATCTTTACCAAAATCCTCAGCTAATCCTCCATTATGCATCTCTTTCACTATATTCTCTCTCATAGACCCAACTGGAATACATATTTGGCGTGCCTTGAATAGGTATCCATCATATAAAATGTACTCATCCAGGACATCTCTTGCATTTTCTGACAATAGAAAAATTAACCTTTCAATAATATCATTGAAATAAGAATCAAGAAGAATACGAACCCTTTATTGCTTCAAAACCCACCACCTCATTTTCCATAGTGGTAAACAAAGTTACACGCCTACTCAATGCACATCTACAACTTGATTCTATTTTCTGGATTTATGTTTTAGAGAAAAAGTATAACCTTGCAAAAATGATACCCACTTTGCATGCCTACCATTCAACTTCTTTTGGGTATTCACATACTTTAGGGCCATGTGGTCTGTAAATAACAAAAACTCCTTAGGCACTAAGTAATGCCTCCAATGCGTTAATGCTTGTACAATTGCATAAAATTCCAAATAATAAGTATAGTAGTTATTTCTTACCTCATTCAGTTTCTCACTAAAGAAAGCTATTGGCTTTCAACCTTGACTTAGAACAACACCAATAGGCACATGTGATGCGTCGTAAACAACCTCAAACACTTTATCAAAATCTTGTAGTTGCAAAATGGGTGCCTCTGTCACCTTCTTCCTCAAGAATTGAAAACTATCCTCAGCCACCTTTGTCCACAAAAACTTCCTTACTTTTGTGAAATTTGTTATAGATGCTACAATAGTGCTGAAATTTTTAATAAATTTTTCTGTAGATTTTTGCTAGACCATGAAAGCTTCTTACCTCTGTTATACTCCATGGAGTAGGCCATTCAATAATTACCTTTATCTTTTCTGAGTCCATATGTACCCCATCTTCTGAAATAATAAACCAAAAGAATACAAAACTCTCTTTCATAAATGTGCACTTCTTCATATTTTCATAGAGTTTATCTTTCCTTTATACTTCAAATACCAACCTTATATGCCTCGAATGTTTTGCTTTAGTTGTACTAAAGATCAAGATATCATCAAAATAAACCATAATAAACTTACCATTATGCTCCTACAACACAGTGTTCATCAATCTCATAAAAGTACTAGGTGCATCGGATATCCATTTCCTATCTTGAATGATGTATTCCAGTCATCTCGTTCTCTGATCTGAATCTGATGATAACCACTTTGAAGATCAATCTTGGTGAAATACCTAGATCCAGCAAACACATCCATCATATCATCAGGTGAGGTATTTGGAACCTATACTTGATTGTAATTTTATTGATTGCTCTGCTATCTATGCACATTCTCCATGTTCCATCCTTCTTTGGTGTTAATAAATCTGGTGTTGGACATGGACTCATGCTCTCCTTATGACCCCCTTTCACATGAGCTCTGTCACTTCCCTATTCAACTCTACATGCAATGTCGGGCTCATCCTATAAGCCGCTTGATTTGTGACTGAAGACCCTAGAATCAAATCATATGGTGTTGAATATATCATTTGGGTGGTAATCCATATGGTAGCTCATCAGGGATACATCTAAAATTCTTCTATTAATTATGCTATTTCTATTGGTATGTGTGCACTTACAGGTTCATCCTTATATGCAACTAGTGCATAACATAAACCAATTTTCTTTGCCTCTTTCACAAATCCTTTGTAGAAAGCATATTTTCAGCCTTCCCATCTTCCTTAAGAGGTAGAAAACTATTTTTGTGCCATCCTTCCAGAAAGTATATAGTATTCTTCTCCCCCATCATGAATAACTTTTCTATCAAATTGCCATGGTCTTCGTAACAACATATGACATGCATCCATAGGAATAAAATCACACAAAATCTCATCCTTATAATTGTTCCTAATAAGAAAAGCTTATTAAACATATCTTATCAATAGTAACTTCATTACCCTTCTTAAACCATGCAATATGGAAACGGTTAGGATTATTCTCACAATGCAGACCCAATTTATTGACCATCTCATTTGAAACCATGTTCTCACAACTACCACCATCAATAATAACATTACATACCTTTCCTCCTGAAGTGCATCTTGTTTTGAAAATATTTGTTCGCAGCCATGCATCCCCATTGATCTCCTTTCTTGGAGAAATCCTCCTCCTCTTGATCGTCATATTTTCTCCCACATTTGGTGGAATTTCCAGGTCCTGTTCATCTTCTACTTGTTTATCTTCAACAAGATTTACTCTTGGAGCATTTCCTTACCTATTTTCATGTGCATAAGTATGCGAGCATTCAAAATCTTGATGCCCTTCTTCACCACATATGTAATAAACAAATTGTCTTCATGGAGCCTCCCATCCTCTATCACTAGCATATCCTCTCCCCCTAGAAAATCCTCTACCTCTTTGTTGATTCTGGAAATCTTTTCTTGTACCCTCTTACTTTTCCAATCTGCGAGAGAATTCTCCCCTACCTTGGCTGAAACCATCTCATCCGCGAAAGGAAGATGAGGCCCCCTTATTCATTTTAGGTGATCTCCTAAAACTTTGACAATTTTGTTTATCCTTGGCCTTTAAGGCTAGTTTATAGACATCCTCCATGCTTTTAATGCTATGCATACTTATCTCATCTTGAATAGAAAATTTTAATCTATTTACATACCTTGCAGCCATTTGTTCCTAAGTTTCTCCATGCTAGATACATGAATGGAAAAATTGTAGAACTCATCTATGTATTCTTGTGCTATTTATAACTTCTATCTAAGATTTTGAAACCTCCTATAAAGGGCTTGTGCATAATCAATAGGGAGACATTTATCTTTTAGCTTATTCTCCATCTTACTCCATGTCTTAATTCTTTCTTTCCCCTTTCTTGACCGCTCTTTCTATAGGTGATCACACCATAACATAACATGACCTTCAATTTCATTTATGCAAATTTTACCTTCATTTCTTCTGACATAGCCTTCCACTCAAACAATTTTCCCATGGTAGTCAAACAGTCTATTAGCTCCTCTGGTTTTAAACTACCACCATACTATGAAACATCAACTCTTATCCCATCATTATTTCCTTCTAATGCTCAAAGCATCCTTTCTCCAAAAGCTAATGGTGGTGCTTGTGTTTCCTCCTCTTCACAAACTTCTTCTTCATTTGTGTCATCTCCACCCTGATTTCCTATCTGGGTTATCATTGCAGCAAGTGCAACAACTTTTCTCTGCATACCTTGCATATTTCTATTCATTTGGGAAATACTGCCTCCTCTTCCTGCCATTATTTAAAAAATACTTCGAACCAGCTCTGATACCAGATAATGTAGCCAAATTATGAATAAATTTGATATACTACAAATAATATGAACTCTAAAAGAAATTAGATCTCCTTCTTTGTTATTGAATAATGAATTACAATGTTTCCTAAATAGGAAAACAACTCCCAACTCGATTTGCCATGAAAACTCTAACTAACTTGACTAAACCTACTCTAGGTGGCAGAAATTACTATTTTTAACAGTTTACTAGAACTTGCTATTCTTAGTAAGTTCGCATGCTTATTTGTACAGGCACAAAAATTGCCATGCATCTTATACATTCCTAAATTAGAGGAATTTCCAATTTTCTAACTCATAATGCAACTAATAGACTAAAACTAACTAATGCCCAAAAATAGGAAAAAACCAAACTACAACTTAAATCCTAATTTTTGGCCTCAAGATGGCAGATTTAGGGCTCGAAAATTTGACAAAAATTTTCCCAACCGGTAGCACAGGTTTCTGCTGCATTCGTCTCATCAAAACAACATCGGACTCAAACGGACACCTAGAACTCAAGTTATGACCTTGTCAAGTTCCTGCTAATTTTGACGCATCAATTAGGGAGGGAAAAGGGATTTTCTGAGGCATGCATTTGGTGGGAGTGTGATTGGGATTTTCACCTATGGGGATTAAAAATTTAATCATGTTCATATTGTTGCATACTTACAAGGGAGAGATAGGGATATTGTGTTGTTTGTTTTATTTAATTAGAGGCTTAGGGTTAAAATCCCACTTCACTTGGGAGGTAAAAGGATGTGGTTTCCCATAGTCCTTTCTCTGTTTGGTTTGGGTATCAAACCTATGTATTATTTTTGAAGTTATAAAACTTGTTGAGTATGTCATTTTAGTTGTGTTGAATATTTTGAAATATATGTTGTTTGTGGAAGCCATGTTTTTTGAAAAGTTGTCAAATGTCACTCAGCATCCCTCATGGTTCTTTGGTTAAGGATTGGGGTCAATAAGGGGATGGATTCTCCTTTTAATGGATTAAAGGTTGGGTGGAGATCATTACCTATTCCCCCTTCCTTCTATTGTGATCCTTGTTGGGAAAGATTGAAGAATGCAAGATTGAGATTACGTTTGTAAGGAGATATGCAAATAGAGACTTGTATTTTTGCGTTGTTGATAACCTTGATATTGTAAATTATTCATTTTATTATTCCTACTTTGAGTGGATGATTGTAAATTTGTAATCTTGAAATAAAGTTATTTTATTACTTGGAAATCCCTATATTTTGTAAACTCTTCTAATAATGTTTGTATGAGAAATTTATATTTTCAAATGTGTTAGTTTGTGAAGAGAAACTATACAATCTTTGCATTGGTTAAATGAAATAGAAAACTTAAAATGCATGGAAATAGCAATCTATCTCTCTTGAAATTAAGTTGTTCCATTATCATCAACATGTGATATTTTCATTTTAAAGGTATTGAAAACCGTGCTTAAAGTACCCTTGCTATATGAAATTGTCATTGTAAGAAGAAAAATGATTATAGATTATTTCTCTTCATTGAAAAGAAAGTGCTTTGGAGAATGTGGAAGTTTTGTTACATTCTTATTAAGTTCTAGGAAGGAAAGTACTTTGTTAAAATCTTTATATTAAATTAAATAATCCCTTTTTCTATTATCATATTGTAGAATGAGTTGTGTAAAAAAATTATTTATTTTATTCTCCCAATTTTAGTCTTAAATAAAATTAAACAAAAGAATATGTATATTTGTGCAAGTGAATAAATGTATATATGCACATTCCTATTTAAATGTAATTATGATTAAGTCAACCATATAAGAAGGTTCTACAAATTCCTTTTTTAAATAATAAACCAACTATTGTTTTCTTTTATCGATTTTTTTTTTTTATATAAGCTTGATTATTTTATTATTATTAATATATTAATACTATTGAAATATAATAATAACAATAAAATGAAAATAATATATATATATATATATAGTAAAATATTTATTAATATACATATTAATAAAAATTACATATAAAATAAAACTTATAAAAAGTGCGTGCTAAAACAAAATGTGTTTGGCCACTTGTACCACGCGGAAGTGGTTTAGTTTAATTGTAAAAGGGGGGGCGGTTGCTGACCCCATGCCACCCTATACATAAATGGGATGGGGGGGAGGGGGTGGGGTCAACGAATCTCGCCCACAAACACTATACAATGTTATTAATTAAAATGACCAATGCCTAACAGTCAGCTAAGTCTACAAAATGCGTAGTTTGTGACTATTTTAATACCGCGACCTCCATCTCTTTAACATATACATACAAACCCATCCCCACACACACACATAGATATGTGTGTATGTGTGTGTGTCTATATATATCTATATATAGACACATTTTTTTAAATAAATAAATTTTGGATTTATTGGGTTTTTATTATTATAAGAAATTTGCATATATATATACATATATACAACCACAAGTGTGTGTGTGTGTGTACATATGTTTAAATCCTCATCAATGAGTGTATATATTACCAATAAAAAACTAAAAATTATTATAAAGGGGTAAAATAACCGAATACGCAAGAAGGGAAAATACATTGAATATATTTACAACAAATAACAAATTATTTTTACAAACAAACCCTAGGAGAGGGTACAACAAAAATGACAAACAAAAATAAAATAAACTTGGGGGTTGTATATATCCATCCCAAGCTCCATTTTCCTCTTCCATGGTTTCCTCTCCTTCCCTACAACCTATAAAATAGAAATGAGAAAATAAGTAAAATGAAAGAGTAAAAATTTTGTAAAAGAGGATTAGGGTTATTTTTGAATCCTAGATCTAAGGGTCAAGATTCATTCCATCCAAAGGCAAAGATTCTTCCCTACAAATGTTCGGTGAGGGGTAGATGATAATTTTTTAAATGAATGGGGCCACTAAAGTGGTGTAGAAGCTAACTTTAATTTTTTACCCATTATGTTTTATTTAGTAACATTTAAAAATAAAAGACCCATGATCTTCTCATAATTAAAATAAATTTACTCCCTAGTAATTTAGGCAACATTTATAATTGGGGACTAAATTTAATAGTATTATTTAAATGGAAGGGCAAATTACACTTCGCCATAAAATGATAAAATTATTAAATGACATTTGAGTAAGGTAGTTAAAATAATTAAGGAGGAAACTAAGGGATTGTAAACCAAAAATGGAGTTTGAATATGATTATTAATTAGTTTTAAATGATCGTTTGTTAATCAAGAACTATGTTATACTTTGTAACCGATATTGTTTTATAAAAACAATAATTATTCTGTAATTTTTCTAATATAACCTTTGTTTTGTCTTTGGTTTCATGGAGGTAAAATTGTTGGTGTGACATGAGGTAAATTAAGCTTCTTGGGTAAGCTTAGGATAGCTATGAATATTATCACTTATGGGAAGAGAACAATAAAATTTTGGAGCGTGATAATGGAATAAAGGAATAACTGAATAACTGATGGAGAAGTTCAAAGGATTCAACTTACCCATGAAGATTCTGAGAGGAGACATTGGTGTAGTCTAAAATATAAAAGCATAAGTCTAGAAAACTATAATTTAGTTGCAATCACCCATGCATAGATCTTGCACAAGGGTCTATGGTGTTTGGGAAAGAGCTTAATAGGATAAACCCTCTATATACTAGACACAAGGGCTGATGGCATCACAAAAAATTAGTTTTTAGGGTTTCTCTCAATTTTAAAGGATTAAACAAGACAAAATGAAAAATGGATTCTTTTAAAGAGATATGTTTGATTAAAAGTTACAAAATAAGATTTAATTCGGGTTCGCCAAGGATGTATATTGGGAGAAAAATGTGTCTAAACACTGTTTACTCTTATCATTAGTTCAACTAGGGTTTTGAGGCAACGAATAAGAGTCACACTAGGACCTACACACAACAAATATAATTAAATGGGGTATAAGTACCGTTAAGATTGCATATCCGAAGGGAAGTAACCCTTACACTAGGAATACATAAGGTTACTAAGGCCGTAAGATGCAAAAGATAAAGGAACCCTATTGAGATATCAACATTATTGGGGTAATGAATGAGAAGATAAAAATGCAAAGTCTATGCTAACAAAATTAAAGAATTTAACATGCAATTAAGAAGTGAAATAAAATATATTAACCTAACATGTGCATAAAATACAAATCTAACATAAAGTAAATAGAAAACATAGGAGACTAATCTATAGAAAATGAAAAGGTAGGAAAGATAACTTACCTATTGGGAGGTGGTCGTTGATGCGTCTATCTTCCAAAGAATCATAAAAAAATAGAGAGTAGGTTTCAGATAGAGAGGGTGAAAAAATCTAGTACTAGCTCACTATAGGTGACCCAAAAATGTAAGCAAACCAATCCAATCAATTATAATTTCCATGCTAAGTGTCAAGATGTAAGGAATATAAGCACTGAGTGAGAAGATGCAAGTTAACATAAGAGAGAAAATATAATGGTGATTTTATGTGAAATTTTTGACGATTGTTAAGTAGGAAGAGTGTAAATTAGTGTTTTACACCGACGTTGTAACACCCACTTAGAAAAACACACAAGGATAAGACAGGA
This sequence comes from Taxus chinensis, assembly GCA_019776745.2. Classification (NCBI taxonomy): domain Eukaryota; kingdom Viridiplantae; phylum Streptophyta; class Pinopsida; order Cupressales; family Taxaceae; genus Taxus; species Taxus chinensis. The sequence goes on from CM034146.1 coordinate 156,776,554, forward strand.
AAATATCACATAACTTTTTTTTTTTGACTGGTTTGAAGTTTATACGACACCACAGGTGATCACAATGGGCTACAACCAACTATCAATAATATTAACATAACAATGACCACATAGGCACAAGGGAACATACGAAACTCATCACAAAAAATTCACTTTCCCTTTCGAAAAGACACTTGACATAATAGTCCAACCACATAACACACTTACTGATAAGGGGCCTCCCACAGTGTAAAATCTTTTAAGGTTACTTATTTACTAAGAAATGGCTTTCAAAACATTACTTACGTTCTAGAAGGTTCATGTTATTATTCATAAAATTCTTCTTATGGAGATAGATTTATTTTCTTTTATACTATTGAGTTAGCTTAAGATTGACTCTAATTTTGAAAATTACTTATTTAATTCATTTATTTAATAAAGGAGGTATTCAATCCCTCAAGCCCAACTATCCAACTAATGCTACAGAAACTTGCTTCATACCTCCATTGCACAAGGAGACAAGCATAAGCTCCAATTGAGGTGGAGTACCGTTTAGGTTTGGAACTATAACATCCTTGTGCAAGAATAAACGTTTAACAACACTTAAGAAAGATTACAAAGAACCTTGGAAAATCATAGAGGAAGAAGGTCAGTTTCAATTCACCTTCTTGATCTCATTAGTTATTAACTAGGCATTTATTGAGGATTAACAATTTATCTAGAAGCTTTGTATAGGATTCACTTGGTAAGTTCGACAAAGGAACATAATTTAGGTTTCAAATAAGATGATCTTTATTTAATGGTTTTCTATCAATCATCTCTACTTACTAAGGCTTAGATAATTTCAAAAGAAAAAAAAGTCATTGATATACTTTAAGATCATTTAACATATTACAACAATAAGGAAAAGGTTTATTAGTTTAGCTCAGGGTAGAAGGTATATCCTTTTAACAAGTGGATAGTTCCTCTTCTTCCACTTCAAGTCTCTTGATTTTATCTATAGAATCACAACTATTGATGCAAAATCACAACACCCCCAAATGTCTTGAGTTTGAAATGAGTATTTGGTGTGATTGCACAACATGGGACCATCTCTCAAGCTTTGGGACTTGCAGACTTGAGATGACCCTCCATAGAAAGTTGGCTTATTCTTCCTAAACTACCCGCCACAAGCTACTCTACTATAGGAAAAATATCTAGTCCTAATCTAACCTTCCAAGGAGATAGGGAGAGAGAGAAATACATGAAAAAAAAACCTAGACTAAAGTGGTGATACACCAAAAAGGGAAAGTGGCTGGTCCCAATATCGGATGATTGAAGTGGAAAGAGGTGAGAAAAGGAGAGGATGGATAGAGGCATCACAGACCAAAGATAAAATTGACAAAGACCACCACTTCAAAATCCATTAAACACATCTCCCATAACCTGTAAATAACATTAGAGTATGCACAGTATACCCTGCAGTGACGAGAGGAAAGAAGAGATAATAAAACAAGCAAAGGATGGACAAATTTCATCACAGAACATATTTTATTACTCCATCAGTTCACACAGTACATCATAAATGGGCAAGAGGATTGAAAATGCCATTACAGAGCCATGAGAGGAGGCTTAGACTCCACATTCTACCCTAAGGAAGAAAGATAGAGAGGGGTAAAAGATAAAACAATGACCAACCCTTTAGAAAATGAGCCCCTCCTTTACAATATATAGAAGAATGAGAGAAGGAGAGAGGGAAGAATTTGAATCCTACTTCAACTACCCCCGGAAAGAGCATTGAATTCCACCTGTAACAATGATGGGCTTTAAACTACAAGACCCATGCCTCCATGTGTTGCTCCTTGCTGGGAAAGAACGAAGCCCATTATTCATCATGGTAGCAGGTGGGAGACTTAACAGCCTCAAAATGGTGGATTGAAACATAATGGTGGTGGGTGAGAAGCCGATGTTGAGAGCTTTCCAAAACGTCCTCTTCCGCTCAATTTTGAGCTTCCAATTGAAATATATGGCTGTTTGAAGATAAGGGGCGTAGGCTCACAATATTTAAAAGAGTCCATCTATGCAAGACCCACGCCGTGGCCTCATGTGTCTTGAAGATTTAGTCCCTTCCTCTCGCTTTTGTAGTTTCCTCGAATTGACATGTAGCGGATTCCATGGGCCTCCTTAGTTTCCTCTATATTTTTCCTAAGTCCCTCCTGTTGGAAGAGACACTATGCCTGACCCGAGACATGTGGAGGCTTCACGCTCATTTACAAACTGCCCCCAGATTTTTCTTTTAAAGTTGCGTAGACGAGACACGTTGAGGCCTCCACAAGCTTTTGGAATTTTTAATGACCGAAATTACCTTTTCAGACTTTGACCACATAGTGGATTGGTGCTCATTTGGAGTCTACCTTTTGGGTCACACATTTGAAGTTGTGCCAAAGAGACATATGGCACCTTCCATGCCTGTGTTCTATTTACTTGTGTTTTGGCTAAGTCCCTTTTTTTTGGTGGTGCCATATGTCTGACCCTAGACACGTGGAGGCTTAGCACATATTTATGGACCCGCTCTTGATTCTTCCTTTGAAGTCATTCCGAAGAGACACGTGGAGGCTTCACACTCGTTTGGGGTCTTCCTCCAGATTCTAACTCTGAATTTTCACCGATGAGACACGTGGATGCTTCTACCGACCCTCTTATACTTAGTCAATTAAATGGTCCACTTTATCCCTTTTTCAGACTAAGGACATGTGGAATCTCTATGCACATTTACGGACCCACTCTTGATTCTTCCTTTGAACTCACACCGAAGAGACACGTGGAGGCTTCACACTCATTTGGGGTCTCCTTCTAGATTATAACTCTAAAGTTATGTCAATGAGACACGTGGAGGCTTCCACTAACCCTCCTATACTTAGTCGATTAAATGACCAGCTCTATTCCTTTTTCAGACTTGGGACACATGGAATCTTTGTGCTTATTTGGGGTCCCCTCTTTAGATTATGCCCTTAGAACTGCGACGATGAGGCATGTAGAGGATTTAGCGGATCTATGAATTATCAACTGTCGATGAGACCTTTTCGAGGCCTAGGTTATGTGGAGGGATGCCACTAGTTCAAGGTATCTCTTTGGTCTATGCCTTTGAAGTTACACTAATGAGACAAGTGGAACCTTCCGAGGGTTTGCGACTTTACATTTGGTGAAAAGATTCCTCATGTTTAAAATTTTACTTTGGTACAAAAACTTCCGTGGCCCTGTAACTTCGCAACTTTGTAATTGGCCAAAAAACCTTTGTGGGCTCACGGGTCCATACTTGAAAACTATTCCATTTTACAAAAACTGTAAAAGTTCCAAAATTCCCAATAGACCTACTGGCCCGAATTTACACTTGGGCAAAATTTTCTTCATGGCCCCACATATTTACTTAGCAAAATAAATCATCACGAGGTTTGCGGGCCTGCAATTGTAACTTGTGCCTTTTTGTGAAAATTGCAAAATGCCAACATATCTCCTACCGCCTTGTCAGTCCGCAATTTTTGGTTTTGGCAAAAAGTCTTCCCTAGGCCTGCCAGCCCACATTTGGCAAAATATCCTTCTCGAGCCTGTCGGCCCGCCATTTGCAAAATATGAGAAGTTAGAAAAACTTCTTTATATTTTTGGAAAGGGGAAGAAATTTTCTATCTGATGGAAATGCTTTCAGGAGACCTTAATTGCTTAAAATATATAAAAATTCAGATTGAAGCATGAAAAGGGGAAAAATATTATTAGTTGACCAAAAATAAGTGTGAGCTTATTTTGGTCAACAACAACTTCATTATTATTTTTTAATATATCTTTGAATAACTTTTAAAAGGATTACTAACCCATTTTATTATGCCTATGATTGCATCATTGAGAATGACCTAGAAGGGTCAACCATAAAAGAATTATAACTCTAACAAAAAGTTAACCATTGCCCTTAAGAACTAGTCCAAGATACATAGTACCCTTCTAAAAGATACACAACAAAGGATAATAAAGAGATTCTAGAGTACTTGACTTGAAAACTGACAGGTAGGCATTATTTTTCCAAACAAGATAATCTATCATATATTTTTTTATAATACCTTAACTACTCATAACAAATCAATTATCAATTTATATCATTCACAAAATATTTTAAATTTTTTTTTACACCTGGTTATGACAACCTTACTCCACAAATATTAAAAGCCAAAGCAATGAGCCCTCAAAAATTCTCAACAAACACCATTCAAAATTATTCCAACACATTAAATTATTCGTACAAAAGAACTGAATAAGAAAAACTGATGTAACTTCTATAAGTCCTTTACTTTTTCTACTCATAAAGGACATCTACACATATATTAGCTCGTGTCAGTTCATGAGAACTAAGAATGATTAGAACTACACATTGAAACAATATTTTAACATTTAAAAATATCATAAAAGGAAACATTCTATTCCAAGAAATGGATCGAATCTCTAACCTCTAATCAACTTTAGAAATAATCTAAAAATTTCATCATGCCAACTAAGAAGGAAGCCACATATTTCAATTATGATCAATATCTCAAAAACAACAAGATTTTGACAACCAATCCAGTAAGACCGTAGACCTTATAGGTTATAAATAAACAAGGTCGAAAGAATTGGGATTTTAATCATGTAATCCTATAGATTACATGATTGAAAGATAATACTCTACCCATCAATCAATATTCTTTTAATGAATTGAAGTATACCGGTTTCAATCATTGACACAAAAAAATAATAGGTTAACACTCATTCCAGGAGAGGCCATTGGCCTAAAAGTTATAATCAAATAATCAAGTGTAAAAAGGGAACTCCATCACCTGATCATATGATTTGAAAACTAATATCCAAAACCACAAGCTGTATTTTCTTATAAAAAAGAAAGCTCCGTAAGGATAATGATAAGAGAAAAAAGGATAGCTAACAAAATTCTAAAAGGGCACAGCCAAACAACCAAGGTACTTGATATATCAAATTATGGGACAACGACATGTTACCTAACTAACCAATTCAATTTAACGAAATTAGCAATAAAACATCCTTCCATGTTTCATAGCATTATGGGTTCGTAGCCCTTCTTAAAACAATCTATAGTTTCAGTGTAAATAATCAGTTTACCACCTCATCCTTACAAGATATTTTAAACTAACACTTGTTACCATAATCAAAACCACTGTTATAATGCATTTATATGATTCACCAAAATCCATTATTCTAACAACAATCCCATCATAATCATCAACATATTTAAATAATATAAAAGAAAACATCCCAAATGTCATTAATAATTTTAACACATTTCCGACATAAGCCATCAATGTGTGTGTGTGTGTGTAGACACACAAACATACACATTAATGATTTAATTTCAAAAATAATCAAGTAAGAGAAAGGTGAAGTGCCCAAGTGGCTTAAACATAAAATAGATATCACATGAGGTCGAAGCCACCATGAGTTTGACAGGGAGGTTGGGATTGATTGAATCCCCACTCCTTTCCAGAGCCACTTGGCAGCTCTAAAAAAAACCCTTTTACAATCCTAGAATCCCAAAATCACATGATGACTAACAAGTTTCCAAGGTAAGAATTCTTTGAATAAAACCCATTCAATGTATAAAGGAAAATACTTAAGAGGAACACAAAAATAATGAAATAATATTTCAGGCATAAAGCACTTGGGTTCCTAATTCCTATACTCCACGTTTATGTGTATAACGAACATACAATCTCTAGCAAGTCACCACAAAGGTGAAGCGAACAAAGTAGTCAATAAATAATACACAGAAAAGGTTTTGAGACTTCTATTTTAATGAGTTAGAATACACGCATTAAAAATACCATTAATGCATAAACACAACCCAAAAGAGTACCAAATTTCATGAATCATTTACAGACGGCATAAATTAACTCCAAAAGGAAGAAATTACAAAATTCCTTTTGATAATAACCATATTCAATAAAAATTTCATCACCACACATGAATAGAACGAATATATAAGTTTTTAAAGTGAAATAAGAGCTATTAATACTATGTACATTTCTATCTCATTGTGTCCAGGATTTTAACAACACTCTAAGAAGTTATTAATTCTTATCATCAAAACCCATTACCAATTATCCCTATGGGAAGATGAGCGCAAGAATGCCAAGTTGTATAATACTGCTCACAACCAATAAATGTAAAAGAGTGAAAAGGTGAAATCCCCCTTTTTTGCAAGCAAGCCATTCAAAACTAGAGATTCAGAAGAATATATAAAGGGACAACTAGTGCAATCAAGGCAATTATAAAACAACCACAAAATCCCATTTTAGACGCCATTTCAGGAAAGAGAACAGTTCATTTCATGGAATTATAAAAGATAGCAAAACATTGCAATGGTTAGGGATTATCATGCCTATAATATGTTTCCCCAAGTCGCATAATGCCTAACAAGCCTGGAATAGCAACCTTGGACGAAATTTTTATGCCCTTGTGCTTGCTGGGCATCTACACTTTGTTCACAGCCATGTTTGCCATAGTCAAGGAGAGGGTAGTATGGATAAGGCTCAAATCTTTCCACATGCCTTTGGCTAAAAGTTCAAAGCTTCTTTCCCAAGACCCCAGTCAATAATCCTCCTCCATAGTAGTCACCTAGCCAAACATCCAGGTTTTGGATTTTTCTACTCAACCAATCGTGAGCCCAAGGTATGTAAAAATGAAACCATAAGGGGACAGATGGAAAACATCCAATTAGGCATGTGCAAGCAAACAAAGAAAAGATAGAGAAGATAATTAATAACAAAAAATACAATGTATGTGACCAACATCAAATTGATGTGAGCAGGTCACCAAACAAGGGAGTCAGAACAGACATTTAATAACAATCAATTTTAGAGCAAATCATCACCATCCCATTAAGCGCCTAAACAAAAAAAATGTAGCACAAACAAGTTTCATTAATGGCCAATAAATAATGGCATGATTGTTGGATGAATAAATCAAATTCACCACTTGCTTTATAAAATCATAGGTGGTTTGTTTTGACCCTATGGGTAAAAGTGTTTATTAAAGCTACATTAATACTTGGTATATATATATATATATATATATATATATATATATATATATATTGTTAAGAAAATGTAACTTATTAAAACAATCCTTTTTACTTTGTAAAATCCATGGATAGTGGAGGTTAGGACTGGGTTGTTCAAGTACATGGTGGAAACAACACATGGTTAAAAACATGTTTTTACCACGCATGGAATTAGGAAAAACTCAATGAAATGAAACGGGCTGGAAGAATATAATATTGATTATCAACCAATGGGAAAAAAATGCACCATTGATGTTGAGTCAAGTCACCTTAGAATAAAGAGTAACTGGTAAAATGTTGAAACATTGGTATAACTCACATAACAATAAACACACATAATACACAAATTATAACAATATATAATTCATCAGCATAAGTACTATCAGATTATTACTAACAATTCTCGTATTGTTGATTGAAAAAAAAAAGTAGGGAGAGAGTAATATACATACGTTATAAATTGTATCTTACTTGGAAAGATAAGTCAAAAAAATTAACTACACTCAAAGTGGGTGGAGAATAATGAACAAAATATGCCACCAATATCGATTGACATGGTCACAATGGGGAACTAGTGACACTAAATGGGGCATTACAGACGCCATCGCACAAGGGTGAAGGCATTGGCCGGGTTTTTTGAAATAGTTTCAATGCAATTTCTTGTGAGAAATGACATCAGCTAGGGGGAAATACAAAAATGTGTGTGCAAAGTATCGTGAGAAACAATGAAAACATGAATAGGACCAAAAGTGTAATGCCCTATTCGACATCGACCTTCGCTGTTACGTCCTTGCCCTTTTTTTTTTTTGCGTGTCATGTGTATACTTCCAAAATTTACATGCATGTTCGCCAGGACACTTGCAAATACAACATATGATGAAAATCCCGTCTCCATTATGGTTTTGATGGATGCCCACAGGCTGTTCCAAACATCCCATTTTGGCACGAAATTTGCTCCTTGTGGCGTCTTTGCTTTGCACCTACCAATATTGGTCATTTATTGGACTTGGATAGCAATGTACACAGCATGTTTTATCTCCTTCTTGGCATGGAGGGTGGAGTTAGTAAAGTCTAGGCGTGATTGGTCTTTCCTTTGGTTTGAGTGCCAAGTGGGGGGGCAGTTGGCCGCCTGTCTCTTCCAACAACTTTTCAACCACTCAGACCTGTATTTTTTTATGACCTGCTCTACTTCTTTGACTTCCTGATGCCTTTGTCTGCCACGTCTTGGGGGAAGGAAACCCCTGTTTTGGGGAGTCTTTTGTTTGGTTTTAGTCTCGTTTTTTTTGTTCGAGCTTTCTTCCTGGCCACGTGGGCTCCTCTGGAGACTGGTTCCTTGTGGAGGACGGGCATGGAGCTTTAGCGAGTGAGAAAGATGTGTTTTCTCCATTTTCGTGGGTGCTGCGAAGTGTGTTCTTTCCGGATCTCCACAGCAAACAGCCTGTAACAGTAAATTTCCAGGCGGCAGGAGCGTTTCAGTAAGGCAGAAGCCGTTTTGAGTGCTTCCAATGAGCAGGCTGTCCAACTACATTGTTATCTATTCTGTATTGAACACATCCTCAAATTCAGGATTCTCCTTCAAGATATTTCTGTCAAAATCGACTGTGTGACAGTGAGAGTGTTACCAGGAGACCTGATGAATTTGTTTTGCAATGATTCTCTACTGAGACCTTGCTTGTTTTGCGATGTAACCCATGGAAGAGGATCTCATAGAGACGGATCTGTTTCATTTTAGTATATTCACGAAGCACAAATTGCCTTGCTGCTTGCTCAAACCCATCTGATGGTGTCAACTTGAATCTGCCTTTGGTTTCTTTTTGCGTAACCCTTTTGGCTTTGTGACGATGCTGTAGTTGTATTTGGACAGTCATCCACTCGAATTTATGGAATTGTTATCTTTTCCCACTGTTACAGTTCACATACCTCCATCCTTTTCGAATCATCCAAATACTGTATTTCATACTCGAAGGTTTCCATATTTTACTTCTGCTTTATCATCCAGGACTGTGTGGAACTCTCGAGCATGTTTCAGTCCTCATCAAAGGTCTTATCGACTGCAATTTGAGAATAATGGAAGACGTAGATGTCGCAGGGTTGAAGCCTCTCCAGTGTCTGAGGAAACCGGTGGAAATACCAAAGGGATCCAGAAGTGTGAGAAATCACAGTCCTTCCTCACATAGAAAGGTCCTGTTCCCTGAACAAAGTAACGAGAAAGAAACTCTTCTAAGGACCAATGAACAGAAAAGTGATTTGGTGCAGGGGAAGGTTGGAAGCTGCGTAGAAAATGATACTGCTGAGCATAGGGTTAAATGTTTTTCTGGGAACAGCCATAAAGAACAATCATGTCAAATATCTGAAAGAGATATGTCTCTTCAAGAGAAATGCCAGGAACAAGAAGATGTAGATGTTCAAATTTGTGTTTCTGAAATGATAAAACGTGAGTCACATCATGATACACTAGAGGGAGGGAAGAATATTATAGAAAGAATCGTGCATGAGGATGGAGGGTGTAACAGGAGTGAATTGTCAATTAAATAGCATCAGGCTGGTAACAATGATCAGAAACCTACATATAAAGAAGATGATGGTATAGAGACAAATGCCAATGAAACTATGAGACAAGAGTCTGAAACTAAACGACAATGCTTCCACCAATACTGAAAATTTTTCATCAAATAAGAGCAGAGGGTCTCAAGACTTCTAAGTCATATTCTGATGCTGCTTCCTCGGAAAAGTGTTATGATATTAACCTTAAACCTTTTATGGTTCCACCTGTGAAAGAAAAAGAATCTAGCAGACATAGATTGAAGCATGAGGAGCATCTTTCTAAAAAACAAATATCTCCCACCTGTATGCGTGGGAAACAGCTCAGTGCTAGGGATTCTATACATGTTGATGAAAGTTACACTTGTCTTAGAGACTTGAGATATTCTAGTGACAGGCAGATTGGGGAATTGAAAATGGCTTCCAAAGAAAATTGGGTGGGAAAATTCAGACATCAGAATGGAGCTTGAGTGCCCAGCCAAAAAAGGGGAGACTCAACCTGAGGATGGTTGTTGCTAGTCTGGGCGGTGTCCTTGAAACCTTTTGAATCTGGAGAAAAGGCAAGATATTTCTACACTTTTGTACTGTTATTTTATTTAAAATTATCGTGAAATCGAACCACTTTTCCTTGCATTGATTTGTCAGTTGGATGTCATGATGGGAGATTTCCCTTTCTGCTTGTTTCTTCTTGTTTTAGCTTTTATCGTTAACAGTATGTGGGTCGAAAGGATGCATGTGCCCTCTCCTTTGAATTTTATATTACTCGAATGATAGAACTATGTCTGTTTTTTTATGTATTAATTCTTCTCTGCGATTGAGTTACAAGTTATTATGTTGATCAAGCTAGTATTTTCGATATCATGGAAGTAAGTTTACAATAACTATGAAACCCCCTTTCTAGCACCCAAGTTTGTCCTTGACGTTTTTTGTTAGCTCCTTCGCAAGTCCCTTTGATAACCTTTTGGCATCGAGAAAGAAAGGTTGTAGGATTGTGTGAGCAATGCGTGGGCTAGCCAGCTTAGAGTTTTGGTATTAAAACTGGTAGAATAAAAGGGTTCGTGTGCAACGTGTTTTGCTGTCTCACATGTTTAGATTTGTATACTATCCTTCATCTTGTTTCTAGGCTTTTAAGGTCATCCTGAAGAAGTACCTTGACCATCCCTATCAACTTGAACCATAACTAACTTTTCGGATCAACTAAGCTGGAGGGTTCATTGTGCAAATCTAGTACCTCCTTGACACTAGAATAGTTTGGTCTAATTCCCCCTCTCAGAGTTATTGTTGATGGTGCTCTTCTATTTTTTTCCAAACTTGCATTATTTTCTCCCTTGTAATGTTAACGCTTTTAATTAATATTGGTCGGTTTTTATGCATGTAATTACCGTAATAGTTTGTGATGGAAATTTCCTTAAATGTGATTAACCTTCGGGAAAAACTCAACTTTCATTTGATAGTCTTATGGATTCATAGCGAAAGGTTTTTTTTTGATAATGTCACTTAGAAGTTATGTTTGTATCTTTGTGTGACGGTTGACTTGTTACCAAGGGTTGCCTTAAAATATGGTTGTTTCAGGAAATGGATAATTTATTTTAAATTAATCAAACATTAGAATTGTTGTGGAAGTTTGGAAATATTTAGTGTTATAAAATTGTTGACGACATTATTGTATACTCTTGTTTGACGGAACTCCATTTTTCTCTCGCGTGTTTGCTACTAGCCTGTAAGAATTTGACCCTTCCTGAATGATTGGTAAATCTCTTTGTAGTTAATGCTCAAGACTAGTATGCTATGCCTTCGCTTCGAAACTTATGTTGTGTGTATACTCTATTTGATTTCCGGTTTGAAACTCATTTATACATGACTTTTTGTGTTAAATTTTGGAACCCGTGTTTCCCATTTCTTGGGCCGATCAACTTTTGTTCTTTTAGAAATGTATTATTTTAGCCTATGCGTTGGTACCTTTGATACATTTCTAGATGGTTGGTCTATTTATATCAAATCTCAATCTTGTAATTATTGTTTAATTACTTAATTGATGGGAATTCTGTTTTTGCTAGATTGTTTATTTTCCTCCTTATAGGGCCGAGGGCCATTCTCTTATGATTGCTATACTTTCGTTGTTATTACTCCTAACTGAAGTACGAGGTCTTCTCCTTCTTTGATTGGCATGATGAAGACTTTATTTTAGCTTGATGTGTTAATAGTGTTTAGAGGTTTGAACCAATTCTTGTAATAAAGTGCTTCCTTTTCGCGATATTGTTAGATAATAGTTATGGTGGTTTTGTGTAGCCTTATCTTGCTCAGTTCATGTGAACTGACTCTTATAGAAAATTTTCTGCAGATGGATTTTGCGTGTAGATGAGGGATAGATTTGTAGACTTTTGTCATCAACCTCAGTTGAGAAGATCCTTTGCTCGAAACCTTTTTATGTTGATCAACTTTTGTTACCGTCCAGTGGAAAGTTTAGAATAGGATTAATGTCTTAGTATAATGTATTGTGGACTTGTCATCTGAACTTTGTAAACCTTGCATTGTGTGCCCATCATTGAAATTATAAGAAAATTTGGTTATTGTGGTTGAGTGACTTGTGGAGTATCAGTATTTTAAGAAATGATGTAATCTTGTTTTGTTCTCATTAATGAGTGTTGCTTCAACTTTGCCTTGAGAATAAATTCTGAGTTAAACCTTGCCATGACTTAGTAATAAAGTGTCATAAGTAAACTAATATGGGATTGTTTAATACTTCAGGAAGTTAAATTAAAAGTTGTATTCAAATAAAGTAACGTAGGGGTCACCAACTTGAGAGTAAGAAATTCTTTGAGTAATCAAGGGCAGGACTATCATTGCAAGTAAAATTATATAACTTGATACCCCTAGCTACACTAATGAACACTATCCCTTTCATGGTGGAATTCTTAAATGAACGTAAAGGAAATCTATGGTTAGTTCTGGAAGATAATAAGATTTAATAAACTGGAGAAAATAGTTTTGAAACCACACAATCTATCTCTCAACCATTTGGAAAGTAAATTATTTTACTCCTTGTTAATACTTTTAGCGAAGCCTAAGTAAAGTTGTTGTTAGTTCTGGTTGAGAGCCCTAGCTTCAATTTAATACTGGCAATAACTAATGAGGTCGTAAAAATGTTTCATCTTGACCTTCTCCATCTAACCCTTTTTCAAGGCACCTTGTATCTCTTCTCTTAAGTGTGTTGAACTTAAAACCATGTTGTCTTGTGGGCAAGAACAAATCTTAGTAGTGTTAGTGGTGAGCAGATGGCCTTGTGGAATTTAATTACTCCCTTTTCTTGATAAACGAATTAAGCAAATAAATGTCATAATAGAGAAGATTTAAAGATAATTACTCAGTGTCAAAGGAATAAACTTGGTTTGGCAAGTTGAATCATACGAATCATATCTTGAGCCTCCTTGAAAACATAAGCTAAGAATTGCAAGATGTCCTTTTAAAATAAATAACCCTCAAGAATATCTCCTTGTGGTTGGCCCTAACCGTAAGTGTGTTTTGTGATTGTACTTCTATGTTGTCTTGTCAAAAAGAAAAGTAAATTGTCCTTGATATGTGTGAATGTTTCCGTGCTGCCTTTATGGCCATCCTTGTATCAAGTTGTTCACAGTGTTAGTTGTATACTTGGTGACGACATGTTGCGTCATGTTATGTGTCAAGCAAGTCAAAAAAAAAAATTCCTGTATTTCACTGTGTTGTTCATGTATGTTTTTTTTTTGGGTCGTTACACTTGGTATCAGAGCATAGGTTCATGCTCTCGAACCTATGGACCGGATTGGTGTTATATGATGATGTTACATGGTGGTGGTGGTGTTACATGATGATACTGATGATGATGATGTTGCATGATGGTGGTAGATATTAGAAGAGTAATGTGGTTTAAACGTGATGTGATTATTGTCGTAATTGTGATATTGTGAACGCACGTGATGTGTATGTCACCTTGTGCGTATTTGTCATCATGTTGATGTGTTGGGGATGGGAGTATTCTCTCTCCTTCTTGTGGATTCTATGAAGAGTTCACGTGTGAATTACTGCTTGTGATGTGTGAAAAGAATTATAAAGTGGATGACATAGTGTTAGAGCATTGTGACATATTGTGATATGTGGGTGTATCAATGTGTTGTATGACTAGATTGATGTTAAAAGAAATGAGTTGTATCATGATGTTTTTACCATGTTTTGAAGAAATGTGTGTACCACCTTGTTATGTAGTAATGGATGTTATGTTGAGATGTACTATGTTCATCGTATGTATGACTGTGCAAATATGTAATGCTTCATGTTGTGATTTGGGGTCATACGGTGAGTGTATGAACCCTATCGTATGGTGATTGCACTTTGGGTGCAGAAAGTGGTAAAGTGATGTGTTACACTCAGTGAATGTACGATCGTGATCTACCATGTATATGTACCTTATGTAAGACGTTATGGTAGTTATGTGTGTGCCACCGTAATGTTAGTGATGTTGTTGTATGTTATGTTGTGAACCTTACGCTAACCGATCCTGAGGGAAATCGGTAGAAGTGTATGTTGAGAGTGAGGAATGGTGTACCATGGGTCAATAACTCGAGTCAAAACTCGGTTTAGTAGATAACATGTGATTCTTTCCTCTCTCCCTATGTGGTTGTATGCATGCAACCTTAGTGTATCTATGACTATGTTTAGCCTTGTCGAAGTGGTGGCGGGATGATTTAGATGGAGGTGATGACAGTTGTATTATTGATATGTATTTTATGAGCTGAGGCTCGATGTCCGAGTGCTAGCAACTCGTTGAGTACCCCTTTGGTGGCTAGATAAGGCCACACAGTTATCGTAATGTGACATTATTATAAGTTTATTTTATTCGTAAATAGAGCTTTTACTTTATTTTGTAAGGACCAGCAGATTTTCTTGATTGCCATGCTTTACAATTTTGGGCATTTCCTTGGTTTATGGCACTAACATGGGGATTTTGATACTAACTATGGCTATTTGGCCATTTATTTTTCTTGAATTTGGGGTTTTCTTTTAAATTTGGAATTCTTACAGCCTTGTCCAAGGCTTGTACTTTGCCACTTGGCACTTTGGATTGGATTGTTGTGCTGGTTCTATTGTCGTGATGTGTGGAATAGGGTCATAGGATGCACCATGGATTGGTTGGACCTATGGACCCACTTCGTTGTATGGGGGTACGCCCCAAGGAGTACATATAAATAGCGGTTTGTTGAACCACGCGTTATTATGTCATTTGGGTTAGGAGTGTTCAAACTCTATGTGTCTTGGACCATAGGGTCAACCGGCCTCCTTGAGGGAGGCATAAGAGTTTGAGGGAGGCATAAGAGATTGAGGGAGGCATAAGAGTTTGAGGGAGGCATAAGATATTGAGGGAGCCATAAGAGTTTGAGGGAGGCATAAGAGATTGAGGGAGGCATAAGAGTTTGAAGGAGGCATAAGAGTTTGAGGGAGGCATAAGAGTTTGTGTGTATGGTTGATGTTTCAGGATATACGTTGAGTTATTGTGATGTTTTGGTAGTGGTATTTTGATGTATGTGTTACTCATGTCAGATGGATATGTGTTGTGATGTTGTAGATATGTCATTAATTCCCTTGTGGACACTATGTACCTGTAGCATGGTTTGGTGTTATGTGAGTTTTTCATTGATGTAAATTGAGGGAATGTCTGGTGGATTGTAGTACTCTTTTGTTTAAGTATTTTGTGCATTAATCATTGATGTGTGACGAGTACTATGTTATGTGGACTGTGCCTACTCCATTCCGTATTTGAGTAACCTTTTTGTGGTGTAATACAATCTTGAAGTATATACTTGTGTGCTTGTGAATCTGTAGTGTCTTGTGAACCTCATAGGGTGTTGTGTTAACAGTTCATGTTGGGCACACACAATAAGGAATAAATCAAAACTCTTTAATGATGATATTTTTTTTAAAAAGAAACTAAAACTAGAAATAAGGATAATGGAAAGAGGCTAATGAAATGATGAACAAGAAAGAACTGCCAATCTTCACAGAACATTGAAAGTTAAAATTTCTACAAAATGTCCCTAAGGCTACCCTGTGGCCGTGCTTTAATCAACTAAAATTTTAAACCATAGGGTGTACTTTCTCCTTTACCTGTTCTTGGTTGCGAACCTTTTCTTTTCCGTTGTGTTATGTCGCATCGAGGACGATGCTTTTCTTAAGGGGAGGAGAATGTAATGCCCTGTCTGGCATCGAACTTCGCTGTTACATACTTGCGAATTTTTTTTTGCGTGTCATGTGTATACTTCCAAAATTTACATGCATGTTTGCCAGGACACTTGCAAATACAACATATGATGAAAATCCCGTCTCCATTATGGTTTTGATGGATGCCCACAAGCTGTTCCAAACATCCCATTTTGGCACGAAATTTGCTCCTTGTGGCGTCTTTGCTTTGCACCTACCAATATTTGTCATTTATTGGACTTGGATAGTAATGTACACAGCATGCTTTATCTCCTTCTTGGCGTGGAGGGTGGAGTTAGTAAAGTCTAGGCGTGATTGGTCTTTCCTTTGGTTTGAGTGCCAAGTGGGGGGGGCAATTGGCCGCCTGTCTCTTCCAACAACTTTTCAACCACTCAGACCTGTATTTTTTTATGACCTGCTCTACTTCTTTGACTTCCTGATGCCTTTGTCTGCCGCGTCTTGGGGGAAGGAAACCCCTGTTTTGGGGAGTCTTTTGTTTGGTTTTAGTCTGGTTTTTTTTGTTCGAGCTTTCTTCCTGGCCGCATGGGCTCCTCTGGAGACTGGTTCGTTGTGGAGGAGGGTCGTGGAGCTTTAGCGAGTGAGGAAGGCACATTTCCTCCATTTTCGTGGGTGCTGTGAAGTGTGTTCTTTCCGGATCTCCACAGCAAACAGCCTGTAACAGTAAATTGCCAGGCGGCAAGAGTGTTTCAGTAAGGCAGAAGCCATTTTGAGTGCTTCCAATGAGCAAGCTATCCAACTACATTGTTATCTATTCTGTATTGAACGTATCCTCAAATTCAGGATTCTCCTTCAAGATATTTTTGTCAAAATCAACTGTATGATAGCGAGAGTGTTACCAGGAGACCTGATGAATTTGTTTTGCAATGATTCTCTACTGAGACCTTGCTTGTTTTGCGATGTAACCCATGGAAGAGGATCTCATAGAGACGGATCTGTTTCATTTCAGTATATTCATGAAGCACAAATTACCTTGCTGCTTGCTCAAACCCATCTGATGGTGTCGGCTTGAATTTGGCTCTGGTTTCTTTTTGCGTAACCCTTTTGGCTTTGTGATGATGTTGTAGTTGTATTTGGACAGTCATCCACTCAAATTTATGGAATTGTTATCTTTTCTCACTGTTACAATTCACATACCTCCATCCTTTTCGAATCATCCAAATACTGTATTTCACACTCGAAGGTTTCCATATTTTACTTCTGCTTTATCATCCAGGACTGTGTGGAACTCTCGAGCATGTTTCAGTCCTCATCAAAGGTCTTATCGACTGTAATTTGAGAATAATGGAAGACATAGATGTCGCAGGGTTAAAGCCTCTCCAGTGTCTGAGGAAACCAGTGGAAATACCAAAGGGATCCAGAAGTGTGAGAAATCACAGTCCTTCCTCACATAGAAAGGTCCTGTTCCCTGAACAAAGTAACGAGAAAGAAACACTTCTAAGGACCAATGAATAGAAAAGTGATTTGGTGCAGGGGAAGGTTAGAAGCTGCGTAGAAAATGGTACTGCTGAGCATAGGGTTAAATGTTTTTCTGGGAACAGCCATAAAGAACAATCATGTCAAATATCTAAAAGAGATATGTCTCTTCGAGAGAAATGCCAGGAACAAGAAGTTGTAGATGTTCAAATTTGTGTTTCTGAAATGATAAAACGTGAGTCACATCATGATATACTAGAGGGAGGGAAGAATATTAGAGACAGAATCGTGCATGAGGATGGACGGTGTAACAGGAATGAATTGTCAATTAAACAGCATCAAGCTGGTAACAATGATCAGAAACCTACATATAAAGAAGATGATGGTATAGAGACAAATTCCAACGAAACTATGAGGCAAGCGTCTTAAACTGAATGACAATGCTTCCACCAATACTGAAACTTTTTCATCAAATAAGAGTAGAGGGTCTCAAGACTTCTAAGTCATATTCTGATGTTGCTTCCTCTGAAAAGTGTTATGATATTAACCTTAAACCTTCTGTGGTTCCACCTGTGAAAGAAAAAGAATCCAGCAGACATAGATTGAAGCATGAGGAGCATCTTTCTGAAAAACAAATATCTCCCACTTGTATGCGTGGGAAACAGCTCAGTGTTAGGGATTCTGTACAGGTTGATGAAAGTCGCACTTGTCTTAGAGACTTTAGATATTCTAGTGACAGGTAGATTAGGGAATTGAAAATGGCTTCCAAAGAACATTGGGTGGGAAAATTCAGACATCAGAATGGAGCTTGAGTGCCCAACCAAAAAAGGGTAGATTCGACCTGAGGATGGTTGTTGCTGGTTCGGACGGTGTCCTTGAAACCTTCTGAATCTGGAGAAAAGGAAAAATATTTCTACACTTTTCTACTGTTATATTATTTAAAATTATCGTGAAATCGAACCACTTTTCCTTGCATTGATTTTTCAGTTGGATGTCATGATGGGAGATTTCCCTTTCTGCTTGTTTCTTCTTATTTTAGCTTTTATCGTTAACAGTATGTGGGTCGAAAGGATGCGTGTGCCCTCTCCTCTGAATGTTATATTACTCAAATGATAGAACTACGTCTGTTTGTTTATGTATTAATTCTTCTCTGTGATTGAGTTGCAAGTTATTATGTTGATCAAGCTAGTATTTTCGATATCATGGAAGTAAGTTTACAATAACTATGAAACCCCCTTCCTAGCACCCAGTTTTTCCTTGATATTTTTTGTTAGCTCCTTCGCAAGTCCCTTTGATAACCTTTTGGCATCGAGAAAGAAAGGTTTTAGGATTGTGTGAGCAATGCGTGGGCTAGCCAGCTTAGAGTTTTGGTATTAAAACTGGTAGAATAAAAGGGTTCGTGTGCAACGTGTTTTGCTGTCTCACGTGTTTAGATTTCTATACTATCCTTCATCTTGTTTCTAGGCTTTTAAGGTCATCCTCAAGAAGTACCTTGACCATCCCTATCAACTTGAACCATAACTAACTTTTCAGATCAACTAAGCTGGAGGGTTCATTGTGCGAATCCAATACCTCGTTAACACTAGAATAGTTTGGTCTAATTCCCCCTCTCAGAATTATTGCTGATGGCGCTCTTCTATTTTTTTCCTAACTTACATTATTTTCTCCCTTGTAATGTTAACGCTATTAATTAATATTGGTCGGTTTTTATGCACGTAATTATCATAATAGTTTGTGATGGAAATTTCCTTAAATGTGATTAAACTTTAGGAAAAACTCAGCTTTCATTTGATAGTCTTATGGATTCATAGCGGAAGGTTTTGTTTTGATAATGTCACTTAGAAGTTATGTTTGTATCTTTGTGTGACAGTTGAGTGTGTTACCAAGGGTTGCCTTAAAATATGGTTGTTTTGGGAAATGGATAATTTATTTTAAATTAATCAAACATTAGAATTGTTGTGGAAGTTTGCAAATCTTTAGTGTTATAAAATTGTTGACCACATTATTGTATACTCTTGTTTGATGGAACTCCCTTTTTCTCTCGTGTGTTTGCTACTAGCCTGTAAGACTTTGACCCTTCCTGAATGATTGGTAAATCTCTTTGTAGTTAATGTTCAAGACTAGTATACTATGCCTTCGCTTCGAAACTTATGTTGTGTGTATACTCTATTTGATTTCCGGTTTGAAACCCATTTATACATGACTTTTTGTGTTAAATTTTGGAACCCGTGTTTCCCCTTTCTTGGGCTGATCAACTTTTGTTTTTTTATAAATGTATTATTTTAGCCTATTCGTTGGTACCTTTGATAAATTTCTAGATGGTTGGTCTATTTATAGCTAATCTCAATCTTGTAATTATTGTTTAATTACTTACTTGATGGGAATTCTATTTTTGCTAGATTGTTTATTTTCCTCCTTATAGGGCGGAGGGCCATTCTCTTATGATTGCTATACTTTCGTTGTTATTACTCCTTACTGAAGTACGAGGTCTTCTCCTTCTTTGATTGGCATGATGAAGACTTTATTTTAGCTTGATGTGTTAATAGTGTTTAGAGGTTTGAACCAATTCTTGTAATAAAGTGCTTCCTTTTCACGATATTGTTAGATAATAGTTATGGTGGTTTTGTGTAGCCTTATCTTGCTTAGTTCTCATGAACTGAATCTTGTCGAAAATTTTCTACAGATGGATCTTGCGTGTAGATGAGGGATAGATTTGTAGACTTTTGTCATCAACCTCAGTTGAGAAGATCCTTTGTTCGAAACCTTTTTATGTTGATCAACTTTTGTTAACGTCCAGTGGAAAGTTTAGAAGAGGATTAATGTCTTAGTATAATGTATTGTGGACTTGTTATCTAAACTTTGGAAACCTTACATTGTGTGCCGATCATTGAAATTATAAGAAAATTTGGTTATTGTGGTTGAGTGACTTGTGGAGTATCAGTATTTTAAGAAATGATGTAATCTTGTTTTGTTCTCATTAATGAGTGTTGCTTCAACTTTGCCTTGAGAATAAATTCTGAGTTAAACCTTGCCATGACTTAGTAATAAAGTTTCATTAGTAAACTAACATGCGATTGTTTAATACTTCAGGAAGTTAAATTAAAAGTTGTATTCAAATAAAGTAACGTAGGGGTCACCAACTTGAGAGCAAGAAATTCTTTGAGTAATCAAGGGCAGTACTATCATTGCAAGTAACATTATATAACTTGATACCCCTAGCTACACTAATGAACACTATCCCTTTCATGGTGGAATTCTTAAACGAACTTAAAGGAAATCTATGGTTAGTTCTGGAGGATAATAAGATTTAATAATCTGGAGAAAACAGTTTTGAAACCACACAATCTATCTCTTAGCCATTTGGAAAGTAAATTATTTTACTCCTTGTTAATAATTTTAGCGAAGCCTAAGTAAAGTTGTTGTTAGTTCTGGTTGAGAGCCCTAGCTTCAATTTAATACTGGTAATAACTAATGAGGTCGTAAAAATGTTTCATCTCGACCTTCTCCCTCTAACCCTTTTTCAAGGCACCTTGTATCTCTTCTCTTAAGTATGTTGAACTTAAAACCATGTTGTCTTGTGGGCAAGAACGAATCTTAGTAGCGTTAGTGGTGAGCAGATGGCCTTGTGGAATTTAATTACTCCCTTTTCTTGATAAACGAATTAAGCAAATAAATGTCATAATAGAGAAGATTTAAAGATAATTACTCAGTGTCAAAGGAATAAACTTGGTTTGGCAAGTTGAATCATACGAATCATATCTTGAGCCTCCTTGAAAACTTAAGCTAAGAATTGCAAGATGTCCTTTTAAAATAAATAACCCTCAAGAATATCTCCTTGTGGTTGGCCCTAACCATAAGTGTGTTCTGTGATTGTACTTCTATGTTGTCTTGTCAAAAAGAAAAGTAAATTGTCCTTGATATGTGTGAATGTTTCCGTGCTGCCTTTATGGCCATCCTAGTATCAAGTTGTTCATACTGTTAGTTGTATACTTGGTGACGACATGTTGCGTCATGTTATGTGTCAAGCAAGTCAAAAAAAAAAAAATCTTGTATTTCATTGTGTTGTTCGTGTATGTTTTTTTTTTGGGTTGTTACAAAAAGATACTCTCTCTCCATGTATCACCCCAAACCCAATGGTTACATGAATAACCACACCCATATCGCATAACAAGCCCCTTAAGGCAGCCGTTTCAAGAAATATATGGATTAGAAATCTCTAACTCGACAAGAGAAAATTTTAGTAACACGCATGAAAAGATAAATGGTGAAAAATTAGGTGTATTTAGGATCCTGTAACGACCACAATTTTTGACGTTCTAAAACCACTTTAAACCTTAATGATTATCTAGAAATTTGTGGTAATTTCTTTTTGTTTAAAAATATTACAAGGATGTCAACCCTACAACATGTTTAATTAAATTTTGCAAGTATTTAACTACATTTCATTAAATGGAACACATATTGATCAATAATTAAATATTCATGATCCGTTTCTAAGGTCAATACATTTATAATTTGTTAGAAAAGTGTCCAATAATTTCTTCTACTTAGTTAAATAGTCTCCACTTCTCAAATCAATATTCAAACCCACAATAATAAGACCCTTAACCTTAGTTACCTTAGTTCCCTTAAATTACTAGATTTAATGTTTCCATTGAATCATTTCCTAAAAACATACGAGAAGAGTTACATAGTTAGCTTCACATACAAGAGTATTAAGTGGCCCTATTCACCCATTTTCCCAAACATTTAAATATTTAAAGCTCCATAATATTCATTCTTAGCTAACAATTGTAGTGTTGATTCTTAACCCTTGGATGAAATCAATTGTGGCCACTAGATCTTAAAGTTTTAATATAACCCTAACCATCCATATGGAATTTTATTAAATCCTTTTTCTTCCCCTAGCCTCCTCATTTGGTCTCTTTCTCTTCTTTAATTTGCAAGTTGGAGGAGTCAATGCCAAGAAAGTAATGAGGGAAGAAGAAATGAAGGGATTCATTATGATCAAGCCTAGTTTAGTTTAGTTTAGTTTATGGATTAATTATTAAAATGTCTTCCATTTGAAGATTATAGAGGTTTCAACTCTAAAACTTGAGTTGTTATTTAGTTATTTCTATTCTTGAGTTCTTTGTTTGAGAAAAACCCTATTTCCATTTTAATCTATTGGATTTAATACATTTAGATGCTCATTCAAATATTTACATACTTAAACAAAGAGTTTATTCCCTTATGGTATTCTGGTAGTTTCTATGTTTTATAGGCTCAAATTTTAGTTTAATCAAGTTTAAATTTACATAGTAATGGATTTTTATTTTTCAGCCTACAGTGATGAATCCACCACCCAAAGGAGGCCGGTGGTCCTAGGATTTCCACCCTACCTAGGTGATAATTTGTAAACTGCCGCCTTGCTTAGGTTGCGGTTTAGATACTGCCACTCTGATTACACTGGCTGGTCATAGACTACCGCTCTGCACAGGGAAGCAGTCCTGTTGTTCAGAAAAAGAACCATCAATTCCATAATTTTTCCAAAAATAAATTTAACTATATTGATTTACAATTTATCCATGGCTTGAATTTATGTGCCTAAAGTCTCTAGATGAAAGGTAAAACCATTTATTCATTTCAAGCTTAAATTACTAAATTCAAAGATTTCTTATTCCAATAGTAACACGAAAACAAGTACAAGAATATTTTTCCAACAAAATTCTTTTCAAACTCAAATGAATGAATGAAACCAATCTATTCCCAAGTATCATTTCTTTCTTTTCCACTTCAAAAATTTAATCTTTTAACAAGGTAACTCATTATAATTTAGTGTATCCTTTCATTTCAAATACAACCACTTACTCAAGGAAATCTAAAGAAACTATTATACATTTAAGATTTACTAAGAATACATTCTCATTGATTTACAACTTCCAATTTTTCCCTTCATTCTTACAATAATGTAAATTCTACAAATAACGATGAACTTTATTTTTCTTTGAGCATAGCTTATTCCTTACAATACAACGAACTTTCTTTCTAACACTACATTACAACTTAATAAATGAAATATACAATACAACTCCTTTTTTAAATGTAAGTCTACTAGCCTTCCACCTTAAGTGGAAATTACAAGAAAGGTTTCTACAATGAAGGATTTCCTTGTTGTCTTCTATAAATGCTCCAAGTACCAAATCTTCTACAAGAGCTCCACCATTTCTTCAATTTAATCACAATAACAAAAATGGGGGAGAGACAAAACCCTCCACCCAGCCAATAATCCAATGAGGAGAAGAATCCATCCTCCTTATTGGCACCTGAGCCCTAACAAAAATGCAATAAGGAATCAATACAAGTAATGGCATCTAACACAATGCTTCCACATCACAATACACAATTTCACAATGATTTAACACACATTCAAACACAAGATGCAATCACAAGAATGAAACTACCAAAATATATAAGGCTTGAAAATGCAAAGCCAATGGAGCAAGGATCTATGGGTAGATCACTTATGCCTCCCAATGGGATTAGGTGCCCACCTTAAAACCCTACAAAATACATCTCAAACACCTACACAACTCTTATGCCTCCCACATTCTTTTATGCTTCCCTACAATCTATTATGGCTCCCTCAAAAGAACAAAGTAAAAAATGCAAGCATTTTCTTATCAAAGGTGGGGCACCCAACCCAAGTCCCTCCCAAAACATGAAATAAACTCTTATTCCTCCCTACAATAGGAAATCCCCATAGCCTTCTCATACACCATAAATAGGCATTCTACCCAAGATCTCGACAAGCACACAAACCATTCACATACATGCAATACACGCATATAAAAATAGATAAGTAAAAAGAGTGTAGCTCCTACCTTTCCATAGTAAGAACTTGATCAAATAATCACACTCGAATTTCCTTCAAGCTCAATCCAACTTGAAAAATCTCCAAGACTTCAACAAGAATTCCAAAAACTCTCTAAATCCAAAAATACAAGTGCACAATAAAATGAAGTGACCCACAAAAAAATAAAAAACTTTCATATCAAGAAAAAGAGAAGAGGAGGGTGAGGTGGCTCCATGTAGGATGCCACATCACTTATCCTTAATTCCACATCAGAAGTCAAACCTCAACCCCAATGCACAATAAATTGGTGCTTGAGAGAAATGACAAGACTATTACACACTCAACACAAACCCACACCCCCTAAGGACATAATTTAGATCCCATATAAGAAAAGTGCAATAAATGTCACATTTTTCCTTACAAAACACATAATGGGGTCTATTTTGACCCCCCAACCCATTGGTATAGTTAGTATATGAAATTAAGAGGTGTGGGACAAGCTTAACTTATCCCACAAGCCTCCAAAAATAGCCCTTAAGCCCAAATCCGAATTTCCCAAGTAAGGTAGGGTGTACAACATTCAAAGTCACATACACTCAACTTAAATCACAAGATCTAAAGGACCAACTACTCTAATAACTACCCCTTTTTTCACATCCCTAATTAACTTAATAAACATGATTAGTACACTTAATTAATGCTCATTAATCAACAGTGATTAAATGAATTACATCAACAACTAAGTCACATACTCCATAAAGTAAATAAAAGAAAAAGGAAAATAATTACACACAAATCCCATGGTCACAATTGGAAGTCATCCCCCCATGGGGAACCCCTAACAAGTTAAAAACAAAACTTAACACATTGCACAAGTTGTCATGGTGACCATCATTGTATCCATCCAGTACTCCATTGTGGTTGGTCTCCTAACCCCCTTTTGATTGTTGTGATATAATTACCTCTAAAATCATACAATACCTCCTTTGGCCTCGCGGCTACATCAAATACATAGAAGATAAAATATATTCACATTAATCAATAAACAACCTTATATAACTAAATCATCATCTCAATAAAACAATGCTATAATTTTTCAAAAATATTAAAAACATCTCAATTCTACCATTTCATCAATATCAACAAGATCATGAGATTAGTTCAAATGCTAAATCATAGTCAACAAGACGAGAATTTTGAATGTCAGTAATATATATTGTAACAACACATCATCATAATCAATATAAAATGTCTCTCTATGCCTCTAAGGATCCACACAAATCATACAATGAATCATATTCGATCAATTGTCAGAATATCTCCATCATCTAACATCATGCTAAACCAAAATGATATAATAATATCTAGGTCTATAGTCAATAGTAATCGAAATCAAAATATAAAAAGTGTCGAAGAGGAGTGGGCACTAAAGATCACAACCCAAACACACTGAATCACTTTGCCACCAGTGGTTGGAGTGTCAAGTCGGATAATCCTTTTCCTTTTCCACTTTGAACCATCATGTCTAATGTTTAGCATAGTTTTTTGTGGGCCTTTGTTTTTGTTGGTGCCACTTGTTTATTGCACTTTTTTTGTTGTTAAAAATAACAATATTATAATTTATACATGTGTTTTGATGCCCTCATGAGGTGAGGTATAATTTTCCCATGGCTATTTTGGCTCAATGTTACTTGCATTGTAGTGTGTGACTCTTTCCAGCAAATTTATTTTATGTGATTAGTGGTACACTATATCCTATTTTATTAACAAACTTGTGCTTTTCAATTTAATTTTTTTTATTTAACATTAAATTTTTCTAATTCAAGAAGAGAACCTAGGTTGCATGTGAATAATAAAAAACAAGTATTTTGTACTTGCAAATATGTATTTAAGATCATTCTCATCAAAATGTATAGATACAATAGATGTTCTATAAATATTAGTATAGAATTCTAAAACACATTTAGTTTAAAATGTTAACAGATATCAATTTTAATGATATTTTACTCAATCTTATTGTATATTCTATTTTTCATATATGATTAGATTTTATTTAATAAGTCTAGTATTTGTGTACAACAATTTCTCACTAAGTATGAGAGATGACTTTGAAATTTATTTTAATCAATGCATAGAAAAAACACACTTCAAACTCGAATTTTTTAATCCAAAATTTAAGGAAAAGTAAAAAAAGAAGTTAAAAAATCGTAATATAAATGTTTATGTGTAAACTAACTTATAACAAATAAATGAATGTTAAATTTAAAATCGCCTCTTATTATTTTTATCAAGCTATGACTGTAACAATCCAACATTCCAAAGTAGAATTATAAATCAGGTATGGATAATGAGAATTCCATGTCAAGTTGTTGACATTTAATTAATTTATTACACCATTATAGTGAAGTTATTGTGTGATAAATATATAATAATAATAATGAATTTAGATGCTTCAAACAAGTTGACCTAACCATCATTTATTTTTTATACCAATACCATTTAAACTTTATTACAGAATTTTCTAAAACAGATAGATAGACAGATTGAAAAATAGAGATCCGCACAATGCTTCATAATTTTCTGATTTAACTAACATGACAGATAGAAAGATGGAGATGAGCACAACGCTTCTTAATTTTTTCAGCTTAAGAACACGTGATTATAATTTAAATCTTTCAACCAGAGATTCCCATGCCGTTTTGATCTTTCAACCAGATATTCCCATGCAAATTTGAGATTCCCATGCCATTTTGATATTTGATCGTAGAGATTATTAAAGTTCTGAAAGACCCATTTATGCTATAAAAATCTAGTCGACTTTCGCTGTCACATGTTATTGTGGTTTCTAGAGAACATGACTTTGGAATTTGTTTCCACGTTTTTATTATAGTAAGTAGACTTTTGGTGCTTTTGGTGAGGTGCATCTGTATTTGTCGGCTACTGAATTACAGTACTCACTCGAAATACCCACGTGCGTTTTCGCCCACAGATAGCCGTTTGAGTAGAAAACACGCAGCCGTCGATCAGGTGACACGTGTGGCGCAGGCATTTCTAATCATTTTTGTTTTGTCTTATAATGCTTAGTGATGGATACAAATATGATGGTCTGGGCTTGTGCATCTTCAATTATTTCAATGAGTTTCTTGCGTTATTAGGAGCACTCGAGGTCATTAATACTGGCATTTTGGCCTCAACTTGATTGTTTCTTTTGGATGGCTTCTGGTAAGGTGCCATGCTGTGATTCTGCTTCTGCTTCTTCTGTAATTAATATGTTGGGCAAGGACAAGCTAGAATGGCCTGAATCAGTACAAAGTGTCCAATCTATTGCAGAGACTGGGATAAAATGCTTGCCTACTAAATACGTCCGGTATGAGGAAGAGAGACCCACAGACCATGTATTGTTTGAAGAACACATTCCTCTTATTGATTTGTCTGGTCTAGACGATGACAGGAGGAGGAGAAAGACAATGGAAGAGATTTCTAATGCATGCAAAGAATGGGGTTTCTTTCAAGTGATGAATCACGGAATGAGCTCCGATCTTTTACAAGCTGGAACTGATGTGTCAAAGATGTTTTTCCACCTTCCGTTGGAGGAAAAACAAAAGCATGCCAATGATCCAAGTACATATGTTGGATATGGGAGCAGAGTTGGTGTGGAGAAAGGAGCCATTCTTGATTGGGGAGATTATTACTATCATCATTTCTTACCGTCTTCCATAAGGGAGGAGCATAAATGGCCTTCTCAACCACTTGAATATAGGTATACGTCCTAGAGTAAGGTATTATATCGAGAGAGAGAGAAGGATTATGGCGTAGGTAAATTAGGCTAATTGCATAGAGTGTTAATATTTAGGGGTGATAATTTATTTATTTTATTATGTTTTTTTTGGTGAAGAGTGGAAAAATTTATTAGTTGTATATATGTTAGTAGTAATTAGTGTCCAATCTTACATACCAGTTTAATTCACTTCATTCAAAATAAAATTAAAATTACATATTTGTATTAAGAATTTGATATTTAGGAGGCCTCTAATATTTATGCAAGTCACTTTGTTGTAGAATTATTAAATTTAATTCATATTCATGTATGTTTCATACTTTGTATTGTTTTGAAGTCTTGGAAGTTTTTTTAAGAGGATAAATCAAGAAACAAGAATATGTAAATTACGTGGGAAAAGATAGTTGAGAAATATATTAGTAAATTAAAATTATGATAGACTATATGTTAGAGAAATAACTAAGGATTTTGGGTAGTATTAACTACAAAAAAATTATTACAAAGTTGTTCTAGATAGCAAAGGTATAATATATCAATTAATAGGATATTTGATCATAGTTACTTATTTTTCTGTCATAAATTTTATTTATTTATAGAAGACATTAACTTTAATATTACGTAGAGTGCTCATACTCCTAAATTTGGTCCTCTAAATATGAAATGGACTATTACTTACTATATATATAAAGTTTATATACAGAACTTCCAAAAATTTTCAATCTTGTGATGTGGATAGTGGGTAAGAGAACTCTAAAGATTAATAGATTAAAAAAAAATTAGTTACATTGTAGGATGCATTAAAGGAAGAGTAGAATTTACATAATTTGTTAAAATAAGGGTGAAATCTAAATTGTTCAAAGAGAAGCGAATGCTATTGAAGCTCGGATTTCAAAAGAATCTTCGAGTCTTGGAATTGAATTAGTTAGTGCAGAAGAGTATTTTTTTCCTACTTTAATACACATGGCAATCCTTACAACTTACCTACCTCGGATGGCATTTAGAAGTTAATATCTATATATGTCCGAAAAGTACATGTATAAAATATATATTATATATTTTGTATTCAAATCTGTTACAAAGAAATACAGTGGTAAGAAATGTGTCACTTGAATCGTGGAATTTATTTCTAGATCTTAATACGTTATCATACCATAATACGCTATTATTTGGTTTGCTGAGTTTGCCCACTAACGAAATTATCAGTTATTTGGTTTGCTGCGTGTGCGCATGTTTTGTTTTAACTATTGCAACTTTTCCAATCCTTAGATGCTACCGGTGTTGAGGGTCTCCCAAACCAAGGATATCAAAATAAAAAGATTATATTTTGTTCGAGATCAATCAGTTCCCACTGGATTAGGCAATATGAATTCGTCTCCTTATGTAAATCTGATACGGATATCTCTAGATGGCTCGTAGAATTGGGTTCAAAGTTAGCTGCTTAATTAGATCTGATACGGATAGCGGCGATGACGGCTGTAACCATGCATTTTCTACATACTATTCAATTCAAATATATTTGTCTCATGCTCCATTGTTCTGCTCGTTTCTTACAGTTTGGAAAATTTAATTGCAGGCCTACAATGAAAGAATACTGCAGTGGAGCCCTAAAACTGAGTAAGACATTGCTTTCTGTGCTCTCTCAAAATGTAGGTCTTCCTCCCACAACACTGGAGGAAGCTTTCGGAGGAAATTAGAACATCGGCATATGTGTTAGGTTGAATTATTATCCAGTGTGCCCACAACCGGATTTGACATTCGGCCTCTCCCCTCACTCAGACCCGGGAGGCATCACCATTCTGCTTCAGAATGAAGTTTCAGGTCTCCAGGTTAGAAAGTCCGGTCATTGGGTTCCCGTTCCTCCTATTCCTAATGCTCTCATAATAAATCTTGGGGATCAGATTGAGGTCAGTATTTTATGATAATTTCAGTGCATTCTTAAGGAGAAACATGTATCGATGAAGGCTACTTACAAAATAGTGCAAATTTATGTTACAGATTTTGACTAACGGCATCTACAAAAGTGTAGAGCACAGAAGCATTGTGAATAATATCAAGAAACGTATGTCCATCGTCATTGTCTGTAATCCAAGTGGAGACCAAAAAGTTGGGCCTTTAAAGGACATGGTTGATGAATCCAATCCCATGAAGTACAGAGAGATGACCTTCAATGAATACCGTATGTTTATTAGAACCACAGGCACCAAGGGAAAGACCTACGTCAACTCAATTCATTCATCCTCCTACCATTGAGAAAAAGGGTTTTGGATTCATCCTCCTGATTTAGGACTATCCAAGACTATCCAATTATAACTTAAGTCGTTCATGTTATTGTTTTAGATAGTCCTGAAATGTGTTTGATTTTCCCCAGTCATTTAGTGGTAAATCTTGCGTTTACCTAAGTCCACGCCATTTATTTTTCTGTATTCGTGTTTTGTGTGTTATCGTTTGTGTTCTAGAAAATTATGTTTCTGAGTGTGAAGTTTTTATATTTCTCCCAGATGTAAAATAAATGGAGATTTGGAATAAAGCATTGTAATATTATGAAACTTGTATTTATAGGTTATTGGTTGTCCTCTATAATTATCTATACATGTAGGTGGTTGTTTGGGGCATAAAACTATTTGTATGCATAGGTTAATTGTTATTATGTTTATATATATACATATATATATAATGGTTGTTGGTTAGAGCATGTATAAGATCATTGTCAATGTGGGGAATGATTAGATGAGTTGATACATGTTCATCAATGGGTGATTGTTATATCTTTTTATAAAAATCATCTTTGAGAATACTTGAGTTGTGCGCAAGCCCATGCAACAAACATGATCAAGATTATGAATATGCTCTACAATAACATGTTACAATTCTAGGTTGGGTGATATCTACCATATTCACTAGGGGTTTTTTGTAATATCATGACAATACTCACATAACAATAGGTTAATAATTTCTAGTATAATTATGTGTGTGAACTAAATTGTAATGATTTATTAATAACCACCCATAATTAGGAGTGCTACGTGTATGAATTAGAATATATTAATAATGAATGTTTCAAGAGCTAGTGTAATAATCTCCATTAAGAATTTAAGATGAATAATCTTAAAAGACCGCATTACAGTTGTATCTCCTTAATTTGTGAGAATGTGGTCTTCTCTCACTAAATAATGTAATGGAATAAAAAAAATACTATTGTTAATTTACATTATTTTAAAAATTGTCTTTCTATTTCATAAATTAACTCTACATTCAAAGACAACATAAACACATATACATGTATATTTAAATTAAAGCTAAGTAATATGTACATCTGATATATGCATTCATTGTAAACCCAATCATATTTTGTTTATGGGTATTACTTGGGATTCAAATTCACTTCATGTTTGCAATGGAAAGTTTCATGTGCAAAGAAATTCCGGCTAACTTGTTTTCATTAATTTACAATACCTACAATAAAATAGTGGCAATTTAAAATTGTTGAATATAATTTTTGCTTTACAACTATAAAGTGCAATTGCCCTAGTTATTACTAGAAATATACAACAATAAATATTAATTGTTATGAATAACATAAATTTAAGTAAGGTTAGAAAATAATATCTACACAAAATTGGTTTTTGTTTTCATGCCAAATTAAAATAAATTCAAAATAGGTGTTTTAGTTTTTTTTATGGCCTCCTCAACACTGGAACATGATTTTGGTTGTCTCGTTACAAATTTTTTTGTGTGCTTCAATATCTAACTTTGATATTATGATTCCTTTGTGTTGATATATTTGAAGTTTTAAAATGTCAAGAGGCATTCTATAATTGTGGTAGGGAGTGTAGGATTTGAAGGGACACTCTACAATGGTAGTATTGATTTGGAAACACTTACATGCTTTCAATAACAGAAAAATTATGGTTAACATAATTTTACATATAATTTAGTATGTAAAAGTTATAAATTTGTATTAGAAAAATAAACTTTTAAAAATAATAAAAATATAGGAAAAAATCAAAACAATATGATAAAAATAATAATAAAAAAAAACAAAAAAGATACAAAATGTTAAATATTTTTATTAGATAACGTAAAAAAGATATGGTTTTGTAAGGATTAAAAACCCTTTACACCAATAGGAACCAGGTCAAAAGTGATAAAAAAATAAATAAGATAGAAATCCGAAAGAAACAAGCAAAATTCAATGTAAGCTACACTGATATCTAGGTTAAAGAAATTTGACCCTAAACAAAGAGAGAACAATACATTAAGACCTTCCACCAGATGCCACAAGAGTAGGACTCAGTGTTAAACGAACTAACCGTACAAAGTTTTTTTTCTTAGGATGCTCCTTAGTCCATCCAACCACGTCAACCATAAGGTTTGATGATCCCACCAAATTTCCACCATTAGACTCTCCCACATTTGTCCCAAAGATAAATTCTAATCTTCCATCCAAATTATCACATAACTTCCTACCCATTAAAGAACTGTTGCCACCCAACCGATTCCCACCTATCAAAACATGATATAGAGCAGATAATGAAATCGAGATGACACCTTTTTTAAAACCATATTCAAATTATTAAATTTGGATGTCCCCATTCCGCCCAACGGGCCATCCCACCCAAACATTGTCAGAAATATCAATCAGAGATTCTAAGATATCCTCCTTCATTTCCTCATCGAGTCCCTCTAGATCGGTAGAACCATTGTTCTCCAAGGAACCACAGACATAGAGGAATTCACCACAAACTCGTCCTCGTCCTCCACACCTACACCATATTTGTTTGAATCCTCCTCCCCTATCACATCATCAATCTGTGTTATAGGATTCTGAGGTCCACAATTTTCCTTGTTCTTTTATTAAGACAATAATGCCCATCGACAACATTTCTTCAACATCTAGTCTACCATTCTACACTTATCACAAATAATCAGTGAGCTCTCGATAGTTAAATTTTTCTCCCATTTTTCAAATGAAAAATCCAAAAAAAATCTTTTGGCCACCTTGGACCTAACTTGTACATTAATACAAAGGTGATAAAAAACCAACCTGGATCAAGCTTTAGTTCCAGGGTTAAATGGAATAAAAAATCACATAAATCTTGCAATCTATGAAAAGACTTTGGGCTCCTATAACTCCAAGGGAAGAGCTGGGAGGAGAATTCATGTAGGAAGATCTTGAAATTTAATCTCTTGTAGCAACCCATCTTGCCAATGACATAGGATAAGGGAATATTTATTGTAAAATTGTGGCAACCCATGTAACACCTTTTATAGATCCAACTCTTCTTTTAAAAAGAAGATAAATCCATCCCACACTAGTGCTCTAACCTCTAATTTGCATCATAATTTTCTCCCGCACCTTTTTCTTACAAAATGTATGTTTGGTCTAGTGCCAGAAAAGCATCATACAGCCTTGTAATTAAATTTTTCCCTATCCCTATTAATAACCAAATCTGCAAGTTATGTGATAGTATGGGGAGCCTTTTTTAAGAAACATACCATCATTTCACTTCATTGATTATCTCTTGCAATTTGTGGAAAGTAAAATTTTGGGAGTTTAATTTCTCCCCCTCTCTCTCTGCTCTTAGAATCCTATAAATTAGAGTGTTGGGCTCATTGTAAAATTATTATTATTGAGTAGCAAAACTCTGTCATTTTGGTTTTGTGAAGCTAATGTGTTGTAGGACCTTGCAGTGGACTCCTTGCATAGTGATCCAAGCCTTTACTTTGTAATAGATTTGAACTGTGTATAGATCATGAAGTAATAGATGCAAATTTTTGAATGTATCTATTATCGCTGAATCATAGGACCCTTATATTTACACAAGTGTGTGTCCTTGAGATCACAGTATGACTAGATAACATAGTTTCTACCTACAAGTTGTGGGACTTGCTAATTTAGATAGACCTACAGAGAAAGCTAGTTCTTGCTTCTAAACTACCTTCCAAAATCTACTCTAATCAAGGAAAAATTATCTTATCCTAATCTAACTTTCCAAGGGACTAGGGAGAGAGAGTGCTTGAAAAAAAAGCCTACACTAAAGCGGTGATACACCAGAAAAAGAGGGAATGAGAATAGCTTTCCAATGTGTGAAAAATGGAAGTAAAATACATACTAGAGAGGGTGATAAAAGTTTTCCACAGTCTAGGAAATGCATTCACAATAATATTTCATACACACACATAATAGTAATGAATCTCTAAAATAGTATAAAATAGACAAAATATATTTGCAATAAGATTGAAGAGGAAAGAAGAATGCAATAAAAAATTATAAGGGAAGTTACATCCACAAACTTGCATCGATTGTTTCATGATATATAAAGTTCAATCTATTACAAGGTAAAGGCTTAGATCACCATAAAATAAGTCCACTACAAGGGCCTGCAGAAAATTGGATTCACAAGACCAAAAATACAGAGATTTTCTGCTTAAAATCCATTTTTATTACAATGAGCCCAACACTCTAATTTATAGAATTCTCAGAGGAGAGAGAGAGGGAGAAATGAAAATCCTGAAATTTTACTTCCCACAACATGAAAGAGGTAATCAGTGAAGGGAAATAATGGTATGTTTCTTGCAAAAGGATCCCCATACTATCCCATAGCTTGGAGCAGTGAAAAAGGCATGCCCATGCTTCATTAAATGTTCCCACAACCACCAATAAAATCACTCTTCTGAACCTAGAAACATTTTCAGAAAAATTAGCATCACAAATTTAGTAATTTCTGTAGTTCTTGATTTATGTGTTTTGGGATTGAAATCATGATTCCAACGAGACCAATTTTGCAAAAATTCTTTGAGAATTGTAAAAGTTATGGTCTACTAAGTGTGAGGAACTATTTTGGATTTGCTAGGGATTTCTTGCATTTGATGGGATTGAGCATTTAACATTTTGGAGCTATAGATGTTTATTTCTTTTCACCCATCTACTCTCATTAAAAATAAGAAATTGTACCCTTTTTGAGAAGTCAAATTTTATTAAAATTAGAGCTCTTGGTCAAAAGTTATGACCGCTTGATGTTTGGGGGTCAGGCGTTAACATTCCCTTTGGATTTTGGGTATTGTGGGATTTCAGGGAACTCATGTCCATGTGGCACTTCAATTGTGCAGGTGTCTTTTCTCCACATCATTTGATTCGGTCTTTTCATTCGCCGCATATCCGTCATTGACCAGGCCAGGTGGGATGCTGACTCCCACCATTTCCGCAATGCTTTGAGCACGGTAATTTCAGTTTTTTGGGTTCCATGCATAATTTTTTCCGAGCTATCCTGTGGAATGAGTAGAACAAGTTGATCACCCTTTACCACAATGAAATGGATTGTGGCCATTTGGGATTTTTTGGGCCCAACTGTACCAAAGATATTTTTTTGGCTTTACCGCATTGAATTGGTTTTTGGCCATTTCAGCTTTTCTGGGCCCAAATGTCCCAAAGATATTATTTTTCCTTTACTATAATGAACTTTCTTGTGACCATTTCAGGTTTTCAAGAATTTCAAGTACTTTTGTTCCAGATGTCCCATGGACTGTATGAGTCATTTCTATCTACTTTTACCACATTCCATTGCCTCTTTAGCATTTCTAGCCTAAACTTGGTACGATGAACCCTGGTATGATCCCCATTGATTCCATCCACAAGCCTCAGACCCGATTTGTAATAAAATAGGCCCTTGACTTCATTTTCTCAATTTTTTTCAAACTCCCTTGATTTTTGTTTGGATAGGGGAGTTAGAGAAAAGCCAAGGCACCCCTCAAAACTTGATTATGGGCCTCGAACCCTTTTTACTTGCTCAAGCCTGAAGAAATTGTGTAAGTTATCAAAATTACCTTGGGGGTGAATTTTGGATAACAATATCTTCCCTTGTTGTGTTATTTTCATTCTTCTTGCCTATTCAATCTTATTACAAATATATTGTGTCTATTTGATGCTCTTGCAGGGATTCATTATCATTGTGTGCGTATGAGATATTATTTTGAATGCAGTTGCCAGAATATGGAAAATTATTATCATCCTATACAGTATGCACTTCACTTCCATTTTTCACACCTTAAAAGTCTATTCCCATTCCCTCCTCTTCTGGTGTATCACAGTTGTTAGTGTAGGCTTTACTTTCATGCACTCGATCTCCCTGGTCCCTTGGAAAGTTAGATTAGGATAAAATAATTTTACCTGCATTAGAGTAGGTTATGGCAGGTAGTTTAGGAGTAAGAAACAACTTTCTCTAGAGTTCTATCTCAAGTATCAAGTCCCATAACTTAGAGATAGCACCCATGTTACATAGTCATACCATGAGCTCAAGCATTATGACTTGTGCAAATCTAAGGGTGTTGTGACTCCATGATAATAGTTACCTATTACATAGAACTAATAATCTAATGTCAGTAACTTTTTTGTATGTCTATTATATCTATCTACATATTTATCTAGTTATTTATTTATTAAATAATATGCTATACCTATTTATTTATTGATATTGTTGATGTAATTTTAAGGTAAATATAGATATTAATTTATTATATTGCAAGAAAATCTTATACTTATTTTAGATATTTCTTGATAAAATGATATTAAATCTATAAATCTTATATATGTTAAATTCATATGTATTTTTTATTATTATTACATATGTATATAAATACTTATTTATTTTTTAAATGGATTTAAGGTTTCTAAATTCAATGCTAGATATAGCCTAATATATATGTGTTGATTTTTGTACATATTTAAATATTAATTCGAAGAAAAACATTCAAATATGAATTTTTATGATATGCATATCTATTTAAAAAGGGTGGAAGGGTAATAAAAGATAAGAGTTAAGTGCTTGATATTAAAGAATAAAAAGTGTTCAAGTTATTAATTGTTCCTCAATATAATGAAAAAGGAAGTGGGAATGCAAGATGGAGGTCAGGGTAATGGCTAAGGATGATTTCCTCTTCTGCTTGTTGGAATAATTGAATCTACAATGTGTGCTTCTAGGAGCATCATGGGTTTTTGGGAAAATGGCTCTTAGTACCATGCAATGGGAATTTGGGTTGTCTGGTTCTTTACCTAAAATTCTGATCTAGATTCAAATCCATACTTTACCATTGGAATTCTGGGAGCTGAAGGTTTTTTTTTTAGAATAACAAGAGCTTTAGGTGTGCTCATTGTTGTGGACCTAGCTATAAAGGCTCGATTAATGCTAGTTTTTTCTAGAATAAAGATTAATGTTCTCATGGGGGCCAAAGTGCCAAAGAGCATCTTTCTAGATATGTCGGATGAAAATCATGAACATGCCATCGAAGTAGAAAAATATAAGATTATCTGTGAGAAATGAAGGAAAGTGCGTTTCATTGCCTAGTATTTTTTCAGTGAGCACTTACTAGGATAGGATAATGATGACGTGGATTCTATTTAGGTCCCAATCAAACAGATGGATTCAAATCTCTAATCTTTATATACAGAGGAGGGTGCCATGAAAGAAGTTATCGCATGTACCTTTGGTGGCTTTTCTTCTTCTAGTTACATGGGGGAAGGAACAACATTTTTGTGTCTCACAGCTAGATCTCCTCACAGTAGTGAGGTTCCCAGTTTGAATCATGATCCTCTAAGTACAATTGGTGGGTTTTGGATCAGTGGTTCTTGGGTTTGGGAGAAATCGACATGTCTTAACTTTGAAGTTTTCACCTGCAGCTTTCGTAATATTGGGTTTGGGAGTAGTGTTTTCATAGTTTCGAAGTTGAATCATGGTCCACATGGTTGAAGTGAATACGTGTCCATTGTAGTAGCAAGTATTAGATGAAGTGAATAGTTTGTACATGGTTCTACTACATTTTAGGGCCTACGGGAATGAGATTGGTGGATCTGGCGTGGAAGAGATGTTGGTGAGAATCACTAGTGGGCCCAATGTGGAACAATAACATTCAAATTCAAAAATGAACCTTGACATGAACCATGTGGTTGCTTCTAATGTAAGGATAAGAGAGGAGCGAGATGTTTTTAGTTTTCAAATTTTTGTTCTCACTTTAGTGGTTCAAGGAATTGATGTTGGGTGTGGAAAGCCCTGTAGAAATGATGACAAGTTCCCATAGTTGGGAGGACCATTGGTGGAAGATTTTTTTGTTGTTGGCTCCATGCAGAAATCAGTGATAGATCAAACAAAAAATATTTGATCAACGAAATTTTTTTGGTTTTCCTTAGTGTGGATACGGGATGACCAAATTTTAACCTTTTGAATCCATCATCCATTCATGAGGATTTTGTAAACGGATGGCCTAAAGTTTTTTCGAAGAAATTTATTAATGTAAAATATTATAGTGTTTTACATAGTTTCTCTCGTAACGAATCTGGGCGCTATTATCCCAAATTCACCCCTTAAGGTAAATTTGATAACTTACATGATTTAGGCTCAAGAAGGATGAAATGGTTCAAGGTGTAAAAATCAAGTTTTGGGGAGGGGGGGGGGGTGGCGGGGCTTTGCTTTGCTCTAACTCCCCTATATAAGAAACATCAGAGAAGATAGACAAATTTGAGAAAATCTAAAAAAATGGCCTCTTGCAATTAAATGTGGAAAATTTGGATATTTTGTCCCAAACCACATGCGAGATGTTAGGTCGCGCGGGACCCATATCACCGAAATCACCGATTTGTAAAGGAATCAACAAAGTCAGCATTTTTTGGCTTAGGCCGCATAGGTATGCGCAGGATGTTCGGGACCCGAAATGGGGTCAAAGCATGTAACTGTGTCCCACTTTTTTGTAGTTTTTGTACTTTTAGTAAACTATGTCTGACAACCAAAACATGACCAAACACATATAAGATGACCAAACATACATTTTTAAGAGGCTATAAATACCAAGGTGCAGGGCATCCATAATTTACTTGATTTTTTAAATTTTTATAGTATTTTTTAACTATTTATTTACTAGTCAGATTTTAAAATATTTATGGCCACAAAGTAGGACACACTTGTATGCTTTGACCCAATGATGAAAAGGCCGTAGTCAAAGGGGAATCAGAAAAGTTAGACAAAATTGTCCTAGGTGGTTTATGAGATGTTAGGACACGCGGGACCTGCATAGCTAAAATTGTTGATTTGCAAAGGGAAGAGACATGCAGAGGAAGCAGAGGTCAACGAATTTCATGACCTGGTCAATGCTAGGACATTCAAGAAATAAAAGGCTGAAATTTCCGCACCAAGAGGGAATCGGAAAAAGTAGCGGTCAATGACCCAAGTCGCATAAGGGACATCTAGGACACCAAGACCCAATTTCATCGAAAAAACCGCATACAAAGGAAAATTCAATGCCACACCCTCCTGAAATCCAAATGGCCATAACTTTAGTATACTTATAAAGATAAATGAAACATCCTTAGCTCCAAAAAATTCAGACACCCATTCCTGTTAAATGACAAAAATGTCTGGCAGACCCAAAATAGTTTCCTACACTCAGAAGGCCATAATTTTTTCATTTCTCAACGAAAATGCACAAAATTAGTACCTTTGGAATCGCATTTCCAAGCCCAATGTAACGAAATTGAGAAATATGTAATTTGATAAATAATAGATGGATATTTTGCATAAAATGTTCCTAGTTCAGAACAATTGTTTTATTTGGTAGTTGGGATGCATTAAATGAAGCATGCGCTGACATTTCTCACTAATTCAAGTCTTGGGATAGTATGGGGGGCATTTTTCAAGCAACAGAACATCATTTCACTTCATTTTATACCTCTTGTAAGTGCTTTAAGGACAAACATAGGGATTTGCATTTTCCTCTCTCTCTCTCCTCTATAAATTCTATAAATTAGTGTGTTGGGCTCATTGTAAAGGGAGATAGTCTTGAGTAGAAAAAATATGCCAATTTTTTTTTATGTAATGATGATGTGTTTGAGGCCCTTATAGTGGAGTCCTTACATGGTGATCCAAGCCCTTATCTTGTAATAAATTGATTTGTGCATACTTATGAAGTAATAGATGCAAGTTTGTGGATATATCTTCCCATGCTGTGTTTGTTTGCATTCTTATTTCCCTTTCAAACTCATTGCAAATATATTGTGTCTATTTATACCATTTTAGGGATTCATTATCATTGTGCATGTATAGAATAGTTATGTTAAAGAATTTGCTAGACTATGGAGGTTTGTTATCACTCATTCCAATATGCAATTTTCTCTTATTTTCACACATTGCAAAGCTATCTTCATTCCCTCAACTTATTATAGTGTAGTAGTTTTTTCCATGCAATCTCTCTCTCCCTGGTCCCTTGGAAAGTGAGATTAGGAAAAGATAATTTTTCTTGCATTATAGCAGATTGTGGCAGGTAGTTTAGGAGCAAGTACTAGCTTTCTCTGGAGGTCTACCTGAAGTAGAAAGTCCCACAACAAGGATATAGTACCCAGGTTATCCAATCATACTCTGAGCTCAAGTACACAAACTTGTGTAAACCGTAGGGTGCTGCGATTCGGTGATAATAGGTGCACCTCTTAAATTTTTAGATTTTGTATGTTGTCTTTAGCCGCTGGTAGAGGCTACCTCTTGTGTTCTTTAGTGCTTTATCTTTTCTCCGTTTTTATATGGGAATTTTTAGTCCCCTAAAAAACAAATTTAACTTATCTTTAACAAAGTTTTAAATAGATATAAGTAATATCAAATTGTTAGGTTGATTTAAGTACATTTTAGGAATGACTAGACAAAGAGTGAATATTGAAAATGAATAAGATTCAAGAATATATCAACATGTCAACATTATACAAGGAAAAAAGAACAAATAACATACACAAAAAAATAAAACAAGTGCTTATTTCACTATGAATGAGTTGTATGAGCATATGAAAATATGTCTCATTCAAATTTAGTTGATTGGTTGATATGGTATAAAATAACCATAAGAATGAAAAACCTCTATTGAAAAAAATTGTAGCAAACCGATTGACATGTTTAATCAAATTTTATCAAACATTATTTTTTTCACTTTCAATGCAACTGATATGTGTTTCTCTAATCTTGTTTCAGATGCTAATAACATACTTGTCTTAGATAAATCTACGTATAAGATGCTGACACGTATTATTCTTGAGGCTCATATTGCACTCATGTCACAAATCTAATATATAGTAAACTGAAAAATAATACCTCTTGGTATATTTTAAATATATTTATGGAATATAAATACACTTATTTAGAAACTATTTTCTACATGCTTGACTACTCTGTTGCTAAATGATCTACACAATTTGTAACATATTTTTCTATAACTTGTTTATTACTTTGTTGTTATTCCTTTGTGACTATATGTAACAAAAACCACATCAATATCCTAAAATCATTGTGTTTATATTTAATTTTTATAGTTCAATTGTTTTATTAATTATTTTTTATTATTATATAAGACAATAAAGAAGATTTTGAAGGGATCAAGAACCTTATAGAACCAAACGATAAGTATCGAGTCATGAAAGAGAGACATTAGGGAACAAGGCCCTACAAGTCCAAAGATGAAACAAACAGACAGACCAAAACCCAGAAGTAGGAAAACACCAATAGGAGAAAGGGCCCCTCAAATAAGGCAAGTCAAAGCTACTTGACCACCTACCTAAGGAGGGTTGCAACCCTAACTGCCCTGGTTCTTCAACCTTTTATATCTAAGGCTCATCTTAAGAGGATAATTTCCAAATTTTCCTTTATTTTTTTTGTTCACCACCATCCATCCATCACCCTCATTAGAATATTAATTCTCATCATGATGCTCTAGTATACAAGTTTCAAAAACATCATTATGATTAAGGAGGCGGAGGTGAAGAGGCCCCATCATTTATTGAAATATGATGTGAATCATTAACCAGACTATTGGGAGAGGGGAAAACCTGAGCCTTCTTCCCTTCTTGTTTATCCTTAGGACTTACCGATTCATTTTCACTATCATTGTTCTTAAGACCATTAAAAACTAGTTGATCTAGAGTAATATCCTTCCATGAAGAGACTCATCTGTTAATCTATTTTTTTGACAATGTGACATGCAGAAGATAAATTTCCTAGAGAAAAATGAGTTCTACATATAAAAGAAAATCCTTTGTAATCCAAACATTGTTTGCATATTGTATGATCCTTTACTTTAAGCTCCATGGTAGCCAAAACTTCAGCAGTCATATCCATATCCACAAATATATGGGCATAGGTGGTGGGATAAAAAACTTCAGTTGTTGA
The DNA here is from genome assembly GCA_019776745.2 of Taxus chinensis. Lineage (NCBI taxonomy): Eukaryota > Viridiplantae > Streptophyta > Pinopsida > Cupressales > Taxaceae > Taxus > Taxus chinensis. Next base: position 156,818,628 of record CM034146.1, read on the forward strand.
ATCTAAAGCTAATAATTTACCTGAAGTGTTACTGATATCCTTGAAGCAATTTGTACTCTAGAAGTGTAGAGGCAGGTAGGGTAGCCTTATCCACATAGGTTTGGTATTAAATGTTTCAGTTAACGGATTAAAGTGAGGCAACCAAGACTTCATGAGAAGAAAATTTGAATGGAATTTCCATATTTTCCCAAAATTACATCCTTGTTAGAGGAAATGTCAAACAATGCTAAGAAAATAACACGGGAAGAGGGATAAATATTAATTTTACCTTCAATGAGAGGGAACCATTGTCTAGATATCCACTTGTGTAGGGCACGAAGGCTTGTGAAGAATCTATTAAACATGTAAATCAATCACATATTCTAAAGGTAATAAACACAATATCTAACCTCTTCCCATTAGGAAACCATAGGCATCATATGTGCATAGACCATGGGTATAGAGGTGGGGTAGCCATTAGAATAGGCAACGACAAGTAAGGATTTCCCTCTAATACCCTGAAAAGGTCCACTCCCATCTAGACGATAAACAAATACTTTTAAACACTTGTTCAGATCCCCATCATAAGACACGACATTTTTTCCTCAACAAAGATATCCACCTTCCCATCGATGCAACCACCACACTTGTCTCCACCATAACCCCCTAAAATTTTCTTGAGTACATAAAAAATTCTACCCCTGATGGAGCCATGGCACGGTTTAGAGTTTTTGGCACCAAAGGAACCATAAAAATCCATTGAGATGGATTCATCCCCAATACTAGACAAACTGTCGAGCTAATCAACACTAGAAACAATTCACCACCAATTTTATATTAATTGTGATTCACACAATTATAATCTATAATCTTACAAAATAGAAATAAATTAAAATAATGTAACAGTAGAATAAATTAAAAATATTTTTTAAAGCTATTAAAAAAAGTAATTAACAAATTGTATAAATGTTTTCCAAATTGTAGAAAAAATTTCTATCTGCATAATATTCTCTTAACATTAAGTCTGTAGAGTAGCATATCGATATATTAGATAAACATATGTAAAATATGCTTAGAGGAATCATTCTCAAGGTTCCTATATTGTATTTATGACATAAGTAGTGTAGGCGCTTTGATAATGATACCACTTGACATATTATACATATATTTTTCTAAGATCTATATGTTGGTAGCATCTGTGGATATTGTGGTTCACTTAAACATATATAATATGAAACATTTAATTAGTTCATTTAATTTTTTAATATATAAGAAATTTAATGATAGTAATAGAATCATTTCAGAGTCATATGAATTTGAAACATAGAAAAATATAGTATGTCCGATTAAGGAGGCCGAGGCGAAGAGGCCCCATCATCTTTTGCAATATGATGTGAATCATTAACCAGACTATTGGGATAGGTGGAAACCTGAGCCTTCTTCCCTTCTTGTTTATCCTTATGACTTACTGATTCATTTTGACTATCATTGTTCTTAAGACCATTGAAAAATAGTTGATCTAGAGTAATATCCTTCCACGAAGAGACCCGTCTGTTAATCTATTTTTTGACAATGTGACAAGCAGAAAATAAATGTCCTAGAGAAAAATGAGTTCTACATATAAAAGAAAATCCTTCATAATCCAAACATTGTTTGCATATTGTATCCTTTACTTTAAGCTCCATGGTAGCCAAAACTTCAGTAGTCATATCCATATCCACAAATTTACAGGGATAAGTGGTGAGATAAAAAAAATTGGTTCTGGAATCTAAAGCTAAGAATTTACCCAAAGCGTTACCGATATTCCTAAAGTAATTTTTACTCCAGAAATGTAGAGGAAAGTAGGGTAACCTTATCCACATAGGTCTGATATTAAATGTTTCAATTAACGGATTAAAGTGAGGCAACCAAGACTTTATGAGAAGAAGATGTGAATGGAATTTCCATATTTTCCAAAAAATTACATCCTTGTTAGAGAAAATGTCAAACAATGCTAAGAAAATAACACAGGAAGAGGGATAAATATTAATTTTACCTTCAATGAGAGGGAGCCATTATCTAGATATCCACTTGTGTAGGGCACGAAGGCTTGTGAAGAAGCTATTAAACATGTAAATCAATCACATATTCTGAAAGTAATAAACATAATCTGTAACCTCTTCCCATAAGGAAACCATAGGCATCATATGTGCATAGATCATGGGTATGGAGGTGGGACTGCCAGTAGACTAGGCAACGGCTAGTAAGGATTTCTCTCTAATACCTTGACCAGGTCCACTCCCATCTAGATGATAAACAAAGACTTTTAAACACTTGTTCAGATCGCCATCATAAGACACGCCATGTTTTTCCTCAAAAAAGATATCCACCATTCCATCGATGCAACCACCACACTTGTCTCCACCATAACCCCCTACGATTTTCTTAAGTACATAAATTTTTTTTCCGCTGATGGAGCTAGGGCACGGTTTAGAGTTTTTGGCACCAAAGGAACCATCAAAATCCATTGAGATGGATTCATCCCCAATACTAGACATACCGTCAAGCTAATCAACCCCAGAAACAATTCACCACAAATTTCATATTAATTGTGAGTCACACAATTATAATCTATAATCTTACTAAATAGAAATAAATTAAAATAATGTAACGGTAGAATAAATTAAAAATATTTTTTAAAGCTATTTAAAAAAGTAATTAACAAATTGTATAAATGTTTTCCAAAATGTAGAAAAAATCCCTATTTGCATAATATTCTCTTAACATTAAGTTTGTAGACTAGCATATCGATATATTATATAAACATATGTAAAATATGCTTAGAGGAATCATTCTCAAGGTTCATATATTGGATTTGTGACATAAGTAGTGTAGGTGCCTTGATAATGATACCACTTGACATATTATACATAGATTTTTCTAAAATCTATATGTTGGTAGCATCTCTGGATATTTTGGTCCATTTAAACATATATATCATGAAACATTTAATTAGTTCATTTAATTTTGTAATATATAAGAAATTTAATGATAGTAATAGATTCATTTCAGAGTCATATGAATTTGAAACATAGAAAAATATAGTATGTCCGACCAAAAAACTATAAATAAATCTTCTTAGATAAGTTAAAATCCTTATTCCTTAAGATAATATATGCAATATATATGTTACATGACATATATCACTTCTTATAAATTTTTACTAATTTTTGTTTCTTAGCATGAACAATATATGCTAGATATACATAGTTATGAATGAATTTTAATTCTATGTACAAATATTGAATTTTATAACTCCTATTGGTGCAAATGATTGATTATATTAATGCTCTTTAAATGTGTCATTTACAAGTGATTGAAAAATTACACCAGTTACACATGATATTTATGTTCATATTATTCCCTAAATTATCATTCACAATGGTAAGGCACTTTTAAAATAATGATAGTTATATCATTATTATATGAAGTTTTAATTATTGTGTAGTACCCAAGGTTCCATAATTTATATTCTGGTTCCATATTTCATCATGTATGAGCAAGTAATTATCTTTCATAGTGCTTATGACTTTTTTTCCTTATTTCTATATTCCTCAACATAAAATTAATTTCTCCAAACTTTTTTTCCATCAATATTTATTCCTCTAAACATCTCTATGCAAAATTATTTCCATGAAAAACTATGTTTTCTTGTACTCAAAAATTAAATATTTGGTATGTTCTTGATTGTAAAATTCATGAATTTTGGGTATTGATTTGAAAATCTCACAAGAAACATTCAAATTTAAAAATAATCTCTCTTTACAAACAAATGTTTTACAAACATTTGACATGTTTCTTGTGATACAATCTCCCTTTCAAAAATTTTATTAGTTAGAATCATCCTACATGCTCTTATCGTTAAATAATTTTGATTTTTAATGAATCAGAAAACATATGTTTGAGAAGTTTCTTGTTTTTATAATTGTGTATGTCACAATTTTTATTAATGATAAAAGGTGTTTTTACTAGGATCCTACCCAGGAACAACAAGAGAGGGTCAACATCCAAATAAAGTATTGAGAAAAAAAGAGGAAGTAAGAAGCACACATCCCTGGAAGTCCACAACAACATGAAACACATCTACTATCCTATTAAAAATAAAAGCAGAAGAAGAGCAACTGAACAACATAAATAGAACCCAAGGACTAGGTAGAATTAGTTATTTTCTTATGAATTTTTCTCTTGTTATAAACTATTTTCCACCCATCATGATCCTCCTCAATTACAAGAAACACTTTGAGATCATTGATAGGATTGTATGTTCTTTTTTCAAAAGGAAATGGAGGAGGTAATGTTTCCTTATCCACTCTATAAGAATTTGAATCAACATTAATCTTCGACTGAATAGTTATGTGGGATATTCAATAACTATATGCTTAGCAATTTGTTTAAAATGCATCAATTATCTATATATTTTAGTACTATTTTTAAAAACACATATTAAAGATGAACTTATATATTGAACATTAATTCATTAAGCCTTTATTAGTTTCCAATTGTATAATTTATTTTAAATAAATAAAACACTATGTATAAATAAATCAATACACATGTATTGCATTATATAGATATTTGAATTCATATCCTTTAACATGTAAATATAAGTCCACATCGACACATAAAACTGTAGTATAGATATATGTACAAACATGATATAAATTATGTTATTATTTTTAAGTATCGTGTTTAATAATTTTAATTAAATGTGCATGTAAAATATAATGAAAGCACATTTCAAAAAGTGTGAAAAATATAACCATTACTAGACATATGATTATTTATCGAAAATATTATCTAAAAAATATTTAAATTATGGAAAAAAGTGAATTATAAATACTAGATAGATAGATTCTATAAAATACAATGTAGATGTTCCATAATTTTGTAAATAACTATATTCTTAAAAAAGTTGTGGAAAAATCACATTTTTGCATAGTATAGAAAGGTCAAGAATTTAAATACTACAATTATAGATACTACAAACAAAAAGAAATGTATATGTTAGGTAGAAATGGATGAGATCTTGTGCCCAAAACCTAATATGGAAAGGAAAAATGATAGCGATAATGAAACTAGAGGTGTTATAGCCCACAATGGGAGTTTCACGATTTATAATGGCATAGCCACTAACTTTGGTGCATGGACAGGGGACCCATTTCAGGCAGCGGAAAGGGATAATCAGAAAACATAGACCCCAAAAAATATAAATGTGCCTCTCCTCTACCCTTTAAACATGGAAACAACAACAAAATCCATGATTTGGAGTGTTGCGGGGTTATAAATGGTAGAGATACTCAAAATAGCTGTGGTAAAGGTCACACAAGTAATGGAAATGTTCAAAATGAAAATGACATTTGAAATAATGATACTCACACATCCCTTGTTCAACGTGAGGTTAATGGATTGGGGATTGCAGGATATGGCATGTCTTTTGCTATCGTGTTTTTTAAATAGAGAAATGATAGTACCAGAAATGTAGGAAGGTTTTTAAAACCCTCGCAGAAGACTCCAGTGCTGAATATTGTGGAGGATCTACTGCAAAAGGTTATTAAGGAGGAGGTGAATCTATTCCATCTTGGACTCATCTTATGATTTTAAAATTTATTTCGTAAGCTATCTCAGCTCAATGACTCATATTTTCAAAGATGGAGGGAAAATATTAAAAGTAATATTGATTTTTATCCCTATGCTAAAGTTTATTTCATTGTTGTCTTTAAAACCCCTGAAGAAAGGGATTTAATTTATGTCTAGTATTGGGTTTTGGGTGAACATGGGATCATGTTTAAGCCCTAGAATTCATATTTTTATCCTATAAAAGACTCCTTTGATATTTACCATTTTCAGGTTCACTTTCCAGGACTCCAATTACAACTCTTGAACAAATCATGTCTTTTTGCTATAGGTGATACTTTAGGATCTTTTGAAAAATCAGATGATAAAACATTTTAGAAAATGAATACAACTAATGCTCGAATATTAGTAGATATTGACACCTCTCAATACCTTCCAGAAAATATTAGTTTTCAAATCAGTAATAGAAATTGGTTAGAGAGAATTGAATATGATGGTTTAGACTGTATATGTCAGAGATGCTTTGAGATTAGGCATGTTTCATATGACTTCGAGTACTCAAGACACAAGAGAAGTGAAAAACATGCATGGTGTAAGGTCTCTCTTGCTAACCATCTAATGTTCAAATCTGATTTAGACCTAGTTGAGGAGATCCCATCAAGGGTATCCTCTCCCCCTACCAATTATGATATCCCCAACCATCCAAATAAGGAGCCAAAAACCCACTTTCTAATCCTCTCAGCTTCGAAGGGATAACAAATTATTCCTCTAACCAAGAGGTGGTTTCTGAAACTACGATGGATTGTATGTTGGTGCTTAAAGGTCAAAATCCTATCAAGACCCTTGAATTTATTCTTCCATAATTTTTGGAAGAAGATACTGAGGAGTGGATGGTGGTGGAAAATGAAAAAGAAACGGAACACCAAAATAAAACCTACCATCGGTTTGGACAAGGAATGATTCTTTTAAGATCTTTGTTTCTACTTTACTTTTTTTATTGGTTTCGTGTGGTTTTGGATCTATAATACTGTTGTAGATTTTTTGTTTCCATACTTTTGGGAGGATGCCCCCTTATTTTATTCTTAACAACTTCACTTGGCTTTTAGGCCCTTTTCCTCTGGGGTGTGGTCCCACCTTGTCCCAAAACCCTTAACGTTTCTTTATAAATATAGTTTTTAAACCTTCTCATTGTTAGGTTGTGGTCCCTCCCAAAAATATCATTTACCAATAATGAAAAATAAACAAAAATTATATATTATGTCATTATTCCAAATTTGTCGATTATTTATGATGTTAAAAATAAAATTATACAAATTCTACAATACAAAATTTAATTATGGATAATATTCACTATTAAAATTAATATGGAAACTAATGAACCAATTAAAAATATTATTATTTGATAATGAGGGACACTATACCATTTAAATTATGAAAAATTCACAAAAATAGTGAATTTCAAATATAATTAAACATAATTTACATTACATATTATTTGTGGATAATATAATTTTTTAAAAAAAATATTAAACTATAAATAAACCAATCCACCATTATTTTAAAATAATAAATTTTGAAAAAATTGTAATTCTTAAAAAGTTTCATAAAATATGAAAAATAATTTTTATTTTATAATACACAAAACAATCAACAACTAAATAGTTAATAAACCATATTTTTTTTATCATCTAAAAAGAGTTGTTTTTAAGGGGAGCAGAAACCCATAATACACAGTAAAAATATGCTACAAGAGGAGATAAATATAAAACAATGAATATTAAGAGAATTTACCTCTACTACCGGATTATTTTATAAAATCGAGATATTTTATTAAAGTATAATTTCAAAATTGCTACAATGATATACAATAAGATACAAATGTTAAGCATCTCATAGATGTAATTTTGCAAGCAAATGAAAGAGATAGGGAACTTGTATGATTTTTTCTTATCTCGAAGTGTACCCAAATGGGAAAAATTGATGAACAAGCTGGGAAGCATACGAGAAACACTCATTATAAATTTAGTAACTTATTGAATGGCCTAGACAAGGGCACTTAGGTAGGGGTGAGGGCACCTAGGTGCCAAAGACATCTTCTACATGCTTGTGAATTTGTAGAGGTTAAGAACCTTTTTTTTCTAGTGTCACTAGGGTATCTCTATCCTTTGCTACTGATCCATTATAGGTATCTGGAAGATCTCCGAGTTCCATGGTAACCTAGAAAATAGATAATATCAGGAAAAACTTGCAAACTACATAAAAATCCTAAAAAGGAAAGATGAAAATGGGTAGTTTGAATTACCATGGTGATCACTCAACAGAGTGAACATACAACCAAGAACTACCCTATAGTTAAAAATCCATGTAGTTTTAGGTGCTTGTGTATACAATAGTGCTCCTCAGTTTCCCTTGCACTGATGACATCAAGATATCCAGGTGTAGGTAGATAGAATGCAAATTTGTGGATAGAAAAATGAACTTCTCCTTCGTATATAATATTTATCAAGAGTAATAAGAAAAAAATGTAGTTCATTTGATAGTATATAGATAGATAGCCCTTGATAAGATCTCTTGCCCTTATAATGTTATGTATATTTTTTTTATATACAGATATCTAGCTTGAATTTCGACACTAGTTGCATGAAATACCAACTAGGACCTTGGGATATGAGTAAGATAACCAAAAAAGGCACAAAAAAATGTCAAAAATGTGAACAAAAAAGAGGAAAAGAGTGCCCCAGTTGGACAGGATATCCTGGGAGCCATTATCCTAAGAAAACTGATGAAAAATGTGAGAATATTGATAGATAGAGATCCATGTGATATAACCAGAACTGGATGTATAAGTGACAAAAGTGAGAGATTCAAAAAATAGAAATAATCAAACCAAACAGATGGAATAGGAAGTGTGTGACCAGTGAATACTCATCTTACTCTAGAGCCATACATAAAACCACATACTTGGAGGTATTCTAAAATAGTAGTATGTGTGTGATTAAAATTCAAAATCCCCCTTGTTTTACACTATTTGAATGAAATTCAACTAGTGTAAATGAAGTGAGGAACATACCTATGAGAATTCTATAGAAGCTATGTTGTAGAAGTACACATAAAATATGAGAACATATATCTTGGTCAACCATTGATCAAGTTGTTGAACCATGTGGCACAAATACAGATGAAAAATTGTTGTAAGGAGAACTTGGAGAAATTAATGATTTTATTTCGAGTGATTTGGAGATTTTCATTTGTCACTTATGGATATTTGAAGGGGTAGGAAGTTATCAGTTCCTAACATGATTTTGTATGTTTTAAAAACATAAATATTTGGGCATCCAGAAACAAGAGGAAGTGTGCTAGGGAGAGAGGTCTAGTTTTACCCTCCAACTATGTCTACATCTATAAAAGATCCAGCTGCTATAGACAGATAAAGACCAAATATTGTTTGATTTAGATCCATGTTGAATAACCCGTATAGGAGGAATATAGGAAAGTAAATGATGTCTCATTACAACCACTCCACAGGTGTCACGATACATATACTGCTAGATGGTTTCTATTTTAGGACATCTGGAAGCGATGTAAAAAAGATTCCTATGTTATTGCATATGGGAAATTAGTGATGTAACTCCCAAGTTAGATCATTTGAGAGGAATAGCAAAGTTATGCTTCTATTGATTGATTGACATGATTCAAATATTAAATCTTTGTTTTAAGATTGTGTGTATATGATATATTACTCATGGATAACTTTTTCACTTTTTCCCCTATATTAGGTCTTTATGGGGAACATATAGAACCTAGTAGAAAATGTCGAGTATTGTATGAGAAATATGTTGATAACAATGTTTAGGAGTTTGTAGTGATCATGTAGTATCCTTAGAGGCATCATAAGGTGGTATCGATTATATGCCCACATTTTAGAGAAAGGGAGAGTGGTAGTAAGAATGAATGATGATCTAAAAGTAGATGTCAAATGATGTAATAGTGAGAAAAATGAAGTATAATACGTATGATAAAATTCAGTACATATCAAGTTAAAAATGTGCTATATTATAATGTAGTGATGTGGAATATGTAATGCTGCTAAAAGGCGATGCTCGCTCACGACGACGACGACGACGATGACGCCGCGCCACAAACAATCGACCCGAAAATGCGACAAATTCTTTTTAAAAGTATTTTACTTCTAGTTGTTTCCACATGGCTCGATGAGTTTAGCTTATACGTGTACCACCAATCAAGGTTGTAAAAGTCAAACCACTCCTAGCGAGCTGGTCAAATAAATTCGGTGGGCTTTATTGGAGACCAAGCTACTCCACACAACTCGGCGAGTTATTAATTACATTGGGTGAGCTAGTGACAAGCTTGTTACATAACTCGGTGGCTACTTTTTATTGGCTCGGGCTACGTTGAGTCAACATTGGCGGCGAGCCCATTATTTGCATTGGATGAGTTTACTCTATTACCTTTCCAGCCACAAATAATTCTCTAGAAAATACCACATAATGATCCACGTTGGCATACCAAGTGGCCAATAATTAACTCTCTAATCATACTATCGTCCAACTCATGGAGCAAGGCCAAAGGATGGGTGTGACCGAAGTTGAACTTGAACTATATACTTAAAACATAAGGTCAAAATTGAACCAAGGGGACATGAGATTTTTCAAGGAGGGAAGTATTCAAATTTTGGTTTGACAGCAAAATTGGGGTGGGTGGCTTTAATGGCCACCTGCCAACCATCAAGACTCCCTCCCACTCCTTGGCGTGCACGCTTCTTCCAACCGGACGCCTAAAATATTTAATTCACTATATTTTACAAATCGAATTTCTGTCCAGCCGTTCTACCCCGAGCTGCATGAAAAGGATGGGAGATAAAAAAAACAAGTTACAGGCAATGCAGCAGGTGTTTTACCTCTCTTCGTCCACCCCTAGCTGCGTGAACTTCAAAAAGGAGGACTGGTAGATGGAGCTACAGGTGAGAACAGCCAATGCCCAGACCACGGCAACCACCACTGTCCCTTCTGTTATTTATTTATTTATGAAAAATTTCAGAGCATTGTAAACATGCGGATTGTCCATTACTGTCATTGTCTGACTCAGTATTGAATACATCTACAAATTTTGGGATTCTCCTGTGTGAAATTTAATCAAAAATGATTGAGAAACAGTGAAGGGCGTTTATTTTTAAAGAAAAAGACAACGACCTGTCCAACATGTGTTGCCAACTGTTCAATATCGAATGCACCTTCGAGAAACGGGTTCTGCCTTCATGATATATGCTTGACAAAATCGATTGAGGACAGAGGGGGCATTTACAACAGTCCACTGAGGTAGACAGGTAGCAGGCATGTAAGAAAACAACCTGTCCAGCTATGTTGTTATCTGTTTAGTATTGAGCTAATAGTTTCTTTTTTTTTTGTTAAGACGGTTAAAGAGAAACTCCTAGAGGTGGATCTGTTTCATATCATATTGTTCATGGGAGCAGATGGTATGTTGTTCTTTACCTTATTACTGTTCAAGCACATATCTAAGCACATCTAGATGGAGGTTAAGTTGTTAACTCTGTCCATACTGGTCGTTCAAAGCTTCAGCAAAGAGTGCAATAGAATGCTATTATTGGGTTCGGAAAAACTATTTTCCTCATATTTGTCGGATAGTCTCCATAGAACAATTGGGTCTAAGAACATCAAATGTAGTGGTAGCTCCTTCATACTTCCACAGAGAACCAAAAAGAATGTGATATACACTGATTGGATAAGGAGTCTGTAAGCAAGCTGTGCTATGATAACATAACCGAAGTAAAGCCAACTATGTTGTTATCTGTTCAGTACCGAATGCATCCTCAAATTTCCAGAGTTCTCCTTCGAGTTACATTTAGTCAATTCGAGTTGAGGGACAGTGACCGCGTCTGGTAGAAGGCCTGGTGGAAGAACTAATGACGTAGAACTTCTATTAAGATCCCAGTGCATAAACAGTATGGCTCGTGGAAGGAGCCTCGCAGAGGTGGATCTGTTTCACTGTCAGAACATTTGTGAAGTCACAGTCGACTGTGCATACCGCGAGGCTCCAGCATCTGGCCTTACCGAACTACTTCGGCGTGACAGGCTTTAAGAGGGTAAAACAAAAAAAAAATTCTTTTATAGTTCTCGTATTATATTAGTAATCGCAGGGACTTTTGTTCACATATATAAAAGGCAATTAAATAGTAGGATTAATATTATGGAAATATAATATTAATAAATTTCTTAGTTTTAATGTTACTTAAACGTGTGGAAGTATGGTATGGTCAAACATATATACTACCTTATTAAGCATCATGGGGTATTGGGTATTGCTCTTAATGAACTTAAAGTCTTCGCATTAAAATTTATTTCTACACCATTTAATAAACATTACATGAGATTTTGAATAGGTTTGGTTTCATATTCTTTTTTTCTTTATTTTGCAATAAGATTTACAATAAATTCTGAAATGAAGCAAAGCATAGTAGAACTAGAGCATAGATTTCTTTATTGACATATTTAAAACTATTAAAAGACTGTAAGTATTTTTTATCAACAAAACAAGAATGGTAATGTTCTAGTATTCCAACTTTGTAATTCATCTCCTTTGATTTAACATCAATGGGATTCAATACACACACACACACACACACACACACACACACACACACACACACACACACACACACACACACACACACACATGGTATGGCGTATCCTTGTGTTTTATGGCTTAAGGTACTCTTGAACTTTCTTCATAGAGGTGCATTACAAAAATCTTTCCATTAAATTTTAAATTGCAAGAACTCCTAGCATGTTCAATAAGTATCAACTTATCCATAATTTATTTCCAAGTCAAATACCAGAAGGAGAATCCAACATAGATTGTCTCCCTTTCAACTTTTGATTCCATCTACATTACAACTTTACTAATGAAGTTCAAAACAACTTTCCTTCAACATCTTGTTACAACATATTCCTACTTGATATGGGAACAAAATTACAATAATGGAAGCTAAATAAAGACAAAGCAACATTACATTTTTCCTCCACTCAAGGTGGGTAGATACATGGTGGTTTCTACATTGTCAACAACAAGGTTCCAAAGCTCCAATTATTAACAAAGTGGCTCCTCCATAGTTTGCTTGATTCACAAAAAAATAAGGGGAGAGGCAACGCTCTCCTCCCAACCAAAATACCGAATGGAGAAGAGAAGCCATCCTCTCCATTGGCCCCCGAGCCCCAACCACATCACAATGGGAGAGAATCCAACTCATGGCAACTACAAGCTTCCACATAACTAAACATAACATTTCACATGCATTCCATATTCCTTCAAAACAAGAGAATCAATAATCACAACAAGAAGGAAAAACAATCAAAACAACTAAGTCACAAGGCTTACCAAGAAAGCCACAAGAGCAAGACATATAGGAGAAGCCACTTATGCCTCCCAATGGGAATGGGTGCCACCTAAAAGCCTCCAATGCAAACACAATACCCCTAACAACTCTTATGCCTCCCTCAAGTACCCCTTATCCCTCCATTCACTCTTATGCCTCCCTCAAGTACCCCTTATACCTCCATTAACTCTTATGCCTCCCTCAACTCTTATGGCTCCCTCAAAGCAAAACAAGAAGAAATGAAAGCATTTCTCTTACAAGGTGGACACCCAACCCAAGCTCCCTCCTCAAGCACATGATCTCTTATGCCTCCCTCAATTAAGGCTCCCCATAGTCTCCTCTCACTCCCAACTTAGGCATTCTACCCATTCCCAACAAGCATTCCAAACAACAACATTCATCACAACATAAAAATACATTCATATGACAAAAGAAACATAATGCAACAAAGGGGAAGCTCCTACCTTTCCATGGTAGAGTTTGTTCCAAATATGAAGTCTCAAATCCCTCCAAGTATCAAGCAAGCATCCACAAGCTCCAACAAAGTTCTCACAAGTATCCACAAGCTCCAAAAATTCACAAGCTCCTTCCAAATCCTCTCCTCTCCAAAATACAAAAAGACTAAAACATGAAAACTCCCAACCCCCAAAACAAACAAGAGGCTCAAATAAATAGAGAAAGGAGAGGGAGGGATGATGTGGCTCCAAGTAGGATGCCACCTCCTTTTCCCTCCACTCCACATCATTTGGTCAACATCAAACTCCAACGCACCATTAATAAGTGGTTGAAAGAAAGGAAAGCAACATGCACACTCCAACTAATCCCACTCCCTCAAAGGACAAAATTAAATTTGAAAGAAAGTGCAATTAATATTTTTTACCCTTTTATCCCCCCAAAACACCTAAAAGACCCTAAATTTGGCCTTCCAACCCATAGGTAGGGTTAGCATGGGGTTTTAAGAGGTGTGGGACAAGTTTGACTTGTCCCACAAGCTTTGAAATGTTGGCCTCAAAGGCCAAATTCGAGTTTCCCATGTAGGGTAGAGTGTGTTACACTCAAACTCAAAAACACACATCAATCCACACAAAATCCAAAGTAAATCAAGGCTAATAAATGAACTCTCTTAGGTCACATCTTTTAATTAGTTTAGGACAATTTTCAATTTAACTTAATTAACCCACTACAACCCATGGCTAACAAAGGGGTAAACTCCAATCCAAGAAATATGAATAACAACATAAGTAAAAAATTTCACTTACTAAGAGCGACACATACTAACATAGTAAAAAGGGAAAAATTAAACAAAACAACACATGATCCCTAGGTCACAATTTTTCCTTTACCAGATAATTCTAACACACACACAATTACTTGTTGCCATGGTGACCTTAGCTGGATTCTTCTCAAATTATGATGTGGTTGGTCTCCACTCCCCAATTTGTTGTGAATATAATGTACGTGCAGAACAGAAAATACCTCCTTTGGGCTTGTTGGCCGCATTAAAACATTCATGCCAAATATACAATATAATCTAAAATAATCAACACCTGATTCAATTATCATCTATGCAAGTACGATATCACTTAACAATTTCTAGCACATTCTCTATTCCACATTTCATTTATATCAAAACGATCATCACATTAGTCAAATTATCAAGTTCTACTCAATATGATTAAATATATCCCATGTCAGAATTAAGATAAATATCCCTGTCAAAAGTATACAAATATCATCATCAAATGTCCACCAGTAAACCATATGCATCATATAAGGATCAAATCAATAACATTGCCAATGTCAATGATATCTACTAGCATGCTAAAACAAGAGGTCATAATAATCCATAAGTGAAGTAATCAGTCTCGAAAACAACAAAACAAAACTGAAGTCGAAGGGAAGTGGGCACTACATCCCCCTCCCCTTAGACTCGACTTCCTCCTGGATGTCACTGGAAAAGGTGTGGAAACTATCCTTGTAACAAAGTAGCTTCCTCCCAAGTAGCTGCAGTCTCGTCATACCTGTTCACATTGGACCCGAACCTGATCAATCTCTGTGCCGTGAAGGCCCAGGGTCCTGCGAATCTATAATGAACATGGACTCCACCATCACCTGCCCCTGATCCTGCACCTATAATGCAATCCAATCTAGCACATGAGAAGGATCAGAAATATATCTCCTAAGCACAAAAATGTGAAACACATCATGGACACGCGATAAGCTAGGTGGCAGTGCTAGACGATAGGCCAAGGGACCGAGGAGCTCTAAGATCTCAAAGGGACCCACAAATCTAGGAGCAAGCTTAGAACCTTTTCCATAACGGATAGGGATCTTATGTGGTCTGACGCGAAGAAACACCTTCGTGCCTACCTCAAAACTGCAGTCTGTCCTATGCTGGTCTGCATACTTCTTCTGTCTATCCTATGCCTCCTGCAATCTCTGTCTGATCAAGGCAACTTGCTGCTCCATGTCCTGTAATAATGCTGGTCCAAGAGAAGCCCTGTCCTCAATCATGTCCCAACTAAGAGGTGTCTTGCACTCTCTACCATATAATGCCTGAAAAGGAACCATGCCTATAGAACTCTGGAAACTATTATTGTAGGCAAACATCCACCAAATATAGATACTCCTCCCATCTCGACTGATGGTCCATCATGTACATCCTGAGCATATCCTCCAAAATCTGATTCACCCTCTCTGTCTGTCCATCTGTCTCAGGGTGATAAGCTGTGCTGAAATTAATCCTCGTCCCGAGGGCATATTGCATGGTGGTCTAGAAATGGGAAGTGTACAAAGGGTTGTGGTCGCAAATGATCTTTCTGTGGAATCCCATGTAATCTGACAATATCAACAAGGTATACTCGTGCCACAGCACTTGCTGTATAGGTGGTCTTTACTGGAGAAAAATTAGCTACCTTCGTCAATTTATCCACCGTGACCATGATGGCGTCATGATGGTATCTCGACGTAGGTAACCCAACGATGAAGTCCATGGAAACGGTGTCCCACTTCCACTCTGGTATGGCGTGAGGATAGAGAAGGCCAGCTGGATGCTGATGCTTGGCCTTCACCCTCTGGCACTCTAAACAGTGTGACACAAATGAAGCCACGTCTCTCCAAAGTCCTCTCCAAAAATACAACTTTCTCAGGGTGGCGTGCATCTTCTTCACCCCGGGATGGGCTGAATAAGGTGCACGATGAGCCTCTTTCAAAATGTCATGTCTCAAGCCTCCATCTCTAGGAACATATATCCGACCTCTGTGTCTGAGAAGGCCATCTACCTCTAAAGAAAATCCATCAAATCTCCCCTCAAGGGGTCTCTGAGACTCAATCTCTTCTCTGGCTGCAAGGTAGAAACTATCCTGAGGAAGCTGCTGCAAGATCCTACTCCGCAAATCTGTGCCCACTGAGGTGGCCATAGCCACATGTCTCCACCTACTCAAGGCATTTACAACCACATTCTCCTTTCCTTTCACATGCTCTATCTCCATGTCATACTCACAGAGTAATTCCATACAACGCTGCTGACGAGCATTGAGATTGGGCTGCGTGAAGAGGTGGCGAAGACTCAAATGATCAGTCCTGAGTGTAAATCTCCGGCCAAGAAGAAAATTTCTCCACCGCACTAAGGCATTTACTACTGCTGCAAGCTCAAGGTCATGGTTCGGATAATTTAGCTTATAATCTTTGAGTTTGCAAGACTCAAAGGCAACTACTCTACCCTCCTGCATTAACAAACCTCCAAGTCCTGCCAAGGAAGCATCTATGCAAACGTAGAACTCACCCTGAGGATCTAGCACTACAAGAATAGGTGCTCTCATGAGGCACTCCTTCAATGTATTGAAGGCTTGCTCACATCTATCTGACCATAAAAACTTCTTCCCTTTCTGCTAAAGGGAAGTGATAGGGTGCGTAATCCGAGAAAAGTCTTGAACAAACCTCCTGTAATACCCTGCTAGACCCATGAAACTACGCACCTCGGTCACACTAGTGGGTGCTGGCCAATCCATGATGGCTCGAATCTTGGAAGGATCGACTATGCGATACCTTCCCGTGAAATGATGTGGCCCAAATACTGCACCTCAGGCTAGAAGAAGGCACACTTCTCCAAGTTCCCGTAAAGGTGCTGTTCGCGAAGACACTGAAGAACCTGGCGAAGGTACTTCCTCATGCTCCTCACGTGTGCATGAATAAATCTAGAATGTCATCAAAAAAAATGAGCACAAAGCAATCAAGGAAGGTCCTGAATACTCCCATTCATCAAACTCATGAACAATGTGGGGGCATTCGTCAAACCGAAAGGTACCACTGTGAACTCGTACTGGCCATATCTTGTACGGAAAGCTGTCTTGTGAATATCTGTCTCCGCAATCCTAAGCTGATGTTACCCTGACTTAAGATCTATCTTAGAGAAAACTGTAGGCCCGTTCATCTAATCAAATAAATCATCAATGCAGTGGAAGGGGGTAACGATTCTTGATCGTTACTTTATTCAGCTGACGGTAGTCAATACACAACCGAAGAGATCCATCCTTCTTCTTCACGAAGATGACTGGTGCATCCCAAGGGGATACACTCAGGATGGATTAGGCCTTTCTCCAAAAGGCCCTCAAGCTGCAACTTGAGCTCACATAACTCAGGTGTAGTCATCCAATAGGGTGTTCATGAGATAGGCTCTACGCCCGGAACCAGATCTATATGGAAGTCGATCTCTCGTGGGGGAGGTAACCCCGGTAGCTCCCCTGGGAACACATTGGAAAACTCTGATAAGATGGGGTGATCATCAAGGGAAGGTCCTCTCAACTCGTCCTCTGATCTATCACTCACTCGTAATAGCAAATAACTGACAACCCTGTCGCGCACAACCGCTTGAGCTACATAGCGGAGATGGTGCGAATGGACACAGCCCCTCCTAACTCCTGATATCACTGACTCGACTCCAAGATCATCTATACAAGAAATAGTCTTATGGTAACAATCCACTCTAGCTCTGTGAGACAGACAACCAATCCATGCCTAAAATGATGCTATAAGATCCTAATGGAAGGATTCGAAGATCAGAAGTAGTGGTGAAGGGTCCCAAATCCACTACACACTCCTTGACTAAGGAGTCTATAGAAATTTTGGCTCCAGAAGCCATCTCAACATCCCAACTATGGCCCTGCCTAACTGCCACCAGCCTACAATGCTCTACTAAGGATGGTGCAATAAAAGAATCAGAAGAACCAGAATCAAATAATATAGAGGTGGAAATACCACCAATACTACCTGTCGTCTCAATCACAGTACTCTGATGCTCAGCCTGGCGGTTCTTGACCGCTGCGTAGATCCGATGACTCTGTGCCATATCTCCAATAGTAGGCTATGAGCTCTGCATCTTACCCTTGTTAGGGTTCTGTGGGAAATCTCTCTAATGATGTCCAACAACACCATAACCATAATAGCTTCCTGGTCCCCTCCAGTGGGAAGCAGCTCCAGCTGGTACTCTAGATGACTGAGATATAGATCCTGATGATCCAGCTATGGACTGCTGAGGTCTCTGCTAACGAGCTCCTGCTGACTGAGCTCTCGGTGCACCCTGTGTCCTGATGGGACCCCTAAGAGGAGGCCCCATACTACGTCCTCTCTGTGCATCAAATCTCTGAGGAGGTCGGTAAGGTGGGCGGGTCTGCTGCTACTGCTGCTACTACTGTGGTGGCCTAAATGAAGCTTGCCCTGAACTCTATCCACCCCATGGAGGAGGAACTGACCCCTTCGACCTACCATCCTGCATCTGCTGGATACGGCTCCGAACTCTGTCTCTAGCCTGCTGTGTCTTTCCCCGTGTCTCCTCTGCAATATAGGCCTTCTCCATGGCCTCAGCTAATGTCTGTGGGCAGTGAATGCGCACTGCGCCACCTAAATCCAAGTTCAGGCCCCGGATGAACCTATGAATCCGTACCTACTCATCCTGCATATAGTCGACGTACTGGAGTAGGTCCAGAAATCGACTCTCATACTCAGCTACTGTCATCGATGCCTGACGGAGGTCATGAAACTCGTCTATGCGCTGCTGTATAAATCTCCTGGGTAAATACCTACTCCTGAAACGCTCCTCAAACAGCTCCCAGGTAATCGTCTCCGAGTCAACATGGAGCTTCTGCTCCTCAGTCCTCCACCAGACTCCTGCTCCATCCTTCAGAAGATGGATTGCAACATGAGCTTTCGTGTTGCTAGTGCAAGGGCAGAGCTTGAAGCATCCGCTCAAGCTCACCAACCAAGCCTCTGCCTGAAAACCGCCTGTATCACCCGAATAGTGAGATGGTCGTAGCTTCAGGATCTCCCTGATATGGTCTGCAGCTGACGTATGACGAATCCTAGGTCTATCTGAATGCTCCTCCCTCTGTCTAGGGCTCTGAGACCTGTCCCTATGTCCTGAGATCCTGTCCCCATGTCCTCTCTGTGGTGACTCTGTCCTAGCCAACTCCGCACGGAAGTTCTCAGCCCTATGTTCCTCGCTGTGTCGAGGGGATGCCTGGGCATCTACTGATGGCTCCAAACTATGTCTAGCAAGTCGTCCTCCCAAGGGCTCTCCGCGTATAGTGGCATTGACATCCTGGAGTGTCTGCAAGATCTGAGGTAGAAGGGCTGCTACGGCCTGCTCTGGCGGTGGTATGTCTAGGTCTATATGAAGAGACCCCTCGCCCAATCCGCGCCTCCTGCACAGATCAAGGCGAGAGTTAGTTCATCGTTCTAGGTCTTGTGCTAGTTTTCAAAATTTGTTGTTTACTATAATTATCAACATTATGGTTTTATATTTTAAAAGAATCAGCTCTGTACTAAGTTGAATGTTCCTGTTTTGTGTTTTCCTGCGTGTGCCCAAGGGTCCCAACTTTGAACCCCTGGCTCTGATACCAAAATGTAACGCCGCTAAAAGGTGACGCTTGCTCACGACGACGACGATGACGATGATGTCGCGCCACAAACAATCGACCTAAAAATGTGATAATTTTTTTTTAAAAGTATTTTACTTCGAGTTGTTTCCACATGGCTCAATGAGTTTAGCTTATACGTGTACCACCAATCAAGGTTGTAACAGTCAAACCACTCCTAGCGAGCTGGTCAAATAAATTCGGTGGGCTTTATTGGAGACCAAGCTACTCCACACAACTCGGTGAGTTATTAATTACATTGGGTGAGCTAGTGACAAGCTTGTTACATAACTCGGCGGCTACTTTTTATTGGCTTAGGCTACATCGAGTCAACATTGGTAGGCGAGCCCATTATTTGCATTGGATGAGTTTACTCTATTACCTTTCCGGCCACAAATAATTCTCTAGACAATACCACATTATAGTGATCCACATTGGCATACCAAGCGGCCAATAATTAACTCTCTAATCATACTATTGTCCAACTCGAGGAGCAAGGCCAAAGGATGGGTGTGACCGAAGTTGAACTTGAACTATATACTTAAAAATATAAGGTTGAAATTGCACCAAGGGGACATCAGCTTTTTTAAGGAGGGAAGTATTTAAATTTCAGTTTGACAGAAAAAATTGGGGTGGGTGGCTTTAATGGCCACCTACCAACTATCAAGACTTCCTCCCACTCCTTTGCATGCACGCTTCTGGTCACTACATTCATTTAATGATTTAGATTTGTAAATCTCGAGCCTCCTCTTGGTCTATTCTACCTGTCGTTCTACCCCGGGCTGCGTGAAAAGGATGGGAGATTAAAAAAAACAAGTTACAGGCAATGCAGCAGGCGTTTTACCTCTCTTCGTCCGCCCCTGGCCACATGGACTTCCATGGGGACTGTAGATGGAGTTACGGCGAGAGGTGGGATGTCCAGGCTGTGCCAATAACCACTATCCCTTCTTTATTTATATTTTAAGAATGCTTCAGAGCGTTTTAAACATGCGGATTGTCCATTTTTGTTGTTATCTGATCAGTATTGAATACGGCTACAGTTTTTGGGATTCTCCTTTATGGTATTTTATCAAATACGATTGAGAAATAGTGAAGGTCATTTTTTTTAAAGAGAAGACAACGACCTGTCTGACTAGGTTGCCAACTGTTCAGTATCGAATGCAACGCCAGAAGCGTGTTCTACCTTCACGATAAATGCTTAACAATCGATGGAGGGATAGTGACAGTGCAACGAGGAGGCAGATGGAAGGGTAAAGCCACGTTTCCTTTTTTTTTTAATACTAAGCTCTTAGCTGTCTCACGGTGCAGCCCGTGGGAGAGAAACTCCTAGAGGTGGATCTGTTTCATATCATATTGTTCACGCAGCAAGACGTCCTTTTCCATTCTGTTCTGATATACACATTAGTGGAGGTTTATTATTCTCTGTACATACTGTAGTAATGCACCACCAAAGAGTGGATGAGTGCTATTACAGTCATAACGACTTTTAAGGTGTGCTAATAGAATAAAAGCCATCAAATTTGGGAAATCGAATATCTTAAACTATTGTTTTTACACATTTGAAAGAGTCTGTAGCAGGGGTATAAAATTGACCCCCTCTTTTTTTTTATATTTCAATCAAATTGATTTGGGGACAACAGCAATTTGAGTTTGGCCTGGCAGGTCTGTTAAGGAAGAACAGACTCAACGTTTGACAGTGCAGTCCTTTCTCTATGTAGTTTGGGCGGACGTCACTTTTAGATGAAGTAATACTTGCGTGGGTGGCTCTAGAATCTGGCCTTAGAATTACTACCTATACTTCATTGGAATCCTTGACTGGGTCTGATTTGTCATAAAAGTTCTCGACTAGTTAAACAATATCATCTATAGGGAAATCAGGTTTGACAGGCCATTTATAGCTATTAAAAATATGGAGTCATGATTTCAGACATATGGAAAATGGTTATGCAAATTTTCAACTGTTCTAAATGAGCAATGTCATCTCAGGGAAAATTTATAGCAAAAATAGGAGGTGAAATGGTATGCAAATTTAGAGCTGTCACGGTTTGAAAGTATGGTTTGAACCATATATACATGTTTTGGAACTGTATAGTGCTTCCTTTCCACACGGCTCAAGTATGATCATATTACTTCAAACTCATTGGTAGTGGTAGATTTGCATATACGATAATTCCATATCTCACAATTATTTTATATTGGAATGGTCTCAACCATATCAAACGACATTAAACCATTTATCATGTATGCATTCGACAACAAATTTGAGGGTAAGTTATAATTCAAGTCATTTTTATTTAACATCAAGGTTTGAACTTATCCAATAATTTAGGATAATAATGTTAGTTTTCTTTTTGTGTTATAATGCCATGGTTGGCGTGTCTTGTGTTTTATGGCTTAAGGTACTCTTGAATTTTCCATAATCATTATAAACATATATGATAAAGTTTAAATTGTTAGATGTGTGTTCAATTGTATTTTCTTTTGAAATTTCTTTCCAACATACCACAAAAGAATCCAACAACATTTCCAATAAATTTTAGAGTAAGAAAACTATCATTTCAATACAACTTTCCTTCAAAATCTTGTTACAACATATCCTACTTCATGTGGAAACCAATTTACAATAATGGAAGCTAAAGAAAGCAAAGCAATATTACATTTTTCCTCCACTCAAGGTGGGTAAATACATGGTGTTTTTACATTGTCAACAACAAGGTTCTTGTGCTCCAAATATCAACAAGGTGGCTCCTCCATAGTTTGCTTGATTCACAACAAAATAAGGGGAGAGGCAACGCTCTCCTCCCAACCAAATACCCAATGGAGAAGAGAAGCCATCCTCTCCATTGGCCCCCGAGCCCCAACCACATCACAATGGGAGAGAATCCAACTCATGGCAACTACAAGCTTCCACATGACTAAACATAACATTTCACATGCATTCCATATTCCTTCAAAACAAGAGAATCAATAATCACAACAAGAGGGAAAACAATCACAACAACTAATCACAAGGCTTACCAAGAAAGCCACAAGAGTAAGACATATGGGGAAGCCACTTATGCCTCCCAATGGGAATGGGTGCCACCTAAAAGCCTCCAATGCAAACACAATACCCCTAACAACTCTTATGCCTCCCTCAAGTACCCCTTATCCCTCCATTCACTCTTATGCCTCCCTCAACTCTTATGGCTCCCTCAAAGTAAAACAAGAAGAAATGCAAGCATTTCTCTTACAAGGTGGACACCCAACCCAAGCTCCCTCCTCAAGCACATGATCTCTTATGCCTCCCTCAATTAAGCTCCCCATAGTCTCCTCTCACTCCCAACTTAGGCATTCTACCCATTCCCAACAAGCATTTCAAACAACAACATTCAACACAACATAAAAATACATTCATATGACAAAAGAAACATAATGCAACAAAGGGGAAGCTCCTACCTTTCCATGGTAGAGCTTGCTCCAAATATGAAGTCTCAAATCCCTCCAAGGATCAAGCAAGCATCCACAAGCTCCAACAAAGTTCTCACAAGTATCCATAAGCTCCAAAAATTCACAAGCTCCTTCCAAATCCTCTCCTCTCCAAAATACAAAAAGACTAAAACATGAAAACTTCCAACCCCCAAAACAAACAAGAGGCTCAAATAAATAGAGAAAAGAGAGGGAGGGATGATGTGGCTCCAAGTAGGATGCCACCTCCTTTTCCCTCCACTCCACATCATTTGGTCAACATCAAATTCCAATGCACCATTAATAAGTGGTTGAAAGAAAGGCAAGCAACTTGCACACTCCAACTAAGCCCACTCCCTCAAAGGACAAAATTAAATTTGAAAGAAAGTGCAATTAATATTTTTACCCTTTTATCCCCCCAAAACACCTAAAAGACCCTAAATTTGGCCTTCCAACCCATAGGTAGGGTTGGCATGGGGTTTTAAGAGGTGTGGGACAAGTTTGACTTGTCCCACAAGCTTTGAAATTTGGCCTCCAAGGCCAAATTCGAGTTTCCCAAGTGGGGTAGAGTGTGCTACACTCAAACTCAAACACACACATCAATCCACACAAAATCCAAAGTAAATCAAGGTTAATAAATGAACTCTCTTAGGTCACATCTTTTAATTAGTTTAGGAAAATCTCAATTTAACTTAATTAACCCACTACAACCCATGGCTAACAAAGGGGTAAACTCCAATCCAAGAAATATGAATAATAACATAAGTAAAAATTTCACTTACTAAGAGCAACACATACTAACATAGTAAAAAGGGAAAAATTAAACAAAACAACACATGATCCCTAGGTCACAATTTTCCCTTTACCAGATAATTCTAACACACACACAATTACTTGTTGCCATGGTGACCTTAGCTGGATTCTTCTCGAATTCCGATGTGGTTGGTCTCCACTCCCCAATTTGCTGTGAATATAATATACCTGCAGAACAGAAAATACCTCCTTCGGCCTGTTGGCCGCATTAAAACATTCATGCCAAATATACAATATAATCTAAAATAATCAACACCTGATTCACTATCATCTATGCAAGTACGATATCACTTAACACTTTCTAGCACATTTCTATTCCACATTTCATTTATATCAAAACGATCATCACATTAGTCCAATTATCAAGTTCTACTCAATATGATTAAACATATCACATGTCATAATTAAGATAAATAACCCTGTCAAAAGTATACAAATATCGTCATCAAATGTCCACCAGTAAACCATATGCATCATATAAAGATCGAATCAATAACAGTCCAATGTCTATGACATCTACTAGCATGCTAAAACAAGAAGTCATAATAATCCATAAGTGAAGTAATCAGTCTCGAAAATGACAAAACAAAATGAGGTCGAAGGGAAGTGGTCACTACAGAATGTGTACAATACGATGGTAGGGGTAATTATGAATTAAATGTTGTAGATTGGGCAGAATATGGAGTAGCAAACATCAAGATATGAGAAAAAATGTGTGTCATGTATTCATTGCAAGACAATGCATAAATGGTAACCATAGTCAAATGGGAAATTGAATATTTTTATATACTATAATAGTAAAAGGTGAATAGAAATTTGATTTAAACTTTCATTAATTGAGAATTTGAGCTCTGATCTTGTGAGGAAGCCATAAATTAGAGCACTGAGATTGAATAGATTCTAGATGGTGTTCGTAACCTTAACAACATGGATGACACATGAGTTTACAAGTGTGGTTATTTTTCAAAAAATTGATGAAAATTGTTTTTTTCTTTCTAAAATTTTTATTTTAAATTTTTTTGGTGTTTTTTACCTAGGTGAGAGTGACCAAGGTTCTAGTGTCCTCTAGGACACCAGCACCTAGTTCAATGCAGTATGTTAGTATCTAAATTGATTCTCTCTTTGAAACCGAGTAGCAACACGGATTTAGCAAGACACTGAGAGACAAACAAACCATAGTATGATCCATTTTGTAGCCGGTGAGGGGATTCATCTTATTCTTTGTCACTCGAGCATCAGAGAAATGGATGGCACCTTCATTAAGGATTTGATCTATCCTCACTGCTTTAGGTTGTGCCTTTTGACAAGGGTGAGAGGACCCCTTTTGTAACCTCTATCGGTGAAGGAGAATGAAGATATCCTTCTTTGCATAAATTTGATATGAAACCTTAACAGAATATGATCAATGCACCACAATTTAACTCTCACGAGTTTTCATTTCTAAAGAATGGTGGTATTTTCTAAACAGGGTTAAGGTTACTAAAGACATTATGGAATCCTGATTTCTTCTCCATATTTTGGTAGTAGCATTTATTCATTTGTGGACATAAAGGGAAAACAAGGGTGGGATTCATTATTTTTGAATAATTTTGGTGTGAGATTAAACAAGATAAACTTGATATTTCCAGATATTTGAGAAACTTCACAAAAATTGGAAAACTAAATGACAGAATGCTTTAGAACAACTAAAATATTCCTTCAACCAGAAGGTGTGCATCAATGGAGGCCCAAATGTACAAGGTTTCACACAATCTCTAAGAATTTAACATAAAGGCTCGAGCTAAAGACTCAATTAAATATTAAAGACCCCTGGTTCCTCATGCCTAAGATACACTAAAAGGATTATAGACAATATTTATCAATAAATGAAAATAAAGGGATTTTAAATTGTTTATCTCATTACAGGATGAAGGCTCTTCTCGTAATGAAATTGTAAATGCCACTAAACTATCACAGGGAAGATATCCTCTATGATTAGGAGGGATTTTAATAGAAGATCGCAATAGGAATAAGAAAAACTACTTGTAGACATTCTGATATAATGCAGACACAAATTGGCCCAAGATACACAGATTAATTTAAAATTGATTAGATACATCAGCACGGGAATTTTTTCTTGAATAGTCTCAGAGATTTTAAATGGTTGTACACTTGCAACCATCTTAACATGACCAAATCTAGAACACAAGAGATTTGATAGGTTTCTTAAATGGTCTCTCAGGAATATGGGATTTCTCAAATTTTCTCTTAAAAATTCAACCCTTGACCCTTTATAAGATTATTCTCATTGCATTTATATAATTTAATCACTCACTCATCCCAAATTTTACCCCCAAAAAGAAGAATATTCGAGGATTCCTTTGCTTGTTACAAATGTTTCTCAGAAAGTGATGTTTAAAAAATTTACACCCACAGTTCCTAGGTGGACAAATCACGAACTGATCAAATTTCTCAAACCCTCGACTAATTACTGGGATGCCATGCCGCAACTTTTTGACAAGCCTTCTAATCATTCCTTTATTCTATCATGTGATAAATCCCTGTTTTAATCATTTTCTAGTGGCTCTATATAGCTGGATCTGACAGAAAATCATGTTCACCCTCGAGGAAACACCTTTTTCATCCTTTGCACCTACAATCTCCATCATTTCATCCTTTTCCCATTCTTTCCTTTGCAAATTTGCTCTGCATCCAGCTTCTCTGGTAATTCACATTTTTTTAAGTTCCCAAGCAATTCCAACTTCAAAATATCTTTTGGCCTTTGAAAAGTTTCATTATAAAAGGAACTAGTGGAAGCCTCCATGTGTCTCATTGGCACACTTTTGATATGGTGCCCAAAACCGGAGATTCTAAAAAAGTGCGGGCTCACCACGTGTCTCAGTCTGGCAGAGTTGTTGAAAATGTTGAAGGACCAGCAGAATGTGCCACGTGCCTAGGGTCTGAGAAAACATTTTGAAATAAAAGTTGACACAATTTTGCCCAAGATAAACAAAGATTAATTTGAGGTTTGTTAGATTCATTAGCAGGGGAAAGTTCCTCAAAAATTCTTAGAGATTATCAATGGTTGTACACTTACAACCATCTTGACATGATTAAATCTAAAACAAAATAAATTAACAGGTTTCTTAGATGGTCTCTTAGGAAGATGGGCTTTCTCAAATTTTCTTAGAAATGTTTAACTATCGACCCCCTTTTTTCAAATTTGTTTACATGACTAACTCATGTATTTTATAGCACTCATTTTACATCAAATATTTCCCCACAATAGAAGTATATTTGAGTAGTATTTTGTTGGTTATAGATTCGTTCTAGAAAGTGACATTTAAAAAATTTACACTCAAAAGCTGTCAGTTGTTCAAAAGGTAAATATTTTCATATATTTCCACTAGTTACTTTAACTGGGGCATCCCACCATCTCCTCTAGCAACATGTCCATCCTCTTTCAAGCCTATAGCTTCCTTATCTTCATTATTTTCCTTTGCATCCATCTCCTCTGGTAATTCTCTCTCTATAGGTTCTTGAGCAATTTTGTTTCAAAACAATGGCCTTCACACATCTCACATTCACAAATCAAGCTCCATAACAATTCAGGTTTAAACTTTACTGATAAAAACTACAAGATATCATCATTTTAACAATGAAAAATGACAGGCGTTTTCATCTCTTGAAGTCTTGGAGCATTAATTGTGGAAAAACCAGATCCATCGGATCATAGACGTTAACTCTGCCTTTCATAAATTTTAAATAGATCCATCGACGTGGAAACATCTTAGCTAAAACGGACCTAAGGATACCTTTTTTATTTTGTGACTTTTAAGAAAATGTGTATTTTTGACATATTGCCCCACCCCTCTACCTTTGAAAAAGGGGCTCAACACGTCGCTCAACCTGGGCATCGACAAAGTCAAAACTTACTTTTATAACTTTACCTCTTTTTACAAAAATTCTGAAATTCTTAAAATGCCCCGGCAACCTGCCCTCTCACTTTGAGTTTTCTATGCAGACTTTAGCTATTCTTTGACGAGGTCACGCTTAAATTTATAATTTTATTCCTTTCCAAAATAGAGCTTAAAAACTCCAAATTCCTCTAGCAACCTACCTTCTACTTTTGATGTAGACTCAACATGTAGCTTTATCTAGGCATTGGCGGGGCCGCACTTCACTTTTATATTTTATTCCTTTTTCATAATAAGACTAAAAATTCCAAATACCTCCGATGACCCGCATCCCCACTTTGACTTTTCAAATGACCACGTGTCCTTCTCTGGTCCTCAGTGGAGTCGCGGTTCACTTTATAACTTTACTCCTTTTACAAAATAAAGCTAAAAAACTTCAAAGTGCTCTGTTGATCCATCATTCTGCTTTTGACTTTTCAAACCTACCATGTGTCCTTTTATGGGCCTTAGGCATTTCTTTTACTTGTTTACTCTTTTTAAAATAACACATTAAAACACAAAAAAGGCCCATCTTCCCACAACTACTCAACTTATGACAAGTTTACACCTTCGGGAAAAAAATGAGAAAT
The DNA here is from genome assembly GCA_019776745.2 of Taxus chinensis. Classification (NCBI taxonomy): domain Eukaryota; kingdom Viridiplantae; phylum Streptophyta; class Pinopsida; order Cupressales; family Taxaceae; genus Taxus; species Taxus chinensis. The sequence goes on from CM034146.1 coordinate 156,847,327, forward strand.
TTTCTCCACCACTTCATAATTTTGACTAGCCAATTAGAATTCAATGAAACCATGGGACCAATTCAACCTTTTTGCAAAATTTACAAAAGTAACAAGTTTATAAAATAGACCCACCGTGCCTCATCCAATTAAGGATGAACTCATATCTGCAAACATTGAGATAAAATTTAATGAGGAAAAACTTGACTGTCGAAGATAAAAATTTAGGAGAAACTTCATGATTTACACCCAAATACGAATTTTTATTCAAGGAAAAAGAAATTGTAAACAACGCCAGGCTCAATCGTGATTCAAGATCATGCGAGGAATTGATAAAAAGACCCTGATAAAGATAGGAAGTTTTCACGCATCCATTCAGGGAGATATAAAATACTTCAAACCAAGTGGACTGAGCATTTTTTAACAAACAGGGCGCCTCTAATCGTGTGATCATTGATAGCTTCTTCCAGGTAGGATGTAGTTTAAGAAAATGTTTAAATTGTTTAAGTGGTTTGATATAGAGAATGTGAAAAATTAACTACAATTTAATTAGTCAACCATCAATTAGGCATGAATTGCAAGATATAGTTTTCCCTCAATTTAAGGTGAGCTACAATGTGACATACCAAAATGAAATGCAAATATTTTAAGCTCAAATAGATAATTAAGTTTGATGTAGGAAATAAAAAACATTAAGAGGAATTCTCTTTCACTAAATGCAATACAGTAGAAAGGAAGATGCGTTCTTTTTAGAGCACCAAAAGAACAATTTATTTGAGACAATAGAAAAAAGGATAAGATTTTAAGGGAGAAATTTGAAGGTGATTTTTTTTGAAAAAAAAAAACACTCAAAATGCACCCTATAAAATGAATAATTAAAAGGAAACACAAAAATGGGTCCCACCGGGCGTGCCAAAATTTTTCACAGAATTTTTGTGTGATATGAAACATATAAGGTAAAATTTCAAGGAGGAATACCTGTTATTACGTTGGTTAAAGGTTGAGTGTGCGTGTTACTAAATTTTATCTAAGTTTCTCATGGAGAAATTCTTTTTGTCTGGGAAGGACTACCTGTAGAAACAAAACAGAACCAAAAACTGATATTAAATAGCAAGGGTAAGAGGACTGCCTAACAAGGCTAGATCCGAGAAGCATGATGCTTCCTTGAATGGATGTCAATCCACTATTTTTATAAAATTAATGAAATTAAATATGATAAATGGAGGTCATGTTGCTAACACTCTGATTTGGGTATCTTAAAATATTATCAACAAAGTAAATTAAGAAAACTATTAAAATCTAATCTAATTCAGCATCAAGAAAGGTATATTTCTAGTTGGGACAGGTCATAGGGGTATTAGGTAAGGTCACAAAGGTGTCTGATAAGGTCTGGGGGGAATTTGGGTGATGTTAGGGGTAGTTTGGTGAAATTTGACAGAAGACAGTGACCGACGTTGCTCTAGTGACTGATGTCAGTAATGCATGGGGACCAATGACAGTTAAGGTGACTAGCATTGCTAGGGGATATTTTGTGGTGATTAAAATAATGTAATGTTGGAATTCTCTATGATTGAAAAAATAATCAAGGGAGGATGGTTGGGTTCTTAATAATGCCAAGAATACTCAGGAATGCATAGAGGTAAGGTATGGAGAGATAGAAGGTTGTGGGTGGTTGGACGAGTAGATTGGTAAGAAGGTGGGGATGGAGGAATGCAGGAAGGAATAAGATTTAATAACAAAAGATAATAAGCCTAAAATTTAATAAATTATAGAATGATGAAAATAAAATAGACTTAGTTGCTTATGCAGGTCTGGTAAGTGAAAGAAGGAAGTAGTAGATCCGTGAAGAACTTTTGAGGTCAGTGTCATGACAATACTTCCTAGAGTGTTTCTTTGAATATGCTAATGCCTTGGGATGAGCATCAGGTGATTTCTTGGGCCTATGGTTGAGTATATTTGTACTGCCCACTTCTCATTGAAACTCATTATATATATATTTTTGATGAATGTTAGCTATAGACATGGATATTATTGTATCATTTTGGCTTAGCATGATGTTAGATGATAGAGATACTTTGATTATTGATGGATTGTGATTCATATTATGATTTGTGTGGATTCTTAGAGAGACATTTTATATTGATGATGATGTGTTATATATATATATATATATATATATATATATATATATATATATATATATATATATATATATATATATATATATATATATATATATATTACTGACATTCAGAATTCTCGTCATGTTGAGTAGGATTTAGCAGTTGAACTATTCTTGTGATCTTATTGGTATTGATGAAAGATAGAATTGAGATGTTGTTGGAATTTTAAAATAATAGCATTGTTAGTCTAGATGATGATTTAATTTATATACGGATGATTTTTTATTTGTATGTGTATATTTATCTTTGATGTTTTGATATGGTCATGAGGCCGAAGGAGGTATTGTGTGATTTTACAGGTAATTATTTCACAACAATCAAAGTGGGATTAGAGACCAACCACAACGGAATACTGGATGGATACAAAAATGGTCACCATGGCAACTTGTGTAATGTTGTTGTTTTGTTAATTTATTGTTAGGGGGTCCCCATGGGGGGGATGACCTCCAATTGTGACCAAGGGTTTGTGTATAATTATTTTCCTTTCTTATATTTAATTTTGGAGTATGTGACTTAATTTGTGATGTAAATTTCCTTTTATCATTATTGACTAATGTGCCTTAATTAAGAGAATTAATCATTTTATTAAGCCAATTATGGATGTTACAAAATAAGTCATTTATTAGAGTAGTTGGTTCTTTGGTTCTTTTGTTTTTAGTTGAGTGTATGTGATTTTGAGTGTTATACACTCTACCCTACTTGGGAAATTTGGATTTGGGCTTAAAGGTCATTTTTGGAGGCTTGTGGGACAAGTTAAGCTTGTCCCACACCTCTTAAGTTATTATACCAACCCTACCTATGGGTTGGGGGTCAAAAATATACCCCATTATGTGTTTTGCAAGGAAAAAATGTGAGATTTAATTACACTTTCTTACATGGGTTTTAAATTTTGTCCTTAGGGGGTGTGGGTTGGAGTTGTATGTGTAAGAGGTTTTTCATTTCACTCAACCACCCATTTATTGTGCATTGGGGTTGAAGTTTGACTTGTGATGTAGAGTTGAGGATGAGTCATGTGGCATCCTACATGGAGCCACCTCACCCTCCTCTTTCCTTTTTCTATATATGCAAGTTTAATTATTTGTTTGGGGGTTACTTCATTTCTTTGGTGCTCTTGTATTTTAGGAGTTGGAGAATTTTGGAGTGCTTGTTGAATTATTGGAGCTTGTTGGAGTTAGATTGAGCTTGAAGGAGATTTGGGTTGTTATTTCTTGATCAAGTTCTTACCATGGAAAGGTAGGATTTACACTCTTTTTAATTGTTTACTTTTATGTGTGTGTGTATTTTTATATATGTGAATGGGTTATGTGCTTGTTCGAATCTTGGGTAGAATGCCTAAGAAAGGTGTAGGAGAAGGCTATGGAGATTATATATGTAGGGAGGCATGATATTTCATTTCATTTTTGGGAGGGAGTTGGGTTGGGTGCCCCACCTTAGATAAAAGAATGCTTTCATTCCTTACTTGACTCTTTTGAGGGAGACATAAGATATTTTAGGGAGGCATAAGAGAATGTGGGAGGCATAAGAGGATATTGAGGGAGGCATAAGAGTTGTGTAGGGGTTTTGAGATGTATTTTGGAGGTTTTTAAGGTGGGAACCTAATCCCATTAGGAGGCATGATTGATCTCCCCATAGATCCTTGCTCCATTGACTTTGCAATTCAAGTCATGTGTATTTTGTTGAAGTTGTATTATTTTGTTTATTTTTTTGTGTTGAAGGTGCTTGAAATGGATGTGAAATTTTTTTTTGTGTTGTGGAAGCATTGAGTAGTTGTCATGTCTTGTATCCATCCTTTATTATATTGTGGTTAGGGCTCGGGGGCCAATGAGGAGGATTTCTTCTTCTCCTCATTGGAGTATTGGTCGGGTGGAGAGTTTTGCCTCTCCCTCATTTTTGTTGTTGTGATCAAGTGAAGAAATGATGGAGCTCTTGTTAGAGATTTGGGACTTGGAGCACTTGTAGGAGACTAAAAAATCCTTCATCGTAGAAACCCTTCTTGTAAATTCCCACTTAAGGTGGAAGACTTGTAGTATTGTATTTGAAAGAAAAGTTGTATTGAATATTTTGTTATTAAGTTGTAATGTATTGTTGGAAAGAGATACAATTTTAGTGTAACACGCTCTTGATATAATGGAAATGTGATGGAAAATAAAATAACCTTACTTTAAAGTTAGTAGTTTCATTGCCTTCAAGAAGAGTAATGTTCATTTGAAAATGTGGGAAAATCTTGTTACAAATTATTGTTTGAAATAATTGAAACTTGTATTGTGTGATGAAAGAAAATAGATATTTACATTTCACTTCTTGAAAAGCATATGATAGTAAGTTAAACTATATTTGTTCATCCTTTTGTATTGATTGAAAAACATTTTACACTCTATTTGTGTGGATGGAAAAGTCTTATAAATTTTATTGATTAATTATCTTGTCAATAAAATGGATTGATTTTCTTTTAATCTAGTAGAGTAAATAAAATGCATAGTTACGATTTAGACCATAGCTTTCTTTGGAAGTATATAAATTTATTTTTTTAGTTATCATAAATTTATATATAAATCAAATATTAACTAATGTAAAAATAGGTGAAAATAAGATTAATAATTAACATCTTCCAAGGTTATTTTCAAATTATAAAGGAAATTTTAAGTATAAGATTTAGATTAGTTAATACTATTAATATAAATATTATTACTTCTTGATAATAGTATTAATATTAAAGTATTATTATTATGGATATTACTAATTATATTGATATAATTAATTTATGAATATATATTTATATAAATATATATCAAATATAAATGAATATTGGGATAGTTAACTAACATTGAAAATAAAACAAAATAGTTAAATTTGTTTTGTAAACCGTATGACCTGTACGCGGCCCATGTAAAGTAGGATAAGGGTTGGGGGAGAGGTCACCGACCGCACCCCACACCCCATTAATAAATGGGATGGGGGGTGGGGTCGGCGACCCTCCCCCAACCCCAAATACATTGTCCCACCAAACAATCCAAACTCCACGCTAGGGGTAAAATCAGCCGCTGTTACAAACGTGCGTGCACTGCGAAATTTCAGTTGGACTCCACTGTGGCCGCTAGGATCTTTGCGAGTCCGAACTCCTGTGGTAAACTCTAAGTTGCGTATATATATATATAAATAATATTGAGGCTCACTGTATCCTTATTATCTTTGGTCTAATTAAAATGAGGTTTTTGAATACAAATATTTACATATACATTTATATGTATAAATATATATATATATATATATATATATATATATATATCATTTTACCCAAGTAAGTTCATTTACCATTTTACCCTTTCCACTAAAATAGGGTAAATACCCATATGTCCATTTGGGCAAATGCGAAAGAATGAGTTAAATAAATATTAAAAATAATTACAATCCCTAGATAAGGGTATAAACGAAAATCCCAATACAAGAAATTTTTTCCCATACATGAGCTTGGGCTTGGCTGCCATCACTTCCACCTCCTTCTACACCAATCTGCAAAACAAAAAAAAGTAACAATAAGTCAAATGAAAGGAAAAAGTGCTTTTCATAAGCAAATTGAGGGATACATTGATTCCCAAATCAAGGGCCCTAAATGAATCGATCCAATGGATGAGATTCATCCCTACAAAAAGTAGGTGGGAAGTGGGTGAGAGAGATTTCTATTTAAAATGTGTGGGTAGAGTTTTTTTTGGGGGCCACTCTAGTATGTATAGGGGGTGTTATTATTTTCTAACCCAAGTGTCTTATTAGAGACATTTTTATTTAATGCAAGCTTTGACCCCCTTTGTGGGTATAATAGAACTTTATGATTTAAATAACTAGATGACAATACCTCAAATTTAATTTGAGAAAGTTTAATTAAGGTTGAATTAAATTGTAATAAGACAAAAGATAGGGTAGCCTAAGTCTTTCCTTAGACTAGATAATTTATTAAATGGTATTGAGAGTTTTTTTAAAAAGGGATCTAAGGGGGAACTTAATAATATTAATTTAATGTAATTTTTTAAAAATGTGAATGTGATGACTGAAAATATTTAATCTAGTATTGCGAGTGGGTTTAGCAAAAAGAAATATTCCAAAATTTATCTAGTTTGACCTAGGTTTTTCATGGGTTTCATGTGGGTAAATTTGTTGATGTTACAATATCCCATTATCTGGATGTTGAGAAGTCTCTGGTTTGTGCTTGAATGCAACAGATCTCTCATAACTAAAAACTACCAACCCAGATAAAAGATTAAAAAATTGTATATAAGGCAACTGATAATAGTTATGTTGACTGGTGTCGGTTGAGGATTAAGCAACGTCGGTTAAGGTGAGAAATCCTACATTTACAAAAAATAGGAAGATCTTTACTATTTTTGGCATGATTTTGTTTGATTCCTCTTAGGAAAGTGGAGTTCACATGAGAGAAGGTAGGAAGGTCATAGAAGAAGTTTTAGTTAGTTAGGTTAAGTGGTGACTCAGTGTTAAGAGTGATAACTTGGTTATTGTGAGTTAAATGCCCTCGGAATCGGTCTAGGGTGAGGTGTCTAGCTGATGTGTAAATTAAATTAATTAAATTAATTAATAATGTGAGGATGAAAATTAATTTTATTATAAGTGATTAAATTAATATGAATGTGGGGTAAAGGGGTCATGGTTAGGTGAACATGTTACATTAACTAATTGAAATGGGACCAAGGGGAGTGATAAAAGTTTGGTGTATACACACCCCTAAAGTTAGGCAAGGATTTCTTAGAATTGGCGACTATCCATGGAGTGGGAAGCATTTAGAGAAGCTCGAAGTGAGATAGTGGGCATGGAAAAGAGAGTGAGAAAGTTATCGATTGTCTCCTATTTCATTCTCTCTTGGGAAATTTGAATATTTGGAATGCATATAAACTCACTAATGAGATACTCTTCTATTTTAGCTTATGAAAAAAAAGGTACATTGGCTGCCATATTATGAGATTATATTTGCATTCAAATCATACTAGCTGTGGTAGCAACTTGAGAGAATGTCATATGATATGTAGTGCACACCTTTCTTCGACACCTATTACTTTTGATTTCGATACTGTTGGCTATATGTATGGACATTATAGTATCATTTTGACTTTGCTTGATGTTAGATGATTGAGCTACTTGGATTATGGTTGGATTTTGATTTATAGTATTATGTGTGTGGATTATTAGTGATATGTTATATTGATGATGATGGATTGTCAACATGGTTATATATTCTGACATTCATATTTTTTCGTTATATTGAGTAGACCTTAGCAGTTGAACTAATCTTGTGAACCTATTGATATTGATGAAATGTAGAATTGAGATGTGTTGGAAATTGAAATTTTTAAAGTTACTTATCTAGATGATAATTTAATTTAAATTATATGGGGATACTTGTTGATTTATATTGTATATTTTATCTTAGATCTTTTGATGCGGCCACAAGGCTGAAGGAGGTATTGTATGTTTTACAAGTAAACTATAACGCAATAACCAATGGGGGATTTAAGACCAACCACATCAGAATACTCGATGAACTCAACAAGGGTCACCCTGGAAACTTGTGTTTTGTTGTGTGTGTCTTGTTTGTTGTTAGGGAGTCCCCATGGGGGGATAACCTCAAAATGTGACCAAGGGGTTTGTGTGTTCTTTTATTTTGTTCCTTTATTTAATTTTTGTATGTGATTTTATAGTGATGTATTTCCTTTTTATTAATTAATTAATTTTGTGTCTAAATTAGTAAATTAATTATGTTGCTAAACTAATTAAGGATAGGAAAAAAGAATTTATTTATGATATTTGATGGTTTTTTGGTTTATGTGTTTTAATTTGAGTGTTTGAGATCTTGAGTGTTGTACACACCACCTCTCCTTAGAAATTCATATTTGTCCTTAAGGGTCAAGTTTGAAGGCTTGTGGGGCAAGTTAAACTTATCCCACACCTCTAAATTTATTATACCAACCTTGCGTATAGGTTGGGGGATCAAACATCGACCCCATTATGTGTTTTGGGAAGACAAAAAGGTAAATTTTTATTGCACTTTCTTACATGTATTTATTTTTGGTCCTTAATGGGTGTGAGTTTAGATTGTGTGTGTAAGTAAAATGTCATTTATTCAACCATTTATTAATTATGATTTGGAGTGTGGGTTTGAATTGAGTGATGTGGAGTGGAGAAGAAATGATGTGGCATCCTACTTGGAGCCAGATCATCTTCCTCCTTCTTTTTTCTATTTATTCAAATTTTTGAGAGGGATTTGGGGTTACTTATTTTTGGATCTCTTTCTCTTGGGTGCTTGCTTGTGGGAGTTTGGAGATTGCTTGGAAAAGTTTCTTGTGTTGAAGATTTTGGATTTAGATTTCAAAGACGAGATTTACCATGGCAAGGTAGGATCTTGCTCTTATAATTTTCTCTTTAATTCTTGCATGTTATGTGATTGTGTGAAATGGTGTTCTTTTTTTCAAGTGTTGGGTAGAATATTGACCTTAGGTTGTGTGGAGATTTGGATATGGGGATGAAATATGTAGGGAGGCATAAGAGATTCTTGTTGGGTTTAGGAGGGAGAGGGTTTTGGATGCCCCACCTTATTTTATTCTATTATGTTATGCATTGTGGGATCCATAAGAGAGAGGGAGTTATAAGAGTGAGGGAGGCATGAGAGACATGGTTTTATTGTGAGGGAGTCATAAGAGACTTGGGATTGAATGTGTGTTGGAGGGTTTTAGAGGTGGGCATCCAAACCCTTGGGAGGCACAAGGGCACCCCCATTTTTCCTAACTCAATTCGGCTATTTTATAAGCCTTTGTTTGGGAATTCTTTGTGTTTAAAAATAAGTGTTTTGTGATTATCTATCTTATGTGTTTGGTTGTTTGAAAGTGAATTTTGAAGCATTTTTTTAGTTGTTATGTGTTAAAAATCCATTATTTCCTTGTGGTTGGGTCTCGGGGGCCAATGAGAAGAATTGCTTCTTCTTCTCATTTGGATTTTGGTTGGGTGGAGAGTGTTTCCTCTCCCCCATTTTTGGTTGTTGTGGTCAAGTGATGAGAAGATGGAGCTTGGTTGGAGACTTGATTTTGGAGCTATGATTGAAGACAAATTGAAGTTCATTTTAGCTTTCCTTCTTGTAAAAATTTCCCACTTTAAGTGGAAGAGTCGTATTAGTATTTGTGAAGAAAAGTTGTTTTGATTATTGGATATTAAAGTTGTATTGTATGTGGAATAGGGGAAAGAATGATTGGTCCTTGTAAAGCTATTTTTGTTGAATTTATGAAGGGAAATATCTTATTTCATTGTAGTTTATTTATTTTCCATAAAAGTATGTGGATATCATTGGAAAAATAGTAGTTGTTATTTTAAAACTTATTGGAAATCTTGTAAAATTTGGTTGTGAGAATGGTTATAAAAATAAATGAAATTTCTTATGTTGTAAGAAGTCAAGGAATAGTAAATTTGATTGTATTGCTTAGAAGGCAAGTATTGGAAAAGTTAGACTATTTGTGCATTTCCTTGTATTATGCATAGAAAAGAGCTTATATTATAATTGTGTTTTATTTGGTAAATGAAGTAATCTAAGTTCTAACTCTAATATGTTATCCCCATTTAAAAATTTATTGGAAATCCATTTCAAACTATTATGGGAAATGAAATGAAATCTATTTTACTTCCTATAAAATATTTATTAAATTGTCAAAGAAGAAAACAAGCACAAGTACTTTACTTGTCAATAGTGCTAACTATATTCCATTATTACTTTTGAAAGTAGGGTTAATATTGTTTTATATATATTAGTAATAATTAAATATTTTGATATTAAGGGACTTATTAAGATGAAAATATAATAATATTAATTTACCATTAATATTACAATAATAATAAAAGTATGTTATTGTAATCTATGGCCAAAGAAATGATATAAAACATAAATACATACATACATATACATATATATATATATAAATATATATGTAGTATATATGTATATCATATATACATACCTATATATATAGACACACACACATACACATTTATATCTATTTATAGCTATATGCATCTAGATGCATTATACTAATCAAACTTTATAAAGGTAAATCCTTTTTTTAAAAATGCGGTGGTAACACATAGGCGGCGACCCTTATTTTAAAAAAGGTGTTAAGGTAATATTGGGGATGGGGTAGGTAACACATAGGCGGCGACCCTTATTTTAAAAAAGGTGTTAAGGTAATAGTGGGGATGGGGTTTCCAAAACCATCCGCAATATTTCCAAATTATTTCAAACCCCGGACTATACCACTTAAACCTTTAGCCACAACTTAATGCTCTAAAACGTGTGCTATGCTTTTTGTACATTTGGCTACCTTGCAATATCTAAAACCAGACTTGGCTGGTCAAACTTTTCTTTGAGATTATATATATATATATTGAGGTATATATATATATATATATATATATACACTTACATACCAATGCAATTTAAATGGTATTTTCAAGTTTTAACCCATTAAAATGAAATAAATAAAAGAAATTATATATATATATATATATATATATATATATATATATATATTTCACATACCCAAACTGAAAATATGACATCAAATTTAACTAAATCAAAAAATGGGACAAACACATTTGCCTACTTGGGAAAATATTATTGAAATGAAAGAAATAAAAACATTTAAAACCCTAAATGAGGGTATAAACAAATAAGAAAATAATGGAACATGTATGCCTCCCCAAAAGCTTAAGAGGCCCTCCAATGGCTTCTCATCCTCCTCCAACAAACTGCACAAAATAGAAAAGAGAAACAATAAGCCAAAAGAAAAAGAGAAAGTAGTTTTCTTAAGCATGCTTTAGGTTAGTTTCATCCTTTCCCTCATCTAAGGGTCCTAAATGAATCCATCCAAGGGATGAGATTCATCCCTATAAAAAGTAGGTGGGGAGTGGGTGAGTAGGATTTTTGAATTTTAAAATTAAATGTTTTAATTTTAAAATACAAGGGTTGACTTTTAATGGGTCACTTTATGGGATAAGGGTAGGTTATTAATTGAACCCCATGTCAAATGGGGATCTTTTTAATTGTTTTAAACCTTGTGGGATTAAATAAAATTAGTATTTATTTATATTGGCACCTCTTTACCCTTGACATTTAAATGTGGGATATTTAGCTATAGTGGGAAGTAAATTGTTTATTAAAATAACACTTAGGGAGAAATTAACCATGATTAGTGTAATTAAGTTCATTAAATTATAATGTCGGTTTTTTTACACAATTTTTTTATAATGGGGAAAATCTTATTATTAAATAAAATTGACTTAAAAAAATTAATCTGACAACTGCTATTATCAAAACCTTTTTGTGGGCATGTTTTAAAAAAAAATTATTCCATAATTTTTCTAGTTTGTCCTAGGTTCTTCTCGGGTTTTGTGCGGGAAAATGTTAGAGGCGTTACACTTGGTATCAAATCTCATGGGTTTAAATCTTGGACCCTTGGGCACACATGAAAACACGAGACATGAACATTAAACCCAACACAATTTTAAAATACTAAACCTAGAAAAACAACTTTGTCTGAAAATTGTATATTTTAGTAAATGTAGAAAACTGGAATAAAACCAAGAATAATGAACTAACTCTCATCTTGGTCTATGCAGGAGGTGCATACCAGATGAGGGGTACTTACACATAGATCTATACTTGCCACCTCCCAAGCAAGCCATAGTAGCCATTCTATCTCAGATTTTATAGACGCTTCACGACGTCAATGCCGTTATACGTGGAGGGTCCTTAGAAGGAAGATCAGCTAGACATGATAGGGAGCCATCTTTTCAGGCTCGTGCATCTCATTGACATAGCGAGGAGCATAGGGTAGAGAAATCCTGCGTGGAGTTAGCCAGAGTAGAGTCACCACAGAGGGGATAGGGAGACAAGATTTCAGGACACAAGGATAGGTCTCAGAGCCCTAGGAAAAGAGAGGAGCATGCAGAGAGACCTATGGGTCGTCAGTCATTAGTTGTAGACCATATCAAGGAGATCCTGAAGCTACAACCATCTCACTATTTTGGAGATACAGGTAGGTTTCAAGTAGAGGCCTGGTTAGTGAGCTTGAGAGGATGCTTCAAGATATTCCCTTGTCCTAGAAACATGAAATCTCATGTTGCGATCCATCCTCTAAGGGATTAATAAGCTTTCTGGTGAAGGACCAAGGAGTAGAAGCTCCATGTTGACTCAGAGACCGTTACCTAGGAGCTCTTTGAGGAGCAGTTTAGGAGCATGTACTTATCTGATAGATTCATTCGATAGAGGATAGAAGAGTTCCATGACCTCCATCAGGAATCTATGACTGTAGCTGAGTATGAGAGTCAATTTCTGGACCTACTCTAGTATGTCGACTATATGCAGGATGAGCAGGTACAGATTCACAGGTTCATCAGGGGCCTGAATTTAGATTTGGGAGGGGCAGTGCATATCCATTGTCAGTAGACCTTGGTAGAGGATGTTGAGAAGGTATACATAACAGAGGAGACTCGGGGAAATATATAATAACCCGAGAACAGAGTGCAGACCCACATCTAGCAGATGCATTATAGCAGGTTGAGGGGGTCAACTCATCCTCCTCGTGGTGGATATGGTTCAGTGCAGTCTTCATTCATGCCACCACAACAGCCACTTCAGCAGCAATAGTAGCAGCACTAGACCAGCCCACCTTACAGACCTCCACAAAAATTTCCCAGAAAAAGGGGGAAAAGATTAGGGCCTCCTCCTAGGGGTTCCATTAGGACAAAGGGTGCACCGAGAGCTCATTCAGCAGGATCTCGCCACTAGAGAACTCTGCATTCCATAGCAGGATCATCAGAATCCATAGCCCAAAATTCTAGAGTATCAGGCTGAGTTGCATCTCATTGGAGAGGACTGGGTAGTTCTTATGGTTGTGGTGTTGTCAGACACCATTAAAGAGAGTACCCATAGAACCCAAGTAACAAGGGTAAGACGCATATTTCAGAGCCTAATATTGGTGACATGGGACATAGCCATCAGATCTATGCAATGGTTGACAGGCTAAGCACTGTGATAGTGACTATAGGTAGAATTTGTGGTATTCCTACCTCCATTCTGTTTGATTCTGGTTCATTTGATTCTTTTATTGCACTATCATTAGTAGAGTGTTGCAATTTGGTGGCAGTTAGGCAGGGTCTTAGTTGGGAAATCGAGAAGGATTCTTGAGCCAAAATTTCTATAGACTCCTTACTTAAGGAGTGTGTAGTGGATTTGGGACCCTTCACCACTACATTGGATCTTCTTATCCTTCCGTTGGGTTCATATGGAGTCATGTTGGGCATGGACTGGTTATCTACACATAGTGCCAAAGTGGATTATTACCATAAGACTATATTAGGTACTGATTATCTAGGAGTTGTGTCAGTTATAGCAGCAATTAGGAGACCCGTTTCCATTTGCAACATTTGCGCTATGTATCTTAAGTGGTGTGTGTGATGAGGTTTCCAAATGTAAACTGTTATGGTTAGTGACATGTGCGGATGAGTCTAGCGGGCCATATCTTTATGGAAATCACATCTTCAGAGAGTTTTCTGATGTCTTTCAAGTGGAGCTATTAGGGGTACCACCACCACGTGAGATACATTTTCACATAGATTTGGTTCTGAGAGCATAGCCTATCTCATGAGAACCTTATTGATTAACTACCCTTGAGCTCTGCGAGCTCAATTTATAGCTTGAGGTCCTTTTGGAGAAAGGCCTAATCCATCCTAGTGTATTCCCTTGGGGTACAACAGTGACTTTTGTAAAGAAGAAGGTTGGATCTCTACAATTATGTATTGATTACCACCAGCTTAATAATGTAACGATCAAGAATTGTTACCCATTTCCATGCATTGATGATTTATTTGATCAAATGAAGGGGGCCACAATTTTCTCTAAAATAGATCTTAAGTCAGGTTATCATCATCTGAGGATCACAGAAGCATATATTCATAAGACTGCCTTTCGTACAAGATATGGCCACTACGAGTTCACAGTAGTGCCTTTTGGTCTGACAAATGCCCCAGCAGTTTTCATGAGCTTGATGAATGGGGTGTTCAAGACATTTTTTGATCACTTCATGCTCATTTTCCTTGATGAAATTCTGATTTACTCATGTATACGTGAGGAGCACGAGGAACACCTTCGCTACGTTCTTCATTTTCTTCGTGAGCAACATCTTTATGGGAACCTAGAGAAGTGTGCATTATTTCATATAGAGGTGCAATATTTGGGCCACATCATTTCTAGGGAAGGTATCACAATCAATCCTTCCAAGATTCAAGCTATTATGGATTGGTCAACACCCACTAGTGTGACAGAGGTGTGCATCTTCATGGGTTTATCAGGATATTACAGGAGATTTATACAGGACTTCTCTCGGGTTACACACCCACCACTTCCTTTTAGTAAAAAGGGAAGAAGTATGTATGGTTAGAAAAATGTGAGAATGCCTTCAGGACACTAAAGGGATGACGCATGAAAACACCTATTCTTGTAGTGTCAGATCCTCAAGCTGAGTTCTTTGTTTACACAAATGCTTCAATTATCAAGGATTATGAGCTCAATTATCTGACTCATGACCTTGAGCTTGCATCAGTTTTACAACTTTTTTTGGTGGAGACACTTCCTTCTTGGCCAGAGATTTACACTCAGGACTGATCACTTGAGTCTTTGCAACCTCTTCACGTAGCCCAATCTCAACACTCATTAGCGGAATTGGACGGAGTTACTCTGTGAGTATGACATGGAGATATAGCATGTGAAGGGGAAGGAGGACGTGATTACAGAATCCCTAAGTAGATGGAGACATGTGGTTATGGCCACTTCAGTGGGTACAAATTTTCATAGTAGGATTTTACAGCAACTTCCACATGATATCTTCTACCTTACAGCGAGAGAAGAGATTGAGTCTCAGAGACCCCTAGAGGGGCATTTTGATTTATTTTGTTAGAGGTAGATGGCCTTCTCAGACACAGAGGATAGATATATGTTTCTAGAGATGTAGGCTTCGAACAAGATGTTTTGAAAACGGCTCATTATGCACCCTATTCATCCCATCTCGGGGTGAAGAAGATGCATGCCACCTTGAGATAGTTGTACCATTGGAGGGGATTTCAGAGAGACTTGAATCAGTTCATGTTACACTGTTTAGAGTGTCAAAAGGTGAAGTCTTAGAATCAGCATCCAGCTGGCATTCTCTTTGCTCATGTTGTACTGGAGTGGAAATGGGACACCATTTCCATGGAATTCATTGTTGAGTTACTGACGTTGAGATACCACCATGACACCATCATGGTCACAGTGGATAAATTGATGAAAGTGGATCATTTTTCTCAGGTAAATACCACCTACACAACTAATGTAGTGGCACAGGTATATCTTGACGAGATTGTCAGGTTGGACGAGATTGCATGGAAGATCATTTGTGACCATGATCGTCTGTATAATTCCCACTTATAGAGTACCATGTTATATACCCTCAGGGTGAAGATCAATTTAACCACAGCTTATCACCCTAATACTGATGGATAGACTAAGTGGGTGAATCACATCTTGGAGGACATGCTTAGGATACATGCTATGGATCATTAGTCGAGATGGGAGGAGTATTTGTACTTGTTGGAGTTTTCCTATAATAATAGTTTTCAAATTTCGATAGGCATGGCTCCTTTTCAGGAACTATATCATAGAGAGTGTAGGACACCTCTTCATTGGGACAGGTTTGAGGATAGGGTTTCTCTTCTGCCAACTTTACTACAGGACATGGAGCAATAGGTTGTTATGATCAGACAAAGATTGTAGGAGGCTCAGGATAGGAAGAAGAAATACGCAGATCAACATAGGAAAAATCATATTTTTGAGGTGGGCATGAAGGTGTTCCTTCGTTTCAGGCCACACAAGAGACCTATCCATTATAGAAAAGGTTCTAAGCTTTCTTGTAGGTTTGTGGGTCCCTTTGAGATCTTGGATCGTATCGGTACTTTGGTCTACTGTTTAGCATTTCCACACAACTTGTCTTGCATCCATGATGTATTTCATGTTTCTGTACATTAGAGATATATTACATATCCTTCTCATGTGCTGGAGTGGACCTCATTACATGTTCAAGATTAGGGGTAGGTTATTGTGGATCTCATATTTATTTTAGAGCGTAGGATCATAGGTCTTTGAGGCAGAGAGATTGACTAGGTTTGAGTTGAGTTGGATAGGTATGATGAGACTACTACTACATGGGAGGATGTTAGAATGATATGAATCCAAATTCCACACCTATTCCAGTGACATCCAAGAGAAATTTGAGTCTAAGGGGAGCGGGATGTAGTGCCCACTTCCCTTCGACACCTATTAATTTTTATTTCAATATTATTGGTTGTACATATGGACATTATACTATCATTGTGACTTAGTTTGATGTTAGATGATTGAGATACTTGGATTATGGTTGAATTTTGATTTATATTATGATGTGTGTTTATTATTAGAGATATGTTATATTGATGATGATAGATTTTCGACATGGTTTTATATTCTTACATTCCTATTTTTGTTATATTGAGTAGACCTTAGTAGTTGACCTAATCTTGTGATCCTATTAATATTGATGAAATGTAGAATTGAGATGTGTTAGAAATTTAAATTGGTAACATTACTTATCTAGATGATAATTTAATTTAATTTATATGCTGATGCTTGTCGATTTAGATTCTATATTTTATCTTGGATGTTTTGATGCAACCACAAGGCTGAAGGAGGTATTGTATGTTTTATAGGTAAAATATAACACAAAAAGTAACGGGGGATTAGAGACAAACAAGATCATAATACCTAATGAATTCAACAAGGGTCACCATGGCAAGTTGTGTTTTTTGTGTGTTTCTTGTTGCCATTAGGGGGTTCCCATGGGGCGGATAACCTCCAAATGTGACCAAGGGAGTTGTGTGCTCTTTTATTTTGTTCCCTTATTTAATTTTAGAGTGTGATTTTATAGTGATGTAACTCCCTTTTATTAATTACTTAATTTCTCTCTAGATTAGTAAATTAACCATGTTCTAAACTAATCATGGATGGGACAAAAGAATTCATTTATTAGATTAGATGGCTCTTTGGTTTGTGTGTTTTAATTTGAGTGCTTGAGACCTTGATTGTTGTACACTCCACCTCTCCTTGAAAATTCGGATTTGGCCTTAAGCGCCAATTTTGGAGACTTGTGGCATAAGTTAAACTTGTCCCACACCTCTTAAATTACTATATCACCCTACCTATGGGTTGGGGGGTCAAAAATAAACTCCATTATGTGTTTTTGGAAGACAAATTGTAAGTTTTTATTGCACTTTCTTACATATGTTTATTTCTTATCCTAAAGAGTATGGGTTTGAAATGGTGTGTGTAAGAGAATTTTCATACCTCTCAACCACCCATTTAATTTCCTTCGAGTATGGGGTTGACCTGACTAATGTGGAGTGGATAAGAAAGGATGTGGCATCCTTCTTGGAGCCACATAATATTCCTCCTCTCTTCTATTTATGGAAAATTTTGATAGGAATTGGAGGATACTCACTTATTTTTGGAGCTCTTTCTCTTAGATGCTTTCTTGTGGGAGTTTGGAGAGTTCTTGGAAAGTTTCTTGTGTTGAATATTTTGGGACTATTTTTTGAAGAGGAGCTTTACCATTGTAATGTAGGATCTTGCCATTTTATATTTTCTTCTTGTTTCTTCCATGATTATGTGATTGTGTGAAATTGTGTTCTTGTTTGAAGTGTTGTGTAGTATGTTGACATTAGGTTGTGTTGAGATTTGGATATGGGGATGAAATATGTTGGGAGGAATAAGAGATTCTTGTTGGGTTTAGGAGGGAGCGGGTTATGGATGCCCCACCTTATTTTATTCTATTATGCTATGTATTGTACGAGTCCTGAGAGAGAGAGAGAGAGAGAGAGAGAGAGAGAGAGAGAGAGAGAGAGAGAGAGAGAGAGCGAGGCATAAGAGGCATATTTTTTTTGTGAGGGAGGCATAAGAGACTTGGGATTGAATGTGTTTTGGAGGGATTTAGAGGTGGGAATACAAACCATTGGGAGGAAAAAGGGCACCCCCATTTTTCCTATCTCTTTTTGGCTATTTTAGAAGCCTTTGTTTGGGAAATATTTTGTTTAAAAATAAGAGTTTTTTGGTTACCTTTCTTATGTGTTTGGTTGTTTGAGAGTGAATTTTGAAGCATTGTTTTATTGCCATGTGTTGAAACATCGCTTATTTCCTTGTGGTTGGGTCTCGGGGGCCAATGAAAAATTGCTTCTTCTCGTTAGAATTTTGGTTGGGTGGAGAGTGTTGCCTCTAACCCATTTTTGGTTGTTATGGTCAAGTGAGGAGAAGATGGAGCTTAGTTGAAGATTGGATTTTTGGAGCTATATTTGAAGACAAATTGTGTCTCATTTTAGCCTTTCCTTCTTTTAAAAATTTCCCACTTTAAGTGGAAATTGTATTAATCTTTGTGAAGAGAAAAAAATTGTATTGATTATTGGTTATTAAAAGTTATATTGTATGTGGAAAAGGAAAGAAAGACTTTTTTTTAGTAAAGTTAGTTTTGTTGTAATAGAAAAGAAGTTTAAAAAGAGAAATATCCTATTTCCATTGTAGTTAAATATTTTCTCATAGAATGTGTAGCTCTCATTGGAAAGTTAGTAACTCTCATTTTAAAACTTATTGGAAATCTTGTAAAATTTGGTTGTGAGAATAGTTATAAAAGAATAAAGGAAATTTCTTATGTTCTAAGAAGTCAAGGAATAGTAAATTTGATTGTATTACTTAGAAGGCATGTATTGGAAAGGTTAAAATATTTGTGCTTTCTCTTGTATTATTGATGGAAAAGAGCTTATATTATAATTGTCTTTTATTTGGTCAATGAAGTAGTCTAATTGCTAATTCTATTTTGTGATTATCATTTAAAAATCATTGTAAGTCTATTACAAATTGCTAATGGGAAAAGAAATGTATTCTATCTTACATCCTATACATTATTTATCAAATCGTTAAAAAGAAAATGAGTGTGACTATTTAAATTGCAAATAATACTATCCACATCCCATTATTACTTTTGATATTAATATTTCCATTTTTTTATATTACTAATAATAAAATATTTTTGTATTAATCGATTTATTAATATGAAAAGATATTAATAAAAATAATGTTAATACAAATATAGCCATTGAAATATATATATGTATGTATGTATGTATTTGTAACTATATGCATCTATATGCATTACACAAATCAAAATTTATAAAGGTAAATCCTTTTTTTTTTAAAATGCGGTAGTAACACATAGGCCGCGGCCCTTATTTTAAAAATACAACTTAAAAAATAAGTCATCTGTTAATGCTTTTAACCTCTACGCATTTTTTCATTTTGCGGCCTGTGGAATATTTGACACCCATGGGCGAGATGCTTTCGAATCGCATTTTGTTATATATATGCATATACACCACTGGAATATATATATATTATACACACAGACATATATACAAATGTATATACATATATATGTGTGTATATACTCTCATACCCAAAATGAAAATATATATCAAACTTAACTAAATCACAAAAATGGGATACCCATTTGCCTACTTGGGAAAATAGTATTGAAAAGAAATAAACAAATACATTTCAAAACTTAAATGAGGGTATAAACAAATAAGAAAATAATGGAGCATGTATGCCTCCCCAAAAGCTTAAGAGGCCCTCCAATGGCTTCCCCATCCTTCTCCAACAACCAAAAAAATTAAGAGAAATAATAAACCAAAAGAAAAGAGAAGATAGTTTTCTTAAGCATACTTTAAGGTTAGATGTCTTTTCCTTCAATTAAGGGTCCTAAGTGAATCCATCCAAGGGATGAGATTCATCCATACAAAAAGTAGGTGGGGAATGGATGAGTATTTTTTTAATTTTAAATTTAAACGTTTTAATCTTAAAATACATGGGTTGAGTTTTAAGGGGTCACTTTATGGGGTTGGGGTAGGTTATTATTCTAACCCCATGTCAAATAGGGATGTTATTAATTCTTTTAAACCTTGTGGGATTAAATAACTATAGTATTTATTTATATTGGCCCCTTTACTCTTGAGACTTAATCGTGGGATATTTAACTATAGTGGGAATTGAATTGTTTATTAAAACAACGCTTAGGGAGAAATTAACCATGCTTAATCTAATTCAGTTCATTAAGGTATAATGTGGGGTTTTTTTAAAACAATTTTTTACAATGGGGAAAATTTTATTATTAAAAATAATTGACTTCGAAACATTAATGTGACAACTATTGTTTTCGAAACCTTTTGTGGGCATGTTTTAAAAAAAAAATTATTCTATAATTTTTCTAGTTCTTCATAGGATATTCTTGGGTTTTGTGCGGGTAGAATTTAGTGGGCGTTACATGATATAGGAGCTTAGATATCAATACATTAGGATGCACAAAGGAATTTTGGTATTTTTCCATAGGTGCTTCTTGGTGTTCTTCAATTTCATCATGTTCATGTCTATGGGATTTAGGCGATTTATCTTTATAAGTCTTATAAGGACGAGTTTGATGGTGACGAATTCCTTTGTAATTGAGGTGGGGCATGGTCATCCTCATGGATATATTTTGGATAATTCCATCCACATCAGGATTAACATATTCATTATCATTAAGGTTTTTGGTGATATATATAGGATCTATAAGTTCAATTTCAAACATATTAAACTCAGCTAAGGAACCCTATTCTAAGCGATCAGAAGGACAAGCTGAGCGAATCGAGCTTCATAGGTAAGATTAGGACAACTATGAATGTTATCACTTACGGGAAGAGAACTATAAAAATTTGGATTGTGAAGATGGAAGTAGGAAAAAATGAATACCCTATGGATAAGTTCATAGGATTCAACTGAGCCGAGAAGAGTATGAGAGGAAACATTGGTGTAGTCTCAAAGTTGAAATTAGAGCTCTCGAAAACTATAATTTAGACGCAATCATCCATACAAATATTACTCATAGGGGATGATTCCATCGTGAAAGGAAATGGACTAAAATAGACATAATAAGCTCTATGCGGAACTGACAGAAGGGCCTGCGGTATCAGAGAAAGAGCTTGGATAGAACAAATAAGATGGACCTTGTACATAATGAACACAAGGGCTGATGACATCTGATAAAATTGGTTTTTATAGTTTCTCTAATTTTTAAAAGATGAAACAAGACAAATATGAAAAATGGATGGTTTTAACGAGTTGTGTTTAATCAGAAGGTACAAAATAAGATTCAATTTGGGATCACCAAGGACGTATATCAAGAAAAAAATATGTCTTGAAACTATGCACTCTTATCATCAGTTCAACTAGGGTATTGAGATAATGAGTAAGGGTCACAACAAGACTAACAAACAATAGATAGACTTAATGGGGGCATAGGGACTGCTAAGATTGCATATCCAAAGGGAAGAAACCTTTCCACGAGGAAAACCTAAGGTTTTTAAGGACCTAAATCATAAAATGGGAAGGAACCCTATTGGTATATCGACATTGTGAGGGTAATAAATAAAAAGATCAACATGCAAAGATTATTTTAAGAAAAGTAAAGCATGTAACATGAAATGAAGCACTGAAATGCAATATATTAACCTAGAAGTGCATTAAATACAAAGCTAACATACAGTAAATAGAAAAGATAGGAGACTACTCTATACAAAATAAAAAGTTGGGTTAGAGAACTTACCTGATAGGGGTGGTACCAGATGCATCTATCTTCCAAAGGATCATATACCAAGGAAGAGTAGGTTTTGAGTGGAGAAGGGGAAACAATGCAGTCCTACCTCACTATAAATGACCCAAAAGTGCAATAAAACCAATCCAATCAAGAAGAATATCTATGCCAAGAGTCAAGATCTACGATAAATCCAAAAGATGAGTGAGCAGATGTAATTTGGCACAAGAGAGAAAAGTTAATGGTGAGTTCTTGTGAAATTTGTGATGCTCAATAAGTAGGAAGAGTCTAATTTAGGTATTTATACTAACACCATCACATGAGGGCAAAGGCATTGGTTAGGGTTTTTCAAATAGGACCGAAGGTATCACCTAGGGGTTATGGCATTGCCTAGGGAGGGATATACAAAATTTTGTGTGTAGAGTGTCATGAGAAATAAATAAAATGCAAGACAAGAGTAATGTGGTCATTTGAAATTGAGGTGTTGGAAGAATGTGGAGAAAAATCAGAAATTAAGAGAATAAGAAGAACATGAATTGGACCAAAAGCTATTTCTCTCCATGTATCATCCCTAATCCATTGGTTAAGTGAATAACCATACCCCTATACCGGAACGAGCCCCGTAACCCACTCATTCCCATAAATAAATGCATTAGCGACCTCTAACCTGAAAATATAAATTGTTAGTAATTGGTACGAAAATAGAAAGGGCGCAAAATTAGGTGTATACAAGATACCAACCCAAACACACTCAATCGTTTTGCCACAAGTGGTTGGGGAGTCAAGTCAGATATTCCTTTACCTCTTCCACTTTAAACCACCATGTCTCATGTTAGCATAGTTTTGTGTTGTCCTTTTCTTATTGGGAGCCACTTGTTTATTGCACATTTCTTTGTTAAAAATAAAAATATTATTATTTATACACGTACTTGGTGACCTCATGAGGTGAGCTATAATTTTCTCATGATGTTCTTGGCTCAATGTTACTTGCATTGTGGTGTGTGACTCGTTCCAACCAATTTATTTTATATGATTAGTGGTACACTATATCCTATTTTATTAGCAAATTTGTGCTTTTCAATTTAAAAATTCTTTTTTTATTATAACATGACATTTTTATAATTCATCAAAAGAACCTAGTTGGCATATGAATAATAAAAAACAAGTATTTTTTACTTCAAAATATGTATTTAAGATCATAGATATCAATTTTAATGATATTTGACTCAATCTTATTGTATCTTTTATTTTTCATATATGGTTATATTTTATTTAATAAGTC
The DNA here is from genome assembly GCA_019776745.2 of Taxus chinensis. Taxonomy (NCBI): domain Eukaryota; kingdom Viridiplantae; phylum Streptophyta; class Pinopsida; order Cupressales; family Taxaceae; genus Taxus; species Taxus chinensis. The sequence continues at coordinate 156,870,549 of CM034146.1, forward strand.
TAGTATTTGTGTACAATAATTTCTCACTAAGTAATTAGAGATGACCTTGAAATTTATTTTAATCAATGCATAGATAAAACACACTCCAAACCCTAATTTTTTAAATTTTTTTTTTTTGAAAAATATAAATAAAAGTTTAAAAATGGTTACATAGATGTTTATGTGTAAAATAACGTATAACAACTAAATGAATGTTAAATTTTAAATCCACTCTTATTATTACACTGAAGGCGTTCCCCTTATGGTAAAGGACCTCCGAACGTTTCTATAATGATGTTAAATTTGACGGCCTTTGGGACTTTTTTTCAAGATGTTTAATTTGGTCGAGGATGCATGCCAACTGTTTGAAAAATTTATTGACTAACAATGACATGTATTATGGTGTGCAATGATAACTGTGTATGCCAAAAATGGTTTACACCTAACAAAGGGCTGGTGCGAAGGAATTATTGTCGATTCCCATAGAGGCTAGACATAGCCACAGATTCTTATCCAGCTGAAATTTACAGTCGCACGCCTGTTGTGTTGCCTTCCTATGCTTCCTTGACTTGCTCAATTCAGATTCAGTCCAAAAAATGTCCGCAATTATATGGCACAAACAAGGAAACCCAATGTTTTGGTAAGTAATTGATCTCTTTGTTTTCTTCTTCCGAAGATCTTCCATAGAGATATGTCTCGTCATGCTATTAATAATTTCTTTATAGTGAAACGGTTTGGAAATACAGTTTGTCTACAACAGATTTGACATCAAAAATCATGAAATCAATCCTTTCGACCCTAGATCTGGATGTTGAGACTTTTACAAATCTGATTTCAAAAATTACAAAGCCTATTTGCATATAATCGATTTTATCTCATGGAAAATCTATCAGAGAGAAGGCTCTGGTTTCTCACACAGACAAGGTTGCCTCACCATTTTGTTAAGAGATGAATAGGAAGGCCTTGAGATTCGATCCAAAGAAGGAAAGTGTTTTAGAGTAAAGCCACTATTAGATACCCTTATTGTAAATATGGTGAATTCCATTAAGGTGCCAAATTAATAATGGTTTCATAAGCCAGGTGCATATTTTCAAATATTATGTCTGTGTGGTATATAATATTATGTGTGTGTGTTATATGAAATTGCAAGCATGTAGTAATGGCAGGTACCACGGCTCACACCATTGTGTTGTTTGTAAGGGATGGACGGATTGAATGTCAATTTCTCAATTTTATGTGTTTCCAAATGATAAGAATATTTTGTAACAACCCAAAAACATACACACACGAACAACACAGTAAAAGACAGGATAATTTTTTTTTTGAACTTGCTTGACACGTAACATGACGCGACATGTCCTCACCAAGGATACAACTAACACTGTGAACATCTTGTTACGGGGATAACCACAAGGTCAGCATGGAAACATTCACACCCAAAAGGACAATACACTTTTTTTTTGACATGACAACATAGAGGTCCATCCACATAACACACTAACAGTTAGGGCCATCCACAATGAGATATTCTTGAGGATTATTTATTTTAAAAATACATCTTGCAATTCTTAGTTTATGTTTTCAAGGATGCTCAAGGTATGATTCATATAATTCATCTTACCAAGCTAAGTTTATTCTTTTTACACTGAGTAATCATCTTTAATCTTCTCTATTATGACATTCATTTGCTTAATCCGTTTGTTTAGAGAAAGGGGTAATTTAATTTCACAAGGCCATCTATTAACACTTACGCTACTAGAACTTGTTCATGCCCATATGACAACATGGGTTTACGTTTAACATACTTAAGAGAAGAAAGACAAGGCGCCTTGGAGAAAGGTTAGCGGGAGAAGGTTGAGTCGAAATCATCTTCAAGACCTCATTGCAGGAAGTTGATGGACAAATATAGGGTCATCCGTGGACATCATATTGCAAATAACAACATAATATCAACTTGTAGGGATTATTAGCAATACATACACTCAAAATTAGACAAAATTATATTAATATGAATCGTAGCATCTGGAATCTAGTTTCTAAAATACTAATTTTTGTAAAAAATGGACAAGATTAGCTATATTAAACACTCAAAATTCAATGACTTGGTATTTTTTTTTAAAAACGCCGATAAGATTATAGTCCATTTGCCCACAATTTGGATGACCGAAAATTGATATATATTTTTTTCCTTTGGTGAGAAGTTATATACCACTATATATCTTGGGATGGATTTTATTTTGTATTTTTTTGAGTAATATTTTATTTTTTATGATTTTTTCCGTGAAAGTGGTATGAAAACATAAACAAAACAGAGCACTTTCTGTTTGCCCGCCATAACTTCATCAAAAAGTATTGAAATCAAATAATTTTGTTTTTGATCATGTATATAATTTCACCACAGTTGGGATGGTATAATTTTTATCACATTCTGATAAGTGAAACAAATTTTGCAGTCTTAAACGTAGACATAAACATTTACAGGAAAAAGTGTCTTAAAGACCTACTATTAGTAAAAAATTATAAAATGATATTTATCCTCTTCTATTCACTTTAAAAATAGTATTTCTACAAAGCTAATAGTCTCCCCTATGCAATGGTACCATTTTTATGACATAGTTTTTACTTTTCGGCATGGTTCAAGTCCACGGAAGACTAAATTTGATGTTTTGTTGTTTTTAATGTAAAATTCAGGATTTGATGTCCACTTAATTGTCCCCCAACTTGGTGCACTTACCCTTTTTATTACCAACATTTAATTGAGGCTTGAGAACTTAACCAGAATTATTAAAGATTTTACTTAGGCTTGACTAATTGAGTTTTATAAAAATAAAAAAATTTACCATCCAATGGCTAAGAGATAGATTGCGTGATTTCAAAACTGATTCCTCCTACTTATTAAATCTTATTATCATACAACAACTAAAAACTTGTTTCACGTTAGGACCATTTTAAGAATTCACCAAAGAAAGGATAATGTTCGCTAGTGTAGCTAGGGATATCAAGTTATATAATTTTTACTTCACAAAGGATGGTTTCATTTTGATCACTCATGGAATTATTTGATTTCAAATAGATCACCTCTACACTTATTTGTTGAATATCAAATTATTACTTTTTTTTAGCTTCTTTAAGGGTTAACCGACGCATTTGACTTTACTTATAATATATTGTCACTCAGTCTTAGAAAGATTTAACTTGACAATTTATTCTCAAGATCAAAGTTTTACAATACTCATATCAATGTAAAGATTGAATACCATTTCTTACAAAGGTAAGTTACCAGTTTACCTACAGAAGGACAAGACAACATCATCACGAAATTTCAGAATATCCCAAGGCAATAGGTCTTCTAAAGTCCTTTGCAAGCACTATTACAAAATTTACCTCACATTGGACATTTTGACAAGGAACCTCATAAATTGCACTGATGAAAACTTTACAACTCTTTCCTTTAATCTACTCGCATAATCCATCTACACAAATACTAGCTAGAATCAGTTCGTGAGAACTGAGCATGTTAAGGCTACTCATTGCAACAGTAAGCTAAAATTTAACAATATCAAGAAAGGAAAGTTCTAAATTAAGAAATGGATTAAAACACAACCCATAACTCCAAGATTAATCACACGAGAGAGAAATATAAACCATCCAACAAGGAGAAAGTCAAAATACCCGTAAGAACAAAATCACATAAATCAAGGCAAGACCTAATGGGTTAGGAACAAGAAGGTCAAGAGGGTTGATATTTCCTTCATGTGATCCTATGGTTTACGTGATTGGAATCCAATACTCATTCCATCCATCTAAAGGGGTCCAAGAGAAGACAAAACATACTAATTATGATCGTAGGCACGAAACAAAACGACGTTATCCAATTCTCTCAGGGGAAGGCTTCATAGTAATAAGGGTTCGACGCCCTAAAAGAAAACAACTATAGTTTTAGTTTTAACCAAGGAGTTTACCACCACTTCCTTATAGGATTTCTTAAACGTAGTACTAGTTAACAAAACAAATCCACCCTTCCAAACGCATACAAATGAGACACAAAAAGGGCCATTATTCTTCCAACAAACCTTATCTTAATCGTCAACTTCTCTTCATAATATAAGGGAAGGCTAAATCCGAAAGTTGTTAATAATTTTTATATGTTTCCGAAAATGCCAAAAATTATTTTAAAATAAAAATAAAAATTGATTTCCTTAACAAAGCCACAAAATGAGACTTTTAGTAACCAAGTTCGAAGAATAAGATATTCGAGTTCGAAAACAAAGGGGATTCGATACGCAGAGGGTAAAACACCAACGATGCCCCAGACTCAAAAGACCCTACCACGAGTGAAAGCACAAAAAATAGGAACCAACACACATATCCATCAGGAAGGTTACGCAGTGCAGTCAGGCCTAGAAGTTCTATGAGCTCCTGGCCAATGGTATAGAAGATGGAAATTTTACCCGATCCATGTGGGCTTATCAAGGACATGTCTAGCAATTATCAAACAGATGAACATAATAACCACCTATTATATTATCACTGTAATCAGCTGTCATCTAACAGGAAACGAGTTCACGAGTCCAATACCATGGATTCACCTACAACTTTTGTTTCAGTCCAGCTATTAATAGCTTGCTCACGACCCTTAATAAAATTGAAGAGATTTCCTTCAATTAAACCTAAAATGTCTCCCCCTTACTTTAATCAAACAAGAGTTTGAACCAGGTAGTAGGTATAGTAATTTTCTCAACACGTAGAGGCCAAAAAAAGATGTCAGGTTATTCATCCCCTAGAACTGGGTACAAAAGTCAACCATGTACAGTTCTAAAACAAAACCCTAATGCCATTTTCTAATTAAAAAAAAGTAAGGAATGCCAACAGGCTTAAACAAGTTTCAAAACACAATGCCACTATTAATGTACCTTTAGCAAAACAGGAGAGCCCTAAACAAGAAATACGTATTTATTCAAGCAAATAGAGATATGAAGGCTTAACCTTCCATACAATAAGCCTTCAATTATAAATGCCATCACAAAATTCTTTTAAAAGAGAGTCATATAAGCAAATGAAACTCTAAAACGTTTCCTTCCCTACGAACTAGATTGCATCACTCAAAATTGTAGTAGCCCATTTAGACAAATATAAATAGAGTAAGCTATAAGAGAGGAAATAACATTCTAAGCAAAACCAGCGAAATTGGAACGAGATTCAAAGGAACAACCAACACAATCAGGCAGCGATATAAACAACCATGAAAACATTTTGTCTAGGCACCATATAAGAGGAAAGAATATTCATTTCAAGATACTGAAAGAAAGTAGAAAACTATTACAAGGAGTAGATTTAACATGCCTGATTAGAATTCTTCCAACCAATAACCACGTCGACCAGGGCTCGAGCAACAGCAACACAACCTGCGCAACTTCTCTTCCTCCGTCTGCTGAAGATCCATATCCTGTTAACGGCCATGCTTGGCATAGGAAAGGGGGTGATTGAAACATGCCTTCTTGGAATCCTCGGGAGCAACTCCGGGAAGATAGAAGCACTTTGTTCTCTTGTGTACATCAATGTACTCATCTGTTTTGTCCAAAATTTCTTCCTGCAACAGCTCTTCAAAAACATCTTCAAGTGTGATAATACCTATGACCTCCCCTTCTTCAATGTTATCCAACATCCTATTATCTCCATTTCTCAAGTCCTCATGCCCTGGCAATTATTGTTGCTTGTCTAGTGAATTAAGCTTGGTAAGCAATTCTGCATTTCCAACTCGACCCTTCTCAAGGTCAACTGGCTCAGCCTGGTTCAACAAAATAGAAGAATTGACATTTGAGTCTTCAGTTTTTTTTTCTTGATACTTTCCTGAGAATTTATATCCTCAACATCAAGTTGAGGCTTTTGTTTTCTAGCTTTGACAACTGCAGCCATGTGACTGCTTCCCTTCTGAAATTCATTTAAGATATCATAAAGTGGCATGTCTGCTGGAACCCTGGGTATTCTCCTAATTGAAACAACACTTACAGGAGTTTCTGTCTCAGCACGCACTATTAGGAGAATCTTAACCAGGAGAATACCTATTATATTCTTAGGGTTTCCAGAGTACATGGGAACCCGGCTATGGCCTCGGGCCAAGATCTTCCCCATTGCCTCCCTGCCAAGCTCAAACAATCCAGCTTAGAATTCACATCCAACGAAAAGGTTGATTCAATTGGTGTCATGGCCTCCTGAGTAGTCTTCTCAGTCAAATCAAGTGCTCCACTTATTATTGTTGTATCATCATGTGTAAGCTCCCCACCTTTACCTGCCTCCGGGCCATGAATTGAAACCAGAGCTTTCAGTTTGCCCTCCTGAATAAACCAGACTCATTGTGCCCAAGAACACAATCCAGCACCTTCCCAACAGGATAGGCAATGGGATAGCAAATAATCATAAGCATGCATACAAGCCAAACAAAGTTTGCACCAACAGCAAGGCCGTATCATGCACATGTTGCTTGTGGAGTAACCTCACCAAAGGCCAAGACAAAGGTAACAGAGAGAATCACAGCAACGACAGGGTGAAAAATCTTATCCAAATATATTGGAAGAGCCTCCATTTTTTCTCTGTTTTCTAATCTAAAATAATGCACACAGTGGCCACAAACAGAAATACAGCACAGAAACAAGCACAATATACATACAAAAGAACGGCCACATTCACAATACATAGATGCACAACACATTACAAAAACAGAATGGACAGAACGGGGTACAAACATGACCAGAAACGGAATGGACAGAACACATAAAATGATCCTCCCATTGCGTCAACATACAATCTCCCTGTAACACTCTCACTGTCACTTAGTCGATTTTGAGAAACATATCTTGAAGGGGAAAAACTTGAAACTGAGGATACACCTGATACAGAACAGAAAACACATAGATGGACAACCTGCTTGCTGGGGCGCTCAAACAGGCTTCTACCAACTGTAAGATCTTGCAACAACTGATCACAACTATGGTCGCGTGCAACTAGAACAACAGAATCAACACCAACGGTTCCTTGGGATCACCCTGCAAGAGTTGTCGCACTTATCTCTCTCTAGAGGCCACTGATTTTCTGAGATAAGTTTACTTCTCTACCCTGTAGCTGCTGCATACAGCCAAATACCTCCTCACGGCACTCCTACCAGAATTTTAGTTCTACGCTCCACTAAAACTGCCTGCACAACATGATTTCAAGAATCCACACCCACCCACGCAACAATAGGGTGACAGACCTTCATTTCACCATTAATGAAACCACTATCTAGAACACGCTGTAGCAATTCATCTGTTTCAGCATTTGATGGAGCGCAACAAGCATTCGTGGTTTTGGACAAAAACAACAAGTAGACCCATGTGACAGCAGATGACAAGTCAACATTTTCATAAATGGGCAGGTAGGAGACAAACACACGAAAGATAAAAATCTGATCCTTTTGAAAACTACGCGGCTAGCAAGGAGGAAGGCATACGGTTGGTGGGTAGAAAACAGTTAGTTTCATTACTTCTCACCAACTATAAACAAGGCACTACATCTAGCATGTTAGCTTGAGCTTTCCTTTCTTTTCAACAAAAGGTTGTACAAATTTGCAGATAGAAATTTGGCGCAGTGCAGAGCTCAGATTTGACACTGAGTGTTGTGGTCTATCTTCTTCCTTTTTATCTTGATTATGCCAGTCCTCTGTTCACAGGTGTTTTAAATTTATATTAATATACGTAAGACTTGTTATATATCGATTGGTATTTATTTGTTAAAAATAGTCAAAATTATTATAAGTATGATCATTCAATAAACAAGGCACTACAGATTTGGGCTCCTACAGAGCTTATGGATGAGGAGATTAATTCAAGGTGTTACAAGTCTTTCATATACTCAACTTTCAACCATGAAATTCAACACAACAAGGAGGTTAAAGAAAAACTTACAGCCCTTTAGCAATTCACCAATTTATTGACAATGATACATTGGATTCAAAGTAAGAAAAATGACAAACCAAATTTTGTTACAAATGAATATAATTTGATAATAAAAATTAAAATGTGGAATTATGAGAATTTTCAAACAACAATAATGTTAGCATTAGTTGAATCCATTGTTGTTAATGGATAGTTATAATGGTCCTCTCTCCTTCTCTTCTCCCGCAGCCTTTATAAGGCTCTGCACTCTTGTTTGTAAAGACACACATTGAATGAATATCATTTTGTCTTCTGCAATTGATCTTTGTTCCATCATTGGTATCAGAGTGATTATTTATGTCTTTGAGCATGGAAGCTTGGGAATACAACACAATTTTCTTTACTCTCTCTCTCTCTCTGTGCATGGTCTAGAACATATGCCTGTGACTTTGTTGTGGAGATCCTGAGCGTGTAATTCTGAATTGCTGCTACTGCAAGATACCTTTGTTCCTGCTACTTAGTCATGTGGAGAGATTCGTTGAGATAAAGACAAGTTTCTATGAGCCCACGTGAATTATTTGCTATATGAAATTGCAATAGAAAAGGCTGCGTGAAAGAGACCAACATGGAGATTATCAGCCAACACGTGATCCTCTATCTTCTATGTGGAAATTTCCCAATATTCTTTCTTTGTTAGCTGCGTGAAGGAAAAGGAGAAATGAGTTGGAGAAGAGGCATTACCAGTGCAGTGAGCATGGAACAAGCATTCCCAATAACCAGCTTCAGATAAGCCGTATTCAAATTGGATTGTGTCATCAATATCATTGGGTCTTGTAACTGACTCCAACTGTCAACCTGCACCGACCCACGTGAAGAAGAATTCAGGAGCATGGTGAATTAGTATTGGCAGCTGGCACAAAAACTCTATCTTCTGTTAAACAAAGTAGGGCACGTTTTCTTCACATTTGCAAAAAAGAACACTTTTAAAAACTGGTATTTTATTCTTTTTTATTCATTTCCAAAAATACCCAGTTATATTATTCTATTTTATTAAAATGGAAATGCCCATAGAAAAATATTCCATTTTAAACTTTCATACATGGAAGGTGAAGGTCCAAATGCAGGTTATGCATAAAAAATTATGGGGTATAGTAGATGGGAAAGAGAAGAAGCCCACAGATGCCACCAAATTAGTAGAATGGCAGTGCAGAGATGATAAAGCAAAATCCATTATTGGCCTTGCTCTCTCCAATTCTAAGCTCCATCATGTTGATCTCAATAAATCTTCCAAGGACATGTGGGATAATTTAAATCAATTATTTGGAGTGAAAGCAGTGAACGCGAATTTTTCCCTAAAACTTTAGTTATATAGATTCAAAATGGAAGAAAGCATTTCTATGTTAGCCACATTAATAATATTTGGTCTTTGCTTTGACAACTAGCAGAAGTTAAAGTTGTGATAGAAGACGAGGATGCCAAAGCTATCTTATTAAACAATCTATCTTCCAAATACAACAATGTTGTTTTTACTCTCAGTCAAATTCAGTCTAAATATTTAGATGACATGATCGTGGCTCTTCTTGCAGAGGAAAAATGCATAACTGACAATGCTGCAGAAGGTGATACTCAACAAGTAAGTGCACTTTATTCCACAAAAAAATAATCATAGGAGATCAAATAAAAATAAACAAGGGCCTAAACAAGAGATTGCATGCCACTATTGTTAGAAGAAAGGTCATAAAATGTGGAACTGTCATATCTGAGCAAGAGATGTTCTACAAGGAAATATAAAACACAATGGAGCTAATACTGCTCATATAGAAGATCCACAAGATTCTGATGAAAGTGAGGAAGGTGTTGATGAGTTTGGATTCACATCATCTCTAGTACTGTAAGAAACAAAACAGGAGGACGGAGGAAAATGGAGGCTGGAGGAAATCTAGCAACCTCTTGCAAGCCGCAAGCAACAAGGCCACTGACAGATATTGTGGCAAATAAGGTATTGAGGACCAATTCCTCAATTTTGGTCTTTTTATTTCAGTTTTGTGTTGTTTGTTCTGTTGTTTTTCAATAAAGTACAAATGATGCATAATTTCCTATTTGGGACCTTATAACTGAAGAGCATCATGAGGAGTAGAAAAGCACTAAAATCAACGCATGGTACTCGCCCTGGGTTCATGGTAATCCTGTAAAACCACAGAGGTATCATCCTCTTGAGTTCGTGGTATGCCTGTAAAACCACTGAGGTAAAATCCTCTTGGTTCGTGGTAATCCTGTAAAACAACCGAGGTGAACAATCGGAAAGTGTTCCTGTCCCTCTAGGTTTCTGGTCAACCTTAGAAAAACCACGTGAGACCATGTAGGCATGCTCGTGTGAAGACCCTCTTTGCGGTGTTCTCATTAAGGGGGGGACTCTCTATCTGGAAATGTATGTTTGTACGAACAATGTATTAAGGGGCGAATGTTAGCATTAGTTTAATCCATTGTTGTTAATGGATAGTTATGGACAGTTATAATGGTCCTCTCTCCTTGTCTTCTCCTACAATCTTTATAAGGCTCTGCACTCTTGTTTGTAAAGACACACATTGGATGAATATCATTCTATCTTCTGCAATTGATCTTTGTTCCATCAAATAACTCACAATGTCAAAGCAATATCAAAATTGATAGAACTCTAAACGAAGACTGGCTATAAAGAGAAATTATTGATCATGATAATCTAACGTCAAGATCAATCACAATAACTCTCAAATGTGAGGTGAAATTACCAGATTTGAAATATATGGCCACTTACAAACAAATAATAGTAATAATAATGTTGAAATTCATGATGATAACCAAGCACACGCTTAGAGGGAAAAGAGGAAAATCATGTAGTTGGGAACTTTTTAAATTTAGGATTGCTAAGGAAAAAAGGTAATACTGTAAATGGGTTCTCGAGTGTTTGAAGCGCGCTAAAGCATGCTTTTTCCCTCCATGTGTGGAGCTTAACAAAAAACTCTCTAAAAGTGAAATTTGAAATTCAGAATAAGGTGACGGGTCTTTGGCGTTTGGCCACTGGTGTCCTATATTTTACATAAATTACACGTTAAATATATAACTAAATTTTGAGCACGTATACCCTTTTTCCAATGGGAATGTCATAATAGCTCATAAGGAAATGAGAATGAGGTCATCTGAGTGAATGGCGTAAAGGAAGGTCCATATTCATACACCATGGGCTTGGGGTTTTACATAATCCCTTTGGATTTGTAAGGAAAATCCCCTCCATTATACATACTCATCTTCTAAAAAATTACGAGAACTTGAATAATACACACTGTAAAGAATAAGACAAAGTTGACAATATCAGCATAATGGTAGCCAATTCACAAGGCCCAATCAATGAGCATATTCAATGGATATCCTTCCATCATTGTCATCCCTGGAACTACAATCATTGTCATCCTTGGAACTGCATTTGTTCAAGCATTCTGTCAAACAGTTTGCATGCACATCACATGCTCTTCTTCTACGAAATAAAACTTCATCGATTTTGAGAATAATGTCAAACAAATCAAACTGTAATGTCATTTTCAATGGTAAAATAAATGCAAATTACTGAAACATACAAAATGACAAAACCAAGGGCAAGTGGGTTATTCGATCCTGTCAATGCAAAACCTAAACCTCTTTACTTACCCTTGTTGTGTTGTCACGTACATCATTTTGCATTGCCACTACAAAACTGAAACACTGAATTTGAACAACATTCTAAGCCTAGGATTCTGGTGATGCAAAAAATGAAATTCCAAAAAGACCATCCCATCCTTTGTTGGTGTATTGTGGAACAATGTAGGCATATCCTTTAGTGGTGAGGAAAAAGGCTATGTCGTCGACCCCATCATCGGAATTTGAACAATTCATAGCAAATCGAAAGTGGGTGCTGAAATCCGCTATGGAGGAGAGTGGAATGGTGGTTTTACTTTACACAATCCTGTAGGCTCTTTGGTTCCCTGAGTATGTATACTTGGAACTACTACTATTTGTAAGATGGACAATATCGTCAGTCACACAATTAATTCCACCTGCATCACACACCGCAAATTCAGTGAAATTGAAGCTCGGACCTTGTTCTAATTGCCTGACGTGAATGAAAATACCAACTGTGTTGACGCAATAGAACACACATGCCAAAAAAATTAATTTAGAAAAGATAAATTTCGCCATGAAATTGTAGCTCTACTTAATTAAATATTATAATATAGATAGAGATAAAGGAGATTCTATAGAAAATGGAAAACAAAATCTCCCTCAAAAAATATATAATCCATTTCCATTGTCGTATGTTTGTGTGGTAGCAACTGTAATCAATACCTTATTTCTGTCATAATTGAAGTTGCTTCCAGTAATAATATAGAACAAAAATATGAACTTGCTTGACGTTCCGCATGATTTATTATAGTCGAGTTTGTTATATTTCAATTATTACTTGAAGATTAACCTTTCTTTGCCAATTGAAAAATAGTGTAATACATTGTTAGAAGTTCTCTATGTGTACTTTTACCCTTTTATACTTGTTAATGATCATTCCCCATCCCCCGCATGCACCTCAACAACACATAACATGAAATACAAGACTTAAAACATATGTAGAGTTAGCATGCAGTACAATATGAAGAGAATGTGTGAGGGTATCAGATTTTAATCCAACATTGTCATACACATATATTTGATCACTGGGGCATGCTATATTAATATAGCTAGCCAAATCTTCCACAAAGAATCAAGTACCAATCACAAAAGGATTAGTGCTTAAAACAATCCTGATATCTTTCAACCAATGACTTAACAGTAGTTTCCATTCTTTCAAAGTTTGATTTCATAACAAAACTTGTGGCACTAATGACAACTCATATTCAGAAATAATGGCTTAGTAATAATTGTAATAAGAAAGTATCTTGAATAACAACTCGTTACTTTCTGTGAAACTTTCCTACTAACCAGAGACAAATGGCATCAATCGCAAACTTTGCACCCCAAACTGAATTTGATCTGAAACCTAATATTGATGATTTTTGAAATGGAAATGTTGTGGATGAGGCTAAGGCTCTCAAGGTAGGACTGTCAACTAGACCAGCAATTTTAAGCCTAATGGGGTGTATTGAAAAACTTGCAGCAAACATATCCCTTGAATAAGGTTGTTAAATCTTCAGATGATCCATTTTTCTCTCAGGAGTTTCTAAAGAAGGGAACAAAGACCGATTTTCTATTGCTGCATTCTCTGCAGTTATTCCATGGCCATTAAATCCCATACCAAAAATGATTTCTAGAAATTGAGTGGCGTCCCTTCTCTCATACTTCAAGAAAACAACCCTTCAACATTACAAGAAAAGAAGTGGGTACAAAAATATTTCTATCTTCCCTAACATCATCCAGTGAAGAAGGTAACCATGCAATTTATAGTAGTTTTCTTCCAAAGTTTTGAATTGTTTTAAGGGTTAGGCATCATGTTTGTGCTTTTTAAATGAAGTGGTTCATCTATATTTCTACACTTACAAAATCAATCACCCATAGTTTAAACAAAATCAACTACAAAAATAAAAACTATCCCTCTAAATCAAATAATATATACCTTTCGGCACGATTGCTAGTTTTTATCAAGCTATGAATGGAACAATTCCCCATTCCAGAATAGAATTATAAATCATGTCTGCAATAATGAGAATTCCATGTCAAATTGTTAAGATTTAAATAATTTATTACACCATTATAGTGAAGTTATTGTGTGATAAATATAATATAATAATAATAATAATAATAATAATAATGAAGAAAATAAATAAATAATAATTAACATATAAAAATAATAATAATGAATTTAGATGCTTCACACAAGTTGACCTACCCATCATTTATTTTAAGTACCAATACCATTTAAACTTTATTACAGAATTTTCTAAAACAGATAGATAAGACAGATTGAAAAATAGAGATCCGCACAATGCTTCTTAATTTTGTGAGTTAAGTGACATGACAGATAGAAAGATGGAGATAAGCACAATGCTTCTCAATTTTGTCAGATTAAGAACATGTGATTATAATTTAAATCTTTCAACCAGAGATTCCCATGCCGTTTTGATCTTTCAACCAGATATTCCCATGCCATTTTAATCTTTGAGATATTAAAGTTCCGAAAGACCCGTTTATGCTATAAAAATGTAGTCGACTTTTGCTGTCACATGTTATTGCGGCTTCTAGAGAACATGACTTTAGAATTGGCTTCCACGTTTTTTTATATTAAGTAGATTTTTGGTGCGATGCATCTGTATTTGTCGGCTGCAGTACTCACTCGAAATTCCCACGTGTGTTTTAGCCCACAGATTACCACCTCGATTTAATGAGAGCCGTTTGAATAGAAAACGCACAACCCTCGATCAGGTGACACGTGTGGCGCATGCATTTCTACTCATTTTGTTTTGTCTTATTCAAGAGCTAGCGACGGATACAAATATGATGGTGTGGGCTTGGACATCTTCAATTATTTTAACGAATTTGATACATTATTGGGAGTACTATAGGTCAATAATACTGGCATTTTGGCCTTAACTTGATTGTTTTGTTTTGGATGGCTTCTGGTAAGGTGGCATGTTGTGATTCTGCTCCTGCTTCTTCTGTAATTAATATGTTGGGCAAGGACAAGTTAGAATGGCCTGAATCAATACAAAGTGTCCAATCTATTGCAGAGACTGGGATAAAATGCTTGCCTACTAAATACGTCCGGTCTGAGGAAGAGAGACCCACAGACCATGTATTGTTTGAAGAACACATTCCTCTTATTGATTTGTCTGGTCTCGAAGATGACAGGAGGAGGAGAAAGACAATGGAAGAGATTTCTCATGCATGCAAAGAATGGGGTTTCTTTCAAGTGATTAATCACGGAATGAGCTCCGATCTTTTACAAGCTGGAAGTGATGTGTCAAAGATGTTTTTCCACCTCCCGTTGGAGGAAAAACAAAAGCATGCCAATGATCCAAATACATATGTTGGATATGGGAGCAGAGTTGGTGTGGAGAAAGGAGCCATTCTTGATTGGGGAGATTATTACTATCATCATTTCTTGCCCTCTTCCATAAGGGAGGAGCATAAATGGCCTTCTCAACCACTTGAATATAGGTATACCTAGATTAAGGGATTATATCTATCCATATAGAGAGAATGATTAAGGCCCGGGTAAATTGGGTAATTGCATGGAGTGTTTATATTTAAGGGGTGATAATTTATTTATTTTACTATGAATAGTGGATCAATATATTAGTTTCATACATGTTAATAGTAGTTAGTGTCCAACCTTACATATTAATTTAATTCACTTCATTTAAAATAGAGATATAATTACATAATTGTATTAAGAATTTGATATTTTAGAGGTTATGCAAGTGACTTTGTTGTAGAATTATTAAATTTAATTCATACTCGTGTATTTTTCATAGTTTGTATTTTTCAGAAGATATATCAAGAAATAATAATATGTAAATAACATGGGAAAAGATAGTTGGAAAATATATTAGTAAAGGAAAATTATGATAGACTATTTGTTAGAGAAATAACTGGGAATTTTGGGCAGTATTAGCTACAAAAAAATTTATTACGAAGCCTTTTTTGGATAATAGAGGTATAACATATCAAGTAATAGAATATTTGATCATAATTACTTATTTTTCTGCAATAAATTTTATTTCTTTATAGAAGACATTAACTCTAATGTTGCCTAGGGTGCTCATAATCCTAAATTTGGTCTTCTAAATATATTTAGATATAATGCAATGGATTATTACTTTCTCTCTATATATAGAGTATACTTAAGAACTTCCATATTTTTTCAATCTTGTGAGATGGATAGTGTGTAAGAGAACTCTAAAGAATAAATGATTAAAAAAAATCTAGTTACATTGTAAGATGCATTGGAGGAAGAGTAGAATTCACGTAATTTGTAAAAATAACGGTGAAATGTAAATTGTCCAAAGAGAAAGGAATGGATTTCAACAGAATCTTCGAGGTTTGTAATTGAATTAGGTAGCGCAGAACAGTGTATTTTTCTACTTTAATACACAAGGCAATCCTTACAATTTACCTACCTCGGATGGCATTTAGAAGTTAATATCTATATATGTCCGAAAAGTACATGTACAAAATATATATTACATATTTTGTAATAAAATCTGTTACAAAGACATACAGCGGTAAGAAATGTGTCAGTTAAATGGTGAAATTTATTTCTAAATCTTAATACGTTATTGGACCATAATACGCTATTATTTGGTTTGCTGAGTTTGCCCACTAGCCAAAGTATCAGTTATTTGGTTTGCTGCGTGTGCGCATGTTTTGTTTTAACTATTGCAACTTTTCCAATCCTTAGATGCTACCGGTGTTGAGGGTCTCCCAAACCAAGGATATCAAAATAAAAAGATTATATTTTGTCGGAGATCAATCAGTTCCCACTGGATTAGGCAATATGAATTTATCTCCTTAAGTAAATCTGATACGGATATCTCTAGATGGCTCGTAGAATTGGGTTCAAAGTTGGCTGCTTAATTAAATCTGAAACGGATACCGGCGATGACGGCTCTAACCATGCATTTTCTACATACTATTCAATTCAAATATATTTGTCTCATGCTCCATTGTTCTGCTCGTTTTTTACAGTTTGGAAAATTTAATTGCAGGCCTACAATGAAAGAATACTGCAGTGGAGCCCTAAAACTGAGTAAGACATTGCTTTCTGTGCTCTCTCAAAATGTAGGTCTTCCTCCCACAACACTGGAGGAAGCTTTCGGAGGAAATGAGAACATCGGCATATGTGTTAGGTTGAATTATTATCCAGTGTGCCCACAACCGGATTTGACATTCGGCCTCTCCCCTCACTCAGACCCGGGAGGCATCACCATTCTGCTTCAGAATGAAGTTTCAGGTCTCCAGGTTAGAAAGTCCGGTCATTGGGTTCCCGTTCCTCCTATTCCTAATGCTCTCATAATAAATCTTGGGGATCAGATTGAGGTCAGTATTTTATGATAATTTAAGTACATTTTTAAGCAGAAACATGTAACGACGAAGGGTACTTACAAAATAGTGCAAATTTGTGTTACAGATTTTGACTAACGGCATCTACAAAAGTGTAGAGCACAGAAGCATTGTGAATAATATCAAGGAACGTATGTCCATCGTCATTTTCTGTAATCCAAGTGGAGACCAAAAAGTTGGGCCTTTAAAGGACCTGGTTGATGAATCCAATCCCATGAAGTACAGAGAGATGACCCCCCCCCCCCCCCCCCCCCCCCTTCAATGAATACCGTATGTTTATTAGAACCACAGGGAACAAGGGAAAGACCTACGTCAACTCAATTCATTCATCCTCCTACCATTGAGAAAAAGGGTTTTGGATTCATCCTCCTGATTTAGGACTATCCAAGACTATCCAATTATAACTTAAGTCGTTCATGTTATTGTTTTAGATAGTCCTTTAATGTGTTTGATTTTCCCCAGTCATTTAGTGGTAAGTCTTGCGTTTACCTAAGTCCGCGCCATTTGTTTTTCTGTATTCGTGTTTTGTGTGTTATCGTTTGTGTTCTGGAAAATTATGTTTCCGAGTGTGAAGTTTTTATATTTCTCCCAGATGTAAAACAAACGGAGATCTGGAATAAAGCGTTGTAATATAATGAAACTTGTATTTATAGGTTGTTGGTTGTCCTCTATAATTATCTATACATGTAGGTGGTTGTTTGGGGTATAAAACTATTTTTTATGTGTAGGTTAATTGTTATTATGTTAATATATATATATATATATATTTAATGGTTGTTGGTTAGAGCATTTATAAGATCATTGTCAATGTGGGGAATGATTAGATGAGTTGATACATGTTCATCAATGGGTGATTGTTATATCCTTCTATAAAAATCATCTTTGACAATACTTGAGTTGTGCGCAAGCCCATGCAACAAACATGATCAAGATTATGAATATGCTCTACAATAACATGTTACAATTCTAAGTTGGGTGATATCTCCCATATTCACACTAGGGGTGGTTTTTGGAGTATCATGTTAGTACTCACATAACAATGGGTTAGTAATTTCTAGTATAATTATATGTGTGAACTAAATTGTAATGATTTGTTAATAACCACCCATAATTATGAGTGCTACATGTCTGAATTAGAACATATTAATAATGAATGTTTCAAGAGCTGGTGTAATAATCTCCATTAAGAATTTAAGATGAATAATCTTAAAAGACCGCATTACAATTGTATCTCCTTAATTTGTGAGAATGTGGTCTTCTCTAACTAAATAATGTAATGGAATAAAAAAATTCTATTATTAATTTACATTATTTTAAAAATTGTCTTTCTATTTCATAAATTAACTCTACATTCAAAGACAACATTAATACATATACATGTATTTTTAAATTAAAACTAAGTAATATGTAGATCTGCCGGTATATACATTCATTGTAAACCCAATCATATTTTGTTTATGGATATTACTTGGGATTCAAATTCACTTCATGTTTACAATGGAAAGTTTCATGTGCAAAGAAATTCCGGCTAACTTGATTTCATTAATTTACAATACCCACAATAAAATAGTGGCAATTTAAAATTGTTGAATATAATTTTTGCTTTACAACTATAAAGTGCAATCGCCCTAGTTATTACTAGATTTATACAACAATAAATATTAATTCTTATGAAGAACATAACTTTAAGTAAGGCTAGAAAATAACATCTACTCAAAATTGGTTTTTGTTTTCATGCCAAATTAAAATAAATTCAGAATAGGTGTTTTTCTTTTTTTTATGGCCTTCTCAACACTGAAACATGATTTTGGTTGTCTCGTTACGAAATTTTTTCTGTGTTTCAATATCTAACTTTGATATTATGATTCCTTTGTGTTGATATATCCAAAGTTTAAAAATGTCAAGAGGCATTCTATAATTGTGGTAGGGAGTGTACGATTTGAAGGGACACTCTACAATGCTAGTATTGATTTGGAAACATGTACATCCTTTCAATAAAAGAACAATTATGGTTAACATAATTTTACATATAATTTAGTTTGTAAAAGTTCTAAATTTGTATTATAAAAATCAACTTTTAAAAATAATAAAAATCTAAGAAAAAATCAAAACAATATGATTAAAAAAATAATTTTAAAAAAACAAAAAAGATACAAAATGTTAAATATTTTTATTAGATAAGGTAAAAATGATATGGTTTTCTAACGATCAAAAAACCCTTTACACCAAGAGGAACCAGGTTAAAACTAATAAAAAATAAATAGGATAGAAATCCAAAAGAAACAAGCAAAATTCAATGTAAGCTACACCGATATCTAGATCAAAGAAACTTGACCCTAAACAAAGAGAGAGCAATACATTAAGACCTTCCACTAGATGCCACAAGAGTATGACTCTGTGTTAAATGAACTAACTGCACAAAGTTTTTTTTTCTTAGGATGCTCCTTAGTCTATCCATCCACGTCAACCACAAGGTCTGATAATCCCACCAAATTTCCACCATGAGACTCTCCCACATCCGTATCAAAGATAACTTCCTATCTTCAATCCAAATTATCACATAACTTCCTACCCATTAAAGAACTCTTGCCAACCGACCGAGTCCCACTTATCAAAATATGACATAGTGAAGATAATGAAATCGATACGACACCTATATTTAAAACCATATTCAAATTATTAAATTTAGATGTCCCAATCCTACCTAGTGGGCCCACCCACCCAAACAGCATCAGAAATGTCAGTCAGAAATTCTAACATATCCTTCTTCATTCTGTCATCGAGTCCCCTAGATCGGTAGAAGAATCATTCTCCAAGGTGCCACAGACTTAGAGGAATTTACCACAAACTAATCGTCATCCTCTGCACCTACACCATATTTGTTTGAAGCCTCCTCCCCTGGCACATCATCAATCTGTGTTACAGGAATCTGAGGTCCACAATTTTCGTCGTTCTTCTCTTGAGACAATAATGCCCATCGACAATAGTTCTTCATCATCTAGTCTAACATTCTACACTTATCAAAAATAATCATTGAGCTCTCGATAGCTAACTTTTTCTCCCATTTTTCAAATGAAAAATCCAAAAAAAATATTTTTGCCACCTTGGACCCAACTAGAACATTAATATAAAGGTGATATAAAACCAACCTGGATCAAGCTTCAGTTCCAGGGTTAGCTGTGATAAAAAATCACTTAAATATTGCAATCTCTGAAAAGACTTTGAGCTCCTATAACTCCAAGGGAAGATCTGAGAGGAGAATTCAAATAGGAAGATCTTGAAATTTAATCTCTTGTAGCAACCCATCTTGCCAACGATAGAGGATAAGGGAATATTTATTGTAAAACTGTGGCAACCTATCTAACACCTTTTTGCAGATCCAACTCTTCTTTGAAATAGAAGATAAATCCATCCCACGCTAGTGCTCTAATCTCTAACTTGCATCATGATTTCCTCCTACACCTCTTTCTTACAAAATCTATGTTTGGTCTAGTGCAAGAAAAACATCGTACAACCTTGTATTTAATTTTTCCCTAGCCCTATCAACAACCAACTCTGGAATCTCCAAATGTGGATCTCCATCAATCTCGATAGGAGAGATATTAATAGGCTCCTGGTGCTCTACACCAAACAATCTTCTCACCCACGTTTTTGATGCAGCATTAGCATTCGCTGAAACACCCATGTTTGCTATTACCCCACTCTCGTTTGTTGTTCCACCTTTCTCATTTATAAAAAATAGGTAAAGGACATCATTAAATTTTTTTATAAATTTTAAATATGATTTAATGTTTGTATGTAGAATTTATAATATGACTATCCAAACATATTATTTAATGAAAACTTATTGTTTATTTATTATTAATGAATACCTAATCCAACTCCATGTATTTAATGTTTAGGTAAATTTTGATATTGTAACTTTATTTAATTTGACTGTGTTTTGCTTCTATTATGTCTATTTAGCTATCTATATACTTGTTAAATTGTATGTTAGAAATAATTACATATTTTGGGTTGTAGTTACTATTATCTAAAATTCATCCGAAAGGTGATTTTGATAACTTGCACAATTTCTTTAGGCTTGACCAAGAAGAAATGGTTCGAGGCCCAAAATCAAGTTTTGAGGGATCCCTTAGCTTTTCTCTAACTTCTCTATTCAAGGAAAACTCCAAGGAGATAGCTCAAATTTGCACAAATTTGAAAGAATGAAGTCAAGGACCTATTTTAGTGCAAATCGGGTCTGAGGGTTATGGATGGAACCAATATGGATCATACAAGAGTTCATCATATCAAATTCAGGCCCAAAATGCTAAAAAGGTAATGGAATGCAAAAAAAGAGGATAAAAATGTCCCGCGCCGTCTGTGGGATAGTTGGGACAAAAGTACCCAAAATGCCTGAAAATTTGATTTGGTCGTAGGAAACTACAATGCGGTTAATGCAGAAAATTATGTCTAGGACAATCGGGCCCCAAAAAGTTGAAATAGCCATAACCAAGTGCAATGCAGTTAAGGAAAAAAAATATGTCTAGAATAATTAGGCCCCAAAAAGCCAAAATAGCCATGACCAAGTGCAATGTGGTTAAGGAGGAAAAATATATCTGGGACAGTCGGGCCTCAAAAAGATGAAATAGTTGGACAAAGTGCAATGCGGTTAAGGCAAAAAAATATGTCTGGGACAGTTGGGCCTCAATAAGCTAAAATAACCATGACCAAGTGCAATGCAGTTAAGCCAAAAAAATATTCTTGAGACATTCGGGTCGCAAAAGCTGAAATAGCCATAGGTTTGTATGGTGCAGATATGTTAGGAGTAAATGGCCGACCTGGTGTGGTCAATGACAGATACGCGAGGATAGAAAATCCCAAATCATGCGATGCAGAGAAAGGAGGTCCGCGTGGTCTAAGTAACACAGGGACATGAGTTCCCCTAAAACTTGAAATCACCGCAATACAAATGAAAGTGGTGTAATACAACCCCCGAAGTTCAAACAGGCATAACTATTGACCCAGAGCTCTGATTTTCACAAAAATTGACTTTTCGAAAAGTGCATAAATTTTTCAATTCTAAACAAGTTTTCACAAAATGTGTCTCATTGGAATTATGATTCCAATATCGACACAAAAAAATCAAGAAATTCAAAAATTAATGAAGTTTTAACGTTGATTTTTCTGATAACGTTACCAAGTTTAGAACAGTGATTTTATTGGTGGTTGTGAGAACAATTAATGAAGTATGGGCATACGTTTTTCACTAATAAAAGTTATGCAACAGTATGGGGAGCCTTTTTTAAGCAACATACCATCATTTCACTTCATTGATTACCTCTTGCAAGTTGTGGAAAGTTAAATTTTAGTATTTTCATTTCTCCCTCTCTCTCTCTCCTCTTAGAATTCTATAAATTAGAGTGTTGGGCTCATTGTAAAATGATGATTTTTGAGTAGAAAAACTATGTCATTTTGGTTTTGTGAAGCCAATGTGCTGTAAGACCTTGTAGTGGACTCCTTGCATAGTGATCCAAGCCTTTACTTTGTAATAGATTAAACTGTGTATATCATGAAGTAATAGATGCAAGTTTGTGAATGTATCTATTATCACTGAATCACAAGACCCTCATATTTACACAAGTGTGTGTGCTTGATCTCACAGTATGAATGGGTAACATAGGTTCTATCTCCAAGTTGTGGGACTTGCTAATTTAGATAGACCTACAGAGAAAGCTAGTTCTTTCTCCTAAAATACCAGCCAAAATCTACTCTAATGAAGGAAAAATTATCTTATCCTAATCTAACTTTCCAAGGGATGAGGGAGATAGAGTGTGTGAAAAAAAATCCTAAAATAAAGTGGTGATACACTAGAAAAGGAGGGAATGAGAATAGCTTTCCAATGTGTGAAAAATGGAAGTAAAATACATACTAGAGAGGGTGATAACAGTTCTCCATAGTCTAACAAACTGCATTCACAACAATATTTCATACACACACACACAATAATAATGAATCTCTGCAATAGTATAAAGTAGAAAAAATATATTCGCAATAAGATTAAAGAGGAAAGAAGAATGCAAGAAAAAACTTCAAGGGATGTTACATCAACAAACTTGCATCGATTACTTCATGATATGGAAATTTTAATCTATTACAAGGTAAAGGCCTGGATCACCATGAAATAAGTCCACTATAAGAGCCTACAGCACATTGGCTTCACAAAACCAAAAAGACAAAGTTTTTCTACTCAAAAACCATTTTTCTTACAATGAGCCCAACACTCTAATTTATAGAATTCTAAGAGGAGAGAGAGAGGAAGAAATGAAAATCCTAAAATTTTATTTCCCACAACTTGAAAGAGGTAATGAGTGAAAAGAAATAATGGTATGTGTCTTGCAAAAGGATCCCCATATTGTCCCATAGCTTGAAGCAGTGAAAAATGCATGCACATGCTCCATTAAATGTTCTCACAACCACCAATAAAATCACTCTTCTGAACCTAGAAACGTTTTTAGAAAAATCAACATCAGAAATTCTGCAATTTATATAGTTCTTGATTTATGTATTTCGGGATTGGAATCATGATTCCAATGAGACCAATTTTGCAAAAATCCATTTAGAATTGTAAAATTTATGGTCTAGTTCTTGATTTATGTATTTCGGGATTAGAATCATGATTCCAACGAGACCAATTTTGCAAAAGTCCGTTTAAAATTGTAAAATTTATGGTCTACTCAGTGTGAGAAACTATTTTGGGTTTGCCAGGGATTTCTTGCATTTGATGGGATTGAGAATTTAACGTTTTGGAGCTATAGATGTTTACTTCTTTTCACCCATTTATTCTCATTAAAAATATGAAATTTCACCCTTTCCGAGAAGTCAAATTTTATGAAAATCAGATCTCTTGGTCAAAATTTATGGCCGTTTGATGTTTGGGGATCAAGCATTAACATTCCCTTTGGATTACGGGTTGCGGCACTTTTACAGTGTGGGCCTCTTTTCTCCACATCGTCTGATTCAGTATTTTCATTCATCGCGTAACCATCATTGACTAGACCAGGTGGGATGTTGACTCCTACCATATCTGTAATGCTTTGAGTGCGGTAATTTCAGTTTTTTGGGGTTTTATGCATACTTTTTTCCTAGTTATCCCGTGGACTGCACAGAACAAAGTTTTCACCCTTTTCCACAATGAAATGGCTTACGACCATTTGGGATTTTTTGGGCCCAACTGTATAAAAGATATTTTTTTGGCTTTACCATAACGAAATGGTTTTTGGCCATTTCAGCTTTTCTGGGCCCGAATGCCCTAGAGATATTTTTTATCCTTTACTGCAATGAACTTTCTTGTGACCATTTCAGATTTTCAAGAATTTCAGGTACTTTTTTTCCAGTTGTTCCATGGACAGTGTGGGTCATTTTATCCACTTTTACCACATACCATTGCCTCTTTAGCATTTTGGGCCCGGTCCTGGTATGACAAACCCTGGTACGATCCACATTGATTCCATCCACAACCCTAAGACCCAATTTGCACTAAAATAGGCCCTTGACTACATTTTTTCATTTTTTTGCAAACTCCTTCAATTTTTTTGGATAGGGGAGTTAGAGAAAAGCCAAGGGACCCCTCAAAACTTGATTATGGGCCTCGAACCATTTTTGCTTGCTCAATCCTGAAGAAATTTTACAAGTTATGAAAATTACCTTCGGGGTGAATTTTGGATAACAATATCCTCCCTTGTTGTGTTATTTGCATTCTTCTTGCCTATTCAATCTTACCGCAAATATATTGTGTCTATTTGATGCTCTTATAGGGATTTATTATCATTGTGTGTGTACGAAATATTATTTTGAATGCAATTGCTAGACTATGGATAATTATTATCATCCTATAAAGTATGCACTTCACTTCCATTTTTCACACATTAGAAATCTATTTTCATTCACTCCTCTTCTGGTGTATCATAGTTGTTAGTGTAGGCTTTACATTCATGCACTCTATCTCTCTGGTCCCTTATTAAGTTAGATTAGGATAAAATTAATTTTCTTGCATTAGAGTATATTATGGCAGGTAGTTTAGGAGTAAGAAACAACTTTCTCTAGAGGTCTATCTCAAGTATCAAGTCCCACAACTTTGAGATAGCACCCATGTTACATAGTCATATCGTGAGCTCAAGCACAATGACTTGTGCAAATCTAAGGGTGTTGTGACTTGGTGATAACAGTTACCTATTACATAGATCTAATAATCTAATGTCAGTAAGTTTTTTGTATGTCTATTATATCTATTTGTACATATTTATCTAGTTAATTATTTATTAAATAATATGCTATACCTATTTATTTATTGATATTATTGATGTAATTTTAAGGTAAATATAGATGTTAATTTACTATATTGCAAGAAAATCTTATATTTATTTTAGATATTTCTTGATAAAATGATATTAAATCTATAAATCTTATATATGCTATATTCATATATATCTTTAATTATTATTGCATATATATATATATATATATATATATATATATATATATATATATATATATATATATATATATATATGTATATACTTATTTACTCTTTAAATGGATTTAAAGTTTCTAAATTCAATGCTACATATAGCCTAATATATATGTGTTGATTTTTGTACATATTTAAATATTAATTTGAAGAAAAATATTCAAATATGAAATTTTATGATATACATATCTATTTAAAAAGGCTGGTAAAATATAAGAGTTAATAGCTTGATATTAAAGAACAAAAATTGTTCAAGTTATTAATTGTTTCTCAATATAATGAAAAAGGAAGTGGGAATGCAAGCTGGTGGTCAGGGTAATGGATAAGGATGATTTCCTTTTCTACTTCTTGGAGTAATTGGACCTACAACGTGTGCTTCTAGAAGCATCATGGTTTTTTTGGGAAAATGGCTCTTAGTATTATGCAATGGGAATTTGGATTGTCTGGCTCTTTACCTAAAATTCTGATCTAGATTCAAATACATACTTTTCCCTTGGAGTTCTAGGAGCTGAAGGTTTTTTTTTCAGAATATCAAGAGCTTTGGGTGTGTTCATTGTTGTGGACCTGGCTACGAAGGCTCGATTAAGACTAGTTTTTGCTAGAATGTGGATTAACATTCCCATGGGGGCCAAAGTGCCCAAGAGAATATTTCTAGATATGTCAGATGAAAATTGTGAACATGCCATGGAAGTAAAAATATCTAGGATCATCTATGAGAAACGAAGGAAAGTGGGTTTCAATACCTGGTATTTTTTCAGTGAGAACTTACCGGGATATGACACAGATTCCCTTCAGGTCCCAATCACTTAGATGGATTCAGATCTCTAATATTTATATGCGGAGGAGGGTGTCATGAAAGAAGTTATCGGCTACACCTTTGGTGGGTTTTCTTCTTCCAATTACATGGGGGAAGGAAAAACATTTATGTGTCTCACAGCCAGATCTCCTCACGGTAGTGAGGTTTCTTGTTTGAATAATGGTCCTCTAAGTACAATTGGTGGGTTTGGGAGTAGTAGTTCTCCGGTTTGGGAGAAATGGACATGTCTTCAATTTGAATTTATCACCTGCACCTTTTGTAGTATTGGGTTTGGGAGTAGTGGTTTTGTAGTTTCGAAGTTGAATCATGGTCCACTTGGTTGAAAAGGAAGACATGTACATTGTAGTAGCCAGTATTAGACTGAGTGAATAGGTTGTACATGGTTCTAGTAAATTTTTGGGCCTATTGGAATGAGCTTGGTGGATCTGGCATGACAGACATGTTGGTAAGAATCACTAGTGGGCCTAATGTGGAATAATCACATTCAAATCCAAAATGAACCTTGACATGAACCATGTGGTTGCTGCTAATGTAAGGATAAGAGGGGAGTGGGATGTTTTTAATTTTGAAAATTTTGTTCTCACTTTAGTGGTTGGAGGCTGTGATGGTAGGTGTGGAAAGCCCTGTAGCAATGATGACAAGTTCCCATAGTTGGGTTGACCGTTGGTGGAGAATTTTGTTGTTTTTGGCTCCATGAAATCAGTGATAAATAAAAAAAATATTATTTGATCAACAACAACATTTTGGTTTTCCTCAATGTGGATGTGGGACGACCAAATGCTAACCTTTTGAATCCATTATCCATTCATGAGGATGTTGCAAATGGATGGACTAAAATCATTTCAAAGAAATTTATTAATGTAAAATATGATAATGTTTAATGTATTTTCTCTCGTAACGAATCTAGGTGCTATTATCCCAAATTCACCCCTCAAGTTGAATTGGATAAGTTGCATGATTTAGGCTCAAATAGGTTGAAATGGTTTAAGGCCCAAAAATCAAGTTTTGGGGAGGCCCCTTTGCTTTCCTCTAACTCCCCTATACAAGAAACATCCAAGAAGTTAGAAAATTTTGAGAAAATATGAAAAAAAAGCCTCTTCCGGTGAAATGTGGAAAAATAAGATATTTTTGTCCCGAAATGCATGCGGGACGTTAAGACGTGCAGGACCCATATCACCAAAATCATCGATTCACAAAGGAATCAACAAAGTCAGGTTTTTGTGGCCTAGGATGCACAGGTATGTGTAGGACGTTCGAGACCCAAAATGACGAAAAGGTCGTACTCAAAGGGGAATTGGCAAAGTCAGAAATTTTTTTCCTAGGTAGTCCATGGGATGTCTGGACACGTGGCACTTGCATGGCCAAAATTGCTGATTTACAAAGGGAAGAGACATGCGAAGGAAGCAGAGGTAAAATACCTTCACGGCCTCTTTAATGCTCAAACATTCAAGACATAAAAGGATGAAATTTCGGCACCAAGAGGGAATCAGAAATAATAGAGGTCAATGACCCAAGTTGCATAAGGCACATCTAGGACACCAAGACCTAATTTTACCGAAACAAACGCATACAAAGGAAAATTCAAATGGCCATAACTTTAGTGGACTTTTGAAGATAAATGAAACATCCTTAACTCCAATAAAGTTAGATACTCATTCCCGTTAAGTGAAAGAAATGTTTGGTAGACCCAAAACAATTTCCTACACTCAGAAGGTCATAATTTTTTCATTTCTCAATGAAAAACACACAAAAATGGTACCGTTGGAATCGTGTTTCCTAGCTCGATATAAGGAAATTGAGAAATATGTAATTTGATAAATAATATATGGATATGTTGCATAAAACATGCCCATTTTAGAATAGTTGTTTTATTTGGTTGTTGGGATGCATTAAATGAAGCATGGGATGAAAATTCTCACTGATGCAAGTCCTAGGATAGTGTGGGGGGACTTTTGTAAGAAACAAAACACCACTTCAGTTCATTTACTACCTCTTTCAAGTGGTTGAAGGACAAATTTCTGGATTTTCATTTTCCTCTCTGTCTCCTCTTAGAATTCTATAAATTGGAGTGTTGTGCTCATTGTAAAGGGAGATAGTCTTGAGTAGAAAAACTCTACCAAATTTGTTTTGTAAAGATGATGTGCTGCAGGACCTTGCAGTGGAGTCCTTACATGGTGATACAGGCCCTTATCTTGTAATAAATTAGATTTTGCATATTTATGAAGTAATAGATGCAAGTTTGTGGATGTATCTTCCCCTATTGTGTTTGTTTTAATTCTTCTTTCCATTTCAAACTCATTGCAAATATATTGTGTGTATTTATACTCTTTTAGGGATTCATTATCATTGTGCATGTATGGAATATTAATATGAAAGTATTTTCTAGACTGTGGAGAACTGTTATCACCCCTTCTAATATGAAATTTTCTCTTATTTTCACACATTGCAAAGCTATCCTAATTCTCTCCTCTTATTTTAGTGTAGGATTTTTTCCCATGCACTCTCTCTCTCCCTGGTTTCCTAGAAAGTTAGATTAGGAAAGGATAATTTTTCCTACATTAAAGAAGATTGTGGCAGGTAGTTTAGGAGCAAGTACCAGCTTTCTCTGGAGGTCTATCTTAAGTGGAAAGTCCCACAACTTGGATATAGTACCCATGTTATCCAATCACACTGTGAGATCAAGTACACAAACTTTTGTAGACCGCAGGGTGCTGTGATTCGGTGATAACAAGTGCACCTCTTAAATTTTAGGGTTTTTTATGTTATCTTCAGCGGCTGGTAGAAGTTGCCTCTTGTGTTCTTTAGTGCCTTATCTTTTCTCCATTTGTATATGGGGATTTTTATTCCCTAAAAAACAAAATTATTTTTTAACTTATCTTTAAAAATGTTTTAAATAGATATAAGTAATATCAAATTGTTATGTTGATTTAAGTACATTTTAGGAATGACTAGACAAAGAGTGAATATTGAAAATGAAGAAGATTCAAGAAAATATCAACATGTCAACATTATACAAGGAAAAAATAACAAATGACATACATAGAAAAATAAAGCAAATTCTTATTTCACAACGAATGAGTTGCATGATCATATGAAAATATGTCTCATTCAAATTTAGTTGATTGTTTGATATGGTATAGAATCACCATAAGAATGAAAAACTTCTATTGAAAAAAAAAATTGTAGCGAACCGATTGACATGTTTCATAAAATTTATCGAACATTATTTTATTCACTTTTAATGAAACTGATACGTGTTTCTCTAATCTTGTTGCAGATGCTAATAACATACTTTTCTTAGATAAATCTGCATATAAGATGCTAACACGTATTATTCTAGAGGCTCATATTACACTCATGTCACATGTAGTGCCCACTTCCCTTTGACACCTTTTGATACTAATCATGATGCCACTGATTATATTATAGACATGATTATGGACCTTATTATAGTATGATGATAGATGTAGATCATGGATTATTGTTGACTTAATTCAGTTGTGATGCATGATGATTATTAGAGGCAATTTGGATATTGATAATGGTATGCTATTTTACATGGTTATATTATGGATGTTATGCGGACTTGTGATATTTGGATATTGTGAGTAGACCTAGAAATGGAAATTGTTGGATGATGATATAATTATTGAGTAAAATTGCAAATGATATTGCTACATTGCTTTGATGTTGTTGTGATTCATATATCTAGATGATTTTGGTAATTATATTATATTACTTTGGATTTTATGATATGGCCACGAGGCCAAAGGAGGTAATTGTGTTTTACAGGTTAAAATATCACAAAAAACATCAGGGGGTTGAAGACCAGCCACATTGGAATTCTAGATGAATTCAACAAGGTCACCATGGGAACTAGTATTTGTTTGTGTGTGTTAGGGATTCCCATGGGGGGTATCACCTTTAATTGTGACAAAGGGGTTTTATGTATTTATTTTATTTTGGTCCCTTTGTTTATGTTTGCATGTGTTTATTTTGTGGTGTTTTTACCCCTTTCATTAATTATTAAATGGTATGTAAATTTTGTGAGTTATCATATTGTTAAAATAAATAAATCAAATATGTCATAAGAAAGTAATTAATAGAGTTTTTTGTCTTGAATTAAAGTGTTGTAAGGGATGTGTAAGTGATGTGTAAGTTAACTTTTGAGTGTGAAACACTCCACCTTCTTGGAAATTTGAAATTGTCCTTGGAGGCTGATTTTGGAGGCTTGTGGGACAAGTTAAACTTGTCCCATACCCCTTAAATTTAATTACCAACCATACCTACGATTGGATAGTTGAGATTAGAATTTTATAATGTTGTTTGAGAAGGAAAATTACAGGTTTTAATTGCACTTTTCTTACATGTTGTAATTTCAGTCCTTTGGGGTGTGGGTTTGTTTTGGAGTATGTAAGTAAATTGTCATGTTATTCACCCACCTATTTATTACAAATTGGAGAATAAAGTTGACCTTATGTTGGGTTTGAGGATGTGTTATGTGGCATCCTACATGGATTCACCTCATCCTCTTCCCTTCCCTCTTCTATAAAATTCAAATTCCATGCCTTGTTTTAGGGTTGCTTCATTTTGGAGACTTCATTTTTGGGTGAATTATTTTCCTATTTTGGAGCTCTTTCCTGAAGAAGTTCTTGGAATATTGTTGCATGTTTGTGTTTGGCTATTTTGGATTACTTGCATTGGGATAAAGTCTATTGTTTTGTAACTTGAAATAACTCCATCATGGAGAGGTAAGAGCTTCGCTCTTAGAATGCTTCTCTTTTGGTTTATGAAAAAGTTAATGTGTGAATGTTTTGGCATGTGGGTAGATGGTCTAGGAATGCTGTATGATAAGACTATGGGGTTATTTTTTGGGAGGCACAAGTGGGTTCAGGGAGGTATAAGGTTGGAGGGGTTTGGGATTTGGGTTCCACCTTATAAGAAAATAACTTGCATTTATTTACTCATTATGGGGTGCCATAAGAGGTTGGGGAGACATAAGAAAATGTGAGGAATAAGGGGTACTTGGGGGAGGCATAAGGGCATGATAGGGATTTGAAATGATATATACATACACATTTCAGTGGTTTGTTCTCAGGTGGTGATACCCATTTCCCATTTGGGTAGCATAAGGAACATCCCCCATAGTTTCTTTCTCCTTTGGATTGCTTGATGAAGCCTCAGCAATGTGTGTGCCATGTTTTATTGTAGTTGTAAACTACATTCTGTTTGGACTATGTTTTATTTTGATTACACTGCCTGTGTGTTTATGGAATCCTGTTGTTGCCATTTGTTGGATCACATCTTTTATTCCATTATGGTTGGGGCTTGGGGGCCAATGAAGAGGGATGACTTATCCTCTTCATTGGATGTCTTGGTTGGGTGGAGAGTGTTGTCTTTCGCCCTGCCTTTGTTGTGATCAAAATTGGAGTATGATGGATCTGCATGTTGTTGTTTTGGAGAAAAGGAAAAAGACAATTTTGAGAGTCCCTTGTGAGAGTTATTTTTGTAAATCCTTTTTCCCACTTGAAATGGATGATAATGTAATATATTCATGATGGAAAGATGGTTTGTATTGGTTATGAAAGTTGTAACTAGAAGTGTGAAAGTGATGCACTTTATTCTTTGTTTTTGAATGAAAGAAAAGAAAGATCGTATCCTTGTAAGTTGCATTTGATCATTGTAAATGAAGAAGTTGTGAAATAAATAATTCTTACTGAATATATATGTTGTTCTACCTTTACAAAATAAGTTACTATTGTTTGAAATCTATTTTGAAATTTATTTGAAATCTTTGTTTGTAAGGAAGAAATGCGTCTGAGATAATACAGAACTCTGTCTTTTGGAAATGTGTAAAATTGGAAATCAGAGTTGCATTTGGGTTTTGAATAGTTTGCTTTGAATGACATAAATGTATTAGATTTGAATTGGAATGAATTCTAATACTTGGAAGAAGAAAATGGCAAATAGATCCTTTAAAAGTTGATCTCTGTTTTGGATTTTCAAAATTAGCAAATACTTTACCTAAAATGCACAGTTCGAACCCGTAACAAGGAAATAAAAAATTAAATGATTAAAATGAAGCAGTAAGCCTTAAATGAATCTAATTAGATAAAAAAAAAAGGATTTTCTTAGAAAAATTAGCAAAATCGGGTTTAAACCGTTTTGCATTCTTTTTTCTGTCAAGAAATGGAAATGCTCAAATTGCAAATCAATCAGACCCATTGATTCTTAAAATCCTCCCTAAATCCATCTAAGAACAATTCCCCATATCTATTTGACAAGCTAAGAGAGGAAGAAGATCAAATTGAACAAATCTTATAAGTTAAAATTTATCAGTTTGTATTCTAAAATCCTACATATTGTTTTCTTAAAATTGACCCCTTATAATTTATCAAAAATAAAAATTAATGATTCTTGAGTAAAGAGGACATTGAGATATTTCCATAAAGTCCTCGTTTTCCCAAAATTGAGCCCTCTATCAAAATTTATGGCCTCTTGAAGTTTTTCTTCCTTGGCGTCAAAAATTGGGGAAAATTTTCATTGGTAGGCCCACAGGCCCGAATGTTTCTCTTAAGTACTTGGGAAAATTTTTGGGAAATTTTTTCTAAGTTTTCCCACCACCCCACCATCCCGCAAGCAATCATAGGCTACCACGTGGCACCACGAGGTGTCGACGGAAGGGCGGACCACCTTTTAGACTTAGCGCTTAGGAAAATTTTTGGGGAAAATTTTCCTAAGTTTCCTCACCGACCTGCTAGCCTGCATCCAATTGGTAGAGGGGCTTTTTGACTTAGCACTCTCAGAAAATTTTGGAAATTTTTTTCCAAATTTTCCCCGCCAACCCGCAACGAATCAGTCGATGCCACGTGTTGTCACAAGGCATCGAAGGTGGAGTTGGTCCTATTTTTCCTTTTTGCATTTGAATTTTTTTGGAAAACTTTTCCTAATTTTCTCCATTGCACCACCATCCCACAGCTAATCAGGAGATGCCACGTGGCATCACAAGGTGTCGGTGGAGGCGCTGGTGGGGGCTACCTTCTTAGCCCTTCAGGGCATTAACCTAATTTTTCTCCCCACCACCACACCTTCCCCATGTTGGCTTAGGAGATGCCACGTGTCCCTTGCAGACTCATGAGAGCGTGGGCACAAAGTGGACTTCTTGCCGCACACGGGAAATTTTCTAAAATGTTCCTGCCGCCCCGTTTTCCCTACGATGGCTTGGGAGGCACCACGTGTCCCTTGTGGACCCGTGGGAGCGTGGGTGCAAAATTTGTTTTCTTCCCGATGCAAGAATTTTTCCAAAAGTTTCCCACGGCTTGCCGACCCACTCTTGGGGAAAATTTCCACCCCTAAGCCCGTAGGCCCGCTCTTGGGGAAAATTTTCAAAGCAAGGCCCGTCGGCCCATAACCCGAAAAATATGAGGAGTTAGGAGGAATTCCTTATATCAATCGAAAGGTGAAGAAATTTTCTATCCAATAGGAATAATTTAGGGAATTTTTGAATACATTAAATCTGGGAAAAACCTAGTTTAATCTTTAATCCTGTTAGAGAGTCGGTATGGTAAGGAATTACCCTCTGAGCCTTTTTGAACCTTCTAACCCAAGATTTTGGACTTTATGACCCCTAATAATTGTTAATGAAATAAAAGGATGTTCTAGTGAATCTAGAAGTGTTCTGGAACTTGTTAGTGATAGTTGTTGCCTTGTAACTTGGTTGTAGACTCTTTTAAACAAAAACAATTGATTCCATATTTTTCCTAACTAGTCCTAGGTTATTCTTGGCTTTCAAGTGGGTTGTTTTAGAGGGCGTTAAATCATAAATCTAATATATAGTAAAATCAAAAATAATACCTCTTGGTATATTTTAAATATATTTATTGAATATAAATACACTTATTTAGATACTATTTTCTACACACTTGACTGCTCTGTTGCTAAATGATCTGCACAATTTATAACATATTTTTTTATAACTTTTTTATTACTTTGTTGTTATTCCTTTTTGACTCTATGTAACAAAAAACACATAAATATCCTAAAATCATTGTGTTTATATTTAATTTCTATAGTTCACTTTTTTTATTAATTATTTTTTTATTATTATATAAGGCAATAACGAAGATTTTTAAGGGATCAAGAATCCTATACAACCAAAATATAAGCATTAAGGCATGAAAGAGAGACATTAGGGAACAAGGCCCTACAAGGCCAAAGATGAAACAAACAGACAAACCAAAACCCAGAAGTAGGAAAACACCAATAGGAGAAAGGGCCCCTCAAAGAAGGAAAGTCAAAGCTACTTGACCACCTACCTAAGGAGGGCTGAAACCCTAATTACCATGGTCCTTCAACCTTTGATATTTAAGGCTCATCTTAAGAGGAGAATTTCCAAATTTTCCTTTATTTATTTTGTTCACTACCATCCATCCATCACCCTGATTAGGTGTTTCATTATCATTAGGATGGACTATTAGACGAGCTTCAAAAACTTCATTCTAATTAAGGAGACTGAAGTGAAGAGGCCCCATCATTTTCTGCAATATGTTGTGAATCATTAACAATACTATTAGGAGAGGAGGAAACCTCAACCTTCTTCTCTTCTGGTTTATCCTTATGACTTACCGTTTCATTTTCACTATCATTGTTCTTAAGACCATTGAAAACTATATGATCAAGAGTAATATCCTTCCATGAAGAGACCCATCTATTAATCTATTTTTTGATAATGTGACAAGTAGAAGATAAATTTCCTAGAGAAAAATGAGTTCTACATATAAAAGGAAATCCTTCGTAATTCAAACATTGTTTATATATTGTATCCTTTACTTTAATCTCCATGGTAGCCAAAACTTCAATAGTCATATCCATATCCACATATATATGGGCATAGGTGGTGAGATAAAAAAATTCAGTTTTGGAATCTAAAGCTAAGAATTTACCCGAAGTATTACTGATATCCCTGAAGCAATTTGTACTCTAGAAGTGTAGAGGCAGGTAGGGTAATCTTATCCACATAGGCCTGGTATTAAATGTTTCAATTGATGGATTAAAGTGAGGCAACCAAGAATTCATGAGAAGAAGATGTGAATGGAATTTCCATATTTTCCCATAAATTACATTCTTGTTAGAGGAAATGTCAAACAATGCTTAGAAAATACCACGGGAAGAGGGATAAATATTAACTTTACCTTCAATGAGAGGGAACCATTGTCTAAATATCCACTTGTGTAGGGCATCAAGGCTTGTGAAGAAGCTATTAAAAATGTAAATCAATCACATATTTTACAAGTAATAAAAAGAATCTATAACATCTTCCCATAAGGAAACCATAGACGTCATATGTGCATGGACCATGGGTTTAGAGGTGGGGCAACCATTAGACTAGGCAGCGGCTAGTAAGGATTTCCCTCTAATACCCTACAAAGGTTCACTCCCATCTAGACCAGAAACAAAAACTTTTAAAAACTTTTTGAGATCCCCATAATAAGACATGACATGTTTTTCCTCAACACAGATATCCACCTTTCCATCTATGCAACCACCACACTTGTCTCCACCATAACCCCTTACAATTTTCTTGAGTGCATAAAAAATGCTGCCCCTGATGGAGCTAGGGCATAGTTTAGAGTTTCTGGCACCAAAGGAACCATCAAAATCCATTGAGATGGATTCATTCCCAACACTAGACAAACCATCGAGCTAATCAACCTTAGAAACAATTCACCACCAGTTTTATATTAATTGTGATTCACATAATTATAATCTATAATCTTACTAAATAGAAATAAATTAAAATAATGTAACAGTAGAATAAATTAAAAATATTTTTTAAAGCTATTAAAAAAATTAATTAACAAATTTTAGAAAATGTTTTCCAAAATGTAGAAAAAATCCCTATCTGCGTAATATCCTCTTAACATTAAGTCTGTAGACTAGCATATATATATATATATTAGATAAATGTATGTAAAATATGCTTATAGGAATCATTCTCAAGGTTCCTATATTGGATTTGTGACATAAGTAGTGTAGGCACCTTGATAATGATACCACTTGACATATTATACATAGATTTTTCTAAGATCTATATGTTGGTAGCATTTGTGGATATTGCGGTTCACTTAAACATATATAATATGAAACATTTAATTAGTTCATTTAATTTTGTAATATATAAGAAATTTAATGATAGTAATAGAATCATTTTAGAGTTATATGAATTTGAAACATAGAAAAATATAGTATGTCTGACCAAAAAATTATAAATAAACTTTCTTAGATAAGTTGTAATTCTTATTCCTTAAGATAATATATGTAATATATATGTTATGTGACATATATCATTTCTTATAAATTTGTACTAATTTTTCTTTCTTAGCATGAACAATCTATGATAGATATGCATAGTTATGAATGGATTTTAATTCTATGTACGAATATTGAATTTTATAACTCCTATTGGTGCAAATGATTGATTATATTAATGCTCTTTAAATGTGTCATCTACAAGTGATTGAAAAATTACACCAGTTACACATGATATTTATGTTCATATTATTCCTTAAATTATCATTCGCAATGGTAAGGCACTTTTAATATAATGATAGTTATATCATTATTATATGAATTGTTTATTATTGTGTAGTACCCAAGGTTTCGTAATTTATATTTTGGTCCTATATTTCATCATGTATGAGCAAGTAATTATCTTTCATAGTGCTTATGATTTGTTTAAAAAATTCATCAATATTTATTCCTCGAAACATCTATATGTAAAATTATTTCCATGAAAAATGTGTTTTCTTGTACTAAAAAAATTAATATTTGGCATGTTATTAATGGTCAAATTCATGAATTTTGGGTATTGATTTGAAAATCTCACAAGAAACATTGAAATTTATAATTAATCTCTCTTTAAAAACAAATGTTGTAGCAACATTTGACATGTTTCTTGTGCCACAATCTCACTTTCAACAATTTTATTAGTTAGAATTATCCTGCATGCTCTTATTGTTAAATAATTGTGATTTTTAATGAATCGAAAAACCTATGTTTGAGAAGTTTTTTTTTTTTTTTAATTGTGTAATTGGCATTTTTTATTAATGATAAAATGTTTTTTGACTAGGATCCTACCCAAGAACAACAAGAGAGGGTCAACATCCAAATAAAGTATCGAGAAAAAAAGAGGATCTAAGAAGCACACATCCCAAGAGGTCCACAACAACATGAAACACATCTACTATCCTGTGAAAAATAAAAGCAGAAGAACAACAACCAAACAACATAAAAAGAACCCAAGGACTAGGTAGAATTAGTTATTTTGTTATGAATTTTTATCTTGTTATATACTATTTTACACACATCACGATCCTCCTCAATTAGAAGAAACACTTCGAGATCATTGATACGAATGTATGTTCTTTTTTCGAAAGGAAATGGAGGAGGTAATTTTTCCTTATCCACTCTACAAGAATTTGAATCAGCAGTACTCTTCGAATGAATAGTTATGTGGGATATTCAATAACTATATCCTTAGTAATTTTTTTAAAATGTATCAATTATCTATATATTTTAGTACTCTTTTTAAAAACACATATTTAAGATTAACTTATATATTGAACATTAATTCATTAAGCCTTTGTTAGTTCCCAATTGTATAATTTATTTTAAATAAATAAAACACTATGTCTCAATAAATCAACAAAGATGTATTACATTATATAGATATTTGAATTCATATCCTTTAACTTGTAAATATAAGTCCACATCGACACATAAAACTGTAGTATAGATATATGTACAAACTTGATATGAATTATATTATTCTTTTTAACTATTGTGTTTATTAATTTTAATTAAATGTGTGTGTAAAATATAATGAAAGAACATTTCAAAAAGCGTGAAAAATATAACCACTACTAGACATATGGTTATTTATCCACAATATTATCTAAAAAATATTTAAATTGTGGAAAAATGTGAATTATAAACAGTAGATAGATAGATTCCATAAAATACAATGTAGATGTTCCATAATTTTGTAAATAACTATATTCTTAAAAAAAATTATGGAAAAATCACATTTTTGCATAGTATAGAAAGGTCAAGAATTTAAATACTACAATTATAGATAGTGCAAACAAAAAGAAATGTATATGTTAGGGAGAAATGGATGAGATCTTGTGCCCAAAAACTAATATGGAAAGGAGAAATGATAGCGATAATGAAACTAGCGGTGTTAGAGCTCACAATGGGAGTTTCACGATTTATAATGGTAGGGCCACTAACTTTGGTGGCATGGACAGGGGACCCATTTCCGGCAGCAGAAAGTGATAATTAGAAAACATATACCCAAAAGAATGTAAATGTGCCTCTCCTCTACCCTTTAAATAGGGAAACGACAACAAAATCCATGATTTGGAGTGCTGTGGGGTTATAAATGGTAGAGATACTCAGAATAGCAGTGGCAAAGGTCACACAAGTAGTGGGCATGTTCAAAATGAAAATGACATTTGAAATAATGATACTCACACATCCTCTATTCAATGTGAGGTTAATGGATTAGGGATTGGAGGATATTCCAAGTCCTTTGCTATTGTGTTTTTTAAATAGAGAAATGATAGTACTAGAAATGTGAGAAGGTTTTCAAAACCCTTGCAGAAGACTCCAATCTTGAATATTGTGGAGGATCTGTTGCAAAAGGTTTTCAAGGAGGAGGCGAATCTATTCCATCTTGGCCTCATATGATGATTTCACAATTTCTCTCTTAAGCTATCTCATTTCCATGACTTGGTTTTTCAAAGATGGAGGGAAAATATTAAAGGTAAGATTGATCTTTATCCCTATGCTAAAGTTTATTTCCTTGGTGTCTTTGAAACCCCTGAAGAAAGGGATTGAATTTATGTCTAGTATTGGGTTTTGGGTGAACATGGGCTCATGTTCAAGCCCTATAATCCATATTTTTATCCTATAAAAGACTCCTTTGATATCTTCCATGTTTAGGTTCACTTTATAGGACATCCATTATAACTCTTGAACAAATCGTGTGTTTCTACTATAGGCAATACTTTAGGATCTTTTGAAAAATAAGATGATAAAACCTCTGAGAAAATGAATACAACTAATGATAGAATCTTATTAGATTTTGACACCTCTCAATACCTTCCAGCAAATATTAGTTTTCAAATCAGTGATAGACATTGGTTAGAGAGAATTTAATACGAGGGTTTAGACTTGAAATATCGGAGATGCTTTGAGATGAGACATATTTCATATGATTACGAGTACTCAAGATGTAAGAGAAGTGAAAAACCTGCATGGCGCAAGGTCTCTCTTGCTAACCATCTAATGGTAAAATTTCATTCAGACCCAGTTGAGGAAAGCCCATCAAGGGTATCCTCTCCCCCTACCAATTATGATATCCATAATAATCCAAATAAGGAGCCACAAAACCAAATTTATAATCCTCTTAACTTCGATGGATTGTGTGTTGGTGGTTAAAGGTAAAAATCCTATCAAGACTCTTGAATTTGTTCTTCCATAATTTGTGAAAGAATATAACGAGGAGTGGATGGTGGTGCAAAACGAAAAATAAAGGGAACATCAAAATAAAACCTACCATCGGTTTGGACAAGGATTGATTCTTTAAAGATCTCTGTTTCTCCTTTGCTTTTTGTTTATATTGGTTTTGTGGGGTTTTGGATCTGTAATACTGTTATAGAGTTGTTTTTTTCATACTTCCTTGTGGAAGGATTCTCCCTTCTTTTATTCTTAACAACTTCACTTGGCTTTTAGGCCCTTTTTCTCTAGGGTGTGGTCCCCACTTGTCACAAAATCCTTAATGTTTCTTTATAAATCTAGTTTTTGAACCTTCTCGTTGTTAGGGTGTTATCCCTCCCAAAAATATCATTTACCAATAATGAAAAAAATAAAAATTATATATTATGTCATAATTCCAAATTTATCGATTATTTATAATGTTAAAAGAAAAATTCTACAATACAAAATTATTATTATTATTTTGTATTAAAAATTTTAATTGTGGATAATATTCACTATTAAAATTAATATGGAAACTAATGAACCAATTAAAAATATTGTTATTTGATAGTGAGGGACACTATACCATTTAATCTACGAAAAATTCAAAAAAATAGTTAATTTCAAATATAATTAAACATACTTTGCATTACATATTATTTGTGGATAATATAATTTTTTTTTTAATATTAAACTATAAATAAACCAATCCAGCATTATTTTAAAATAATAAATTTTGAAAAACATTGTAAATTTTTAAAAAGTTTAATAAAATATGAAAAATAATTTTTATTTTAAAATACACAAAAAAATCAACAACTAAATAGTTAATAAACCATATTTTCTTGATCATGTAAAAAGAGTGGTTTTCAAGGGGACCAGAAACCCACAATACACAGTAACGATATGCTATAAGAGGAGATAAATATAAAACAATGAAGATTAAGAGAATTCACCTCTACTATCGGATTATTTAATAAAATCGAGATATTTTATTAAAGTCTAATTTCAGAATTGCTAAAATGATATACAATAAGATACAAATGCTAAGCACCTCATAGATGGAATTTTGCAAGCAAATGAAAGATATAGGGAACTTATATGATTTTATCTTATCTCAAAGTGTACCCAAATGGGAAAAATTGATGAACAAGCTAGGAAGCATGCTAGAAACACTCGTTATAAATTCAGTAACTTGTTGAATGGCATAGACAAGGGAACTTAGGTAGGGGTGAGGGCGCCTAGGTTCTAAAGACCTCTTCTAGATGCTTGTGAATTTTTAGAGGTTTAGAACCTTTTTTTTCTAGTCTCACTGGGGTATCTCTATCCTTTGCTACTGATCCCTTATAGGTATCTGGAAGATCTCTGATTTCATTGGTAACCTAGAAAATAGATAATATCTAGAAATACCTACAAACTACGTAAAAATCATAAAAAAGAAAGATGAAAATGGGTAGTTTGACTTACCCCGGTGATCACTCAAAAGAGTGAACATATAATCGACAATTACCCTACAATTCAAAATCCATGTAGTTTTATGTGCTTGTGTATACAATAGTGCTCCCCAATTTCCCTTGTGTTGATGACATCAAGATGTCTAGTTGTAGGTAGATAGAATGCAAATGTGTGAATACAAAAATGAACTTCTCGTTCCAATATAGTATTTATCCAGAGTAATAAGCAAATAATGTAGTTCATTTGATAGTATATAGATAGATAGCCCTTCATAAGATCTCTTGCCCTTACAACGTTATGTATGTTCTGTTTATATACAGATCTCTTGCTTGAATTTTGACACTATTTGCATGACATGCCAACTAGGACCTTGGGATATGAGTAAGAGAACCAAAAAGGCACACAAAAATGTCAAAAATGTGATAAAAAAAGAGGACAAGAGTGCCCCGATTGGATAGGAGAGCCTGGGAGTTAGTCTCCAGAGAAAAATGATGAAAAATGTGAGAATACTGATAGATAGAGATCCATGTAATCTAACAAGAACTGGAAGTATAAGTGACAAAAGTGAGAGATTCAAAAAATAGAAATAATTAAACCAAACGGATGGAATAGGAAGTCTGTGACCAGTGAATACTCTTCTTACTGAAGATCCATACATAAAACCACATACTTCGAGGTATTGTACAATAATAGTTTGTTTGTGATTAACATTCAAAATCCCCCTTGTTTTATGCTATTTGAATGAAATTCAACTAGTGTAAACAATGTAAGGAACATACCGATGAGAAGTCTGAAGAAGCCTTGTTGAATAAGTACACATAAAATATGAGAACATATAGCTTCGTTAACCATGGATCAGTGTCAAATACAAATGAAAAAATGTTGTAAGGAGAACTTGGACAAATTAACAATTTTATTTCGAGTGATTTGGAGATTTCGATTTGTCACTTATGGATATTTGAAGGGGTAGGAAGTT
This sequence comes from Taxus chinensis, assembly GCA_019776745.2. Lineage (NCBI taxonomy): Eukaryota > Viridiplantae > Streptophyta > Pinopsida > Cupressales > Taxaceae > Taxus > Taxus chinensis. The sequence goes on from CM034146.1 coordinate 156,912,800, forward strand.
ATCAATTCCTGACACGATTTTGTATGTTTGAAAAACATAAAGATTTGGGCATCCTGGCACAAGAGGAAGTGTGTTGGAGAGAGAGGTCTAGTTTTACCCTCCAACTATGACTACATCTATAAAAGGTCTAGCTACTATAGACAGATAAAGAACAAATTTTGTTTGATTTAGATCCATGTAGAATAACCCATATCGGAGGAATATAGGAAATTAAATGATGTCTCATTACCACCACTCCACAGATGTCACGATATGTATACTTCTAGATGGATTCCATGTTAGGTCATCTGGAAGCAATGTAAAAATGATTCCTATGTTAGTGAATATGGGAAATTAGTGATGTATCTCCCAAGTTAGATCATTTGAGAGGAATAACAAAGTTATGTTTCTACTGATTGATTTCCATGATTCAAATATTGAATGTTTTCTTTAAGATTGAATGTATACGATATATTACTCATGGATAACATTTTCACTTTTCCCCCCTAGATTAGGTATTTACAGGGAATATATAAAAGCTAGTATAAAATGTCAACTACTGTATGAGAAATATTTTGATAACGATGTTTTAGGAGTGTGTAGTGATTGTGTAGTATCCTGAGAGGCATCGTAAGGTGGTATCGATTATATGCCTACATTTTAGAGAAAGGGAGAGTGGTGGTAAGAATGAATGATGGTATGAAAGTAGATGTCAAATGATGTAATAGTGAGATAAATGAAGTATAGTACATATGATAAAATTGTGTACATATCAAGTTAAAATAGTGCTATATTAGAATGTAGTGATGTGGAATGTGTACAATATGATGGTAGGGGGAATTATGAACTGAATGTTGTAGATGGGGATGAAAATGGAGTAGCGAAGCTCAAGATATGAGAAAAATCATGTTTCGTGTATTCGTTGCAAGACAATGCATAAACGACAACCATAGTCAAATGGGAAATTGAATATTTTTATATATAGTAATAGTAAAAGGTGAATAGAAATTTCATTTAAAATTTAATTAATTAAGAATTCGAGCTCTGATCTTATGAGGATGCAACAAATTAGAGCACTGAGATTGACTAGATTCTAGATGGTGTTCGTAACTTTGACAACATGGACGACAAATGGGTTTATAAGTGTGGTTTTTTTTCAAAAAATTGATGAAAAATGTTCATTTTTTTCCAAAATTTAAATTTTTGAGTTTTTTTTGTGTTTCTGACCTAGGTAAGAGTGACCAAGGTTCTAGTGTCCTTTAGGATGTCAAAACCTAGTTTAATGCACTATGTTGGTATCCAAATTGATTCTCCCTTGGAAATTGAGCAGCATCACGGATTTAGCAAGACACTGAGAGATAAACAGATCATATTATGAGTCATTTTGTAGCCAGTGAGGGGATTCATCTGACTCTTTTTCACTTGGGCATCGGAGAAATGGATAACACCTTCATTAAGGATTTGATATATCCTCACTGCTTTAGAGGACCCATTTTGTAACCTCTGTTGGTGAAGGAGAATGAAGATATCCATCTCTGCATAAATTTGAAAGGAAACCTTGAGAAAATATGATCAATGCACCACAATTTAACTCTCACGAGTTTTCACTTCTAAAGAATGGTGATATTTTCTAAACAGGGTTAAGGTTACTGAAGACATTGTGGAATCCTGATTACTTCTCCATATTTTGGTAGTAGAATTTATTCATTTGTGGAAATACAGGGAAAACATGGTTAGTTCAGGTGGGATTCATTGTTTTTGAATAATTTTGGTAGGAGATTAAACAAGATAAACTTGATTTTTCCAGATCTTTGAGAAAATTCACAACAATTGGAAAACTAAATGATAGAATGCTTTAGAACAGCTAAAATATTCCTTCAACCAGAAGGTGTCCATCAATGGAGGCCTAGATTTGCATAGTTTCACATAATCTCTAATAATTTAACACAAAGGCTTGAGCTAAAAACTCAATTGAATATTAAATACCCCGAGTTCCTCATGCCTAAGATACACTTAAAGGCTTACAGACAATCTTTATCAACAAATGACGATAAAGTGATTTTAAATTGTTTATCTCATTACAAGATGAAGGCTCTTCTCATAATGAAATTGCAAATGCCACTAAAATATGATAGGGATGAGATCCTCTATGATTTGGAGGGATTTTAACACAATATCACAATATGAACAAGAAAAAATACTTGTAGACATTATGAAATAAAGCAGACATAAATTAGCCCAAGATTAACACAGATTAATTCAAAGTTGATTAGATTCATCAGCAAGGGAAAGTTTCTTTAAACAGTCTCAGAGCTTGTCAATGGTTGTACACTGATAACCAACTTGACATGATCAAATCTAAACTATAAGAGATTAACATGTTTCTCAGATGGTCTCTCAGGAAGATGGGATTTCTCAAAATTTCTCTTAAAAATTCAATCCCCTACCCTTTGCAAGAGTATCCTCATTGCATTTATACAATTTACTAACTCACTCATCCCAAATTTCCCCCCAAAAAGAATAATATTCGAGGAATCTTTTGCTTATTACCATTTTGTCTTAGAAAGTGACGTTTAACAAAATTACACCTGCAGCTACCAGGTGGACAAATCATGAACTAATCACATTTATCAGAGCCTCAACTAATGACTGGGATGCCATGCCACAAATTTTTGACATTCCTTCTAATCATTCCTTTAATCTATCATGTGAGAAATCCCCGTTTTAATCATTTTCTAGTGGCTTTGTTTAGTTGGATCTGACAGACAATCCTTTTCACCCTCTAGGAAACAAATTTTTAATCCTTTGCACCTACAACCTCCATCATTTCATCCTTTTCCCATTCTTTCCTCTGCATCTAACTGCTCTGGTAATTCACATTTTTGTAAGTGCCTGAGCAATTCCAACTTCAAAATATCAACCTTTACAATCCTTTGACTCACAAATTAAGCTCTAAATTCATGCAATTACACTTTGCAGACAAAAATGACAAGGAATTTCATCAAAAAATGATGAAAAAAAATGTGTATTCACATCTCCTAGAGTCTTGGAGTAAAAAAAGGTGGCAAAATTATATGCAATGCACAGAAACCATTGATTCTCCTCTTTCTCAACTATAGATTAGAGCCATCCACATGTTTCCTTGGTGCAACTGCAAAGGTGTAGTACAGAGGAAAGTTTCCAAACAAACGAGGGCCTTTCTCGTGCCCTGGGCCCAAGAAAATTATCTTTTAGCCTTTGAAAAGTCTCAGTATAAAAGGAACTAGCAAAGACCCTAAATAAGCTCGGGCTCACCACATGTCTCAGTCTGACAAAGTTGTTGAAAATTTTGAAGGACCAGTAGAAGGCGCCACTAGCCTAGGGTCTGAGAAAGTTTCTTCGGCTGTTTAAAAGTCCAAGAAAGGGCATAGTGAGTGGAAAATTCCATGTGTCTCCATGACGCTCTTTTAAAAATAAAATTTACGGGCAGGGCCCAAAACAGGCGCGAGCCATCCACATGTCCCATGCCTTAGAAAAGTTCTTGAAAATTTTAAGTGAAGAGAGGAGCCAGTGGAATCCTCCACATGTCTCCTTGGTGCAACATTGAGATGGTGCCCAAAAGTGAAGAACCTAAACAAGCGCGAGCTCACTGCGTGTCTCCTTGGTGCAACTACTAAGGTAGGACCTAGAGGCAAATCCTTAAATGATCACCACCCTCCATGCATCCATGGTCTGACAAAGGTGCACCAACCGCATGAAAAAGTGTCTAAGTCTTGGTAGGGCCAGTGGAAACCTCCACGTGTCTCGTTGGTGCACGTCCAAAGGTCAAACAAAGAGGAAAATTTTCAGATGAGTGTAGGCCCTCCACGTGGACAGGCCTTGAGTTAAAGTAGGCATTAGAGTTTCAAAATTCCCCACTGAGCCACATCCAATCAGAAAGGACCATGTAGCTAAATATGATGAGATATAAATTGATAGGGAAAATACACCCGTCAAACCGTAAAATTTAGGGAAATCACCATTTATGCCTGAAAATGAATCTTTCTTTAATGAAAAAGAATTTGGAAATGATATAAGGCCCAAATGTGATCCACGACCATGGAAAAGGATATTTCAATGACATACAAATGAAGAAAACTTTTCACACCTCCATTCGGGGAAATAGAAAATATGACAGAGCCTACATATTGAAGAATTTTTAGAGTGAACGGGGCGAGATCAAATTGAGCACCAACATCATCTCTGACTTGGGGATGGGTACTCCTAGCAAGTTCCGCAAGAACAAATAGCAAACCAAGTACAAAAAACAAACCATTGGGAAATGGAGTTATAAGCCAACCCTCCAGGAAGAAACTGAGAAACCAACAAAAATGGCTACTAAGGGCCAGGACAAACCAAAACAGAGAAACATGAACATAGAAAGAAACAAAAAGACTATGGACTATACAATGGTGCATACCTAGATTCTAAGAAATCAATCAAAGAAATGTTTCAAATGCATTCCATTAATAGGAAATTCAAGAAACTCCCCATCTAGGTATTTTAAGAAGAAATGTATGTTCACCAATTCGAATGTCAATTGAATAAGAGCCCATCCAAAATGCATCAATCTTTCCATGTTTTCCCTTATACTCGTGCCTGCTATCCCACAATAGCACAATATCTCCCACACTAAAAGCTCTTGGAGTCACTTTCATATGCAACAACTTATTTAATTTCTCTCTGAATTTTACATCCCTCTAATGGGATGCCCTTCTTCCTTCATCTAACTCAACAATATTATTGATGCGAGCATCATAGGGACTAACCTCTTGATCTTCCAATTATTGAAGAACTTGAAATAAAGACAATTGCATATGCAGGGGCAGCAGAGCTTGATTTCCATACACCAACTTAAATGGGATTTTTCCAGTAGCTCATTTAACAGTGATTTGATCAACCCAAACAAAAAAATTCAACTACTCAACCCACTTCGTTTTGTTCAACTCCAGAGTTCTTATAATTATTTTCAACAAATTTTTATTGTTGGACTCTGCTTGTCCATTTCCTTAGGGATTATAATTGGAAGCATATGTCAAATTGATTCCATATTCATGGCACATGGCCACCAAAGGTTTAGCCCAAAAGCTCATGGCATTATCAACAACTATTTTGGCAAGTACTCCAAATCTGCAAATGATATGATTCAGAATAAAATACATGATAATTTGGTGAGTTGCTTTCTTAGTGGGGATTGCCTCCACCCACTTGGTGAAGTAATCAGTGGCTAGTAAAATCCACTTATGGCCAACACTTGAAGGATCTGAAATCTCACCAATGAATTACATTCCTCGTTGTCTAAATGGGGCTTCAATTGATACATGCTACAAAGGAAGGGAGCCTAAAGCTTTCAGTCTTCTAGAAAAGCATTGACAACTTTTAGATTTTCTTACCAATAGAGTTGTATATTTGAAAAGAGTTGGCCACAAATAACCAGCCCTTACTATTTTATGAGTTGTGACTCTTCTAGCAAAATGCCACCCACAAACTCCTCCATGGATATCAAAAATTATTTTAGGGGCTTCATCTTCCGTAATGCATCTGAAGAGAACTCCCTCAAGGTTATTCCAAGCTAACCCAAACTTAGTAATGACATATTTTTGGGAATCTAACTTAGGTTCTCTTTTCGTATTATTGCTCATGTGTTTGGGGCACTGTAGATGTTTGAGATAAAAAATGATGTCCTTGTACCATTCAAAATTTATCATTTTTTCAAGGACATTCAACCTTTCTTCTTCAACTTCATTTACCTCAATTGTCTGTAGATTTCTCTCTACCATATATTTTTTCCAGGCCCAAACCTTTGACGAATTTGTTTTTTGGATATCCATATCATATTCTTGAAATTTTTGTACCCATCGGCATCTTTTTCTTGAAACCTCCATTTCTGATAGGATATATTTCTGCATGGTGTAGGGAACATAAGCAATGACTTTGGTACTTAGAATATATGGCCTAAAGACCTTTGTTTCTTTTACCAAAGTAAATGTGTGCTTCTCCATGATAGTATATTTTAGCTCAACTTCTTGTAATGCTTTACTAAAAAAGGCAATTGGTCTTTCAGCTCCCTCATTATCCTTCTGCAACAACACAGATGTAATAGCACTTTTTGAAGCAAAAGAAAACATTTGGAAATCCTTCTTATAATCTAGAGCTACTAAAACAGGGGCATTATTTAATGCTTCTTTGATCCCAAAAAAAGCTTGAATAGATGCTTCTTCCCATTTGATACTTTGGTCTTTCTTTAACATGTTAGTGATTGGGATAGTTAGTTCAACAAAGTTGGAGATAAATCTCCTAATAAAATTAATCTGCCCAAAAAATGATTGAATTCCTTTCTTGGTTCTTCGAATAGGGACTTTTCTAATGGCTTCTACCCTTTCAGGATCAACCATGACCCCTTCCTTTGACACAATGTGTCCAAGAAACTTTGATTTCTGAAATCTAAAAAGGAACTTCTTGGGATTTAGTGAAATACCATACTCCCTACATCTTAACATCATTTTTTCTAAGTTTTGCAGGTGGTCACTCTTTTTTATTGAGAAAATAGTCACATCATCTTGATATACAACAATGAAATCATTAATATAGCCAAAGAAAGTTACATCCATTGCTCTTTGGAAAGTGGATCCCACATTCATTAGACCAAAAGGAATTCTGACATATACATATGTTCCCCAAGGAGTGGTAAAGCTAGTCTTTATTTTCTTCGATTCCTTCACAAATACCTGGTTATATCCAGAAAACCATCCAAGGTGGATAAAAACTCTGAACCAATAACCAATTATAACATATTGTCCATATTTGGTAGATGGTAGTTATCCTTCATTGATGCTCTATTCAAGTTTCTAAAGTCCACACATAACCTTATATCTCTATTATTCTTTCAGACAGGTACCAATTTTGCAACCCATGATGAGTACCTTATGGGTTGTATGATTCCTGCATCCCTCAATTTTTAAAATTCTTCTTGCATCTTTAGGGAAAGGACTAGATTGATTGGCCTTTGTTTATACCTAAATAGATTTGTAGAAGCTTCCAAGGGAATTTTGTGCTGGAAAAGATCCTCTCTGTATGCTAGAATAAGACCATGCTAAGTAGTCCTAGTATTTCTTATACAATTAGACACACGAATCCTTTTCTTCCTTTCTCAGATTGTTACCTAGCTAGATCTTACATGGTTTATCCTTCGTGCCCAGGTCATGCTCTTCAACATCCCTCGAGGCTGACATGTGTTTGTTGATGATGCAATCATCATTACAAAAATTTTATTCAAGTGCTACCAAACCTCTGGAAATAGTATTAGTCTTCAACTGAATGATGTCTTTGCCAAATAAAGTCTCCTTTCCATCATCATCACAAACCATTGGCTCCTAATCTATACATTGATCAACAAATTCTCCTTGGTTTTGAAAAAACCTTTGCACCTGAGTGTCATCTTTGAACACTTTCCAGTGTTTAACATTGTCAGGAATAGATGGCCTAGTCAATACCTTACTATTATACTCACAATAAGGGGATATAGTACAATTTTAAAATTTGGACCCCAATACGGCCAATTTTTCTACTAGAGTATTGTACTTCCTATTATGATGTATTATGTTGAAGGAATCAAACCTCTCCATGAAATCCTAGACTTCATGCTTATACTGCTTCATTCTCTGATTTTTTGTGGTATATATTTTTCTAACTTGCTTGATAATTAGCTCTAAATCTCCTTTAACAATGACATCTCTAATACCATATTTCCATGCAATCCTTAGACCCAATAACAATGCTTCATATTCAGTAATTGTAACCAAAATAAGCTCCCTCTTATTTTGGGTTAACATACTCCTCTTTGTGTCTTAGTCCAAATTTGACAAGTTTCAGGCACTCATAGATTTCTTGAAATTTCTCCATCAGATAGAGAATTTAGTCCCCTTTCTAGAAAGGTAAAGAACTCCTCTTAACTCCTTGTATTTCTCAAGTTATGACTGGGTGGAGTTATGGAGGAAAATTTACCCAAGGTGGACCTGTGGAGCTTGGGAGAGAGTTTTGGCAAGGAATTTTGAGCCAGAAGAGCAAGGAAGAATTTCAAAACTTAGCATTTTTGGGTTAAAAGTGCAAAAGTAATTTGCGCTCTCGCGAGCCCACAAAGGGAAACAAAGTGAAAATTTGAGTAAGTCTCAAAAGGGACACATGGCATCATTTTGTGCAAAGGTGCTAAGGTAGGCTGGCGGAGGATTTTGGGGACATGGAAATTTTTGCCAAAATATTTTCTAAATCAAAATTTTGGCCGCATCTCCAAAGGGACCGAGAAGCGACACGTGGCAGGCCCAAACCAGCAACAGGTCGGCGGGCCTTCGGAGGTAAAATATAATTTTTACCCTTTTGTGAAAAAGGTGTAAATAGCAAAAAAGGAGCGCCTACCTCCGCTGACCCCAATGGATGCCATGTCATCAATGGATTTACGGGGGAAATGTGCCAAATTTTCCTGAGCTATTTTTTTTGTAGAAAATGTAAAGGAAATACTCAGAAAGCCATATCTATTTGTCCAGAGCTTTGTTTCTTAAAATATTGGTACCAATGGAAATATATAAAGATTCTCTTCATCATTGAGTCTTCAATTTTACATTTTGTTAGAGATTTGTGGGAGAAAATTGTGAAACACCATTTGTCATGGAAAAAATGCAGAACCAGTTTTCAACCACAAAATTTAATGAAATTTGGGTCTTTTCTCCCTCGAGCAGAAAAAATACGTTGGGGAATGGATTTTGCATATGAATCCTTCACTTTTTGACCCAATTTTTTAAATGTTTTTCGTGGTTAGAGAAGAAGATCTAATTTTTCATGTTTTTCCTCTCTTCTCACTTTTTTTCTATAAAATGTAACATAGGCATCATTTCAAGAAGTTAATTAGTGTTTGTTCACTCTTCTTCTTTTCCTCCCTCTTCTTTTCTTCCTTAAGGTCAAAAATGGAGTTAAAACCTCCTCCCCTACTTTGTAATAGTGTTTTTTTTGCCTCTTGCCCATGAAATGGTGCACTGTGTAAATCTAGAGCAATATAAACATGTTTTTGTGATGCATCTGTCCATCATTTGCTCATTTTTGGTTATTTCTTCTTGCCTCTCATTGTTGCAAGGCATTTGTGCATGTTTGAATGTCATTTGTAGGTTTTAGAGATTGTTTTTAGGGATTTTGGAACATTTTCTATTTGAAGTCCATCTTTAGTCTATGATGCACTTGTCCATCATCTCCATTGCTCACCTCTCATTATTTCCATGGTAGTTTTGATAGATGATCAACATTTTCCTTCTCTGGTGTATCACCGTTTTAGTGTAGGCTCTGTTTTTTCTAGTTTTCTCTCTCCTTTTTTCCTTGGAAGTTACATTAGGATTATATTAGCTTTCTTGCACTAGCATAGCTTGTGGCAGGTAGTTTAGGAAGATGAACCAGCCTTATTTGGAGGATCATTCCCATTTGCAAGTCCCACAACTGGGGGAATGATCCAATGTTATGCAAATCACACCAAATGACCTTGCCTTATAAAAGAAGATCCATAACTCATTTGAGGGTGTTGTGATTTCTCACTAATAGTTTTGGCATGGCCAGTGAGACCTTAGAGATCTTCACTTCATTGCAACAAGGTTTATGTGTGTTGGTCTGAAAATCTATTGGTTAGGTAGGTCATGGGGAAACATGACAATAGTGTGCAGGGCATAGCCCCTCTTTGAGGCAGCAAAGTGAAATTGGTTTATTGGTAATCTATCATGAAAGAATCTATGAAAATCTACACTATTCTAAGTTTAGGGGATTTGGGATCTCATCCTAGTAGAGGTAGTTTCAACAACAAATAGAAAAGTAGGAGAGAAGGTACAGAGGAAAGATAGATCTGAAGGAGGAAAAGAAATGAATTTCAAGACAGAAAGGTTGGAACGTTTATGGTTTTTTTTAATTAAGGGTAAATAGTTTTGAAGGGACTATACCCTGTATACAAAAGGTTTCAAAAGCTAGATATCGAAAGCGGAAGAAATAGCCCAAAGAAGGGAAAAACAACCAGAACCAGAGGGCTCAACTGCCAGATAATACAATAGAGTTATAGAAAAGGATCAAGACATACAATGATCTGAAAAACAACAGAAGAGATCAAAAAACAAACAAGAGATATCGATCACCGAATATCTCAACCAAAAAACAACACCAAAACCATCAGTCAACAACAACTTCGTAGCCAGTAAATAGCAGCACAGAACTACATCGCTTGATAGCCTAGTCAATCTTAGTTTTGATCGCTTTAAGCGAGACAAAGAAGGCAATGGATGTGGCATGAGAAGGGTCTTTCAAATCCACTTGAGCAATTGCCATATCTCTTTTCTCCTTGGGGCCCTAAATGTCCTCAGTAATCCCGCTGAGACTACACACACTATGAACATGTTGTTCGATGAAATTGTATATTCTTTTAAGTGCAGATAGGATGCAGTCATTATGAATTTTTGCATTTCCCATCCTGCCATCCAAATATTGTAGCTTCTTAAAGACTTCAGCAATAACACCCTCCTCATCATCATCTTGAAGTTTCCCTTTTCCCTTAGCTTTTTCCATATTTCTGATAACACTCTTAAGCTCTTGGATTTCCTTTTCCATCCTACCCACTTTGACCATCAAATCCTCCTCCTTAGGCTCCTCCACCAGATGGCTTATGTGCAAGAGGCTCTCGGCAAGCTCGAGGTCTTTGTGGCTTCTAAGGACCCTCTGAGAAGCAGGGACCTTATTTTTCATACCCTTCCTTTTCTTGTTAGACAAAGTAATGTCACTCTTCCTTTCAAGCTGGGGGGGAATGTAGGTAGTGGGGGCAGGGGGAGGAATGAAGGGAGAGGGAGGAAAAAAATCCAAGCAGGGGTAGGTTGAGCAGTGGCAGTGGATAAGAAGAATTAGCCCTTGATGGAGTGGAACTTCCCTAGTATGATTTTGCACTTCCCGAATGGATTTCTCTAGCGAGTTTATCAAGTAGTGAGGGAAGTTGATGATTATGTTTCTACGAAAATGGTTAAGAAAGATCAAATGTTTTTGAGGAATAGTAACAAATCTACCCTCAAGAGTTACATGCCTAACAACCATCCTGGCGAGCTCAGTAAAAGGCTCAGGAATCGAAGTCAACTTGATGCCGGTTGTCACAAATTCAAGATTTTCCCCTTCGTCCAGGAATTTCTTTTCCTCCACTTCTCTGTCCACCTTCTTGTTAAAGAATTTAGTGCCATCAAGGCTGAGCCCCATGACCTGAGTGATAAGCTCCTCTGTAATCTCAACCTCAATGTTGTTGTACTTAACTACCTGATTCTTCCATCCATGCGTAAATTTAATAGAAATATCTTGATCAAACCTTGTATTCTTTTAATAAAATTCACCAAACCCCTAATTTGAAGATAGTTTTAGAGCCCTTCATCCTCTTTCTACATGTGGGATTATGGGTGGGTTCTTTCTTGCAAGGCGGACCCCCATTTTTCTAGTGACTTTTCCTGTAACGGTAAAAGTTTTAGCACTATGTGTATCAGTCTTAGCTTTGTTTTTGAATCTCTCCCATTCGTGATAAAAGAAGTAATTATTAGACCTGACTTTGTAATTAGTGACCCGCTCCTTAGCATTCTCCTTATGACAAGTAATGATGACTGCCCAGTTCACACAAATCACACAAATCACACAAATCTTAGATGATGTCATCATTATGTACTTAAAAATCCACTCCTTAGCATCAACATTACAGCCATTAGTGATTACTTTCCAAGCCATGTAAATCATTGATGATGTCTTTATTAACTTGAGTGGGAAGAATGTCCCCCCTTATCCAAGTTTGAAAAGTATTGTTCACCCCAAAGTTTACCAAACCATCTGCAACCCTATTGCCTTCCCGATAGGTGTGGTTGATTTTAACATTTTCAAAACTCTTGCATATATCAGTAGCTTAAAAAATAAAATCTCTAATTGACCAGCTGGGGGTTGCTTATTTTTTAAGAGATTGATTATGTTCAGTGAATCACCCTTAATAATAATATTCAGAATATTACAATCTCTGACTAGTCTTATTCCCCACAAAGCAACAAGAGCTTCAGAGTAATGATTAATATGCCTACCCATTTTCCCAGAAAAAACAACAACAAAGCAGCCTCTGTGATCTTTGATGACTCCTCCACCTCCAGAATCTCCTGGATTTTCCTTTGAGGCCCCATTAAAATTCAATTTATGCCAAGCATTGGGAGGCTTAATCCAACGGATAGTGGATCTATCCATACCATTGTTATTCTTTTTGGAGACAGTGTCAATATTCCAAGCAGCCAAAATGTACTCTTCTTCCTCAGGGAAAGGTCTATTTTTAGGAGGTTTAAATTTTTTAATATTTTCCTGCACAACAATGCTAATTTCTTTATATACTTTGTTGCATAACTTTCTAGTATTTCTGAATATGCCATCATTTCGAGCCTTCCAAACTTGCCACATGGTGTGAGGTAAAACTAGTTACCATAATCTCCTCACCACACAATGTTTGTAAGGAGAGTCCCATTGTTCCCAGGCTTGAAGACAAGTAAGGGGAAAGATCCATTTCTGATTAAATTTTTCAAAAACAACATGCCAAATTTTGGAAGTGTACTTACACTGAATAAATAAATGATTTATGTCTTCAACATCTTTCTGACACATGCAACACCTATTCGGCATGATGAATCCCTTCCTAATGAGGTTTTCATTAGTAAGTATCTTTCCTTTAATGATGAGCCACCAGAAAAAGTTCACTCTAGGGGTTAACTCTGGCATCCACAGCTTATGCCAATTAATTTCACTTTCAATAGAGGTAACTTAGAAAGAATTGTAGCCCGATTTAACTAAATATTCTCCATCAAAAGAATCTTTCCAAATGAGCTCATCCTTATGATTTTGATTACTAATATGAATTAGAGAAAGTTGATTCTACAGAGATGAAACATCAGTCTGCACATTATGCTCCTCAACTTTGAGTTGTTTCCATTTTCTTTTGTTTTCATCAACCTCATTATAGCCCTATATTTTATGCCCATACTTTGTTATTAAGATGTCTTTAATGTGGTCATAAGATGAAATCCAATTATTATCAGTCCATTTATCAGTCCAGAAATTAATGTCTTGACCATCCCCAAGTTTCCAGCTACATCCCTGAGAGAGAATATGTCTTCTGTGTAGAATATTGTTCCAGAAAATATAACCATTCAAAAGAAACTGGTCAGAGATAAAGGAGATCTTACTTTGGTTGGAAAGGTATTTTATCTTAACCAACTCTGTCCAAGGCTTGTGTTCTTTTATAAGTCTCCAACCTAAATTTGCAATAAGAGCAGCACTCATATGTTTGATATCTTTGATACCTAACCCCCCAAGTCTCTTTGGTTTACAAACCTTCTCCCAAGCCACTAAATGATACCTAAACCTATCCTCAGTACCATGCCATAAAAATTTCTTTTGAATTTTTTCAATATTGTTCGACACTACTGCTGGTATGTTGAACATTGACATGATATAAATAGGCAGGTTCTGAAGAGTGCTTTTTATCAATAAGCACTTGCCTACGCTTGAAAGTAGAGCTCCTTTCCAACCAGCGAGTTTTTTTTTGAAATCTCTTAATAAGATCATTCCAGACCTCATTATAAATCTTTCCAGTACTCAAAGGGAGACCTAAATAAGTAGCTAGTAATGAATTAATAGTGCATCCAAGAATATTAGCAATCTTTCTTTGCCTTTCTATAGGAGTATTGAAGAAATATATAGAGATTTTGTAAAAATTAACTTTTTTGCCTCGAGGCTTCCTCATAAAATCTAAGGATATTTTTGATAGCCTTTGCCTCAATTATTGAGGCCATTAGAAGAAGCAGAGTGTCATCAGCAAACTACTGATGATAGGAAACCTAGTTACCAGAATTTGGTAGAAATCCCTTTATCATGCCAATACTAATAACTTTTGAGATAGATCTGCTTAAACTGTCAGCCATTATAATGAACAATAAAGGGGAGATTGGGTCCCCTTGTTGGATTCCTCTATTGCTGGCAAAAAAACCAACCAGTTCCCTATTAACAACCACTGAGAATCTAGAAGTAGAAATACAAGAATGAATAATTTTCCTAAATTTATTTTGAAAACCAAACTTGGATAAGACCTCGTCCATGAATTTCTAGGAGACTCTGTCCAAGGCCTTATGCATGTCTAGCTTGATAGCCATCCCTACTTGTTTTACTTTTATCCATAGAATGGATTGTTTCATGGACCATTATAATTTCGTCCTGAATAATTCTTCCCTGAATGAATCCGCTCTGTTGTTGTGAAATAATCTCCATAAGAATATGTTGCATCCTAGTGATTAGAATCTTCGTGAAGATATGATATATTACATTGACCAAACTAATTGGCCTTAAATATTTAAATTCCTTTGCATCTAACTTCTTAGGATCAAGCACAATATGAGTATTATTTAATTCTTTCATAATATTTCCAGTTCTATAAAAATCATTAACAGCTTTCAGTAGATCCTTAGAACATATTTCCCAGCATCTTTGGAAGAAGTTGGCCGAAAACCCATCGGGACCCGGATCCTTATCCCTTTCTAAAGTGAAAACATATCCTTTTTCAATTCCTCAATGGTGACTAGTTTGGAAAGACTCTTAAATCTCTCAGCAGGTATTGAATTATTAGGAATGGAATCTAAGAGAAAGGAGGTCGCTTGTTCATTGTAGGAATTATTCTCAGTGAGAATATTCTTGTAAAATTTGAGGGCTTCTTCTTTGATATCTTCAGAATCCTTAGTAATGCTCCCATTTTCCTTAGATACTTCAGTAATTCTATTACAAGCTCTATGATTGAGGGTTGTCAAATGAAAAAAAATTGTATTCCTATCTCCTGCTTTTAGCCAAAAATCTCTAGACTTCATTCTCCAAAAGGATTCTTCATGGCTATTTATATTATATAGATCTAAGAGAAGCTTTTTTTCCTGTTAATGATCCTCTAGGGTAATACCTTACAAGGAAACTGTAAGTTCAAGATCTTCCAACTGCTGCTTAAGTTCTTTCTTCTTTTCAAAAATATTCCCAAAAACCTCTTTATTCCAGATTCTAGCCTTCTGATTTACATTTTTCAAATTCTATAAAAGCCTGAATTGGGCCATCCCTGTGCCTTCCTAATACCACCACTCTTTAATTCTGTCTAGAATATCCTCATGCTCAAGCCACATTTTCTCAAATTTGAAATTGCAGTGAAAAGGTTTTGACCAATAAAAGAAATTTAGGGCAATAAGATTTTGATCAGAGCCCATTCTGGGGAGAGAAGAGAGATGAAAATTCTGATCTAAGATCCAATTAGAAGAAATGAGAGCTCTATCTAGTCTAAATTGTATCAAGTTCTCCCCAAATCTTCTGTTAGACCAGGTAAATTGATTACCATGAAGTTCTATGTCCATAAGATTATGAGTCGAGATGAAGTCAGCAAATTCTTCCATATTGATAGAAAATTTAGAGTTCCCCCCAAAATTTTCTCCCAGATTTAAAGGAGTATTGAAGTCTCCCATTATCAACCAGTTCATGTCCTCAACATTATTCCAAAACAAGGTTAACTCCTTCCATAAATTTCTTTTGCTAGCAATAGTATTGGGTGCATAAATATTGGAAAGTATCCAACTAGAATTATTCTCAAGGCTTTTAAAAATTATAGCTAAATGATTCTAGGAGGAAGAAAGTATATTACCATTAACAATTTTGGTATCCCAGAAGATCACTAAGCCTCCAGAAGCTCCTTGAGAATCAACAGCAACAAAGGCAACATTCTCCCAAAAATATCTTTTGCAATCTTCAACAGCTTTACTTTTCATTTTAGTTTCCTGAATAAGAAGGATGCTTGGCCTGTTTGATCTTTTAATTTCCTTAAGAATGATCTTTGCTTAGGCCCCCCATTGAGTCCTCTGACATTCCAAGAAATGACCTTCATTAAAAAAATTTTGACGATGTAGTTTCCGGATGGTTCAAAATCCTTTGTGTACCATCTGTAATTTCTTTCTCAGTCTCTTTTGCTCTTACTTCTCTCTTGGATAATCTTCCTTTTCTATAGAGAACTCCAATATTTGCAGTTCTTCTAGTAGTGGCCCTTGTGATTCTTGAGGTGGAAGCTTCCCACTTTCCAATCTGCTTCTTTTTATCATTATAGAGTGATTCCGAAATTTCTTCAAGATTTTTTAGTCCTCGTTTCTTACTTCTTGCTATGATGAATCCATCTTTATCACAATCTGATAGACTTTTCTTGCTAGTAGGGGTAATTTCCCCTTCCTCTTTTCCTTTATCAACATCAGTCTGTTTAACCATTTTAGGAGTGAGTTCCTCCATATCAGTAAACTCTTTATCTTGGTTTAGATCTCTTGTTATGGATTCCAGGACCTCTTTGACTTTTCCTTGCCTCATTTTGAGTAGCTCCAGAGAGCTATTCCTATTTAATAGTTCTTGATGAGCAAAAGGAGTAGTTTTTTCCATCTCTTCTTCCTTAGAGATAAGAAGAATGGAAACTTTTTCATTTTCTTCATCAACCTCCTTGCTCAGCTTTACTGGATTTGGTGTCTTAATGTTCATTGCTAGATCAACTACCATGTCCCTCTTGCTTTCTTCACCCTTTGACGATTCTATATCTTTTTCCTTTTGGGATTCATCAAGATTTTCCATCTGGTGAATTTTATCCCTCCACAGTTTTCTATAAACCAGTGACCTCTTTGTCTTAAAGCCTTTTTTCTGATCTTTTAACCTAGGATTCATCTGCAAGCAGCTATCTCCAGCATTCTGGTCTGTTAGAGGATCTTTATCATCCTTATCCCTCTATTTCTATTCTTGAGCCTCAAAATGATCTGAGGGTATTTCTAGCTTTTGCATTAATTGCTCAGAGCATTTGTTGGCAAAATGTCCTAATTTATGACATTGGCTACATCTTAGTTAGAAAGCTTCATACTCTATTTTTTGTTTCCATGCTCCAAACTTGGACTTCAGAACAATGTGATGAGGAAGCTCTTGTTCCATTTCAGTAGAGACACAGAACCTTGTGAAGGCCAGTCTTGATCTATTTTTCGTAGGTCCATCAAGCCCAACTGGTGAACTAATTGATTTGGCTATATGAATAAGGATTTCATCATCCCACAGATGAAGGGGTAGTCCTAAGAGTCTACACCAGATGGGAATGGCATGAATGTTCTCAGTATATGGATTGAACCCAGGATACCATTTCTTTAAAAACAACCCCATATTTCCAAGACACCAGGGACCACCCAATAAAACAGAGTCTACGTTAGCTTGTATATTAAATCGGGCTAGAAAAAAACCCTTGGCCATGGTGGTGATAATCAAATCCCATTTTGGTTTCCTTCTGCGAGTGGCCCATTTTATTATAGTATCCACATTGGGTCTTGATCCCAAAAACTTTCTGACTAGGGATAGATTGGTTTTCTCAAGATCTCTATGCAAACATCCGTTAGGCACTTGTATGTGGGTCAGCCCCTCAACATCTTTTGTACTTTTAGAATTCAGATCACATGCGGGATGAGGACCCACATTTTTGTCAGGAGGTACCTTAAGAATATCAGCCCAGGCTCTAGATCCAGTACTAATACCATTATCCAATTCTCCCTCACTTAACAGTGCCTTAACAACTAGTTCACAGCCTTTTGATAGACATTCTATAGCCAGAGCTACTAAAACCGCACTCTCAAAACCCTCCCGCCTTCCTCCGTGATCTTCAAACCCACCTTCCTCCATGATTCAATGTGTAATAACTTTGATAAAGTATGTGTAGATGTTTAATGGGTAGATGTTTAGAAGGTTTATGCTTTGGGTTAGTAGTAAATAGAGCCAAACTTACTTGCATAAACAAATAAAGTAATACTGATGAACATATGACAATAATAAGAAGGAATCCAATAGAACAAAAACATAGATCTAACTTAAGAAATATCTGATGTAAATAACACATATATTGAGCACAAAGTCTGAATATATATATTAATATCTCTTCTATTACAAGAAGGCACAAATTCTTTCTCTCTTCACCTCTTTTTTATATAGAAAATTTCCACACCTTTGAATACAACAAGTATTCAAGTATTTATAGAAGGAGAAGGAGAAAGAAGACAAAAGGAAACCAACCACTATTTACAAAATATCCTACAAGATATTTACAAAATATCTAAAAAGTCAAAAGTTGACTATGGGCACATTTTGGATGGCAACATCCCATGATACAACATGGATGATGTCATCATAAATGTCAACATACTTTTTAAATATTTTTACAAAAATTATCAAAGCGTACATAAGAAGAGAAACAAATCCCCATCATCTCTTTGTTTAAATAGAGTGTCTTGCTTCTGATCAGGAGAGGCTATGTGACAGTGAGCTCGGTATTCCATAAACTTGCTAATCATTGTTTGAAGTTGATTATAATCTAGACCCTTGAAATGGTCACCAATGACTTCACAAATTTACTTTTCATTTTTGAACTTGTCTAGTAGTCCAGTGTACTTTTCGCATGCATTGATCAAGAATCCAATGAAATCGTGGTAAGCCAGAAGGTTTTTGATTGATTCTCGGTCAAAAGTGACCTCTGGCACAAAACCTTGGGTTGTGATAGCCTTGAAGAGCTGGATTGTATCATCTACCTCCTTCAAGGTGAATTATTCATTGAGCATCCGTGGAGACATCTTTGTAACCGTCTGTTTCATGTTGTATTTTGCATCCAGGGCTTCGTCCTTTATTTATTCTAATCTTTCCAAGATATATTTCTTTGATCAACCCAATAATCTAAAGTGACGAGAGCTTTGTTATGTACTCATGGGTTATCGATGACACTGACCTTTAATAGGTCATTAGTGGAATAGCTAGCCATTTCTTGGAATGTTTTGTGTTGCAATCTGGCGTTATCCAACTCCTAGGAGATGGATCTTGCTCCTGCTTGTAGCTCCTTATTTTCCTGATCTATATCTTGGTAGAGCGTTGTGAATTTCTTGATCATTTCCTCACTATCTCTGAGGATTCACTCTATCCAGGAGGATATTGACACTCCTTGTTCACCAATATTGGTGTATTCATTTATCTTATCCTGACTGAAAACTTCAGTAGGCTCAGCAGTAGTCATAGGAGGAGTGTTTTCTAGTCTCTACAAAGCTTGGAGGAGATGTTTTTTTTGCTCCTTGAGTATTCTCTTCTCCTCTTTTTCTTCCCAAATCTTTTTATAGAGAGCATCTATGGCAGATAAGGCCTCTCCTTGTAGGCTCTCAGATGAGGTTCCCATCATGATTTGGGTCATTGTAAAGTCTGTAGGAGATAGATCTTTCTTCTCTTTGGTGGGATTTGGATATGCAATCTCCATGACTCTCTCTCCTAAAACGCTCTTAGAGAAGTGAGTTATAACTTTATGCTTATTGTGTCCCTTATTCAGAATGATAGAGAATTCCATGGATGCTATGGGAACCTTTCTCTTGAGTTGACCCAGATGGTCAGAGATCCAGCTTGGACTTATGGGAGAGGGAGTAGAGGGAACAGAAGAAGAAACGAGGGTGAAAGGGGAAGCAACTGAAGAGGCCTCAGGGAATAACAATGAGACACTTGGTGGTTGCATCGACAAGGAGTCCAACGCACTACTGCTTGTAGGGCCTGGAGTTACTACAGGAGAAGAAAAGGTCATGGAGGCAAAAGGGATCTATAAAGAGATGGAGGGAACACTAGGAGATAGATCCGCGAGAGAGGAGAAAATGGAAGAGGTGGAAGATGGAACTGAACACGGAATGGGAGAAGACACATCCATAAGAATAGTTACTTGAATGACTAGGGGAGGAGGAGTGGAAGAAGGAATGGTGGGAACCTCAGTAGTTGTAGCTGTGATAACATCCTGAGTGGATGTATCTGTTGAAACTTTGGTGGTATCTTCTTATTTACCTAGAGACACCAGGTTGACCCCTTGTTGTTTAGAAGTAGTAGGAGGGCTTTCAAGAGTTTTTTCCTATTTTCTTGGTTCTCCCTCCTTATCTTTTCCTTTTCCTTTCAGCACCTAGGCCATTCTCAGAGGTTCTCTACTTGAAGGGGAAGTAGTGAAATCTACCTTGAGGTAGGTGATACCATTCTATTTGCACCAATGTTTGGTGCACTGCAACGTTGGATTGACCCTTTCCTCAATGGTATTTGGTGTGTTGGCTCTATCGATTTCTATGAACAGCCAATCATCCCCATTTGTGTCAACGTAAACTTGATCAATTTCTTGATCAGGCTCTTGGAATCCTTTCACAACGATGGTTATGCCATAATGGATGATCTCTTCCAGAGCTAGCCAGGAGTGATCCTTTCACCTGATATCTATCTAATCTGTCAAGTCGATGTAGATGTCATGAATCTTGGGGACATGGATGGGATCAATTTTTTCCTTTAGGAGGAAACTCTGGCAATCGAAGGTGGGCCTTGCTGGGAAGTTGTGCTTTAGATTCAGAAATTCAAGCTCAACATACATTTCCCGAGCTTTGGCCAGTGTGGTGCAGGTGTATCAGCCAAATGTAAGGGGGAATGGGGTTCCTCCTTTCTTTCTCTTCATGTAATTCTTGTGGTATGTGATTATTTGTCTTGACAACTCCAATAGGATCAGCTTGGGCCCTACATACCTTGGTAGCTTTGTCGGTTCACCTTTGAAATTCACAACCCTGAGATATGTGAATGTGGGGAACTATGTGAACAATGCTCCCCACTTCTTCATGGCAGAAATCACACTCGGGCTGGTCTGACCATGTCTCATATTCGGCCTCAATAGGTAGATCACCTCATAGAAGAAGGTTTCGTTGATTTTTGAGAATTGGGGGATTTTGTTCTCAAGTCTTAGCTCTAGGTAGAATTCATATATTTTGACCTAGGGATATACCCCATTACGAGCTAGGCCTGCAAAATCTCTCACTGATGTTGCAGTGTATACAACGTAGGAATTCATAGAGAAGTTCCCAGTTGTTAGGACTTGTTGAAGATACTAGGAGATGGTGTCGCTGATGATTTCTCCCCAACCAAAACACTAATCAGACACATTCTTTCTCATGGTCTCTAAGTACCTCACCATCCATTTATGGAAATAATGGGCATTAGGAAGCCCAAATACTCTGTTCAGGAAAGTGATTGTATCACTCAGTTCCCCATTAAAGTCACTATGGTGGAAGGTATGTGGCCATCTTCTCACCAACTTTTAGTTCTTAAGATAGATCTCATTCATCATTTGCATGCATTTGTCCTCATTGTCATCTGATGCCTTCTTGTAGTCTTCTAGGCTTATGGAAACATATTTCCTGTGATGAGGAATGCCCAAGGTTATTTGAAAATGACGATCTGTGAGGTCGATGATCATCTTTCCCTACTTCTCTTCAACACATCTTGTGTCCTTATTATAGCATTGAGCCACCAACATGATGAACTCATTATTTACAACACTTACTAGCAGCTCAGCTGCAAAGTGCAATCCACTGCCCACCAGTTTGTTCATCCAGGGACCACTAGTTTCCTAGTTGGTTCTCACCCAAAAGTCTTCCATATCAATATGCCGAAGCTTGGAGTCTCTGATGTAGAGATCACTCTCTGCATATGAGACAGGGATTATGACCTTCTGATATTTGTACTTCATCTCTTGTTCTGTCAACTTTGCTTTTCATTTAGACTTGGTATGTTTCTTGCTTAATGAAGACATGTGTGAGCCCGAGGATGGTTGTTGTTGTTCTACAACGAGAATCAAGGAGGTATAACACAATAGAGCCATGCCAACCATCATGTTATTCATAATGAAAGCTTGTAGAAAGAAGAATGAGTAATTATAAGGCTTAGGATGCAAGGCGCAGGTTCACAGCATGTTGCAGAGGCTTAAAAATTTTGGGTGCATGTTTGAGGATGTCAACATGTAAAAAGATGCGCCTGTGTCGACAAGAGAAAAGCTATTGCAAAGTTATAAAGGGCACACTTTTGAGGGATGTTGCATGATAGAAGGTGGCACCAAAGGGTAAAGCACAGGGTGCGGGTTAACAACATACAACATGTCATGCTGATGTCAAGGATCATGTGCTTGCACCTTAGGAAATTTATTTTAGCTGGCAACTGATAAGGATGGTGTTGCATGGCTTTTAAGTGCACCCAAGGCACAAATTTGGAATTTGTTGCAAAGGAGATCAACGTGCCAAAGGGGAAAGGACTTGCCACGGTTTTTCAGGCACACAACATCCTATGTTGATGTCATGTAGGATGTGCCTACGTCCTTACAAAAGTTGTTAAGTGTTACACTGGGCGCGGGTTAGGGATATGTTGCAGGCAAGGACAGTGTGCTAAGGTGCAACTATGAGGGTTACAACATGTAAAAACATTTCACCAAGGTTTTCATGATTTCTTGCATTTTCCTTAATTTTCTCTCTCTTTTGGTTTCTTCAAATAGTAAAGAGAGGTTTTTCAACAAGATAAAAATCAGTGAAAAGGAGGCCTTAGGGTTTTTCAGAGGCAGGGGCCTTTAAGATTTGCAGATCTGGAAGGAGAGAAAGAAGAGTTTTCAGTTGATTTATAGATTTGTAATTTATTCATTTTTAGATTTAACCTTTTGGTTTATAACAACCCTAAAACCTAACAATAACCAAGAAACAAAAAACCATAACAACAACAAGGAAGGCAGAAGCCACTTACCTAGTTTTATAAAAGAAGAAGGATGACATTGGGGTCCACAAAATTGACAAATGGCATGTGGGGGTGACTAGGATAGCTGACAGGTGCAGAGGAAACTCTTTTCACAATTTTTAATTCGTGAAAATGACAGGTGTTTAGCACCTATATATAGAAAAATTGGCATTTATTATTCCACCCACCTTCTTTGGCGCAATTTCTAGAGTGTCGACATGGGTGCAAATGCACCTTGACGTAATTTAAATTACGTCAACATAAATTTTTTAGTGCCTTAAGCACATATTTCCTGATGTTAACATGACAATTTTAGCACCAAGGTTATTAAGAGTGCAAATTTCATGATGTCGACATGATATCTCTAGCGCCTTAGGAAATTTAGTTCAGCGCACATTTTTTGATGATAACTTGATATTTCCAGTGCCAAAGAGGTGCAACTTTCTTAATGTTGATACAAGTTTTCCAGTGTCAAAGAGATTTGTAACTGGCACATATTTTAGAATGTTGACATGTTATTTCCTACTCCAAATGGTTTTCAAAGGGGCGCACATTTCTAGATGTTGACACAACATTTCTTGCACCCAGTTTATAAAGGCTGAAAATGTCTAAGTTCTTAAAAATTGATTTTCCGAAGGGAGTTTTAGGCCATTTTGAATGTTAACAGACCTCCTCAGGGGACCAAAATAGAAATTTTGGTATGGTCACCTACAAATTTCCCTTGTAAAATTTGTAGGATAACAGCTGGCTCTTTCTGGGGGCTATCTTTAAGTGAAACTTAAGGGTAGAGAATCCCAAATTTCATGTGCCTATCCATTGGGTTACAGAGAATCAAAAACAAGGGTGACCGAAAATTAAAGAAAGGGGACACATAACAAATAGGAAGCAAACACACAATGAAAAAAAACACACAACAAAAGCAAACTGTACAAACAAGAGAGAAAGCTCTACTTCCTGAAGATATTCAGGTGTTTCCCACTATAGGGAAGTGGGAGCTCAGTTCCATCCAGATATGAGAGATAGAAAATATTCCCTCTATTGATCTACTTGATTCTATATGGCCCGCTCTAAAGAGATTCAAACTTTCCATGCATACCTTTTGGTTCTCTTTGTTTATCCCACAGAAGTACAAGATCTCCTACTTGGAAATCTCTCTACCTAGCTTTCTTGTTGAACAAAATATTGACTTGATTTTGATGTTCAATGATCTTGTCGACCACTTTCACTTGCTTTTCTTCCAGTTTTGTGAAGTACATGATTCTCTTTTCAAGAGAATTCTAGAAATTTTAATCTTTAATTTCTCGAGCTAAGCGTAGAGCAGGAAGTTCTACGAAGATAGGGATTTCAACATCGGTCCCATACAACACCTGGAAAGGTGACATACCGAGAGATCTCTTTAGAGTGATACGATCCTCCCATAAAGCATCGTATAATATTTATGCCAGGACCACTGGTTCTCATTAACTAGCTTCCGTATGATAGTTACTAGGTTCTTATTGCTAGATTCTGCCTGACCATTTCCTTAAGGGTAATAATCAGAGGCATAAGCCAAGGTTATTTTGTATCCATAGAAAAAACCAATAACTTCTTGTGAAGAGAAGTTGGAAGCATTGTCAGCAATGATTTTGTGTGGAATGCCAAATATCACAATAATATTTTCCTTGATGAAGTTGCAAACAACTTCAGAAGTGGCATGCTTGACAGGTATGACCTCCACCCATTTTGTGAAGTAATCCATTACTATTAGAACATAACTAGGTCTAGCACTCGATTGAGGATTGAGTGTTCTAATGAAATCAATTCCCCATTTCCCGAATGGTTTGTCAATAATGATGGGCCTAAGGGGAAATGTAGCCAGCTTTGGTTTGCTAACAAAATGTTGGCAAAGTTCACATTTCACTACCCAAGTAGCTGCATTCTGAAATAGCGTCGACTAGTAGTACCTGGCCCGAATGATTTTATGTGCTATCACCAATGAGGAGAAGTGACCACCACAGGCTGAATTGTGAAAACTCTTTAACAATATTATTTGTTGCGGCTTACCAACACATCATAGGAAAATGTCATCAATTCCACGTTTGTACAATCCATCATCCCATATGACATATCTTGCGGCTCTGAGATTCATCGTCCACTTTTCTTTAGTGGTTAGGTGAGTTGGGAACTCTCCATAGGTGAGAAAGAATGTGATGTCAAAATACCATTCATTGTTGGTTGCGACAAATAGAACCATGGGTAAAGAATGCACTTTCTCCAGTTCACTTTGTTCTCCATCAACATGAGCAACTTACTTCTCAGGTGCCTCTGAGTCTATATTTTCAGCCATTAGCTGACAAAGGCCCTTACCCCTTACCAATTTGGTTGGTCTGATGTCTAGATCGTATTCTTGGATCTTTGTGATCCAATTTCCTCGTAATCTCCCTAACTCTTGTTGAGTAAGGATGGACTTAACATCTGTGTCTGGAATAAGCACTATTGTATGAGAATTCAGAATGTAGTAGCAGAAATTTTTGACTGATTTTACCATGGCAAAGGCATGATTTTCCAGTTGTGACATTTTAAGTTCATCAAGCTTAAGAGGAGAACTCATGAAAGCAATCGGGGATTCTATATCCTCAGAATTCTTTTGCATCAGGATAGCCGATACATTATTCGCATACACATAACTGTACATGATGAAGTCTTTGCTGAATTTAAGACAAACCAAAATAGGGGCATGAGTAATGGCGGTCTTTATATCTTCGAATGATGCCTTACCTTCCTCACTCCATTGGAATGTCTGGATCCTTTCATCATATTAGATATATGATGAGTCTTCTTAGCAAAATCAGGGACAAAGCGTCTGAGAAAATTTACCTTTCCAAAAAAAGAGTGAACACAATCTTTCTTGTAGGCAAATTGAGGCTCTAAATAGCCTTGACTCTTTTGACATCTATCTTAGTTCCCTCTCTACTAATGACATGTCCTAGAAGCTTTCCTTCAGTGACCCTAAAAACTAACTTCTTGGGATTTAGTGAAATCTAGTGCTCTCGGCATCCGATCAAGACTTGTTCCAAATGATCATAGTGATCACTTCATTTTTTGGAGAACATGGTTAGGTCATCTAGGTAAACTATGATGACCTTTCTCATAATACCTTTCAATGTAAAGTCCATT
Organism: Taxus chinensis; assembly: GCA_019776745.2. Taxonomy (NCBI): domain Eukaryota; kingdom Viridiplantae; phylum Streptophyta; class Pinopsida; order Cupressales; family Taxaceae; genus Taxus; species Taxus chinensis. Next base: position 156,938,642 of record CM034146.1, read on the forward strand.
GCTCATTGGAAGGTGGCAACGATGTTTATCAAACTGAATGGAATTCTGCAGTAGGTGAAGGTACCCCAAGGAGTGGTGAATCCTATGTTGAACTGATCTTTAAGTGTGACTTGAATTTGATTGTAACCTAAAAAACCATCAAGCATAGACAACATTTCTTAACTGGTTACTGCATGTAGCATTTGATCCATTATTGGTAGTGGGTAGTTATATTTTAAGGATGACTGGTTCAAGTTACGAAAGTCCACGCATATGCATATTTCACCATTCTTCTTCCGTATGGGCACAATATTTGCAACCCAGGTACTATGATGAATTGGAAAAATAATTCTTGCATCCAACATCTTTTTAATTTCAGCTTGGATGGTACCTGAGATTTTGGGGTTGTAAAGCCTTTATTTTTGATGAAAAGGCTTGACGTCATCCTTAAGTAGAATGTCGTGCCGAATTTCCTTTGGCTCGAAAGACTTTAGATCAGCATAAGACCATGCTAATACATCCATGTAATTTTTCAGCAACTTAACGAATTTTCACTTTTCCTCGAGCGTATAACACCTCCCGATGGTCATGGAACGAGGATGTTCTGTGGTACCTAGATTGACAGATTTAGTTTCCGGATAATAGCAAGGATCATCGTGTCACTTTTTCTTAACAATACGGTCGCGATTATCAAATAATCATTCTAAGGAGATCAAACCTTTCAGAATCTTATTCCCTTTGAGTCGTATTGCTATTTATTTTTTAGATTCATGTGCTTGACTAGTGACTGACTCACGACATGTAGAAGTTGATCCATTGAAATGAAGTTCTTTGAAATTCTCATCTTTCTCCAAAAAGGTGATAAGTTGGTTGTCATCATTAAACACTTGCCAGTGCTGTGAATTATCTGGTACACTTGGGCAGAAAACCACCTCAATTGTATATGTATCTTTTTTAACCCTGGGTGAGGGAGTATGCGAGATGCAGAGACGGCCAATGAATTAGCCATGTCATTTTGAGCTTGCGGGAGTGATTTGATTGAGAAAGCGTCAAACTCTTTGATGCTATCCCATACTGCATTATGGTAGTGTCTGAGTTGGTCATTCTTTACTTGATATATCCCTTTTACTTGATTAACGATTAGCTTAGCATCACCCTGTACTTTTAGATTTTTTATCCCTTTCTCTTTTGTAGCTTGCATGATGAGTAACAAGGATTCATACTCGACAGTATTATTAGTATTGAAGAACTGCAGCTTGAAAGAAAAAGGGAAAATATCCTCCTCAGAAGATATAAGAAAATATCCTCTTATTGGACAAGAACATCCATTTTATCTGAGTTAGTGGACAAGAAGTAGTTTCCCATTCCTGATGATTCGAAAAGAATCTGAGCCTTAGGATCATCAAAGTTGGTGACTAGGTATTTCTTTTGTGTCTTTGGTTCTAATGTCTGCATCACTCCTTCGATAAGAATCCTGGCTTTGGATAAGTCCATATGAATTTCCCTAGCAAATTCTTTACAAAATCTCCTCCCTAGTAATATCCTATATGCTATTAGAATATCAACTATGAGAATAGTCATTTTTACCCTTTTCTCAGGAAATGCCACGAAGGCAAACTGTGCATCCTTGATCTGACCAATCAATGGTACTTGCTTGATTTCTGTATGCCAGAAAAGCGACAGGCGAGCGTGAGAATCTACAAGTGACTCTTCTGTGTACCCGACCTCTCCAGGAAGTGCCGAGATAGTCGGTGGGGGTAGAATATGTGTTGGATTCAGACAAACTAGTTAGGTAGTCTAATGTCTTCGACACGCACTAGTGGAATTTGTGAATCTAAGGTAAAGAAGGCCCTTCTAACTTGGACTGGTGTGATAGATTGATCGGAAAGGATGACTGCTCGAAGGCTCTAATCAATATCGAGCTCTGGCATGATTCGATCTATGGGTTGTGGAATACGTGGAAAATGACTTGGGATAGTTTCATGTATGTCTCCAGATAAGGTCATAGGGTGGATGGTTAAAACAATTTATTTTATAGATGATTTTCTGGCCTAGTCCAGAATTCTCTAGCTTTGTTAGCCACTATATCCAGTAAGGACAATTGTTCGATGATGATGGGTGGAATTGGAGTGGATTGGAATACTAGTGTGCGTAAGCCAAAATCTATATCTGATTGACTTATGGATTCATTGGGCTGTGAGATATGTGGGTCACAACCATGGACTCTTGGATGTTGCGGTCCCGTTATGGTCATACGCAAAATCAAGTCCTAATCCCTAGTATCCAATAATCATATGCTTTCTCAGCTTCTATGTTTAGAATCAACAGTTGTGCGATCTTCTCAGAATACCTCAGAGGTGTTCTTGCAACCTGGATTCTTAGGCCGGTATCTATATCTGTGAGAGTGTCTCCTGCACCTGGCTGTGGGACCAAAGGATCACAACCAAAGGTTTGTTCTCTTTCGAACCCTTCTACAGTCATGTGAGTGTTTACCTAGGGAAATCTATAATTTGGTTGGTTTGACCAAAACGTGTGTGCTTGGTCGTCTTCTATGTTTAACCCTCTCAACTGAGAATTGATCAGTTGTAAATTTGTTGTTGTTTGGAATACTTATATTCTGAGATTTTGGTCTATGTCAACTATTGGTGTGACGAGGTTTGGTTGAGGCATGATTGGCTCAAATATATATTCCCTGGGCTCCTGAGGTCCCGTGATTGTCATACGAAACGAAATATAAATCTAACTGTAACTAAGTAAACTCTAACTACGTGGAATAAACCTAAAACATAAATAAGTTCTATTCTTCTAAGAAACCTTTCAAGAATATAATGAAAGCAAGCTATTTAAAGCGTATCTAGAAATAACAACTAAACAATAATTTAAAATAGACAAAATAACTGAGTGTAGTTATCAGCCTATGCAATTTGTAGATTTATTCTAAATAAATAAAATAGCTCGTCTAATCTATCTGCAAGATTATCGATCCTACCTCAGAAGTGAGGAGTGAATCATAGTTTCTCAGAAACTATCAATCCTAACAGCTTCCCTGGAAATACCGAGAATAGAATTTACTGAAATGAAGCAATTATCTACTCTATTTGATATGATTCTAACTAGAACTTTGAAAGCTAGAACCTAGATTCCACATAATAGTGGTGAATCTGATGATGTGTGTGATCTTGTCCCCTCAGTATGATCTCCACGTTCTTCCGTGTTCACATGGGTCCAGAAAAGCGTGTAATGCTAGCATCGACAGGAGTAAATATTGGGACAAGGACAGCTCAGAGTGCAAACTGAAAATGTAAGTAGGAGAGGGATAGCGCAATAGTACAGAGCTTGGCTTATGCAGTTCCTAGCAGGATTTTACTGTGAGTCATGCAACACAAAGTGACCAGAACCTGAAACTATCTTGTTTGAAGAGCAAAACCTGTAACTTTAATGGCTTCCTAAGCTATTCTACTCCAATGGAATGGATAAAACAACAACACTGTTTGCACAAGCTAGATATGTGGCTTACCAACAGCTAGACAATGCTAAATGAGCACGCAAATGAACTAAAACAAGTACTCTAAGAAAAATAATAGCTAAATCTAATGCAAAGAGAAATTCAGAGACAAACTTTAGATCAGATTGGGTGAAATAACAATACTGCCTGCACAAGATGGATATGTGGCTTACCAACAATTGAACAATACTAACTAAACATGCAAGTGAATTGAAACTATGGCTTTTAAACAAGATAAAAAGCTAAAATACTTAAAATGAGGAGATGAGAGAAAAATATCAATCCTTTTATTTGAGCACAAGCCATGCATTTATAGGAATTCAATCACCCAAAGATCAAAACCAAACTGAACTCCTAAACAATAAACAAAGGAAAAACACTATTCCAGGGGACCAAAAACATAAATGCATGCTCAAGTCGGCAAGGAAAGCTAGTAAAACGTGACATTTCACGTGAGTCGCGTCAAAAGATCATTCTAGAAAATGCGTAAAGGACCGCCGCCCTGCTCAGGGCAGCGGTTACAGGACCGCTGCCCTGTTCAAGGCGGTGGTTACAGGACCACCGCCTAGTCAGGGCGGTAGTTTCATTACTAAAGAGAAAGGGGCAAGAAAAGAGGGGAAAAGGGGAAAACAAAGCACGCAGGGGCTAAGCGGGATATGCGGGATGTTAACGCATATTCAGAGAGCTTTTCTGGATCCCGAACACCTTGTGAAGAGACCTTTATCATCATTGGGGCACTTATTATGATGTTCCGCAGTACAGTACCTTACAATTTTGGGTACGTACATATTGCCCCCTCGGAGAAGTGTTTTAGCCATGAAGAGGCATAAAACGTTGGGTCCGAGTATGGCAGTCCCAAAATGGGGAGTTAGAGGCTATACCTGACATGCCCGTGTGTCGAAATGCCACCGATTTTCACATGCTTTTCAGAGTGTATGCAATGGATGACAAGTGATAACAAATGTTAAACATAATGTTTTTACTTTATTTTCTTTTGTAATGTTGATATGTGATGACGAACATGTAGTTTTGAACTTTTGGCCTCTTTAGACAATGTCTGTGATTTCTTCTTATGTTGGCAAAACGTGATGAATGCATAGCGATAAAGAGATGAACTTGCCCCAATCCCAAATCCACGCAACTAGTAAGATGCGAGGGCTCAACACCAAGAATCGGGAAGGTCACAAGTTGTCTGAGTTTGATTTGAGTGGAATGATGAGAGACAGGAAAAACAAGAACAAGAACCAAATTTTGACCTACACACCCACCCTACTTAGAACTACTACCAAGCTTAGAAGGCCACTTAATATTTAGTTTATCTAGACTTAGATTCATAAATGGCAACCTGGTTGACAAAATCTGGTTTTAAGGATTTGATCTCTTTGGAATTTGGATGTTTGGATATTTGCCTTCTTTTAACAGAATTTGACTTGTGTTTTTTTAGCATACCAAGATTTGTTAGTTTGTGTGACTGTACCCCCCACACCTTGCCTCACGCCACTAGTAAGAAGCATGGGTTTGTCACCGAAGGCAAGATACATGCGAGTAAGGGCGCTTCTTTCCTTTCCCAACCTCACATCACCAGTAAGAGATGTGGGCTTATCACTGAAGGTTGATGGGGCAAAGAAGTGTGTAAAATAAAATATTTTGTTTGCTTGGTGCTTTTGATTGCATTTGATTTTGACATTTTTTATCTATGACTTTGGGATATCCTTTCATTCCAAGAGATTTTAAGAGGGATAGATGTGACACCAAGAAGCTTCTAGAACAGACCGTAGGCAAGGACACCTTTACCTAGTAGAAAGAAAGAGAAAAGCCAAGTATGCAGGTCTTGGTATGGTTTCCGTCAATGTTTGTCTGTCAAACTTGATGAGAAGATTTGAAAGTACTTAATGATGTTTGAAGAGATGTGATTTGAATAATTTTGCCAATATCTTCAGAAATTTGTAACAGATTACTTAAGAGTAAGTTCCTAGACTACAATATTTATGAAACGAGTGAACAAAATGAACCAACTAAATTACTAATGTAATGCAACTGCAACCATGTACATATGAAAATGCAGGTGGAACCATATGTCATGATGTCTAAGGTGAAGAAAGTTGACGAATATTGAATTATTCACCCCTAGAAGTACACAGCAGAGAACAATTATCCTCAAAATTTTCATTTTCTTGACGAGGGCCTACCATTATGGGTTTGAACTTACAACCCTTGCCCAGAGGTGTATATGTCCCATTATTAAAAACATTTTTCTGAAAGAGGCATTCACGTACCTCTTTGTCATGTTTTTGAGAGATGGCATGTGGGTGAGCATGACTATGCTGCTCGACCTCCTCTCTCATAGTGAGCATTGTGTTAATGATGAGGTCTTGCCCCATGGATAGGGAAAAATTAGCTTTAGACACGCATGGGTCGAAGCTAGACTTTAGAATAGGGTAGTGCCTAGAGATGGTTTTGATAGGCATCGTTTCAATTTTAAATTTCCCTTCTTCGTTTGTTAATTCTATCATGTTTATATCTAGATTTGGGTCATCAGAGGGAAGAGGTGCTATACCGAGAAGACTATCCATTCCCTGTGGTTCAAATGGGAGAAAGATTGGCTCATCATTCTCCAAAAGTTTCATAATTCTTGTTGTGGTTTTAGTGGAGACTGTTTCCATAGAAATTGACTTACCTTTATTTGTCTTTGTTACGTCGTATATTTTTGGGTCAACAAATTCAACCTTTGGAATGTCCGTGGTGACCAAGACTAACTCTTTTGTTGGAGGTGGTTTGTTTAATTGATTCATGGTGATTTCATGCTCTGTATGGAATCCTTTCTTTTTCTTGAGGTTTTCTAAGTGTATATCAAAAGGTTTAGGATCCCCTTTAGCGATGAAGACCTTTCCTAGGTGTAAAAACCTTACTTCTTGAAATAGCGTAGAAGGAATTGCCTTCATGCAGTGTATCCATGGACGACCGAGAATCATATTATAGTTGGTTTCCTGATCTATAATATAAAATTCAGTGAGGATTGGTTTGGGTCCTAAGGTGACTGGTAGTATTATAGTCCCAATCGAAGTGGCCTTAAGGCTATCATAGCCTCTCAGTGTATTTCGAGTCGTGGAACAATTTGTTTCCCCATATCCTAGTTTTTGAAGGAAAGAGAAGGGGACTATGTTAACTGCTGCCCCATTGTCCACCATTGTGCATTTAACATAATTTTTGTAAACCCACACCTGTAAATGCAAGGTCGGATCGCCTCTACGTGTAATTTTAGCATCTGTTGGCATTTTGTTTATGTCAAATATAAACTCGGTATCCCTATCTGGCTGCCCCGGAGGGTGGCTATCAAAGTCTACATGGTTCACTTATGTTTCAGGCGGTGGTGTAACGTTGATTAGATGACCAATACCTAATTCATTGAGCAACGTAAAGCGATGCGTGGGTGAATTTTTTAGCAAATGTAGGAATGAAATGTGGGAAAAGGTCTTGTTCAAATATGATATTAAATCATAAGATCCTACCGGTTTAGCATTTGTAGGAACTTTATCTTGTGTGGAGAAAATATCAGGTAGGGGTTGTGAAACATACTCCTTTGTCTGAGTTGCTGCATTAATTTCACACTCAACCTCTAGCTTGACTAATCCCAAGATTTGTGTAATACCATTTGAACCTAGGTTAGGAGGAATCTGAGAGTTGTCAAGAGTTGAGGCGTCTTGATTGTTATTTCTTATTATGATACCTTTTTTTTTCCCATTTGGATCTAACATGTTATTGTTATAATGATTTGGGAGAGGATCATTGAAGATCTTGAGAGGTGCATTTTGAGGGGAAATTGCCCCTGTAAAAGTATTTGGTACTGGTGACACAAGATCTTCCAAGAACATATCTATGAAAAGTTGTTTTTGTTCTTCTGGAAAGCGTTACATGAATTTATTGTAGTCATGGCAATTCTTAGTATCATGACCCCTGATTTTATGGAAACCACAATATAGATTGGGATTATAGTTCCGTGGTCGTCGGTTTGAATCCTGTTGTGGCCCAAAGTTCTGATTGGGCTGTTGGTTGTTATAGTTGAAATTTTGAGGTTGTGGCCTTTGGCTTTGGTTTTGATATCCATCTAGGCCCCGAGCAAGGCCTTGTGGCTGGATTTTCTGTTGTGGAGGATGATTAGAATCCACCATATTGATCGCTGGAGTGAAGTTATTATTGCGTTGATTGTTAGCAGGTTCCGGGGTGTTCACAACATTTGGTCCTTTGACTTGATCATTGAATCCATCTATTGTAACCCCACGATTTTTATTAAGGATCTTGGATCCTTGATCGGTATTCCTGGCATTAGGATAGGTCATATTGTTTTGATTAGGAGTGATTAATTTCCCATTTGTTCCATATGTCTTACGACCACTATCTATCGCTGCTTGATCTATTCGAAGAGCGCTCTCAAGTACTTCATCGTAAGTTCTTAGTGGGAACTTCTGGACTTCTTCCTACACCTCTCTACTAAGAGAATGAAGGAATAAATCACATAGTTCCATCTGATCCATGTTCAGAGCACTTGCTGAAGAATAAAGAACTGTACGCCACCTTTGGATGAAATGGGCGACAGATTCATTGTGTTCTTGTTTGATGTGTAAGAATTCCCTGATTCGTGTTCTTAACATCTTGTTCATGTCGAATGCCTTAATGAACTCTGATACGAGTTGTTTAAATGAATGGATGGAAGCCTCAGGTATTCTATAATACGAATCAAGAGCGATGCCTTCCAAGGTTTTGGGGAATATTTTAGCAACAACCCCATCCCAAGGGAGTAGTTCACGTATGGCTGTAGCGTAAGCTTTGATATGCGTGTTTGGATCTCCTTCACCTTTGTACTTGGGTAAATCAGGAAGGGGTCTTGGAAGCATGACACTTAGTATGGCGAAGTCTAAGGGATCTTTCAGATATTCTAAATAAGTCCCTATCGCATAGGTTTCGACCATTGATGGTGGTTGCTGAGGGAGTGGTGGTGGGATGGGTTGTTGATATGGCGTAGAGTATGCATTGGAAGGGGTATAGGAAGGTCCCTGTGTTTGAGAAAACATGCCAGGAGAGGAGAACATATCTCCTTGTGGCGATTTGGAGTACATGTTTAAGTATGATGGGGTATTGTCTAGAAATGGATTGTTTGATACTAGACTGAGAGGAATGGTGTTAGAGATGATGGGCCTTGTTGGCATTTGTTGTGGATACTGAGGAGGCATGCCTAACGTGCCTACTCCTGTGAGGAGATCTACTTGGCCAGGGTGGTATGGAGGATTGGAACTTCCTGCTTGCATGAACTGAGAATTTTGACTTGCTTGAGCAAGTTCTAACCCTCTCACTTTTTCTACTAACATTGAAATGACTTCATTTGGTGAAGTCACGGTGCTTTGCCTGAGCGGTGTTTTTTGTATACCCTGGTGTTGTATAGGCATGTGATAGCCTGTCATGAACTGATTGCTATCTTACCAAGTTTCTCCGAGAGTGTTTCCTATATGAAGTGGCATAGAGGTATTTTCTTGAAAAGAGACCTCGGGTTGTATTTGTAAACTTCCTATGGGTGGGTACATACCTCGAGAATGTTTTTCACTCCTAGGATAACGTATTGACCATTCATCATCAAAGACCAGGTATGGATCTGACTGTCTACTGATTTGTGATCTAAGTAGCATTTGAGGAGATGAACCAGATTCTTTGGTAAACATCATATTGTTTGAGCCTGAAGGCTCTGTTTGTTACGTTCGAGGGGGTTGATCTAACTCCTCAGTTTGAAAAGAAGAATTATATCTGATTCTTGGGGTTTGTGTTGACAACTGATTAGTTGAATAGTTTTCGCCCCATACTAAGAGCGAGGGTGATGATTGCCTATTCTGTTGGGCATATAATGCCTCGAGACCCAAGAGGGGTCTGCCATATTCATCGAATCCCGACATATTTGGGGTGTATATGAATACCCGCAGAATAATGGGAAGGAACGAAGGTGATTTGTGAAAGGATACGTGATACTATGACTCCAGTCGAGAAAGTAGGAAGTTTTACGTCAGCTTCACTAATTTTGTTTACTTCACGTTGGGTTCACCAGTTTTGTACGCCAGAAAAGCGATAGGCGAGCGTGAGAATCTAAAAGTGACTCTTCCGTGTATCCGACCTCTCGAGGTCATGCCGAGATAGCCGGTGGGGGTAGAATATGTGTTGGATTTAGACAAACTAGTTAGGTAGTCTAATGTCTTTGACACGCACTAGTGGAATTTGTGAATCTCAGGCAAAGAAGGGCCTTCTAACTTGGACTGGTGTGATAGATCGATCGGAAAGGATGAATGCTCGAAGGCTCCAATCAATATCAAGCTCTAGCGTGATTCGATCTATGGGTTTTGGAATATGTGGAAAATGACCTAGGATAGTTTCGTGTATGTCTCCACATAAGGTCATAGGGTGGATGGTGAAAACAATTTATTTTACGGATGATTTTCTGGCCTAGTCCAGAATTCTCTAGCTTCGTTAGCCGCTATATCCAGTAAGGACAATTGTTTGATGATGATGGGTGGAATTGGAGTGCATTGGAATACTAGTGTGCGTAAGCTAGCATCTATATCTGATTGACTTATGGATTCGTTGGGCTGTGAGATCTGTGGGTCACAACCATGGACTCTTGGATGTTACGGTCCCGTTATGGTCATACGCAAAATCAAGTCCTAATCCCTAGTATCCAATAATCATATGCTTTCTCAGCTTCTATGTTTAGAATCAAAAGTTGTGCTATCTTCTTAGAATACCTCACAGGTGTTCTTGCAACTTGGATTCTTAGGCTGGTATCTATATCTGTGAGAGTATCTCCTGCAGTTGACTGTGGGACCAAAGGATCACAACCAAAGGTTTGTTCTTTTTCGAACCCTTCTACAGTCATGTGAGTGTTTACCTAGGGCAATCTATAATTTGGTTGGTTTGACAAAAACGTGTGTGCTTGGTCATCTTCTATGTTTAACCCTCTCAACTGAGAAATGATTAGTTGTAAATCTGTTGTTGTTCGGAATACTTGTATTCTGAGATTTTGGTCTATGTCAACTATTGCTATGATGAGGTTTGGTTAAGGCACGATTGGCTCAAATATATATTCCCTAGGCTCTTGAGGTCCCGTGATTGTCATACGAAACGAAATGTAAATCTAACTATAACTAAGTAAACTCTAACTACGTGGAATAAACCTAAAACATAAATAAGTTCTATTCTTCTAAAAAACCTTTCAAGAATATAATGAAAGCAAGCTATTTAAAGCATATCTAGAAATAACAACTAAACAATAATTTAAAACAGACAAAATAACTGAGTGTAGTTATTAGCCTGTGCAATTTGTAGATTTATTCTAAATAAATAAAATAGCTTGTCTAATGTATCTGTAAGATTCTCGATCCTACCTTAGAAGTGAGGAGTGAATCATAGTTTCTCAGAAACTATCAATCCTCACAGCTTCTCTAGCAATACTGAGAATAGAATTTACTGAAATGAAGCAATTATCTATTCTATTTGATATGATTCTAACTAGAACTTTGAAAGCTAGAACCTTGATTCCACAGAACAGTGGCGAATCCGATGGTGTGTTTGATCTTGTCCCCTCAGTAAGATCTCCTTGTTCTTTCGTGTTCACGTGGGTCCAGAAAAGTGTGTAATGCTAGCATCGACAGGAGTAGATATTGGGACAAGGAAAACTCAGAATGCAGACTGAAAATGCGAGTAGTAGAGGGATAGCGCAAGAGTGTAGAGCTTGGCTTATGTAGTTCCTAGTGGGATTTTACTGCGAGTCATGCAACACAAAGTGACCAGAACCTGAAACTATCTTGTTTGAAGAGCAAAACCTGCAAATTTAATGGCTTCCTAAGCTATTCTACTCCAATGGAATGGATAAAACAACAACATTGTTTGCACAAGCTGGATATGTGGCTTACCAATAGCTGGACAATGCTAAATGAGCACGCAAATGAACTAAAACAAGTACTCTAAGCAAAATAATAGCTAAATCTAATGCAAAGAGAAATTTAGAGAAAAACTTCAGATCGGATTGGGTGAAATAATAGTACTGCCTGCACAAGATGGATATGTGGCTTACCAATAGCTGAACAATACTAACTAAACATGCAAGTGAATTGAAACTATGGCTTCTAAACAAGATAACAAGCTAAAATACTTAAAATGAGGAGATGAGAGAAAAATATCAGTCCTTTTGTTTGAGCACAAGCCATGCATTTATAGGAATTCAATCACCCAAAGATCAAAACCAAACTGAACTCCTAAACAATAAATAAAGGAAAAACACTATTCCATGGGACCAAAAACATAAATGCATGCTTAAGTCGGCATGGAAAGCTGGTGAAACGTGATATTTCACGCGAGTCGCGTCAAAAGATCATTCTGGAAAACACGTAAAGGACCGCCGCCCTGCTCAGGGTGGTGGTTACAGGACTGCCACCATGTTCAAGGCGGCGGTTACAGGACCGCCGCCCAGTCAGGGTGGCGGTTTCGTTACTAAAGAGAAAGGGGTAAGAAAAGAGGGGAAAAGGGGAAAACAAAGCATGCAGGGGCTAAGCAGGATATGTAGGATGTTAACACATATTCAGAGAGCTTTTCTGGATCCCGAACACCTTGCAAAGAGACCTATATCATCATTGGGGCACTTATTACGCTGTTCCGTAGTACAGTACCTTACAATTTTGGGTACGTACAGTTTCCATGGAGTAGCATCTACCAAAACGTTTAGTAAGTGTGAGGCCCAGAGCATGGGCAACCATTGCTGGCATGACATTATCAGAAGCTCTAGAATTAATTATATAGTTAGTTTATGACCATTGATCAGGAGAGATAGGTAAAAAGGTTCAATTTTCCTTGTTGCAGTGGTCGAGGTGATGTTTACGTGAGATGTAGGAGGCGTATGAAAAATTCCTTTTGGGGAAATGAGAGGAAGGATGACAGCTTGGTTTTGGATATACTTGGTTAACCTTATAAGTTTCTCTGGGTTGGACTGAAGTTATTCAACTTCAGACATTTGGATATTGGTATTTTTGGCATGATCAATTATATCACATGTGACCAAGGGTTGTGCTAACAAAGGAATGAGTCATTCGTTACGTATTTGTGGAGGATGATTGCTAGTCTTTATGGAATTGGAGGAAGGTTGAATTGGAGGAGAAACAAGAGGAAAAGGTTTCTTTACAAAAATTTTAACAAGAGGTTGAGTAGGAAGGGGATTACCTCTTTTAGAAATCATTGGCGGTGGAGCTACCACAACCTTTTCCTTTTTTTTTTCAGCATCAACCTTTGCTTCTTTTCCTTGTGAGCGAGTGAAAACTATGTATGATTTTCCACTTGTGTACCCCTTAGTACCCTCTTCTTCATCAGATTCATCATCTTCAAATTCCATGTGCCCAATAGTAGAGTCACCAGTCAGTTCACTGAAATCTTTATCATCTTCACCTTGTGACAAAGGTTCTTCCTAATTTGTATCACCTTCTTTGATTTCAACCAAGGAATTAACCGGAGGGGCTTCAATTACTAACCTTAGAGAAATAGTAGGCAGACACAGCCTTTGGGGGTGTTTTTGGGAGAAAAGTTCCGATGTGGGATATCCCGGTATGGAGCAGTAGACGATGTTTTAGCCAATTGATTCTTTAATGGGAGAAATTCATTCGCCATCTTTTGGAATGCTGGATTTTATGATGTATCCTGAGAAAAAGTTGAAGCCTTTACTTTTGGTAGCTCATGTCTTAACTCACCAAATATAAGAAGGTTGTCTTCTATCCAAATGGTCATAGCTTGAGAAAGAACCAAGGTTGGTATTTGTTCTTGTAAAAGTAATAAAATTACTCTCAAACTCATTTTGTTCACAAAGAAACACTTTTGATTCTCTAATGTCGACAACATGGCAGGCAGCACGTAATTGATTAGTGAATTAAATCAGGTGATAAAATGACGCATGGTTTCATTGGCCTCATTCTTCATGTGAGTCATTCATGACAATAACGTAAATGTGTCTTTTGAACGCTTATACCTGTCCTCAAATGCAGTCTGTAAAGTAGCCTAGCTAGTGATGGATCTGGCTAGTAAATGTTGGAACCATTCTGATGTAGGCCCTTGCAAGGTCTCCAGAAAGAGACGTACCGACACCTCCTCATGAGTCACGTCTAGAATACTGCATGACATAATAAATGTAGCGATGTGCGTGTCTGTGCTTTGATTTTCACTCCCATCAAACTTTGGGAAATTATTGCGATTTCCGTGAGGGAGGGGGTTGACTGGATGCGACAGTGCTAGAGGACCCATGGTGTTTCCACATGGTACAAGTAGATTTATCACCATTTGAAAATCAGGAAAAAGAACACGAGCAGGGAGTGTGGTTCCACTTAGCAAGAGAGCACTACAAATTGATGCCAAGGAACCTTGTAAAATCTAGCTCTTTCGTGGAGGCAAGGCACTTCTGGCTGATCGATCCATTGAACTTAGTGATGCAAATCATGCTGGAGTGATACTGAAATTGTGCCTTTGAAGTAGATCAAAGATTAGATGAAGTTCTCCATGAGCTCTTCTGCCATGAGTAAATTGTTCACCCGCCAGCGTACCCGTTCGTATTTGCAACAACTAAGAGCATATTTACAACAAATGCTTTTTGTACTTGTTGATTTTCTGATTTTTTTGGCAAAAATCAGCAGCATGTACTTTTTTAATATTTAATTTTATCCTCTTTAATAACAAGTAATTGTAGTTTTTTGACAAAGATCAATAAGGATAAAAGTGGGTTAATTTAGAAAGCTGATTTTCAGATCTTTGACCTGAATTTTGCAAGGTTTTGAAAATATCATGAAATGTCAGAATCTCAGATCTACGGAAATATACACTTTTTTGTAAAAACTCAATGAACTAAAAACTCCTATCTGGCCCAGATCTATGGATTTGGCTAAGGAAAGTTTCAGTTTTGATCACTTCAAGAAAAAAATTAATTTTAACAAAGTTAAAATTTGCAATCTGGTAGTGATTTTTACATTATTTCAATTAAGTCCTTAGTTCATTCCCTAGCGGAGTCACAAAAAAGTGTTGGTCCGAAAATTTGTCGATTAGATGGGTCATGGGGAAATAGGCCAACAATGTGTAGGGCATATCCCCTCTTTGAGGTAGCAAAGTGAAACTAGTTTATTACTAATCTATCAAGCAGGAATCTGTGCAAATCTACACTATTCTAACTTCAGGGGGTTTGAGATCTCATCCCAATAGAGGTAGTTCCAACAACAAAGACAAAAGTAGGAGAGAAGGAACAGAATAAGGATAGATCTGAAGGAAGAAAAGAAATGAATTCTAAGACAAAAAGTTCAGAAGGTTTATGCTTTGGGCTGGTAGTAAACAAAGCCAAACTTACTTGCATAAACAAATAAAGCAATACTGATGAACATATGATGATAATAAGAAGGAATCAAATAGAACAAAAACATAGATCTAACTTAAGAAATATCTGATGTAAATAACACATATATTGAGCACAAAGTCTAAATATATATATTAATATCTCTTCTGTTACAAGAAGGCACAAAGTCTTTCTCTCTTCACCTCTTTTTTATACAAAAAAAGTCCACACCTTTTAATACAACAAGTATTCAAGTATTTATAGAAGGAGAAGGAGAAAGAATACAAAAAGAAACCAACTACTATTTACAAAATATCTTACAAGATATTTACAAAATATCTAAAAAGTCAAAAGTTGACTTTAGGCAAGTTTTAGATGACAACATCCCATGATGCAACATAGATGATGTCATCATAAATGCCAACATACTTTTTAAAATTTTTTACAAAAAAAATTGAAGCGTACATAAGAAAAGAAACTACTCCTCATCATCTCTTTGTTTAAATGGAGTGTCTTGCTTCTAATCAGGAGAGGCTATGTGACACTGAGCTTGGTATTCCATAAACTTGCTAATCATTGTTTGAAGTTGATTATGATATAGACCCTTGAAATGGTTAACAATGACTTTGCAGGTTTCCTTTTCATTTTTGAGCTTGTCTGGTAATCCAACATACTCTTCACATGCATTGATTAAGAATCTAATGAAATCACGGAAAGCCAGAAGGTTATTGATTGATTCTCGGTCAAAAGTGACCTTTGGCACAAAATCTTGGGTTGCGGTAGCCTTGAAGATTTGGATTATATCATCTACCTCCCTCAAGGTGAATGATTCATTGAGCATCCCTGGAGACATATTTGTAACCATCTGCTCCATGTTGTATTTTACATCTAGGGATTTGTACTTGATTTATTCTATCCTCTCTAGGATATATTCCATTTGATCAACCCAATAATCTAAAGCAACGAGAGCTTTGTTATGTGCTCATGGGTGATCGATGACACTGACCTTTAATAGGTCATCAGCGGAATAGTTAGCCATTGCTTGGAATGTTTTTTGTTGTAATCTAGCATTATCCAACTCCTTGGAGAGGGATCCTACTACTGCTTGTAGCTCCTTATTTTCCTGATCTATATCCTGGTAGAGAACTGAGAATTTCTTGATCATTTCCTCACTATCTTTAAGGATTTGCTCTATCCAAGAGGATACTTCCTCATCTTGTTCACCAATCTTGGTGTATTCATTTATCTTATCCTAATTAAGAACTTCAGTAGGCTTAGAGGCAGTCATAGGAGGAGCATTGCCTAGTCTCTGTAAAGCTTGGAGGAGATGTTTGTTTTGCTCCTTGAGTATTCTCTTCTCCTCTTTTGCTTCCTAAAGCTTTTTATAGAGAAAATCTACGGCAAATAAGGCCACTCCTTTTAGGATCTCAGATGAGGTTCCAATTGTGACTTAGGTCACTGTAAATTCTGTAGGAGACAGATCTTTGTTCTTTGTGGTGGGATCTAGATATGCAATTTCCATGAATATCTCTCCTGAAATGCTCTTAGAGAAGTGAGTTATAGCTTTCTTCTTCTTTTGTCCCTTCTTCGGAATGACAGAGAATTCCATGGATGCTATGGGAACCTTTCTCTTGAGTTGACCTAGATGGTCAGAGATCTAGCTTGGACTTATGGGAGAGGGAGTAGAGGGAACAGAAGAAGAAACGAGGGTGAAAGGGGAAGCAACTGAAGAGGCCTCAGGGAAGAAAATTGAGAAAATTGGTGGTGGCATCAATAAGGAGTCCAACACACTACTGCTTGTAGGGCTTGGAGTTACTACAGGAGAAGAAAATTTCATGGAGATGGAAGGGATCTTTAAAGGGATGGAGGGAACACTAGGAGACAGATCCGCGAGAGAGGAGAAAATGGAAGAGGTGAGAGATGGAAGGGAAGAGGGAAGGGGAGAAGACACATCCATAGGAATAGATGCTTGAATGACTGGGGGAGGAGAAAGAGTAGAAGAAGGAATGGTGGGCACCTAAGTATTTGTAGCTACGATAACATCCTAGGTGAATGTATCCATTGAAACTTTGGTGGTCTCTTCTTCTTTAGCTAGAGACACTACGTAGACCACTTGTTGCTTAGAAGTAGTAGGAGGGATTTCAAGAGTTTCTTCATGTTTGCTTGGTTCTCCCTCCTAATCTTTTCCTTTTCCTTTCAGCACCTGGGCCATTCTCGGAGGTGCTCTATCCAAAGGGTAAGTAGTGAAATCTACCCTAAGGTAGGTGAAACCATTCTATTTCACCAATGTCTGGTGTGCTGCAATGTGGGCTTAATCCTTTTCTAAATGGTATTTGGCTCCTTGGCTCTATCGATCTCTGTGAACGGCCAATCGTCCCCATCCATGTTAAGGTAAAATTGATCAATTTCTTGATTAGGCTCTTAGAATCCTTTTGGAACAATGGCTACACCATAATGGATGATCTCTACTAGAGCTAGTTGGGAGTGATCCTTTCACCTGATATCTATCTGATGTGTCAGGTTGATGTAGATGTCCTCAATCTCAGAGACATGGATGGGATAAATTTTTGCCTTTTTTGAGGCAACTCTATAAATGGAAGGTGGGCCTTGCTGGGAAGTTGTGCATTACATTTAGCAATTCAAGCTCAACATACATTTCCTGAGCTTTGGCCAGTGTGGTGTAGATGTATCAGCCAAATATAAAGGGGAATGGGGTTCCTCCTTTCTTTCTTTTCATGCACTTCTCATGGTATGTGATTAGTTGCCTTGAAAACTCCAAGAGGATCAGCTTGGGCCCTGCATACCTTGGTAGCTTTGTTAGTTCACCTTTTAAATTCACAGCCTCGAGATATGTGAATGTGGGGAACTGTGTGAAAAATGCTCCCCACTTCTTCATGGCAGTAATCACACTCGGGCTGGTCTGACCGTGTCTCATATTCGGCCTCAATAGGTAGATCACCTCATAAAAGAAGGCATCATAGATTTTTGAGAACTAGGGGATGTTGTTCTCAAGCCTTATCTCTGGGTAGAATTCATATATTTTGACTTGGGGCCATACCCCATTCTGAGCTAGGCCTACGTAATCTCTCGTTGATGTTGTACTGTATATAATGTAAGAATTCGTAAAGAACTTCCCAGTTGTTAGGACCTATTGAAGCTACTGGGAGATGGTGTCGCTGATGATTTCCCCCCTGAAAAAATGCTGATCAGGAACATTCTTGCTCATGGTCTCTAAGTACCTAAGCATCCATTTATGGAAATAATGGGCATCAAGAAGCCCAAATACTCTGCTCAGGAAGGTGATTATATTAGTCAATTCCTCATTGAAGTCACTGCGGTGGATGGTCTGTGGCCATCTACTCACTGGTTGTTTGTTCTTAAGATAGAGCTCATTCATCATTTGCATGCATTTTTCCTCATTTTCGTCCCATGCCTTCTTCCAGTCTTCTAGGCTAATGGCAACATATTGCTTGTGATGAGGAATGCCCAGGGTTATTTCAAAATGATGAGTTATGAGGTTGATGATCATCTTTCCCTCCATATCTTCGACACATCTTGTGTCCTTTTTATAGCATCGAGCCACCAACATGATGAAATCATTATTTACAACACTTACTAGTATCCCAGCTATAAAGTACAATCCACTACCCACCAAACTTTTCATCCAGGGGCCACTAGTTACCTGGTTGGTTCTCACCCAAATCTTCAATATCAATATGCCCAAGCTCAGAGTATCTGATGTCGAGATCACTCTCTTCGTATGAGTCAGGAATTCTAACCTTCTGATATTTGTACTTCATCTCTTGTTCTGTCAACTTTGCTTTTCGTTTAGACTTGGTTGGTTTCTTGCTTGATGAAGACATATGTGAGCTCGAGGATGGATGTTGTTGTTCTTCGAGGAGAATCAAGGAGGTCCAACACATTAGATCCATGTCAACCATCATGATATTCATAATGAAATCTTACAGAAAGAAGAATGAGAAATTATAAGGCTTAGGGCACAAGGCGCAGGTTCATAGCATGCTGCAGAGGCTTAAAAAGGCTGGGTGCACTTTTGAGGATGTCAACATGTAAAAAGATGCTCTTGTGTTGATAGGAGAAAAGCTATGCCAAAATTACAAAGGGCACACTTTTGAGGGACGTTGCATGACAGAAGGTGGCGCCAAAGGGTAAAGCGCAAGGCCCAGGTTAACAACATACAACATGTCATGTTGATGTCAAGGATCATGCGCCTATGTGTTAGGAAATTTTTTTTAGCTGGGCACTAAAAAGGATGGTGTTGCATGGTTTTTAAGTGTGCCCAAGGCACAATTTTGGAATATGTTGCAAAGGAGATCAACATGCCAAGGGGGAAAGCACTTGGCATAGTTTTGAGGCACACAACATCCTATGTTGATGTCATGCAGGATGCGCCTACATCCTTACAAAAGTTACTAAGTGTTACACTAGGCGTGGCTTAGGGATATGTTGTAGGTGAGGATAGTGCGCCAAAGCTCAAATGTGAGGGTTGCAACATGTAAAAATAGTACGCCAAGGTTTTCATGATTTCTTGTAATTTCCTTGATTTTCTCTATCTTTTGGTTTCTTCAAATAGTAAAGAGAGGTTTTGTAACAAGATAATAAGCAGTGAAAAGGATGCCTTAGGTTTTGTCAGAGGCAGGAGCCTTCTAGATTGGTAGATCTAGAAGGAGGGAAAGAGGGGTTTTAAGTTGATTTGTAGATTGGTAAGTTATTAATTTTTAGATTTAACCTTTTGGTTTATAACAACCATAAAACCTAACAATAACCAAGAAACAAAAAACCATAACAACAAGGAAGGTAGAAGCCACTTACCCGGTTTTATAAAAGATGAAGGACAATGTCGGGGTCCAAAAAATTGACAAACGGCATGCAGGGGTGACTAGGATAGCTGACAGGTGCAGAGGAAACTCTTTTCACAATTTTTAAATCATAAAAATGACAGGTGTTGGGCGCCTATATATAGAAAATTTGGCATTTATTATTCCACCCACCTTCTTTGGCACAATTTCTAGAGTGTCGACACGGGTGCAAATGTGCCTTGGTGTAATTTAATTGGCATTGACACAAATTTTTTAGAACCTTAAGTGCATATTTCCTGATGTTAACATGATGATTTTATCACCAAGGTTATTAAGGGTGTAATTTTAATGCTGTCGATATGATATCTCTAGCGCCTTAGGAAATTTACTTTAGTGCACATTTTTTGATGACAGCATGATATTTCCAGCACCAAAGACGTGCGAATTTCTTAATGTTGACATAATGTTTCCAGTGCTAAAGGGATTTTTAAGTGGCATATTTTGGAATGTTGACATGTTATTTCCTGCACTAAATGGTTTTCAAAGGGGTGCACATTTCTTGATGTTGACACAACATTTCTTGCGCCCAGTTTATAAAGGATGAAAATGGCTAAGTTCTTAAAACTTGATTTTTGGAAGGGAGTTTTAGGTCATTTTGAATGTTAACAGACCTACTCAGGGGACAAAAATAGAAATTTTTGTATGGTTACTTGCAAATTTCCCTTGTCAAATTTGCAGGATAACAATGTGCATTTGCTGCTATCTCTAGCTTATGAGAAGCTTCAATTTGCATATATGTTGACTCCATCTAGTTTACAACCCATCTTTGAGTTGCAGACTTATTTTCCATCCATTTCCATTTCATTCTTCTTTCCATCTCTTTCATTATTTTCCATTCCATGAAGTTGTGCAATCATAACTTAATTTCCACCATGGAATTCACAACAGCAACAACAATACATTCCAACTCCAATGCTTTCTACAACTCCTTCAAATCAACATTTTGAGAAAATTCAAAATCATCATGTTTACCCCTATGAACATCACTACCAAAATTAGTTTGGCTATGGAGATTTCTAGGAGTAGGGATATGAAAACAATGAAGAAAATCAAATGCAAGATGTTGGTCTGTTCGAGAAGATCCAAAAAATGGAGATTGGAATGGTGCATTCAAGGGAAACAACTCAAATGAAGGCATTCAAGATTGGTTGTAGGAAACCTTTCCTATGTGAAGGCCCTTGTCCAAGACACTACAGCCCTCAGGAGAATTTGGACTTCATTATTCGAATGTTGCCCCTACTTGAATAATGGACTGAAGAGATAGAGGCCTATGAATTTGGTGCTAAACAACCTTTTCAATGGTTAATTTCTTAAGTTCTACACCATCATTTGTTATTTCTCATTCCATTCCTCAAGCAGCAGCACCTTAATTTGAATGTCAAGTTTCAAGTTTCTCTAATGCTTCTCCAATTGTGAAAACCATCCCCCCATCCCCTAGTCTTCTATCTCATCTCATCTTTTCTTCCCTCTTCTCTTCCAAATCCAAACCCCCTCCACAGGAGAAAAAATAAACACCTTCCCCTCCAAAGAAACAAGAACTTTCATCCTTCCCACTACCACAAACAAATGCACAAATGATTGAATCCTAGCCTACTTCTCCTCTTGCCTTCCCAATTCCATGTGGGGAAGAAGAGATTGCAAAAATCAGTCAAGGATAACAAGAAGAAGAGCTGGTAAAAGAAGAAATGGTTAAGAGATTAGTGAGCTTAGCTCTTAGGTTTGGGATAACAGAGATTCTTTTTCTGGTTAAGCCTACAGAGGAGGTAAAATTTGAGAGGTGGTCAAGGATTAGTTTATTGCAGTAGAAGAAGAACAAAGAAAAAGGGAAGAAAATCAGAAACCTTTTTACTAAGAATGTAGTGCCCATGTTGGCACTCTGCTTAAAGAAAATATTGATCCAATAGAAGTTACACAATCAGCCATGGAAGAGAAAGAACAATCAGCTCAAAGCCCCATTAATGAGGAGAAAATGGAAGAAATCGAATAAGAGATTATAGTAGTAGAAAAAGAATGCATCATTGGAAAAATTTTGCTTTCATTTGAAGGGCCTAATTTGGTTAATGAATCCATCATGGGGGAGGAAGAACCAACAGCTACAAGTTTAGTTAGAGAGGAGCACATGAAGGTGGAAAAAAAATTTCAGGGGCATGGAACCATGAGCTGGTTGCACATAAGTTGGCAGATCTCTCCCCCATTCAATCTCTCCCAAAGTATGATTGTGTGTAGGAGTTTGAACTTACTAGCTTCATGTTTGAAGATGAAGCTTCATCTGGTGAAAAGAATTCATATTTTGAGATCACCATACAAGAGGAAGAAACTTCGCTACAACAGAACATGATAGAGTTTGATTTTTTATCTAACTTAGAAGGATGTTTTGATAGGGAGCAGCCCAAGAAGTTACAATATTTTCTTCCCCATCATTCACCTTTCAAGAGCCTTCTGCCATGAAAGAAAACTTGTAAGCACAACCAATATTTTCCACAATGCTTCTTGAATGAAGTTTGGGAGATTTTGATCTTCTAAAGGCCACATCCACCATGAGAGGAAACTACCAAGAAGACATTGTTATCACAAACAGTCCTCTAGAACAACAAAATACAAATTTTTATTTGAAAAACTTCATGCTAGAAGAAGGGGCTGTCCAAGAGCAGATTAATCTTCAAAAATTAGTAGAAGAACTCTAGATCCAACAATGTATAGTAACATATTATATTGATGTAAAAGAAGCTCCAACGGATGTTGTGATCAAAGATGAAGAGTTGTAAATTGTAGAGGAGTTTTATGATGTTATGGAGGAAGAAAAAGAGCAGAAGAGTTCCACCACTTCTTCCACACCATCCATTCAAGAGGATCTGCAAGAAGACTCTATTTCTTGAGTTGAAAATCAAAGCTATGGGCATACAAAATGGACTAGACCTTGCCCAATCAAGTATTTGAATTCACTGGAGCAAAAGGAGAAGCAAAAACCAGTCATGTCTATTTTAGGGCACAAGGATGAGCTAAAAAGCACCAAGGATCAACTACCATACCTCTTTAATCCAAATACAAAGTAACGGAAAGAGGTATTGGTTTTTTCTTCAATTGATACTTTGGTTATTTGGGTGGAATATCATCTTATAGTTAGTTTTTCACTCATCCAACAAGCCATGTTTAGTGCCAAATCAGTTGCATGGCTGTTATTTTTTAGGAAGGGAAGCTATTTCTCCCTGCCAGTTGTGGGTTTTGTTTAAGTTCCCTTTGCTCTTGGTTAGAGTATAGTAGGTAGGTTTGTTTTCAGTAGAATAAGTGCTTATGCACACTCTTCATGTTTCATTTGGAGCATGTGTATGATTTTTAGTTTGTATATAGTTTTTCATGTTGTTGTATTGCTCTTGAACAGTTCATTTCAGTTGGGATTTTGGTGAAGATCAACTCCAAGTTTAAGTGGGTTTCCAAGTGATTGAGAGGTCATTTTTTCATAGTAAGATCAAAGAATTGGTTATCAGGCTTGAATCCATGCCCAATGGATGTAACTAAGGCCACTGGTCATTCATCTAGCAGGAAGATGACCCCTATGAGTCGCTAAAGTTGTTAACCAAAAAAATATCCCTCTTATTTTGGGTTAACTTACCCCTCTTTGTGCCTCATTCAAAATTTCACAAGTTTCAGGAACTCAAATACTTAAGGAAATTTCTCCATCAGATAGAGAATTTCTTCCCCTTTCTAGAAAGATAAAGAAGTCCTCTTAACTTGTATTTCTCAAGTTATGACTCAGTGGAGTCATGGAGGAAAATTTTCCCAAGACAGACCTACAGAGCTTGGGAGAGAGTTTTTCCAAGGAATTTTGGGCCAGCGGAGCGGGGAAAGAATTTGAGAACTTAGGGCTTTTTGGGTTAAAAGTGTAAAATTCATTGGCACTCTCATGAGCCCGTAAAGGAAAATAAAGTGAAAATTTGACTAAGTCCCGAAAGGGAAATGTGGCATCATTTTGTGCAAATATGCTAAGGAAACCTGGTAAAGGATTTTGGGGACTCGAAAATTTTCACCAAAAGAGTTTCTAAGTCAAAATTGTGGTTGCATCTTTGAAGGAACCTAGAAGCGACACGTGGCAGGCCCAAACCAGCAGTGGGCCGGTGGGCCTTCGGAGGCAAAATAAAATTTTTACCCTTTTGTGGAAAAGGTGCAAACAGAAAAAAAGGAGCTCCTACCTCTGCCAACATCAATGGATGCCACATCATCAACAGATTTGTGGGGGAAATGTGCCAAATTTTCCCAAGCTATTTTTTTTACAAAAAATGTAAAGGAAATACTCAAAGAGACATATCTATTTGTCCAGAGCTCTGTTTTTGACAATCTTGGTACCAATGGAAATATATAAAGATTCTCTTCATCATTGAGTCTTCAATTTTACAATTTCATGGAGATTTGTCAGAGAAAATTACAAAATGTGATTTGGCTTGGAAAAAATGCAGAACTAGTTTTCAACCACCAAATTTAATGAAATTTGGGTCTTTTCTCCCTCGAGCAGATAAAATACGTTGGGGAATGGATTTTGGATATGGATCCTTCACTTTTTGACCCAATTCTTTAAATGTTGTCGATGGTTAGAGTAGAATATCTGATTTTTCATGTTTTCCCTCTCTTCTCACATTTTTTCTATAAAATGTAAAAGAGGCATCATTTCGAGAAGTTAATTAGTGGTTGTTCACTCTTCTTCTCTTCCTCCCTCTTATTTTCTTCCCTAGGGTCAAAAATGGAGTTGGAACCTCCTGTCCTACTCTGTAATGGCATTTTTTCCCCCTCCTTCCTGTGAAATGGTGCACTGCGTAAATTTGGAGCAATAAAAATGTGTTTTTGTGATGCATTTGTCCATCCTTTGCTCGTTTTTGGTTGTTTCTTATTTCCTCTCATTATTGTAGGGAATTTATGCATGTTTGGATGTCATTTATAGGTTTTGGAGTTGTATTTTTAAGGATATTGGAACATTTTATGTGTGAAGTCCATCTATGGTTTGGGATGCACTTTTCCATCCTCTCCATTGCTCAGATCTCTTTATTTCCATGGCAGTTTTGAGAGATGATCAACATTTTCCTTATCTAGTGTATCACAGTTTTAGTGTGGTCTCTATTTTTTCTAGTTTTCTTTCTCCTTGTCTCCTTGAAAGTTAGATTAGGATTATATTAGCTTGCCTACACTAGAATAGCTTGTGGCAGGTAGTTTAGGAAGAGGAACCATCATTTTTTGGAGGATCATTCCCATTTTTAATTCCCACAGCTTGGGGAATGATCCAATGATATGCAAATGACCATGTTTTACAGAAGCATATCCATAACTCATTTTGGGGTGTTGTGATTTTGCACTAACAAAAATATTTTTAGTTTACTCAAAGTTGAGTTTAAAAGAGAAAACAAACTCTTCATGGCCTGGAGATATCAGAACAATACCAACACCATTTCCAAATTTAGAGCAAGCCCCATCAAACAAAAAATTCCAAGGATAACCTACTTGATTAAGAGACTTGCATTGATCAATTTTGTGCTCTTTACCATCAGAAAATCCAACAAAGTTATCAGCATCAATGTCAGTGTATAACACTTCATAGGAAGCATTATTGGGATCCTCAATGAGATGTAGCATCTTCTTTTCACCATAAAACTTTACAAGGATTCCCTCAATAGGTATAGTGGCAAAAGAAAAATCAATTTACACACTCCCACCCATGCTAGAAGCCCATTTTTTTTATAACAACATTCCCCATTTAGCAGGGCAATCAACAATAACAACATCTAGTTTTAAGTTCTTGCCTGGGTAGGCTGAAAGTTGCACTATCAAACCCTTGAAACATCCAATCATTGGCACCTCTCTAGAATCCATGGAAGTGCATTTCGCATAAGCTGATTTCACTTTGATATCTAATCCATTCATGACCTCAAGAGGCATAACATTGCATGATGCTCTAGAATCAAACATACAATTGTGTAACAACATGTCCCTAATAATCAAAGTAGTGAAAAATGGATCTACATTCAGCTGGGACTCAACCAAGGTTGTTCCCAAATGTACTTCAGGTGGCTCACCTAGTTCTTCCAACACTTGGGGTTTTTCCAAATATGCAATTGTAAGAGGAGTCTCAACATTTTTTACAATTCTACCTTGGGTAATATTTTCTTCTTTCAATCCTCAATACTCAAAAGCCCTTTTCTTGTGCTTAGGAATCCTAAGCAGCTCAACAATTGAATTAGAAATCTTGATCTGATTCAAGACTTGGGAAATGTCATAAGGAAGGTATTTGGGCAAGGAAAAATTTGGAGGAATATTAACAAACTCATCTAACAGTAAAGGATTTTTCATGATCTGAGCATGGGTAGGGATAAAATTTCTGTATGGGGAAACAAGGCCTTTTCCATATGTATCATTCTTAGGAGTGTTTTTTGAGATATTGGTGAGAATTGGAGTTTTTGGTTTGTCCAGAGGTCATGCCCCTTTGAAAAATTTACGCCTAGTGTTATATTCTTTTTCTTGGGCAACCACAACATTCATTAACAACTTCCTATCCTCCTCAGAAGGGATTCCTCCATCATAATTTTTAATCATTAATTCCCTTAAGTATTCAAAATCATTATTAGGAAATTCAAAATTTTTTACCATACCTATTTCAAAAGCATGAGAGGGAGGAAGGGGTAATACTCAGCGGATGCAATCCTAAAAATCTACAGCAGTTTTGACACTAATTAATTCAGTTTTGTCGCTCCTTATCATGGGCTTGTAGAGCACCACATCGTGCATACATCATCATCAGTGTCATCATCAGATTCCTCAACTTCTTTGTCTTCATCACATGGGGAATGTGACAAGAAACATATGTCACACTTATGGGTGTCATTATTCCCTTCATTTAATCAACTTATTGTTGATGTCATATCAAACCAAGGGCGTGTCTAAAGTTGTATCCAACAAGAGTAATCTTATCGATCTACTAGTTGACTATAGTTATTTTTCTATTTTCTAGGAGATATTTTAAATGTCTTAAGGACTTCTTAGTAAAACCTTACTTAAATCATACTATGAAAACTTGCTTAAAGTAAACACACTGAAATATTTGCTGAAAGGAAACACACTGTGCAAAATGGAAACAAACACACTTGTTGGAAATAAACACACTTGCTTATGAAAGTAAACACACTTGATTTTGGAAATAAGCACACTTAATTTAGAATGGTTGAAAATGATTGCAAGAAATATAACAATCTATCTAAACTCCTGCAAGAACAAGTATACAATAGAGTTTAAATGGAAGAATTAAAATAATACTGAATTAACAGATCTAAGCTATTTGTTAAAGAAATATAAATATCAAATAAACAAATATTCTGGTCCTTCTGGGAGTGGGCCCTTGCTCCTCATTGATTCAAGATTTAACAACTTAGAATTCTCTCAAACAGGAATGGCTATTTTATTGATAAAACATTTGGTATTACAAAATGTACTAGATCTGACTACTTAGTTTATATTTCTCTTCTCTTTTCTATATCTATGTCATATCATATTCTATTGTTATATCTATCTACTGCAAGTATAATTTTATATACATTTTCTAATCATAGTTGTCTCAAAGATTCTGTTGAAATCGAATCATTCCCAGAATAGATGTTGAGTCAAATTTTGGCTAATTAGAAAACTGTAAGATAACGATCCCTGGATCTATGTTTAGAAATCTTGTCATCCTTTCCTGATTAAAAGGGTCATTGATGCAAAATCTTCGGACGTGGTTAGAATATATAACTTCCATCGGTTCTAGAACTTTAGATAAGTTCCATAACAATAGGAAATCATTAAGAACAAAAATCATGAGAGTTTCAGAGCTATACCCAGGAGTTCCAGAACTAAGTCTAAAAATTCTGGAGCTAAATACTAGAGTTTCAGAACTAAGTGCGAAAGTTCTAGAACTAGATGATGACTATGTGATGGAGTTCTAGAACTAGCTTGGAAGTTCTGGAACTAAACTATGTGGGAACATATGCTACCGAAAGCATACTGAATGCTACCTTCTTCATTTCCTCGACGTATTAGACCTGCTTTATTACAAAACTGAATTTCAAACACACACTTCGTCAGGAATTTTAGAGATTTTAAACATTAGAATCCAATCAATCAAAAGATATAAAATTACATCCTAACTCGTATCATATCAAGTAAAAGTCACATAATGCAATCAAACTTAATAAAAAGGAGAATAAGATTAGATCATATATTATACATTAATTGAGCATATCCTGGCCTCATCATTTACCCCAAACTTACTTGTTTGTAAGTCCCTTTACAAACTTCATTCTTCAAAAGTGGGGTTATATATTCTACGTTCCATTTGATTTCTCAGATCAAATGGCTGAAACTAGATTTTCTAATGCTTAAATTTAGATGTACTGTACCCAGCTCCTGCTTCTATTTTCCTCTCCCACTCTTCAAATTCAGTAGGATCTTGAGGTTATATGTTTTTCCAAGAAGAGATGGGGGTGATAAGTAGAGGGGGCCTTGTTCATATTCCCATCTATATTTTCCCATAGGTTTCATTGACCTGTGGAATTATTGTGCATAAATATTCTTCCCTTTCTAAACTCTAGATCAGATCTGTGGGGGATATTACTTCCCTTCATCTCAAGGAAACAGTAAGTATTTTTCACCTCTTTTAGCATCCTTCATAAATATCTTAAAACTTTACCTCCTCATAGGAGATGAAGGAATCAATACTCTTTTCTAGAATGGCAAGATAATGTGTCTTGAATTTCTCATCAAAGACATGAGTTCTAAAATGTATAAGGAAGGCAGAAGGTTTACCATAGTGAGCTCTCATACAGAGACCAGTTGAGCTAGATTTCAATAAAAATTCAGATTCCCTTTCCTTCCATGAAATTTGGTTTTGTAGAATAAGGAATAATGCATTGACTTGGCTCTCCCCTACATACAAATTGATCATAAATCCTATGTTTTTCTCTAGCATAATATTATAAAGATAAAATTCACATAGAATATTTTTCTACTAAGGACTGGATAGATTCATATTTTAGTTCATGTGGAAGTCCACATACAATCCTTGACGACTGCCAGCAAATGAACTGCTCTTCTAAAAACACACTATATGTAGGAGAAGGCATCCTACAGGAAAGCAATTTTTCACTCATAATACAGACCATATGAATTTTTGCAAGACATTTATATTTATTTCCTTCCTTCTTATAAAAATTTTCTTCCCATTATTTTTTTCATCCGTCTTGGTCTTCAATTCTTCATTTGGTATTTTGGCTTCTGAGTTCCCTACAAGTGTCATTCCATAGCTGTTTGAGTGGAAAATAGGTTAACTCAGTCTGTACAGAGACTCTGGACTCAACATTCTGTTTCCTAGAAGTCTAACATTCTTCGTCTTCTTCTATCAGTTGTTTCTTAGTTGCTGATAATTCCTCATTCCTGGCTGTAAGATGAGTTGTTAGCTCTCCAATGAGCATTTACCTTTGTTCTAATTTGAGTTTGAGGAAATCTAATTCCTAATCCTTTTCTATGATAATGAGCTCTACTCTAGAAAAGAACAGAGCCTATTTAACTTGATGTCTTTCTTTTTCCTATGAAATTACTTGAGGAGTTGGGCATTATTCCTTTGTTAAAGGAAATTTTCCTTTTCTTCTCCAAGATGCCATATATTCTTCTTCATGTGGCAATACTGATGGTTCATCCAATTCTTGAAAATCCTGCTCTTGAAGTCTCTCATATCCTTTGTCCATCTCAGCTTGGCTTGGCTTAGGAGGAGTCATGGCCATGTTGCCCAAAATATCAGTAGCTTCCTTTTCCATCTTTTCCTGCTCACTCCATCCCTCTAGGGTTTCCCTTAACTTCTTATGAAATTTTCTTCTTTGTGGAACTTGAACATGCCCAGCGGTGGATTTCCTTCTAGAGCTTCTTCTTACTATTCTTTCTTTCTCTTCCATGGATGAGTTATCACCACTAGAGACAAATATTAGCTCCTCTAAAGTTGTTATAGAAGAAGGAATTTCCTTCAAAGGTACAGAAGGCTCCGCTATTTTGATCTTTCTCACAGACCTTCTTTTTGGTATATTCTCTCTTTCCATTTCCCTCTATTCTTTTGTAGGGGCATCAATTTCAAGATTAGTTGAAGGAGAGAATGGGGGGGGGGGAATTTCCTTCTGATAATATTAGGGTTTTTATTAAACTTGACAAGAAACTTGTCCCAAATTTCTTCTCCATTTTTCTTTGATAGAAAATGGTGCTGGCATACTAAATGAATTAGCTCATGATGCTTGATTTTCCCAATACCCCAAGAATACCTCTGAGCCATGGTTTGGAGAGAATAAAAAAGAAACCTTGGAAGGTTTATTATGTACTCAGGTTTTGTGGCTCCATATTTTAGATATATGAGTATTTTTTAGACTTATTTTCCCACACACCTAATTTACCATCACAGATAAAATATTTTACCATCCAAAATGCTACCTTGTCAAAGGGTTTGGGAAAATTGTCCCTTGTGACCCCTTTTATGATTCTATTTGTATTGTAGATGTATTGGGGTTCAATTTCTCCTTCTTGTAGTAAGACTTCAACTAGTTCTTTCAAATTCCCTTTGGCACATTATGGGACATGCACAGTTGGCACTCCAGACACATTACTTATTGTATTTATAGATAAAGGAATAAATATATTTCTCTCCTTTGTCCTGGATTGCTCTAATTTATGGTGAATTCTCTTACTAATTCATCATTATACCTTCAAAACTTCTTCAGATACTCTAGCCATCCCACATGCTCAAAGATAGATGCTACTTGTTCATCCGCGAGTAGCTGGGAATCATCCTCTGGTTTTGATTTCTTTTTAATCCCCATATTAGCTCGAGTTCTATCTATTTTGATTTTTTATGAATTAGTTTTAGGCCCTATTTCTTAGTTGTGGAGTTGACGATTTTAGCTGTGGAACCTCTATTATTAGCTACAAAACCTTTGTTCTTTGCTGCAGAACACAAGCTTAATTCATTGCTTCTCTCTCAAAATATCTCTACAACTTATTTCACTTTATTTTACAATAATGATTACGAATTATAGCCATGCTTCCACTTATTCCATCTAAATCATCTCATGATTACACACTTGTAATCATAATGTATAAATAGATGACTCATCATACCAAATTTTGAATTAAGTCAAATCACACATGTAAACATTTAATTCAACCCTAAATAAGTTAAAAAATATAATAACCATCCTTGATGATGTAATTATTTTGCTATGATGACTCGTCATTCCTATAAGTGGAACAAAACATGGTTAGATAAGATAGCTAGAATTCAAAAGAATTCCCTTTTATTTGATCTAGCCAAAAGAAGAGGTCAACCACCATTGTTGGTTTTCAATTGAGCTTTGAGAGAATTTATTTTCTTTTTTTGGGAAAGAAAACACTATTTACTAGTTTTCATCTTCTTCCCTTTATTCTGGATGTATCATCTAGTTGTTTGATCATTTTGGAAGAACTGGGTTCTTTCATATGATCCAATTATTTTTCTGCTTCAATCTTCCTCAAGAATTCATCCTTACTGGGAGGCTTCCTATAGATTTTCAACCTATGTCCATTGACCAAGAGTTTTTTGCTGCTTCCACTAATGGAAGTACCTGAAAAAAACCTTTAACAAATATCTTCTTAATCTGATAGGGTCCTAACCATCTGGTTCTCAATTTTCCCTTGAATTGTTGGTACTTAGAATCAAACAGGAATGTCCAGTCTCATACTTTGAATAGCCTTCTCTTGATATATGTGTGTTATGCCATTGCTTCCTTTGTTCTTGAATTATCTCTGTCTTCTAAAGTTCTTCCATCCTTAATTCATCCAACTCATTGAGTTGAAGGATTCTTTCTTTTTGAGCTGCATCCAACCCAATTCCCACCTTAATTGTTGTCCTCAATGTTCGAAGTTCAAACTCTATAGGAAATTAGGGATTTTTCCCATAGACTAACTCATATGGTGAAAATCATGTTGTATTTTTCCAAGTTGTATTATAAGCCCGGACAGTTTCAGGTAGTCTTTTTACCCAATCTTTTCTCCCAACTTCAACTATTTTGGTAAGGATGTTCTCCAATTCTCTGTTTATTACTTCAGCATGTCTATTTGACAATCAGTGATAAGCATATGACTTCCTATGATTGATTTGGTAATACATTGTGAAAGCTTGGATCATATTAGACATGAATTGTGTTTTCTGATTTGAAACTATGGTCCTCGGTGCTCCAAACATTGCCATAATTTTGTTCCAAAGGAAATAAGCAATTGCTTCTTTAGTGGCATTTGTCAATTCCTACCTTTTGCCTATTGTGTCACATAGTTAGTACACACAAGAATATATTCCTTCTCTTACGAAGAAGGATTAAAGGGACCAAAAAAATAAAATCTCTATCTCTTAAATGGTTCAACCACAACTTGAGGTTGAAGAGGAATTTCATTGGTGAGAGTTGGTTGTCCCATTCTTTCACATGGATCAAACCACCTTATATATCTCTTCACATCCTTGTACAAAGATGGCCATTAATAACCAGTGCCAAGTATCTTATGAGTTGTTATTTTAACTGAATAATGTCCTCCACTTGGTTCATCATGACACACTCTGAGGATGTCAAAGATTTCATCCTCTCTTACACACCTGTGCAAAAAAAAATTAGGACCACATTTAAATAACATTCCATTTATCCATTTGAATTGTGAGCTGGTTTTGATTAATTTCTTTTTTTGTTTATTAGTGAAAGGAGGAAATTTCCCTGTTGCAAGATAATTTTCCATATCAGCAAACCATGGTGTACTTGCTGAGATTGCAAATAGTTGTTCATTTGGAAAGTTATCCTTGACTAGATATTTCTCCCCTGTGGTGGTTAGTCTTGACAAAAAATCAGCTACCACATTAGATTTAACTGGATTTTCCACAATGGTAATATAAAATTATTGCAAAATTAATAACCATGTAATTATTCTTCCTCCAACCACTATTTTGTTCATTAAATACTTGATTTTTGAATGATCTGTGTGTACAAATATCTTGTACCCTGTAATATAATGTCTAAATTTACCAATTGCAAAAATCACAGGAAGAAATTATTTTTCAGTGGTAGTAATATTCTTGCTAAGATAATAAATAGCATACATTTTTCCTTCCTCATCTTTTTGTCTCAAAATTTCACCAATAGGATAATAGATATTTGGATATGAAATGAATTTTCCTAATTAGGTCCTCTCAATATTGGGGCACTGATTAATTTTTCTTTAATTTCTTCAAAAGAATGCCAACACTTTTCATCCCAAATAAATTCACAGTCCTTGGTTAGAAAATTAAACATGGGGGATGCAATTTTACTCAAATATTTTATAAAGAACCTATAGTACCCAACATGCCCCAGAAATAATTTTATATCTGTGGGGGTCTGAGGAATAGGTAAATCTGAAATGATCCTAATTTTGTTTTTATCCACCTGAATTCCTCTTTTTGAAATATGGTGTCCTAATACAATCCCCTCATCCACCATCATCAAAAAAAATTCATCACTAAGAGACATTTTGTGTTGTTCACATCTTGTTAACACTCTATCTAGATTTCTCAAAGAATATTCAAATGTATCTCCATGTAAAGTGAATTCATCCATATATACCTCAACACAATCATTTGTTAGATAAATAAAGATTGCAAGTACAACTCTCTGGAAAGTTGTAGGAGCATTGTATAAACCAAATGGTAACACCCTATAGGAAAAGGTTCCCCATGGACACATAAATGTAGTTTTGTCTTGATCTTCAACAAAAACTCTGATTTGATTGTATCCACTAAAGCCATATAGGAAAGAAAAGTATTGTTTACCTAAAAGGTTATCTAGGACTTGATCTATGAATGGTAAGGGAAAATAATCTCTCATTGTGGCTTTTTTTTGTTCCCTATAGTCAACAAATATTCTCCATTTTCCATTCTTTTTGGGAACAATTACAAGAGGAGATACCCACTGACTATCTGAGATATGGTAGATAAAACCTACGTGTAATAGTTTTTCAATTTCTTGTTTCACTATATCCCTTAAGGATGGGTTAATCCCTCTTTCAGGATGCTTGACTAGTTTAATGTTTTCAGTATAGATGTGATGAGTGAAGATACTTGGGTGAATACCCTTCATTTCTTTGTAATCCTAAGTAAAAATTTTAGTATGATTGTTTAGAACATCAAACAATTTGGCTTCTTCATCATCCTTCAACCAGCTGTTAATGTTTAAAGTTTTACCTAGTTGAATTTCAACATGCTTGGTTCAAATATGTGATGAAATGATTTGTGGGAAGGGCTTCATTAAAGTATTTAATGGACATGCATGTGGTAACAACATATGGTATGTAGAAACATGTCCAAAAGTTCCTTGAGATAGAATACTAGAAAAAAGATAGTAATTAGAATTATGATACTTATCTCTTTACAGGTCAAACTCTTCGTCACTACTACTTTCCATGAATTCTTCATCACTTCTTGATGTACTTGAAACCGAAGCTACTGATTCATCCTTTCCCCACAAGAAATCTTTTTCCTCTGGAGTGAAATTATTTCCAATCAAAGAGAACTATTGTCGTGGTTCCAGAACTAAATGTGATGATTCTAGAACTATAGTCGTAGGTTCCAGAACTATAGTTGTAGGTTCCAAAACTAATTTTGCAGGTTCCGAAACTAAGTTCATATGTTTCAGAAATATTTTTGATTTCTTTGAGGATAGCTGGTGCTCATCCAATGGTGGATTAATCATATCTTCTACTTATCTTTCATGATCCTGCAATTTGATCATAGCCAAAGAAGACAAGTTTTTCTTATTAGTTTTAGGAGAATCAACCCATAATTGTTCATCATTGTCAATAAAAGGTCATGTAGTAGGATATAAGGAAATTTCTTTAGAGTTATCACCATTCGAGATTGTCATATCACTTGACCTATAGTCAATTAAAGTAACAATTGTAGCTAACCATGGTCTACCCTAAATAATGGGATAACCCAATATTTTACCTTTTGGATGCATTATAAGGAAGTCAACTGGATATTCCCATGACTCCACCATATCTGCCATGTCGTCAATAATTACTTCTGGTTTTTCTACAGATTGGTCTACCATCTACAATATGGTATTAGTAGGTTGTATGCCCGTTAATGGTAATGTTTTCAGAGTATCCACTGTCATTACAATGATAGCTACTCCCAAATCTATCAAAACATTATGTATATCCCTATTTTCTATAGAGAAAGAAATAAAAATATTTGTAGGATTTCCGTATTTGGGAAGTAAAATTTTCCCTGCTAATAAATCAGCTAGTTTCCCATCTACTTTGATAGTCTTGGGGTAGTGTTTCTTCCTTCCAGTATTTTTTAGACATAACATTTTGATTAATTTGTTCAATTCTGGAATGTCTTTAATTTCTTGTAACTGTGGTATTTATATATTCAATTTCCTTAGTTTCAATACTAATTTAGACTCCTTGATTTCTATAGCTTCTTTAAATCTCTCTGGGAATGGATTCTTAGTAGTGTTACTATCTGGCTCCTTTTCTTTTTTTCTATATCCTCTTTTGGAACAAAAAAACTAGGGATTTCATTTTCTTCTGTCATTTCAGTGATTATAAGGGTTGGACTATTACTGATTTTTTGAGATCTAGTTTGAATATCCTTACAATCCACAGGATATAAATCAACTGATTTTTCCGGTTCTGTTTCATAAATAGGAGTTGTTTGTTTGTTTCTTGGGTTTGCTACTGGATGTGCTGGTATTTACATTTGGACTACATTCTTAGTTTGTGAATTTTTTTAAGGGGAGCCCATGATGGCTTGTAGATTCTGATTTGGATATGTTCTTCCTTGAGCATAATTACTAGGGTTCCATCTAGGTTATGACCAAGCATAAGGATTCCCTTGACCAAGCTTGATTTGCCCAATCTTTAGGGTTCCAAGTTGGTTGAGGTACCCAAGGTGGTTGTCCCCAATTTTGTGGTACTAATTGAGAATTCCATGACATCATCCATGTATTAAGAATTGATCTTGGCATAAACTTCCCTTGGTTAGGTTTTCTCTGAACAAAATTCAATTATTCTGTTGTAGCTGAGGCACTGGTTTGTTTAAGATTATTCTTAATAACAGGAAGTAAAGAACAAACATGAGTATCATGTTCTTTAGATTCACAGATTAGACACATTTATGTTTTATCCAAAGGACAGTCTCTTAGTGCATGCTTCTTTCTACATCTAGGACAACACATATCCAATGGTTCAATTTTGGAATTTGCTTTAGCTTGTAATCCATCCATAGGAGAGGCTAATTGCACTAAAATTTCTGTTTTAAAGTTTGCTAACTCATTCATTAGTTTTTTCATATCGTGATTCATACTTTTTACTGATTTTCCTTTTCTAGGTCCATCTCTCGTTCTGGAATAGCTTCTACAAATCTCCTTAATTTCATTCATTCTTAACCTATCAATGTCTCCACCTCCTATCAAGTTAAGGGATTCCCTATATTCATCATCTAAACCTTTAATAAAAATGGTTTTAATTAACTCCTCTTGAAGTACAAATCCACATCTTTTTCTCATAAAGAGGAATCTGTCTAAATAGTCTTCTATATTGTCATATTCCTCCTACTTGATTTTTAAGAATTCTTCCTTCCTATTTCTTCCTCTATAATAATCTCAGTATTTTTCTAGGAAGGTGGTCTCCATGTGTGCCCAAATGATCATAGAGTTGTATGGTAATCCCATGAACCACCTCATTGCTGCATCCTTCAGAGTGGATGGAAATAATTTGAGTTTTTGATTATATTTCTTATAGTCATAGGTATGACATAGTACCTTGAACTCAAATAGAAATTGGTTAGGATCTTCAGATGACATCCATCTAAATGTGGGTAAATGTGCAGGTGATATATTTTTCATTTATGTATCATCATCTCCCAATTGGATTGGATAAGTAAAGGTCCTATCAGGTACTCTCTCAGCTTCTCATGCCACTTTAAAAATATTTTCTGAATTTTCCTCCCAATCAATGTGGTAAGCAGTATTCCTTGGGGAAGGTGAAAAATCAAGAGTAGGAGGTTGACTACTCAATTGAGAATCAAAAATTTCCTTAAATGGATCTTGAGTAATAAGCCTTTTCCTAAAAGTTCCACTTCCTTCAGGTGATTGATCTAAGAATTCAAAAGGTGACAATTATGTTTCTTGTATGACAGGGGATGATGGTGCCTCCAATTCTTGATAAATTTCCCTACTTTGACTAGAGGATGTTATGAATTCTTTTGAAGATGTTTTTGGGAGGAATCTATCCTGTAAGTCTCTTGGTCTACTCATATATTTTATGTTATAGTAGGGAGAATCCTTCAACTACTAGATGTATGATTTGTTTCTCTTGCTAACATTTAATTAGAAAGTTCCAACTAGTGTTCCCCATAAATGATGTCAATAATGATGGGTGTCATTATTCCCTTCATTTAATCAACTTCTTGTTGATGTCATATCAAACCAGGGGTGTGTCTAAAGCTATATGCAACAAGAGTACTCTTATCGATCTACTAGTTGACTATAGTTATTTTTGTATTTTCTGGGGGATATTTTTAATGTCTTAAGGAATTCTTGGTAAAACCTTATTTAAATCATACTATGAAAACTTGCTAAAAGTAAACACACTAAAAAAATTGTTGAAAGGAAACACACTGTGTAGAATGGAAACAAAAACACTTGCTACTGGAAATAAACACACTTGTTTCTGAAAGTAAAGACACTTTCTTTTGGAAATAAACACACTCAATTTAGAATGCTTTAAAAAAATTGCAAGAAATATAAGAATCTATATAAACACCTGCAAGAACAAGTATACAACCAAGTTTAACTGGAAGAATAAAAACAATACAAAATTAACAGATCTAAGATATTTGTTGAAGAAATATAAATACCATATAAATGAATATCCTTGTCCTTGGGGGAGTGGGTCCTAGCTCATCCTTGAATCAGGATTTAACAACACAGAATTCTCTCAAACATGAATGGATAATTTATTGATAAAAATTTCGGTATTACAAAACCTACTGGATTTGAGTACTTAGTATATATTTCTCTTCTCTATTCTATATCTATCTCATATCATATTCTATTGTTATATATATCTACTACAGGTCTACTTTTTTATACATTTTATAATCATATTTTTCTCAATGATTCTGATGAAATCGAATCATTCCTAAAATAGTTGTTGAGTCGGATTGTGACTGATCAGACAGCTATAAGATAAATCTCCTTGGATCTGCATTCAAAAATCTTCTCATCCTTTCCTGATTGAAAGTGTCATTGATGAAAAATATCCAGATGTGGTTAGAATAGATAACTTACATCAGTTCCAAAACTTCAGAGAAGTTCAAAAACCATAGCAAATCATTAAGGATCAAAACCATGAGAGTTTTGGAGCTATACCCAGGAGTTTTGGAACTAAGTCTGAAAATTCCAGAACTAAATACTAGAATTCTTGAACTAGATGATGACTATGTGATGGAGTTCTGGAACTAGCTTAGAAGTTTTGGAACTAAGCTGTGTGGGAATAGATTCTACTGAAAACATATTGAATGCTACTTGATTCATTTCCTTGACTGATTAGACCCACTTTATTACAAAACTGAATTTCAAACACACACTTCATCAAGAATTTTAAGGCTTTTAAACATTAGAATCTCAATCAATCAAAAGAAAGACAATTACATCCTAACTCATATCAGATCGACTAAAAGTCAAAAAATGCAGTCAAACTAAATAAAAAGGAGAGTAAGATGAGATCATATATTATTCATTAATTGGGAATATTCTAGCCTCATCACACACCACTCAATTTCATTGGCTTTTTCCATAACAATAACACTAGCAGCTAAAAGACCAGGCCCCAATTTGTTTTCCCATGGTTGGGGCTATCTATTCCTTGATCCCACAAGTCATTTGCCTCTATCATCAGATCCTGATCACCGCTAGGATGATTTGAAAATATTTCTTAACCTTGTGTTGTATAATGACCTTGGGAACTTTATCCAATCTCCTTCTCTGCCCTAGCCAATTTATAGTTGATTTCCTTGATAGCTCTGGCCAATGTTTTCACAACCTCTTCTAGATCCACAAACTTACTTGACTGAGGATTCTTTGGATTGATAAGCTTGATACATTCCCTCTTATAAGGCTTACCAACCTCTTCGATATTGTTTTCAATGTGTAAACCCATGGTGAAGGCCTTCCTCAATGTTGTTGGATTCTTATCCCTCAAATAATAGGTAACCTTCTTATCAAAAGCATCAGATTATTTTATGAAGCAAGAAACATTACTTGGCCTTAGGATTCTAGGTATCCTATTCAGGATCTTATTAAACCTTTTATTGAAGTCATGAATAGACTCATTAGGATTCTGATAAAAGAAACCTATGGTCTATTTTATCTCCATACTAAAATATAAAATCATTCTTAATTTCTATCCATGAATTAATGGAGTTTTCTGATAAATATTTATACAAGTCTCATGCATCCTCCTCTAGAGTATGAATAAAAAACTTTATGTACACATCCTCAAATTCAATCTCAATGTCTTCCATTATATTGACAAAAAGATTTAAGTTATGATCACCAGTAATAGCATTATTTCCTTGAATTTTAGGCAATCTTTTTCTATCATCTTGGGGCACAACATTTGGATATCTAGCCATACCTCTAAAATATATAGGACCAAAATTGCTCACAAAAAATGAAGGTCTAAGTGGGGGCTGGGCCATATTTGTTTGGGGTTGTGATCGTATGGGAACATAATGATGGGGAGTGAGGGGTCTGTGTGGCACAGGAATGTAATTCTTGGAATGAATGTTCTCTAAAAACTCTATTTCTTGGAAGATCCTATAAGCTTTGGAGAATATAGGGACATAATGAGACGTAAATTTTTCAAATATAAAAGAAGGCCCCTCTCAAGATGGAGAATTTAGATCTACAAAAATACTACCTGATCCAGAATCACTTGAGGAAACACGGAAATCTTCAATGAAAGACTGATCATTTTCCAAAATTGATAACTCCTTTCTTGATTTCTGATCTCCAACAACTTTCAAGACTCTTCTTCCTTCATAATTTGTCTTTTCCAATTCTGGAAACAACCTTCTAACAAGGTCTTCAACGAAGAGAGATCTTCTTCCTTCCATCTTTGCAAAGATTAGTGATAAATTTCAATTGACAGAGGTTAAGACACTGGCATTTATCAAAATTTAATTCAAATCGAAGTCACCACTAAGTGTTTTCACCTTAGTTTTGCAAATGCACTAAAATTGGTCTTTCAAATGTCTATAAACACTAAATTCATGCAAAGCTTTACAAATCTGACCTTCCTTTACCTGTGTTTAACATTGATGATGTAAACTTAGTGCAAAAACTAACAAAACTAGAAATATTACACACAGAACCTGTAACTTTGCTCGATTCTTACAAATCTGGACACAGGATGATGTTTCAAGAATGTATTTACACTTTCAAATTTGTAAGAAGAATTTACTAGGGTCTATATGCATTATTGATGGTGTTCAAAATTTTTACACACCTTCATGTCCATGACAATGATGCCAATCCAGTGTTAGTATCCAAATTGATTCTCCCTTGAAAACTGAGCAGCATCATAGATTTAGCAAGACACTAAGAGACAAAAAAATTATAATATGAGTCATTTTGTAGCTGTGGAGGGGATTCATCTGAATCTTTGTCAGTTGGGCATCAGAGAATTGGAAAACACTTTCGTTAAGGATTTGATCAATCCTCACTGCTCTAGGCCATGCCTTTCAACTAGGGTGAGAGGACCTATTTTGTAACCTTTTTGGTAAAGGAGAAAGAAGATTTCCTTCTCTATACATATTTGAAAGGAAATGTGTAGGAAATATGATCAATGCACCACAATTTAACTCTCACGAGTTATCACTTCTAAATAATGGTGACATTTTCTAAACAGGGTTAAGGTTACTGTACGTACCCAAAATTGTAGGGTACAGTACCACCAGAACAATGTTACACATGCCCCAATGATGATACAGGTCACCTCACAAGGTGTTTGGATCCAAAAAATCTCTCGAAGTATATGTTAGCATCCCAAATGCTTTATTCATGTTCCTTGTGCTTTGTTTTATTCCTCAACCCTTCATTTCTTATCTTTTTTCCCTTTAGTGATGAAACCAATGCCCTAGCAGGGTGGCGGTCCTGTAACTGCCACCCTCACAGGGCCACGGTCTTGTAACCACCACCCTACTCAGGGTGGTGGTCCTTCATGCATTCTCTAGCACGTTCTTTTGATCACGACTCACGTAAATTTTTAACTTTTACCAACTTTTTTCCACCACCTTGGCTTATATTAATGTTTTATGTCCCCTGGAATAGTGTTTCTCCATTGTTTAATGGTAAAAGGGTTCTAATGGGAATCACCTTTGGGTAAATTGAAATCTATAAATAGCTAACTTATTTTCAAGCAAATGGACCCTCAAAACTACCCTTAAGCTTCTCATTTTCCATTGTTTAGTCTGTTAATTTCTTGTTTAGAGCACATTTTAGTTTCATGTTTGCATCCATGCTAGTTTTTCCTTTACTTTTAAGAAGCCATTCGATCTTCTTGCTTCAGTCTTGTGTATTACTATCCATACAAATTAGTTTAGATTAGAATAGTGTCAGTTATAGATTACATCCATTAGAGTTGTAGGTTATGTTCTTCACGGAACGTAGTTTCTAGAATATTTCGGTACACTTGCATTATATTCCCGTAATAAATATCGCTAGGAATTGCATATGCCAAGCTTCATCTCTTGCATTGTCCCTCTCCTACTCGCAGTATATTCGGTCTATATCTGAAGCTGCCATTGTTCGAATACCTTCTTCTGTTGATGCTAGCATATACATGCTCTTCTGGATTCACGTGAACACGAAAGAACAAGGAGAACATTCTAAGGGGAAAAAATTCATACACTACTGGATTCACCACTATTCTGTAAATTCTAGGTTTTATCTCTCAAAGTTCTAGTTAAAATATATCAAATAGAGTAGTGAAAAATTTCATTTTAGTTAAAGTTTCATTCTCGATATTACCAGGGAAGCTATGGGGATTGATAGTTTTTGAGAAACTATGATTCATTCCTCAATTCTGAGGTAGGATCGATAATCTTTTAGTTAAGTTAATTAGTTATCTAGTTATTTAGGATAAAACTCACAACTGCACAGGCAAGTAGCTACACTGGGCTACCTTGTTTGTTTTAATTTTGTTATTAGATTAGTTGTCATTTTCTAGATATATTAAATAGTTTATCTTAATTCCATTCAAAATATTATCAAAAATAAAAAATAGAAGAGTATATATATATATATATATATGTTGTAGATATATCTCGCATAGTTAGCTTATTTCATTTCAGTTAGGATTATATTGATCTTGTATGACAATCACGGGACCTAGGGAGCCTGGGGAATATGTTTTTGAGCCAATCATGCCTTAACCAAATATTGTTGCAGAAATAACTGACATAGACAAAAATCTTAGAATTTAGGTCTTCTGAACAAGAACAGACCTACACGAAATCAGCTCATAGTTAAGAGGATTAAACATAGAAGATGACAAAGCACACACGTTCTGGTCAAATTAGACAAATTATAGATTGCCTTGATAGATATCCGTATGACTGTAGAAGGACCTGAAAGAGAGAAAACATTTGGTTGTGATCCACTAGTCCCACATCCAGACACAAGAGACCTCCTTGTTGATATAGACACTAGCTTACATATCCAAGTTGCCAGAACACCTGTTAGATACTCTAAGAAAATCATGCAAATACTAGTTCTAAACGTAGAGGCCAAAAAGGAATACGATTATTGGATACTCAGGATCAGAAGAAGGGATTGATTCTTCACATGACCATAGGAGGTCCACAACAACCATGAACTTACGGTTGTGACCCAAAGGTCCCACAACCCAATGATCCTACAAATAAATCCAACATTGACACTGGTTTGCGAACATTAGTGTTTATATCCTCTCCACTCCCACCAGACATTATCACACAACTATCATTATTAAACATAGTAGTTAATCAAGCTAAAGGTTTCTAGACTAGACTAGAGAATCGTCCATAGAGCACCAAAAGGTCCATTACACATTTAGCCATCCATTTTCATGACCTTGTTGGGACACATATAGGAAGCACCCACAAGCTATCTTCCATGTATTCCACAACCCATAGATCAGATAACAACAGAGCTCGATATTGATTGGAGCCTTCGAGAAACTACCCTCGCTGAACGATCTATCACACTGGTTCAGGTTAGGAGGGCCTTCTTTGCTTTAGATTCACATATCCCATCATTATGTGTTGAAGACATAAGATTACGTAACTAGCTTATCTGCATCCCACGTATATTCCAAACCACCGGCTGTCTCGACATGACCTTGAGAGGTCAGGTATGGGGAAAGTCACTTGCTGATTATCATCCTCACATGTCACTTTTCTATCATACAAAATTGGTGAAACTGACGTGAACAAAAAACTGTTTCATCTTACCTACCTCATTAGCCTTCACATCAGCTTCACCCCCAAGATTAGTGAACCTAATATTCATGGAACTATTTCTTCACTTTCACACTCTTCTTTTAGTTTTATCCATCTTCGCTTCTTCCCATTATTCTATGGGTATTCATATACCCCCCAAAAATGTTGGGATTCGATGCATATTACAGACCTCTCCTAGGTCTTGAAGCATACTACAATCAACTGAATAGACAACCATCACCCTCGCTCTCAGCATGGGGTGACAACTACTCAACTAACTAGTTTTTAACACAATCTCTGCCTTAAAGGACTAGATATAGTTCTTATTTCCAAATAGGGGAGTTGGATCAGTTCACTCAAATGTAACAAGCAAAGCCTTTAGGCTCGAACAACATGATGCTCACTGGAGAATCTAGTTCATCTCCTCAGGTGTTGTTTAGACCGCAAATCAGTAGACAATCAGATCCATATCTATTTTTAGATGATGAATACTCAACACATTATGCTATGAGTGAACAACACTCTCAAAGTATGTACCCTCCTATAAGAGGTTTGTAAATACAACCCGAGGTCTCATTCTAAGAAAACACCCCCATTCCTCCACCCATACGAAATTCCCTCAGTGATACTTGGCAGGGCAACGATCAGTTCATATT
The DNA here is from genome assembly GCA_019776745.2 of Taxus chinensis. NCBI lineage: Eukaryota > Viridiplantae > Streptophyta > Pinopsida > Cupressales > Taxaceae > Taxus > Taxus chinensis. Next base: position 156,982,641 of record CM034146.1, read on the forward strand.
AGGGTACCATATGCCTATATAACCTCAAGGTATACAAAAAACACCACTAAGGAAAAATACTGTATCTTCATCGAATGAGGTCATCTCAGCCTTAGTTGAGAAGGTTAGAGGGTTGGAACTTTCTCAAGCAAGTCGAAATTCACAATTCATGCAGGTAGGAGATTCCAATCCTCCACATCATTCTCGCAAAGTAGACCTCCTCACAGGAACAGGAACATTGGGCATTCCCCCTCAGTATTCACAACAAATGCCAACTAGAACCACGTTCTCTAATGCCACTCTATTATAAAATATGATACCTCCCAGTTTAGTACAAAACAATCCATTTTTGAATAATGCTCCTCCATACTTAAACATGTTTTCCAAGTCACCACAGGGAGATATGTTCTCTTCTCCCAGCATGTTTTCTCAACCACAAGGATTTCCTTATGCCCTTGCAAATACATATACTACACCATATCAACAAACCATCCCACCTCCACCCCCTCAGCAAGCACCGTCAATGGTCGAAACCTATGTGATAGGAACTTATTTAGAATATTTGAAAGAACCTTTGGAATTCACTATATGAAGCATCATGCTTCCAATACCTCTCCCCTATCTACCCAAGTACAAAGGAGAGGGAGACCTGAATGCACATATTAAGGCCTATGCCATAACCATTTGAGAACTTCTCCCTTGGGATGGAGTTGTTGCTAAAATATTCCCCAAAAACTTAGAGGGTATCGCTCTCAATTGGTATTATAGAATACCTGAAGCCTCAATACATTCATTTAAACAACTTGTTTCAGAGTTCATCAAGGCATTTGAAATGAAATTTTTTTTTAGAACAGGAATTAGGGAATTCTTGCATATTAAACAAGAACATAATGAATATGTTGCTCATTTCATCCAAAGATGGCGTACAGTCCTCTATTCTTCAGCAAGCACTCTAAACATGGATCAAATGGAACTATGTGGTTTATTCCTTCATTCTCTTAGCAGAGAGATAAAGGAAGAAGTCCATAAGTTCCCACTAAGAACTTATGATGAGGTGCTCGAGAGTGCTCTCTGAATAGATCAAGCTGTAATAGATAGCGGTCACAAGACATATGGAACAAATGGGAGGTTAATCATCCCCAACCAAAATACTATGACTTATCCTACTACCACAAATGCCAATCAAGGACCTAAAATCCTTAACAAGAACCATGGAGTGACAACAGATGGACTAACTAACCAAACTAAAAAGGCAAATGTTGTAAATGCTCCGCCACCAGTTAACAATCAACGAAACAACAATTTTACCCCAATAATCAACGTGGTAGATTTTAATCATCCATAAAAACAACAACAATAACAATAATAGATCCAGACATAGGATCCAAATCAAAACTCAACTAGATATCAAAATCAAAGGCAACAAATGCAAAACTTTAATCCTAATAGTCAACGGTTTAATCAGAGTTTTGGACCACAACACGTGCCAAACAAACAACCTAGGAGTTATAATCCTAACTCATATTGTGGTTTCCAAAAAATTCAAGGTCATGACACTAGGATTTTCCATGATTACAATAAGTTCATGCAACATCTGCCAGAAGAACAAAGACAACTCTTCATAGATATGTTCTTAACAGATTCTATGACACCTATCCCAAATACTTTCACAGGGGCAGTCTCCCCTCAAAATGCACCTCTTAAGATCTTCAATGATCCACTTCCAAATCACAATAACAATAATAAATTAAATCCAAATGGGACGAACAAAGGTGTAATGACAAGAAATAATTATCACGAAGCCTCAACTTCACTAAATTCACCTATCGCATTGCAATTAGGAAGTCAGCCACCAACCAAGATAGTTGGTCTAGTGGAGTTAAATACTGAGCTGCATATAGAATCCATAACAAGAACACGAGAATATTATTCTCAACCAAATCCAATCTATCCATTAGATCCAAAAAACATTCAACAAACGTTGATAAAACCCGTGGGTGATTATGATTTAATTAATGACTTAACAAAGACCTTATCTCACATCTCCTTTTTGGACTTATTGAAGAAATCTCCTTCCCATAGGGCTGCTCTTTTAGAAGCACTTGGTCTAGGTCATTTAATTAACATCACTCCACCTCCCGAAACACAAGTAAACCATATAGACTTTGATACCCACCCCCCAGGGCAGCCAAATAGGGATACCGAGTTTATATTTGACATAAGAAAAATGCCAATAGATGCTTAAATTGTACATAGAGGTGATTCAGCCTTACATTTACAAGTATGGGTTTATAATAATTACATTAAACACGCAATGGTGGATGATGGGGCAAAAGTTAATATTGTCTCCTTCTCTTTCCTTCAAAAGCTAGGATATTGAGAAACAAACTGTTCCATAACAAGAAATATGCTAAGAGGTTATGATAGCCTTAAGACTACTTCAATTGGGACTATAATATTACTGGTCACCTTAGGACCCAAGACAATCCTCACTAATTTTTATATCATAGATCGGGAAACCAACTATAATATGATCCTCGGTCGACCATGGATACATCGCATGAAAGCAATCCCTTCTATGTTATTCCAGGAAATAAGATTCTTACACCTAGGAAAGATATTCATAGCAAAAGGTGACCCAAAACCATTCGACATACACCTAGCAAATCTGAAGAAAAGACTAGGTGTTCACTCTGAGTTTTAACTCCCAACAAACCAACTTAACAAACCAATCGACTCAAAACCAGAAGAAAAATTAATACCTACAACAGAACTAGAAATTACGAACCTAGTCAAGAGCATCCCAGCCCTCAAGGATGAAGCTAATTGTAGAAATAGTATCATTAGGAACTACTACAAAAAATTTCAAATTACTAGAACAAGATCTACCAATTTTCCTACCATTTGATTCTACAGGTATGGGATGTACCCTAGGAGTTGGTTCTCTTCCAGCAGAGGAACTTTGCATGGTAGAAGTAACTAAAACGGAAGAAACAGACGTGAAGAATGTCTCAGCATCCATCTTTCCTAGTAAATATTGGACTCTCCATTTTGATGGAGCTAGATGTTGCTATGGAGCTGGAGAAGGCATAATATTTACTTCTCCTGAGGGAAAGATCCTACCTTTTTCTTTTAAGTTGAACTTTGAATGTACAAACAATGGCACTGAGTACGAAGCCCTCCTCCTTGGCCTCATCATAGCCAAAAGGCTCAGTGTTAATGACATCAGAGTGTTAGGAGACTCTCAATTAGTTGCAAACCAAGTCTCTGAAGTATATGAGACTAGAGCTAAACATTTACAACTCTATAAAGCAGCGGTATTAGATCTAAGCAAAGGATTCAACTTCATATCAATTGAAGCAATCCCACGAGAATAGAACCTTCTCGCAGATTCAATAGTAACCTCAGCTTCGTGTTTTACCCCAATAAATGAGTTAGAAGATACAAGTTTCAAAGTATCACTTCGTGCTAAACCATTGTGAAGGAAATGTCAACAAACCCTCTGCTAACACATACAGCTAAGAATGAATCTCCTATCTTACATCATGTTAATAGTGATAAAGTCACTCTCAAATATCTAAACACCTATGTGGAGCTACACCTTGCTCACAGTATAGTTTATCTTTCCTTAATACCACACTCCTCTTCCTGCTTTGGAAATCCCATGGTAGAGTCTCCTCCACAGAGGGATCTCGATATCTATGAGATAGAAAATAGAGAAATTCTGGAACTACCTCCAGCCCCACCTAAGTTTGAAGAAGGTAATGCTTCTTTGATAGAAGAAACAATTAATATAAACATTGGAATAGAGGAAGAGCCAAGAAGTTTGAAGTTGGGATCCTCGTTAACGCCGGAAGAAATAGAAATACACACCCAAATCCTCAAAGAACATCAAAAGGCTTTTGCATTTAATTATAAAGAAATGATAGGTATCACACCATAGGTTGTTGTACATAATCTTGTCACTAAACTAGATGAGAAGCCAATTAAACAAAATTCAAGAGTAATGAAGCCGAAAGTGGCTCTCATGGTAAAATAGGAAGTAACAAAACTTCTCCAAGTAGGATTCATCAAACCAGTCAATTATTCACAATGGGTGTTTAATATCATCCCTGTTCTCAAAACGAATGGGAAGATACACATTTGCATAGATTTTTAGGATATTAACAAAGCTTGTCCCAAGGATGATTTCCCATTACCATCCATTGCCATCATCATTAACACAACATCTAGATTTGAGCTTTTATATCTCATGGATGGGTTCTCGGGATATAATCAAATCAAAATATCTAAACAAGATCAAGCCAAAACCAAATTTATAACTCCCTGGGAAACTTATTGTTATGTTGTCATGTCGTTTGGTCTTAAGAACACCGGTGCTACGTATCAGCGAGCAATGACTTATATATTCCATGATCATATCCATAAAATTGTGGAATCATATGTGGATGACTTGTTAGCCAAAGAAAAGAAACACTATGATCATCCGGAAGTACTCCGTGTCATCCTCTCACGATTAATTGAGTATGGTGTCACATTAAACCCAGAAAAGTGCGTGTTCGGGGTGACAGGAGGCAAACTCCTAGGATACATTATATCCTCATGAGGGATTGATGTTGATCTGGCCAAAATACAAGTAGCTCTCGAAATGATCCCACCTTTAGATGAGTCTAGAATTAGGTCATTTCTTGGGAAACTTGGTGCAATCTGAAGATTCACCCCAGATTTAAGCTTTGCCATTCATCCAATCAACAATCTATTCAAGAAAGATTATGGTATCGATTGGACTGAAGACTATAATGAGGCTTTTGAAGTAGTTAAACACTTCTTGTTGTCACCACCCATGCTAATGCCTCCCAAGCCAGACCGCCCTTTGATCCTATACTCACGAGCCACTCATGTCTCGTTGGCTTGCTTGTTGGCTCAAGAAGATGATGATAAACGAGAATGCACGATCTATTTCATTAGCCAAACATTACTTGATTATGAAACATGTTATACACAGGCAGAAATAGAATGCCTTGCCATAGTCTGCACCAAAAAATGTTTAAGACATAACATGTTAAACTAGGAAACAAGGGTCATTGTGAAGATAGACCATTTATGAACATTTCTCACACAAGGATCTTTATCTAAAAAGGCTGGCCGTTTCATAACCCTAATGGGAGAATTTGATTTAACATTCGTAAACTAAAAATATGTTAAAGGAAAAATTATTGCAGACTGGTTAGCTGACAATCCACTAGATGGAGGTGAGCTGGTAGATCTAGACTTTCCCAATGAATGTGTATACTTTGTCGAAACCAGACCCCCCATTTCTACATGTCCTTGGTATACTGATATCATCAATTTTATCATGGACCATACATACCCGAAAAGTGCCACGTCATAACAAAGAAGACGGTTACACATTATTACCACTAAATATGTTATTTTAGACCAAGTTCTCTATCGCATAGCCTTTGACGGCATGCTTCTAAGATGCGTCAACATAGAAGAATACAAGAGGATTCTTCATGAATCCCACAGTGGGATATGTGGGGGCCACTTCGGTGGTCATGCCACCACTCACAAAATACATCGAATGGGCTATTTTTGGCCCACTCTCGAACATGATGCAGTGGAATTTGTACATAAGTGCCACAAATGTCAAGAATTCTCTCACAAGATTCACATGCCAGCATAATCCCTACAACCAATAGTGACTTTGTGGCCCTTCTCCACTTGGGGTCTGGATTTAATAGGAAAATTCTCTCCGTCATCAACCAATGGCCATAATTTTATAATCACAAACATAGAATATTTTACCAAATGGGTGGAGGCCATGCCTCTCACCACCATACCAGGTTCAGTGATTGCCAAATCCATTTTGAACCAAATTATCTGCAAGTATGGTGTCCCACAAGTCATTATCTCAGATAATGGCACATCCTTTAAGAACAACGAGGTTCATGAGCTATGTAGGAAGTTCAAAATAAACCATCACACAACCTCTCTTTACTATCCTTAAGCCAACGAGCAAGCTAAAGCAACAAACAAAATGTTGAAAGCTATTCTCCTCAAAACGGTAAAATAAAACAAATGAGATTAGCATTTAAATTTATATCCGGCCTTGTGGGCCCACTGAACCTCAATAAGAACACCAACAGGAGCAACTCCTTTCTCATTGGTATTTGGAGTAGAAGTAGTTCTCCCACTTGAGGTTGAAATACCCAGTCTCCGCATCTCACTACAAGGGATTCTAGATGAGGAAGCTT